>CAMZMU010000128.1:99924946-100580921 GCA_947311845.1 Poa pratensis | reverse complement strand
CTCAAACGTATCTATAATTTCTGATGTTCCATGTTGATATTATACCAATTGTTACATGTTTTACATACACTTCATAGCATTTTTATGCATTTTCTGGGACTAACCTATTAACAAGATGCCACAGTGCCAGTTCCTGTTTTCTGCTGTTTTTGTATTCAGAAAAGCTGTTCTGGAAATATTCTCGGAATTGGACGAAACCTGGACAGGACCTCCTATTTTTCCAACACGTACACGTTCCAAGGAGAGACGGAGGGACTGAGGAGGGCGCCACACCATAGGGCGGCGCGGCCCCCCCCCGCGCGTGGTGGTGTGGGCCCCCGGGTCGCTCCAGCCGCCGCCCTTTCGCCTATTTATTCATCTTCACGGGAAAACCCTAGACACCCGAGCCATTATCCACGAAAAGTTCAGAGACGCCGCCGCCGTCAACCCTAGCTCGGGAGGTTCAGAAGCTCTTCCCGGCACCCTGCGAGGGGAATCATCACCGAGGGCTCTACATCACCATGCCTGCCTCCGGAGTGATGCGTGAGTAGTTCATCTTGGACTACGGGTCCATAGCAGTAGCTAGATGGTTGTCTCTCCACTTTATGCTATCATGTTTAGATCTTGTGAGCTGCCTATCATGATCAAGATCATCTTATTGTAATGCTACATGTTGTGTTTGCTGGGATCCGATGAATATTGAATACTATGTCAAGTTGATTATCAATCTATATTATATGTTATTTATGATCTTGCATGCTTTCCGTTACTAGTAGATGCTTTGGCCAAGTAGATGCTTGTAACTCCAAGAGTGAGTATTTATGCTAGATAGTGGGTTCATGCCTCCGGTAATCTGGGAGAGTGACAACAACTTCTAAGATTGTGGATGTGCTGTTGCCACTAGGGATAAAATAACCGATGCTTAGCTTAAGGGTGCGCCGTTAGGTCTAATGCATTTGTTTACATTACGCACATTACTTAATGCGATTATCCGTTGCTTGCAACTTAATACCAACGGGGAACTCGGTATGACAACCTGGAGGTGGATTATTAGTCATAGACGCTGTTGGATAACGGTCTATGTATTTTGTCGTAATGCCCACATGAATATCATAGTAATCATCATGTCATATATATGCATTGTCATGCGCTCAATATTTTGTCAATTGCCCAGCTGTAATTTGTTCACCCAGCATGTTAGTTATCTTTTATGGAGAGACACCACTAGTGAACTGTGGACCCCGGTCCATTCTTTTACACTGATAATACAACCAACTGCAATCATTGTTCCTTTTCATTCTCTGCAATTTACTATTTTCCACACCATACGTTTAATCCTTTGTTTTCAGCAAGCCGGAGATTGACAACCTCACTGTTTCGTTGGGGCAAAGTAGTTTGATTGTGTTGTGTGCAGGTTCCACGTCAACGCCGATCCACGCAGTACGCACCCAACCTTCAGAAGTGCTTCTTGCTCCTACTGGTTCGATAAACCTTGGTTTCATACTGAGGGAAACTGCTGCTACACTGCTTCATACCTTCCTCTTGGGGTCTCCCAACGAACGTGTGATCCACGTCATCAAGCATTTTTCTGGCGCCGTTGCCGGGGAGCAAGAGGATTTCTGCAAGGGGAGTTTCACGCTTCCAATCTCTTTACTTTGTTATTGTCTTGCTTAGTTTATTTTTATTTAGTCTTGTTTGCTTTATTTATCAAAAACACAAAAAAATTAGTTACTTATTCAATTGTTATTTTCTGTTTTGTTTTAATTTTGCTAAAATGAGTACCCCTGAGAACACTAAGTTGTGTGATTTCACTAGCACGAACAACAATGATTTCATTAGTACACCTATTGCTCCACCTGCTTCTAAAGCAGAATTCTATGAAATTAAACCTGCACTTTTAAATCTTGTTATGAAAGAGCAATTCTCTGGTGTTAGTACTGATGATGCTGCTGCTCACCTTAATAATTTTGTTGAACTTTGTGAGATGCAAAAGTATAAGGAAGTAGATGGTGATATTATTAAACTGAAACTTTTTCCTTTCTCTTTGAGAGGACGTGCTAAAGAATGGTTGCTATCTTTGACTAGAAATAGTATTGATTCATGGACTAAATGCAAAGATGCTTTCATAGGAAAATATTATCCTCCTGCTAAGATCATATCTTTGAGAAGTAGCATTATGAATTTCAAACAATTTGATAATGAGCATGTTGCTCAAGCTTGGGAGAGAATGAAATCATTGGTAAAGAATTGTCCCACCCATGGACTGACTGCTTGGATGATCATCCAAACCTTTTATGCAGGATAAATTTTTCTTCAAGAAACCTATTGGATTCGGCCTCTGGAGGTACCTTTATGTCCATCACTTTGGGTGCTGCAACAAAGCTTCTTGATGATATGATGATAAATTATTCTGAATGGCACACCGAAAGAGCTCCACAAGGTAAGAAGGTAAATTCTGTTGAAGAAATCTCTTCCTTGAGTGATAAGATTGATACTATTATGTCTATGCTTACAAATGGAAAAATGCATGTTGATCCAAATAATGTTCCTTTAGCTTCTTTGGTTGCTCAAGAAGAGCATGTTGATGTGAACTTCATTAAAAATAATAACTTCAACAACAATGCTTATAGGAATAATTTTGGTAATAACAATTATAAGCCCTATCCTTAATAGTGGCAATGGTTATGTTAATTCTTATGGTAATTCCTACAACAATAATAAGAGTGTACCCTCTGATCTTGAAGTCATGCTTAAGGATTTTATTAGTACACAAACTGCTTTCAATAAATCTGTTGAGGAAAAGTTTGGGAAAATTGATGTTCTTGCCTCTAAAGTTGATAGTCTTGCTCTTGATGTTGATTTGTTAAAAATTAAAACTATGCCTCATGATGTTAAAGAGAGCAAAACTCTCAATGCTATTCAAGTTAAAATTGATAATAATGTGAGGATGTTAGCTGATTTACATGCTAGGTGGGCAAGAGAGGATGAAATTGCTAAAAAGAATAGTATTGCTAGAGTTTACTATTACTACTACTGCTGCTGAACTCAAGTGTTAACAAACCTCCTACTATCAATGGTAAAGTAATTGGTGTTGGCAATGTCTCTACTTCTGTTGCAAAACGTTTAAAATTGCCTGAAAACACTGAAACTGTTCCTGATAAAAGTGCTGAAATTTTTCGAGATGGGAGACAATGGTCCCATTACTTTGATAATAATGATTTTGATTTTGATGGTTGCAATATTTCTGAAGTAATTAAGTTCTTGCAAAAGCTAGCTAGAAGTCCTAATGCTAGTGCTATAAACATGGCTTTTACTAAACATTACTAATGCTCTCATGCAAGTTAGGGAAGAGAAATTAAAACATGAAGCTTCTATCCCTAGGAAGTTAGAAGATGGTTGGGAGCCCATCATTAAAATGAAGGTGAATGATTTTGATTGCAATGCTTTATGTGATCTTGGTGCTAGTATTTCTGTTATGCCTAAGAAACTTATGATATGCTTGATTTAGCACCTTTGGAACACTGTTATTTGGATGTTCACCTTGCTGATAATACTATAAAGAAACCTTTGGGGAGAGTTGATGATGTTTTTATAATGGTTAACAATAACCTTGTCCCCGTTGATTTTGTTGTTTTGGATATTGAATGCAATGCTTCTTGTCCTATTGTTTTGGGAAGACCTTTTCTTAGAACTGTTGGTGCTATTATTGATATGAGAGAGGGGAATATTAAATATCAATTCCCACTCAAGAAAGGTATGGAACACTTCCCTAGAAAGAAGATGAAGTTACCTTTTGATTCTATTGTTAGAGCAAATTATTCTGTTGATGCTTCATCACTTGGAAACACTTGATTCTTACTTTCTGCGCCTAGCTGAAAGGCGTTAAAGAAAAGCGCTTATGGGAGACAACCCATTATTTTATTTCTGCAATTTTTCTTTTCTTTTTGAGTCAAGGAGTTGTTTACTTCTGTAACAATTCCTTTGTATCTTTATTTTATCGCATTGTTGTGCCAAGTAGCCTCTAATAGGAAGATGATGCTAGATTTGGATTTCTGCGCAGGAACAGATTTCTGCTGTTCACCGTTTTACTTCTGTAAAATCACAGAAAAATTATTTAAATCTGCAAATTTTTGTGCGTGATCCTCAGATATGTACGCATCTTTCGTTAGTTTAGTTTTTCGATCTGAGCAACGTAAGTGCCTCGAAAAAATTCGTCTTTACGGACTGTTCTGTTTAGACAGATTCTGTCTTTTATTTTTCGCATTCTCTCTTTTACTAGTGTTGAGTGGAATTCTTTTTTAGGGTGAAGAGCTTCACATAACATCAGTGGCAGTAGTTAATGTTAAAAGTAACGGTCATGTTTGTGTCCTTATAGAACATGTGAGTTTTTGATTGTGCACTAACCCTCTAATGAGAATTACTCTGAGTTTGGTGTGGCGGAAGTTTTCAAGGGTCAAGAGAGAAGGATGATATAATGTGATCAAGAAGAGTGAAGAGCTTAAGCTTGGGGATGCTCCCATGGATCACCCCAGCATATTTCAAGAAGACTCAAGCGTCTAAGCTTGAGGCATCCCCTTCTTCATCAGCAACTTATCAGGTCATCTCTAGTGAAACTATATTTTAATTCTTTCACATCATATGTGCTTTACTTGGAGCGTCTGTGTGCTTTTATTTTCAGTATTTTATTTTTCTTATGGTCAACTTGATTGGACCCTAGCATTCTTGATTGGGAGAGAGACACGCTCCGCTTTTTCATATGAATACTCCTATTCTTCACTTATACTTGTTGAGTATTCTTATCTAGCTATTGCTATGCTTTTAGCTCCTGTTTTGCATGCATCTCTTATTCAGAGCTGTTAGTTCTTTTAAAGAAAGTACTCTCTTGCTTCACTTATAATTGTTTGGAGAGTTTATGTTGAAATAAATTGATTGGTGTTTGGTTGGAACAGAAAATGTTGCATGTGGTAGATGGTATAATGGAAAAAGCTTACATATTCTTGTAGATCACTGTATTGGATAATTTGATACTTGTCAATTGTTTTGAGTTATCAAGTAGTTCATGTTTAAGCTTTTGTATCATGTAGTTAAAACCTATTAATGAAGAACTACCGTAAAGCTCGTTGAAATTTGGTTTGCATGATTGGTATCTCTAAGGTCTAGATATTTTCTAGTAAAAGGGTTTGGTTAACAAGGAAGACAGTGTAGAGTCTTATAATGCTTGCAATATGTTTTCATATAAGTCTTGCTGTGTCGGTTGATATCCTGTGTTTGCTTCAAATAACCTTGCTAGCCTAAACTCTGTACTGAGAGGGAATGCTTCTCGTGCATCCAAAACCTTGAGCCAAAATCCATGCCATCTGTGTCCACCATAACTACCTATATGTGGTATTTCCTTGCCATTCCAAGTAAATTTTTCATGTGCTACCTTTAAACTATTCAAAAATTATTACTCCTTTTTGTGTCAATGTTTACCAAGCTCATGAGGACGGGGTGGATGTCTTTATGTCAACTGTCAAACAGACTTTACCACCGGACTAGCGGCATATACATCCGCTTATCCATTAATTTTGCAAAAAGAGCTGGCAAATGGGGTGCCCAGTCCCAATTAATTACAACTTTAACCGCTTAATTCTCTTCACATTTTTGCCCTGATTTATCAGTCAAGCAATGACAAACAGTGAAATATCTGCATGTGTAAACAAAAGAGAAGAGGGATGATCTGCCTTGCTGGTAGAAATAACGTCCTTCATGGGAGCCGCTCTTAAAAGTCTGGTTGGCAGGGGTCATATTGTACTTTCCATTTTCTGATTCGTTGACAATTAACAAACACCTCCAAAACTTATTTTTACTCTCTTATGATTTCAAAAACTTAAAAAGCTCTAGCACATGATTTAATCCCTGCTTCCCTCTGCGAAGGGCCTTTCTTTTACTTTTATGTTGAGTCAGTTTTCCTACTTCTTTCTATCTCAGAAGCAAACACTAGTGTCAACTTTGGTGCAACAATTTTTATATGCTTGTATATTGCACTTATTATATTGCTTTGTGTTGACAAATATCCATGAGATATATATGTTGAAAGTTGAAAGCAATTGCTGAAGCTTAAATCTTCCTTTGTGTTGGTTAAATACCTTTTACTTAGAATCTATTGCTTTATGAGTTAACTCTTATGCAAAACTCTTTGATGCTTGTCTCGAAAGTACTATTCATGAAAAGTTTTTGCTTATATGATTCAGTTGTTTGCTCATTATCTACTTGCTAGCAAACTATAGACCATTGACCTGGATCACTTCATTCATAACATGTGCTTTACAATACTATTTGATCAAGATTATGATTGTAGCATGTCACCTCAGAAATTATTTTGTTTTTATCGTTTTACCTACTCGAGGACGAGTAGAACTAAGCTTGGGGATGCTTGATACGTCTCAAACGTATCTATAATTTCTGATGTTCCATGTTGATATTATACCAATTGTTACATGTTTTATATACACTTCATAGCATTTTTATGCATTTTCTGGGACTAACCTATTAACAAGATGCCACAGTGCCAGTTCCTGTTTTCTGCTGTTTTTGTATTCCAGAAAAGCTAGTCTGGAAATATTCTCGGAATTGGACGAAACTTGGACAGACCTCCTATTTTTCCAACACGTACACGGAGTCCAAAGGAGAGACGGAGGGACCGAGGAGGGCGCCACACCATGGGCGGCGCGGCCCCCCTCCCCGCGCCGTGGTGTGGTGTGGGCCCCTCGGGTCGCTCCAGCCGCCGCCCTTTCGCCTATTTATTCATCTTCACGGAAAACCCTAGACACCCGAGCCATTATCCACGAAAAGTTCCAGAGACGCCGCCGCCGTCAACCCTAGCTCGGGAGGGTTCAGAAGCTCTTCCCGGCACCCTGCCGGAGAGGGGAATCATCACCGGAGGGCTCTACATCACCATGCCTGCCTCCGGAGTGATGCGTGAGTAGTTCATCCTTGGACTACGGGTCCATAGCAGTAGCTAGATGGTTGTCTCTCCACTTTATGCTATCATGTTTAGATCTTGTGAGCTGCCTATCATGATCAAGATCATCTTATTGTAATGCTACATGTTGTGTTTGCTGGGATCCGATGAATATTGAATACTATGTCAAGTTGATTATCAATCTATCTTATATGTTATTTATGATCTTGCATGCTTTCCGTTACTAGTAGATGCTTTGGCCAAGTAGATGCTTGTAACTCCAAGAGTTAGTATTTATGCTAGATAGTGGGTTCATGCCTCCGGTAATCTGGGAGAGTGACAGCAACTTCTAAGATTGTGGATGTGCTGTTGCCACTAGGGATAAAATAACCGATGCTTAGCTTAAGGGTGCGCCGTTAGGTCTAATGCATTTGTTTACATTACGCACATTACTTAATGCGATTATCCGTTGCTTGCAACTTAATACCAACGGGGAACTCGGTATGACAACCTGGAGGTGGATTATTAGTCATAGACGCTGTTGGATAACGGTCTATGTATTTTGTCGTAATGCCCACATGAATATCATAGTAATCATCATGTCATATATATGCATTGTCATGCGCTCAATATTTTGTCAATTGCCCAGCTGTAATTTGTTCACCCAGCATGTTAGTTATCTTTTATGGAGAGACACCACTAGTGAACTGTGGACCCCGGTCCATTCTTTTACACTGATAATACAACCAACTGCAATCATTGTTCCTTTTCATTCTCTGCAATTAAACACTATTTTCCACACCATACGTTTAATCCTTTGTTTTCAGCAAGCCAGGAAGATTGACACCCTTCCTGTTTCGTTGGGGCAAAGTAGTTTGATTATGTTGTGTGTAGGTTCCACGTCAACAGCCGAACTACCTTCTACACGCAAGTACTTTTTTGGCACCGTTGGCAACCTTCGGAAGTGCTTCCTGCTCCTACTGGATCTGATAGCCTTGGTATCTTACTGAGGGAAACTTGCTGCTGCACTGCTTCATACCTTCCTCTTGGGGTCTCCCAATGAAGTGTGTCCCACGTCATCAAGCCCTTGTGTGGCCTCCTCATGGCTCGGCTCCGTCTCCCTTTGGACTGCGTGTGTGTTTCGATGAAATAGGAACTTCCGTCGATTTTCGTCCAATTCCGAGAATATTTCTAGAATAGATTTTCTGAAATACAAAAACAGCAGAAAACAGGAACTGGCACTATGGCATCTTGTTAATAGGTTAGTCCCAAAAAATGTATAAAAGTGACATGAAGTGGATGCAAAACATGTAACAATTGGTATAATATCAACATGGAACATCAAAAATTATAGATACGTTTGAGACGTATCAGCATCCCCAAGCTTAGTTCCTACTCGTCCTCGAGTAGGTAAACGATAAAACAATATAATTTTTGAAGTGACATGCTACCATCATAATCTTGATCATATAGTATTGTAAGGCACATGTAAATAAATAAAGTGATCCAAGTCAACGGTCTATAGTTTGCTATCAAATAGATAATGAGTAAACAACTAAATCACACAAGCTAAACTTTTCATGAATAGTACTTTGGAGACAATGCATCCACAGGTTTACATAAGTGTTAACTCATAAAGCAATAGATTCTAACAAAAGGTATTCAACCAACACAAAGGAAGATTTAAGTTTCAGCATTTGCTTCAACTTTCAACATATTTATCTCATAGATATTGTCAACACAAAGCAATATAATAAGTCCAATATGTAGCATATAACAAATGTTATACCAAAGTTGACACTAGTGTTTGTTTGTGGAAGATAGAAAGAAGTAGGAAAACTGACTCAACATAAAAGTAAAAGAAAGGCCCTTCGCAGAGGGAAGCAGGGATTAAATCATGTGCTAGATCTTTTTAAGGTTTTGAAATCATATAGAGAGTAAAAAATTAAGTTTTGAGAGGTGTTTGTTAATTGTCAACGAATGGCAGCGGATGAAACCAGAATTCCCCCTATCAAACAGACTTTTAAGAGCGGCTCCCATGAAGGACGTTATTTCTATCAGCAAGGCAGATCATCCATCTTTCTCTTTTGTTTACACATGCAGATGTTTCACTGAGTATTCAGTTGACAAAATGTGAAGAGAATTAAGCGGTTAAAGTTGTAATGAATTGGGAATGGGCACCCCATTGCCAGCTCTTTTTGCAAAATTAATAGATAAGCAGATGTATATGCCGCTAGTCTGGTGGTAAAGTCTATTTGACAAGTTGAATAAAGAATAACCCACTACTTCCTCATGAGCTGGTAAACAATGACACAAAAAGGAGTAGTACAATTTTGAATTGTTTAAAGGTAGCACATGAAAATTTTACTTGGAATGGCAAGGAAATACCACATATAGGTAGTTATGGTGGACAGAAATGGCATGGATTTTGCCTCAAGGATTTGGATGCACGAGAAGCATTCCCTCTCAGTACAGAGTTTAGGCTAGCAAGGTTATGTAAGCAAACAAGAATATCAACCGGTACACCAAGTTTTATATAACCAACATATTGCAAACATTATAAGACTTCACACCATCTTCCTTGTTAACCAAACCCTTTTATTAGAAAATATCTAGACCTTAGAGATACTACTCATGCAAACCAAATTTCAACAAACTTTACGGTAGTTCTTCACTAATGGGCTTAACTTACATGATGCAAAAGTTTAATCATGATCTACTTGTTAACTCAAAACAATTGACAAGTATCAGATTATCCAAATTAGTGATCTATAAGAGTATGCAAGTCTTTTCCATTATACCATTTATCACATGCAATATTTTCTATTCCAATCAAACACCAATCAATTTATTTCAATAACTCTCCAAACAAGTATAAGTGAAGTAACATATTACTTTCTTTAAAAGAACTAATAGCTCTGACAAGAGATACATGAAAACAAGAGCTAAAAGCTGAACAGCGCTAGATATGAATACTCAACAAATATAAGTGAAGAATAGGATTATTCCCATGAAAAAGCGGAGCGTGTCTCTCTCCCAATCAAGAATGCTAGGATCCAATCAAGTTGATCACAAAAATAAAAATAAAATACTGAAAATAAAAGCACACAGACGCTCCAAGAACAGCACATATGATGTGAAAGAATAAAAATATAGTTTCACTAGAGATGACCTGATAATTTTGACGATGAAGGAGGGGATGCCTTGGGCATCCCCAAGCTTAGATGCTTGAGTCTTCTTGAAATATGCTGGGGAGATCCATGGGAGCCTCCCCAAGCTTGAGCTCTTCACTCTTCTCCATCCTATTATATCACTCTTCCCTCTTGACCCTTGAAAACTTCCGTCACACCAAACTCAAAGTAAATCTCATTAGAGGGTTAGTGCACAATCAAAAACTCACATGTTCTGTAAGGACACAATATGACCGTTACTTTAAACATTAGCTACTGCCACTGATGTTATGTGAAGTTCTTCCACCCAAAAAAGAATTCCACTCAACACTAGTAAAAGAGAATGCAAAATAAAAAAAACATAATCTGTCTAAAACAGAATAGTCCGCAAAGATGAATTTTTTCGAGGCACTTACGATGCTCAGATCGAAAAACTTTGAACTAACAAAAGATGCATACATACATAAGGATTACGCACAAAAAATTCAGATTTAATTCACATTCTGGTGATTTTAGAGAATTAATACGGTGAACAGAAGAAATCTGTTCCTGCGCACTAATCAAAATTTAGCATCATCTTATCATTAGAGACTACTCTTGGCACAACAATGCAAAAAAGTAAAGATACAAAGGAGTTGCTACAGAAGTAAACACCCTCCTTGACTCAATAAAAGAAAAATTGCAGAAATAAAAATAATGGGTTGCCTCCCATAAGCGCTTTTCTTTAACGCCTTTTAGCTAGGCACAAAGCATGCATCAAGTATTACCAAGTGTGCAAGGTCTAAATCATCAAAAGCTTCATCAAGAACATGGCTTGTCACAATAGGATTCTTCCGTTTGTGTAATTCTTGGGAAGAAAATCTAAATAAACCATTATGTGATTCACCCTCAAGTTCACTAAACACTTTATCAGTTTTAAACACATTTGTGGGTTTTGGTTTAGAAACTTTTGGTACATACATAAATTTTTGCTCTTTCCCCACAAAAGCCTTTTGCTTTTTAGTTTTAATAGAAGTAAAAGTAGAACTTAATACATCCATAGCCTCATCCAATTCACCAATCCTAAGATTTTGATTATCATGAATAGTACTAGCTTCTAAAACAGCAATTCTTTTATTAATGTTTGCCAGTGATTCATCAACTTTGCTAGCACTACCAAGGAAGTTTGGCAAATTTTTCTCTAGACTCCAACTTCTTTATAACATCTCCCAAGGTAATCTCATTTTTAATGTTACTAACGGGTGGTGTTCCTACCAAACTCTCAATAATATAA
Organism: Poa pratensis; assembly: GCA_947311845.1. Taxonomy (NCBI): domain Eukaryota; kingdom Viridiplantae; phylum Streptophyta; class Magnoliopsida; order Poales; family Poaceae; genus Poa; species Poa pratensis. Next base: position 100,569,556 of record CAMZMU010000128.1, on the reverse strand, counting down.
CTAGCTTCCAACGCAGGAGTACCAAGAAAGTTACCTCCTGTCAAAGTATCCAAGACATACCTATACCAACTAGTGATGCCAACATAAAAATTTCTAAGTAGGATCATGGTGGAATATTTTTTAGTGCACCTACGATGAGCATCGCTGATTCTATACCAAGCATCTTTCGAACTCTCTCCACCTTGTTGCTTAAAGGATCGAACCTCAATTTCAGGAACCAAAACATAATGAGCAGAGCCAGACATGATAACTAACAGGAAACAAAACGAAAATAAACTAGAAGCAAGTAACTAATTTTTTTGTGTTTTTGATAATTAAAAGCAAACAACATAAAATAAAATAAACTAAGCAAGACAACAACAAAATAAAGAGATTGGAAGCGTGAGACTCCCCTTGCAGAAGTCTGCCGACTCCCCGGAAACGGCGCCAGAAAAAGTGCTTGATGACGTGAAACACACGTTCGTTGGGAGACACCAAGAGGAAGGTATGAAGCAGTGCAGCAGCAAGTTCTCCTCAGTATGAAACCAAGGTTATCGTATCCAGGAGGAGTAGTAGCACTTCAGAAGGTTGTCAGTGGCGCCGTTACTCGATCACCGACGTGGAACCTGCACACAACACAATCAAACTACTTTGCCCCAACGAAACAGGAAGGTTGTCAATCTCCCCGGCTTGCTAAAAACAAATGGTTAAATGTATGGTGTGGAAAACAGTGTTTTATTGCAGAAAGTAAAAGAGAACAATGATTGCAGTTGGTGGTTTTATCAATGTAAAAGAATGGACCGGGGTCCACAGTTCACTAGTGGTGTCTCTCCATAAAGATAATTGACATGTTGGGTAAACAAATTACACCTGGGCAATTGATAAAATAGTGAGCGCATGACAATGCATATATATGACAAGATGACTACCATGATATTTAATTGGGCATTACGACAAAATACATAGACCGTTATCCAACCACATCTATGACTAATAATCCACCTTCAGGTTGACTTCCGTGTTCCCCGTTGGTATTAAGTTGCAAGCAACGGATAATCGCATTAAGCAATGTGCGTAAAGTAAATAAGTACATATGACCGTGGACATAGCATTGTTATGTTGCCCTATTAGCAACAGCACATCCACAACCTTAGGCGTTGCTATCACTCGCCCAGATTACTGGAGACTGAACCCACTATCTAGCATAAATACTCCCTCTTGGTGTTACAAGCATCTACTTGGCCAAACCATCTACTAGTAACGGAAAGCATGCAAGATCATAAATAATATGTATCATAGATTAATAATCAACTTGATCATAGTATTCAATATTCATCGGATCCCAGCAAACACGACATGTAGCATTACAATAAGATGATCTTGATCATGTTAGGCAGCTCACAAGATCTAAACATGATGGCATAAAGTGGAGAGACAACCATCTAGCTACTGCTATGGACCCGTAGTCCAAGGATAAACTACTCACGCATCACTCCGGAGGCAGGCATGGTGATGTAGAGCCCTTCGGTGATGATTCCCCTCTCCGGCAGAGTGCCGGGAAGAGGTTCTGGACCCTCCCGAGTTAGGGTTGACGACGGCGGCGCCTCTGAAACTTTTCATGGAATATGACTCGGGTATCTAGGGTTTTTGCATCGGGGGGAATAAGTAGGCCAAAGGGCGGCGGCTGAGGGCACCCGAGGGGCCCACACAACCCCTCGGCGCGGTAGGAAGTGGGGCCGCGTCGAGCCCTTGTGTGGCCTCCTCGTGGCTCGGCTCCGTCTCCCCTTTGGACTCCGTGTGTGTTTCGATGAAATAGGGACCTCCGTCGATTTTCTTCCAATTCCGAGAATATTTCCATAATAGATTTTCTTGAATAAAAAAACAGCAGAAAACAGGAACTGGCACTGTGGCATCTTGTTAATAGGTTAGTCCCAAAAAATGTATAAAAGTGACATGAAGTGGATGCAAAACATGTAACAATTTGTATAATATCAACATGGAATATCAAAAATTATAGATACGTTTGAGACGTATCAGGCCAGCGGTCAAAAGCGTCACGTTCCGCACAGGATCAATCAAGGGAGTCGAAGATCTCGTCAACGGCTAGATTAGGATGGTGGATGGCGTACCCCTGATCAACGATTCAGATTGGGGGTCGGAAGCTGATTACCTGGAGACAGGCCACGTCATCCCGTTCGGGTCCATCCACGTTTTCGTCGGCTTCATCAGCAGCGGATCTACGAGTCCACAACTTGGAGGGATCCAGAAGAAGGGGTCGCTATGACCATCGAAGAAGAAGATTCAACAAACAACGAGCAACCGCATCTTGAAGAAGCTGAAGCCCAGTCGATCGAGTATGTGCTTGATGAAAGATTGGGCGGAAATCATGAAGCAAACAGCTCGCCGTCCTGCGGAGATCAGCGCACGGAAGGCATCTATGCAACGGTGGAATCAGGATTAAGGTTAGGCATGCCACCAGGCAGCTGGACCCCTCCGCCACGTCCACGAAGTAATCGCAATGACATCTGCCGAGATTACCCCACGACACATACACTTATATCTATTTTCTCAATAAAATAGTCAGTTTTCAAGTGAATGCAATATACTAATTTGTATGAAGTTGAAAGCAAGTGTTTATCACCATCGTGGCAAATTAAAGATGCTAAAAGAAAGCAAGCAAAATGTCACAGCTGTTTGGTCAAGGACGAACTGTATTTTAACGAGCAAGCTTCATGATACTTGGCAAAGATACAATGAGCCTGAATATACCTACACAATCATCTATAGTTACATAATCAATTTGAATACTTAAATGAGTGGTCTATTGAAGGATCAAGATATACAATTAGAAGTGAGGTGAATAGGACTTTATAAATTTCACTCTACTAAAAACTGAGTAATCTAAGATTTAGAGGAAGTTTATGAGCCAGCAGATCAAATTCAAGCTTAGCTAATCAGATTTGTGAAGCAACAGATAATATTTAGGCTAAAACTGATGCTTAAAAAGATCTTCAACCGGTAAACTAAGGCTTTAAAAGATCTAGAACATGTAAACTAAGGATTCAAAAATAGGGATAATGGAAGAGAGTAAACAGAATAACTGAACCTTCATAGATCGAGTAGTATGACAGTAACCAAGAACTATAAACTGAGACGCCAAAGTCCTCGGACTAAAATCTTCTTCAGCACTGACCAAGCTCGCAAGTTTGACCCGATCTTTTCGAGTTGATTTTGAGGAAATCAACAAAAACCTTCACAAACTTATTGTGGCAATCCACAGATTAGATGCTCACACACAACTCCTAACTCTTTAGGAGTGCCAATCTCCAAGAGTAATTAGCAGATCTCATTTGGCTCGAACGCGCTCTTGAGTTCTGCTCAACTATGCTCACTATTTCCTCTCTCAAATAATTTTCTCGAGAACCCTACCTATTAGTGTTTGGGTCATATTTATAGGCACATCTCATCAGCTAGTCGTCAAGAGAATATTTCTTGTGCGGACACGTCATAATAATCACGTTGTTGGGCTATCAAAATGTGTTCCACGTTAGAGGCGTTAAACACTATGCTTCAAGATCATTGATTTTCTTTTTTTAGATAAAAGGCTATAAAGCCCAGCTTTAAATTAATAAAACCAGTGGGCCACATGTTACAAGGTGTTGAGGAGAACCTCTTACAAAGCAGAACAAGGTCAAGCAAAAATAAAGGGCTACACTACGCCGAGCACCGCACCCATGCGTAAAACGGTCAGCCACAGGGGCAGGAGCGGACCACCAGCGAAGGAACCACGATAACGCGCGAGCTTGACACTGAAGAGTAAAACAGGAGACGAAAGACCAGAGCCTCCAGAAGCAGCCGCGAGCACGAAGGAGAAGACCAGCACCAACCACATCCTTGCGTAAGACGGCCAGCCACCAAGGAGGGGCAGGATCGGATAGCACAAGAACCATCACTTCAGGTCGCCGGCTGCAAAAAGGCACCACCTTTGCACTCAAACAGCCATGTCGAGGAAAGGGGAACCCTGCTCCAAGACGGTGCCTCCAAGGAGGTCACGACACACAGTAGCATCGCCACCGCTTGGTCGGAAGACCAGGATTTTCACCCGGAGCATAGACAAGGGAGGTGAGGTGGAGCCACAGCATCGCCCCAAAGAGGGAAAACAGCGCCCACGGGAGTCGCCGATACCGGCGTCAACCGACAGCTGGAGCTTTCGCTCGGTCCAACTCCCACCTACCCACCGTCGAGGGCCACCAACTCCAACCCCCACCACGAAGGGTAGGGGACAACAAGTCTGTAACAGAGCCTCCAGATCTGAATCTGTGCGAGAAACGGCACCCACGCCGGACCTCGCCAGGAACTCCAAACACCGACGTCCATGCCGCCCACACGGACCAAGAACATGGCCAGCACCGTCGCCACGGGGCTGGCCGAAGAGCCACCGTGCATCCGCCATCCAGAGACGCCGCTCCGGCGTCTGAGAGGGACCGACCTCGCCCGCCACCAGAAGGCGACGGCCCACCCGCGCGAAACCAGCCGAACTGGCCACCACGCAAGGCAGCGCCTCCGAGATCCCCAAACCACAACCTCTGCACACGAGAACCGCGACACCATGGCAGCACACTGAGAAACCAAGCTCCAGAAACCGGGGGGGGAGGTCAACGGGCAGACAGGAACGTCGGGCAGCAAGCACCCCCGCACCGAGCAGGGGAGCGCCGCAACGACGCCAAACTCGTCAGATTTGGGCCCTCCCAGATCCACGCGACCACACAGGGTAGGACGCCACCAGCCCCCGCCAGAGGAGCACCGGCGACCACCACCGCGTCGCTGCCGAGACCCAGACCACGCCGGAGCACATCGGGAAGGAGAGCCGGTACACAGGAGCAGCGGCGTGAGATGCGCCGTCGATGGGGCAGAAAACGGTGGAGAGAAGAGAGGACGCGGGGTGGCTGGGCGCCCCGCCGCCGGCGGCGGCCGGCCGACGGCCGCCACCGATGACGGCGAGGAGGGGAGGGCGCTGGGGAAGCGGGAGGAGCTAGGGTTTGGGTCGCCCACGAAGGAGCGTCACGGGAGCCGGGCTCGCTCGGTAGAGTTTTCTCTTCCATCATTGATTTTCTTAAACTGAAGAAATAGACTCAACATAAGTTATATGTGTAGACGTAAAGATCGTGTGGTGAGATGGCCTATCGTTTGTTCATTATGTTAGATATATGTACATATACAGAGTTTGTATGTGTTCTAAGTACAACGAATCACACTTCAACCCAAGAAATGGCATTTGATCAAACGCTCAGTGTTTTCGGCGTTGACTTCGTTTATTTGTGTCACATTTTCCATGTCCGCATACCAGGGTGTTTGGATCCAGTCTTTTGCACTGCAACTATTCGATCGTGTAAGTTTATCCGCGATCATAGTAAGTCTGACAAATAGTCAATGTTGAACAGATCGATCCGCTGCGTGCGGTCCAGCCTGCTGCCGGTCACTGACTCACTGCCACACCGGCCGGCCACCAGATCCATGGCCAGTTCACGTGCTGCACGAGGCAAATCATGGAGACCGCCCATGAGGAGTGAAGCAGGTTGAGCGACCAGACTTGATTAGCAAATAGCAAAGCACTACACCATCATGCACAAGTGTACGGCTCCTTTCATAGGATAGGAAATGTATAGGAATAGGAAACTTGTAGGATTAGGCCATCTCCAGCCGTCCCCCAGAGCCCCCAGGAGGCCTTTTTAGCGCCGGCGGCAACGAAAATCCACCAGCCGGCCCCCAGAAGTCGATTTGGCGCCGGTTTTAGCGCCGTTTCGCGCCGGCGAACCCAGCCCAACCCCAGCCTGCTGGGTTCGGCCTGGGGGGGGCAAAAGGCGTTCGCGGGCCAGGCTTGTCAGCGAGGGAAGGCGATTTCCCTCCATAATTTCGCCGTTCCCTCCAATTTTCCCCCCACATATACCTCTCCCCTGCCCCGTTCCCGCCATTTGCACAGATCTGGCCGCCATGGCTCCCGCCCGATTCACAGGCCCCCGCGCCGTCGCCGCCTCCTCCGCCTCCTCCTCCTCCATGGTCGGCGCCTCCATGATCGGCAAGAAGCCGCGGAAGCCGACTTCAAGTACCTCCACGTCTTCGTCATCATCGAGGGGGTGCGAGAAGTGGGCGGAGACACGCCGTGGGCTCGGCAAGGGCAAGGAGTACTTCCCGGGCGCTGGTGCGTCTGATGTGTCTGATGGCCGTCCACCGATGGGTCACAAGAAAGCCAAGGCGGCGAGGGACGCCGAGCCGGCAGCGGCAAAGCTCCAGGCATCCATCCAGACCTATCTCGCCGACGCAAAGGCAAACGCCGGCAAGAGGGAGGACATCACCGCGAAGAGGTGGTCGGCGCTCATGGCCAACTCCAAGGTCAAGATCGAGCTCCTCAGGACCGGCACCGTGGCGAAGAAGAGGAACCACGACCTCGCCTTCCTCACGGGGGCCGATCCGGACGCGATGGACCCCGAGCTGAGGACATGGTACATGGCGCAGCGCCGGCTCATCCTCAGCGACATCAGCACGGCTCCGTCGGACACTACCTACGGCACCTCGACGGAGACGACCGAGACGAGCTCGGCCAGTCCAGCCGAGACACCGCCTGCCCAGCCTCCGTCCACGGCGCAGATCGACCTGGACGCCGCCGACACTGCTGCCTCGAGCTCTGCACCGGCTCCGACCACCACTGCTGTGCCGTCGCCGGGCTCTATCTGATCTGTGCATCAGCAGAACGCCGCATGTGGCCGTGGATCGCCCGACTGTGGCTAGATCGATACTCAACTGTGGCGTTTTTTGTAATATTGCCCCAACTGTGGCTGCCGTGATCGCCGAACTCAGGCTATATTTTGGGGGCGGGAATAAGGCGTTTTAAATGATATGAACTGTGGCGTTTCCTGGGCCGCCGAACGGCTGGTGAGTTCGCCCCCCCCCCCCCCCCCCCCAGGTTTTGGAGACGGCCGGCGCTAAGACAAAAAGGCGCCGGATCGAAACCTGGGGGGGCCGAACGGCTGGAGATGGCCTTAGAATGTCATGTCCACTTAGATCCTATGCGAATAGGAAGTCTCTTTGATTAAAGTAAAGGAATTTTTAATGAGGTATGACCTAATGCTTTTTTCCTATATGATTTGTACTACAAAATTCCTATGGGAAAAAATACTATAGGATTTGATCCTATGAATCAAACAACTCCTATAGGAAAATTTTCTATAGGATTGAATCCTACAAGAATCTTATGTTATTCCTTTGAATCAAAAATAGACTCGCGTGCCTCGTTTCAATTCCCCTCGTTTCAATACCACGTAGGCATGCAGTGTACCTATTTTCATGGTTGTAAAATGGTTAGATTTGCAAGGCAAATTAAATTTTGAAAATATTCAAATTTGTATGACACGTAGTTGTGTTAAAATTCAAATTGGGTGGAATTTGTCGTTTAGGGCTCAAATTTTGAAATTGCTGTAATTAGAAAAATTTACGGTTTAAAGAACATTTAGATTTAAAAAATTGTTGAAAGTGGGAAACGCACATGTCACGTTCATAAAATAATCGGGCTTCGAAGAGTTTAATTTTTTTTTTGCAGTCTTAAATTTCAAATTTGGATTTAAATGGTCTAACATGTTTGTGTTTTTTGCACGAACTTATCCAAATATTGGTCGATAGGAAAAATTCAAGCTTTTTTATTTGTTGTTGTAAACATTTTTTTTATAATCATTTGGATGGACACAAAAATTACAAAAGTTTTTCTAAAAAAACAGAAAAAGGAAAACAGGGAAAAAAGAACATGGGAAAAAAAAAGGCCGTGCCAGCTGCGGAGCAGCCAGCCCAGCCCAACACGCGGCCCGGCAGGCTAGCCCAGGCCCGTTGGGACGTCACGCTGACGTCACCAGCGGCCGGGCTCTGCCGCGACGGCGACGGCGGCGTCGAACCACGGTGTTCTGGGTTGCGCCTGCGTGCGCGGCGAATGCGCCTGGTCGCGGGGAGCCCGAAGCTGGCGGCGCCGCCTCTTCTGCGTCGCCGGAGCGGCCGCGGCGGAGTGCGGACGCGGCGGAGGGACAGCGGCACGGCGGGGACGATTCCGCCGCCGGGGCGGCGTTTTGGCACGCGAAAGATGGCGAGGAGGGAGACGCGGCGACGCCGGAGCCCGAAGTGGCCGTCGATCTGACCGGGGAGGCCTGGAGCGGCGGGGGAGCGCATCGGCGTCGCCGGCAAGGTCACGGCCGCGCGCGAGAGAGGAGAGAGGGAGGGGGGTTCTGCGTGTTTCTTTTGCGGCAAGGTCCCTCTGGTTTTGACTATTTGCTATTAGGTCCATTTACTCGCAAAGCCGTGGACCGCGGAGCACTGGCTGGATTTGTGAGGGGCTTATTTGCAAAAGCGTCAAGGTGATGAACGTGGACCGTTGGATCGCCAGGCGACGGTCCGGATCGCGGTACTGTTGTTTACTGTTGCTCGCAGAATGGACCATCTTTCATATAGTTAGTAATACTGAATCCTAGTACCTGCAGACAAACAAACATTTCTGCAATGTAAGAATACAAACACAACATGACAATGGTGCATATATAACTTACTGTGTCATTCTACAAGGTCATCAGTCCCAACCAATATACAGTACTGGTGTATTGATATTCATGAATTCATCGCCTAACTTGCTATCTGAATTGATGACTGCACCCAAGCATAATACGACTGCGCACAAACTGAACTTTGTGCAGACATGATTGAGTATGTTGCAGTGTAAGGTAAACTGAAAGAATGTACTTTTCAGACCCAAGACAAGACATGCGTTGCAGCTATGTGAATTATCTAATCTTTGTACTAAATATGAACTTTTTTACAAGGTTTTGTTCTCGTAATGAAATCATAATGAAGAGTTGAGAATCTGTTCAAGTCTAAAGAGAAGAGAAGAACAGTCTGCATTTCCTCACATCGCCCATGAACCAGAAAAACTGGATGAAGATCAAATGTACAGGACAAGAACTTCAGTTTTCTCCACTGCACCCAAGCATAATAACTTATGAAGAAACGATTTAACTGAGAAAAGATCGAGTAGTATTTAACTGACAAAGGCAACACAACAGCCTTTAAACTGCAAACTCATTTCTGCAGGAACAGAACAACATTCTCGTGGTAAACTGGTTGATATAACATAGTGAACTATATTATATATATACAAGGGAGTCCATCGGTGCTTAGCTTAGCACAGGTTACATGGATTAGAACTACAACATCGGTGGATCCTAACAAGAACGAAGGAGCTGCGATCGGTCTAAGATTCTACGACCATCAGAGACCAAATACATCAAGTCAGAACCATTTCTTCAGGTCTTAAGAAAAGCCCTCTTCTTCAGTCGATCAAGTCCGAGAAATCGAAGGCTGCGAGTGCCTCCTTACGTGCTGCTTCCATAATTGCTTCTCCCTCGGCCCTGTTAGCGAGAAACTCAGTCGTCCACCTCGACGTAGCCGTTCTTGGTGTATTCGCTGCTTATTACCCAGTCCTGAAACTCTCTGGATTCCACTCCTAAGGCATATAACTCGCGTACAAAGTCGTAGATCACCAGTTCCTCGTCTATCTCCTCTTCCGGCGAAGGAATCAGGTCAGGGTTGTGGCTAGGATGCTGTCGACCTCCTCCAGCGGCAGCTGCGTCATCCTCTTCCCAGCGGCCACCTCGCATCTGGCCGCCTCCTCTGCTGCGTGCTCCAACTCGGAACGGCCGAGCCTCTCGACGACGGACTTCTTCAGTGGAGACTCGTCGCTTGCCGGCGCCTCCACCGCCGTCCTTTTGCGCTTCTCCGTCAGACCATGACCATGCTGTGCTTGCTGGCACTGTTCCAGCACACACTTCTCGCCGGTGGCCACCGCTACCTTCGCCGCCATGGTGCGAGACATCGAACGAACCGTCTCACGAGCCTTCGGTTGATTTGGTCTCTTGCACCTCAACTTACCACGCCGCGGGGATCTGGGCAGAAGCGGCGACAGAGTGGGAGTCGGAATCAGAGTCCGATTAGAATTCGCAGGATCAACCGTGTTTCGTTGTCAGGACTAAGAAAATCAAGGGAACCATTTAAAAAAATCTGGGAAAGCAAATCCGTAGGAAAGGTCGTCAAAATAAATTCGAACTCGTGCTTAGCTTTAAAACCAGGAAACGAGAGATAAAAATTCAGGCTTCATCGTAGCTACTGTCATCTCTCGAGCTGAGAGGTGAGAGCGGAAAGTTTTTTACGTATCTCTCAAAAAATATATATCATTATATATAACTGAAGCAACTAAGGAAATAGGAGAACTGAGGTAGATGTCAGGGAACTAGTGGAGTTTAGGGTAAGGTTTCCATATGAAGGTAACTTACAAGGGAGGTTGGAGGAGTGCGTTCACTTTAGGAATTGTCTAGTGTTTTGAGTGCTAATGTTTTTAATGCCTAGATCACACCTTTCAGGTTTGCACACGTTTTCAGAGGCAAAGATTTTTTTGCCTATGAATTTTTCATTTTTATATCTTTACCGTTTGCTAAAGATAGAAGTAGAATAGAGTCTGTGAGATTGCATATCCAGTGGGCGGAGTTGCAGTTAGTCGTATACTACTCTTGGTTCATATGAGGTGCACCTCGAATACTGAAATAATATCTTGAAAGGATGATTATAATATTGAATACTCTTGGTTCGCACATATGAGTAACAAATTTGAGATATTTAAGTGTAATGTCACTTCATATCTCAATTGTTCCATTTCAGACATAAAAATCATAAATAAGCTAAACCCTCAAAATCTCATACCCACTCGAACATCGCTAAGTTGTACCTAAAACATATACAAATACAGCTTGCCAATAATAGGATATAGTTTCATACACTATACTCGTTTATCAATTATACATATACCTATGAATATTAGAATGAAAATGTAGGCTTCCTCCGCAACTTTGATGCATGAAAAACAATGTAACATTAAATACTGCTACGCCATAATTTAAAGTCACATATAGCGCATATAACATTGGAGGAAATGAAACATATAACATAAATGGAACCTAGAGACAAATCATTTGTGAACCTAGAGACAAATCATTTGTGAACCTAGAGACAAATAAAAGGCTAGAGAACATAAAAGGAACCTATAACACAATTTGTAATCATGTTTTCTATTAAGTGAGTTATTCAATCAAACTATACAGATAGAAAGTTAGAGACAAAGAATTATTGCTAAAGTAAAAATACAATTTTGTTTAAAACATAATTTTTTATAATGACTATGTCATAAACACTAGATTCCATGATCACATTTTCATAGATCGGATTGTCCACACCCCTATAGATAAGCTTCAAATGAGACGAACAAGATCTATATCTTCGTTCGAACATGTGTCGTGTTGTGTATATATATGCATCACGCACGAGAGAATGACACTTGAGTACACAACCAAACTTATCATCCAATTATGTGCGTAAATGCGGGAAATGATTTATCATGGAAAACAAAAAAGAGAGAAGAATGAACACTGAATCGACTCGTCGCATCTGTTACCATGAGAAACAAAGAAGTTAGGATAGATAGGTGAACCGATTATAGTTAGGTGCCATTCGAGTTCCGTTCGCACCGCAGACAGAGGGTTGCCAATCCAATAGATCTGTCTGATTCGAGCAATCGTCTCAAACCGCGATGGCACTAAATTCACAACCATGCCTCTTCTGGACTAGGAAGATATCTGAGGCCACCGTATATTGCAGCTAAAAAAAATTGTTGTTTAGATGTTATTGAACCTTAACTACTTACAATTTTTAAGGTTGAAAAGAGATGATTCTACAAATTTCATTTTGTAAACTCCCAATTTCTTTTATCTTTAATGAAATCATCGACGGAAAATAGTATCAAATAGACAAACAATTCCTAATAGAAGTAGAACAACAATAGTTTCATACACAAAATGGTCCTACAAGTGTGTCTGGCTGTAATAACGACCAAATTTACTTCATGTTCCACTACTACCATAGCTCTAATTAACAAACCAGTGAGATGCTTGATATTCAAGTTTTAGTTGTTCCCCGTCCTAAGCTTTATTTGTTTTGCTATGTGAAAATGCATCCGGGATATGTAAAGATGTTTGGATGATTTAGGACAATTCAATTAGGGAACTAAAAATTATAACAAGTAAGTGTTGCAAGGGTTTAGATCATATTGCTTAGGACATTATTAGTGATTATTTCTAATGATAAGTAGTCATGTCAATGCTTGTAGTATATCAAGTCATGCTTGAGTGAATCATGCACAAGACATGAATGGATCAATGCTTGGTGATCCTTCAAAAACTTAGAAAAATATATATATAGGCGCCTATGCATTGTAATTTCTATTATCTTGAGTCGTAGACATGCGGTACTATCAAGGATCTCCACAAATTTCCACAAACTTTTTCTTCAAAATGCACTAATTATTCTCATACTCCATCTTTACACATATCTGTACATCCGATTTTTCTTTTGCGTAACACAGTACAACGTAGACGCTCAAATACACGCGCATACACTCACCCCTATGAACGCACACACGCACACCATACCCATATGAGCATCTCCGAGAGACTGAGCCAGCGGAAGGTCTTGAGATTGACGAAGTCAGCACGGGCGCCTCGTTGTCGACGGGAATGCCGCCTCCCACAGAAGAATATTCCGCCTAAATGAGAAACACCAGCGTCAAACCTGGGGTTTGAACTCTGTTGGGCTGGGGTTACAACCACCCTAATAACCATCATACCACAGGCAGGTTGTCCCTCCGGATGTTTTCATCTCGTACCTCCGACCAGGGGAGTTTAAGAGACTCACAGTTCTCATGTGTCTCTGTTTATGTTGGTACTATGGAGTTAGGTACGCTATCTGAACCTCCAAGAAAGGATAATGTGTAGAGTAGGCACTTTCGAGTCAAGTCAATCTATACATATTATAAAGCGAAACCCCACTATAGGGTCATTAAATTAGTCTATCTAAACATGCAGCCTATCCACATCATCATGTATTCCCATCCGTTTGATTCTCATCTTTTATCCGTCCATTTGTATTGTCTCCATGTCACATGATAATGCCGGCACATCTCTTCATTTTCCTCTCATTGGTCTTCCATATGAACTGCACACGGCACACCCTTTACCTACCGCAACGAGGCATGGCCTCACACCTCCTACATGCAAACGTTCAATTAGATGTATCCTCTTCATTTGTTCTCCAGATCATCTAGCAGTGGCTGGATTTTTGACAAATTTCTTCTCTTCCAAGCAGATCTCGAGCAAATTTCTTATCTTCGAAGTGGATAATTAGACGAGCAACCTGAAACTGGGGACTTTGGTTCTCCCGTTTGCTTTTCTCTATCAAATATTCTATTTCGTATATGGATTTCAGCGCTTGCAGCTTGCCTCGATGGTACTTCCGCAAGCAGCCGGCCAGAAGCTGTGCGGATGCACCAACAACTACGAGCAGCAATTTTGTTCGCGTCCTTCAGCCATGTCTGTGCCTAAGCACAAATCTGAATCAGCTGCACACGTATACTGGCATCCTGTACACTGTACAGTGGCAAGGACCGATAACGTCCTTGGTATCATGGTGTGCTACTTACCTTATCCTCTCCCCGTCGTGTGCAGGAGAGCGAAGGCGATTTTTGGAGCAGCTCCGCCGATCCACCGTCTGCGGCCGCTGAGCCGTGGGATTCTTCCCCTCCGCCGGCCACTTCGGCGGCGGGAGGGTGGAGGATCCCCGGCTCCGGTCTGTATATATGGTAGGGTAGGGGGGAGATCTCGCCGGCGGCGCTCTGGGGGAGGTGGTGCGGCTGGTTTTTGGTTTGGTGTCGGCGCGGGCTCCTCCGGCGGTGCTGCCCCTCGGGGCGCGGCGTCTCTGCGCGCGACTCGCCGGAGCTCAGGTCCCGGCGTGGTGCCCGAGCTTCTCTGGCTTCCGTCAGATCCGTGCTGGCAGCGGATCTGGCGGTCGGAACTCTGGGCTCGCCGGGATCCTCGACTTCCTCCGGCGGCGGATCCGAAGGCGACTACGGCAAGGTGGTGTAGCTGGGACAGGGGGCCGCTTGCCCCGGCCGTTCATCGACACAAGCTCCGCCGCGGCGCGGCGGACGGGCATGGCAGCGTCTCTCATAGGGCAAAAGTTTCCCTGACAGCGGCAAGGCGGTGGGTGGTCTTCTTCGTCTCCGACGCCGGCGTGGTTCGAGTTCTTGGTGCTCGTTGTTTCGTTTTCCTCTACGTATTGTACTTGTACTGTGTTTGTGGTTTCTGTTGAATATACGTGGTGAAAATTGCAAAAAAAAATACTTCTGCCCCTATGTCATCTTTTTTTTACCTTCATCAATTTGTTCTGCTGCCTTGCTTAATTAGATTTGACACTTGCATCAAGCTGAAGATAACGTACATAATGCATTGTATTAAAGTTCCCTATTACTCTTCAAACTGGCCTATTTTTTTACGTTTTTTATTTTTCAACAAATGCATTGTCATATCTTTTGTGTTGAGTTTTTCTATAGAAATTACCATCAAGTAACACTAGTAGAAAAAGTGCCTCTAGTACCGGTGGTTGGGAACGGGCTCTAGTCCCGGTTATCCAACCGGAACTATGAAATCGGGACTAAAGGCCCCGTCTTTTAGTCCCGGTTGGCCACAAACCGGGACTAAAGGCCCTCCACGTGGCTGCGGTCGAGCGCTGGGGTTGGAGGTCTTTTTTTTGTAGTCCCGGTTGGTCTAAGGTCAGGACTCCACGAGGCTCCACAATCCGGGAGTTTTTTAATTCTATTCCAAAATTTTCTACTTAGGCACAAACTTAATCTCTAACTATACACTTAATCTCATGTCAAAGTACTTACCCTGGTCAAATTTCTCATTCGGTCACCCATCCTCAAATTGCTCTAGCCAAATCACGCTTAACTTTTGATTTTCTTCCAAATTAGCTTCAAAATGAGAATTTAGATCTTACTGATATTAGTATCCAATCAATCATATTAACCCCTGGATCATGATGTTACACATTTTTATTGTTTAAATTTTCAAAATTTAATTGAATAAATAACAATGATTATGTAATAATATTTTTTGAATAAATAACAATGATTATGTAATAATATTTTTTGAATAAATAACCGTGATTATGTAATAATATTTAATATGAAATAATTCATATCTTCAAATCCGTAAATCAAAATTTGACAAATAAAATATCTAAATCGATTAGAAAAATGAGAGAAATTCAAATATGCCATTCATATCATCTTTTGCATCAAAGAAACATCGATAAACTTGCTCTGAAAAAAAACCTCTAACATGGAGCCAAATAATCAAGTTATGGCAATTCTCACGGCATAGTTTGTGATAAAATTCTCACATTCGACAAATATGTGTATCTTGGTATAGGAAGCAATAGTTCTGAAAGATTTTTCAAATTATTTTTATAAATATCATTTTCCTTTTTCTAAGTGACAAAAATGACTTTTTTATTGAACCAAGTACAAAAATATGGTGCAAAATGGAACCCATCTAATTCTCACAAAGAGTAGTCCACATTTGATGGATAATCTCCAAGTATTAGGAATTTTCTTGATTTCTATCTAATTTCGCCTAGTTAAAAGAGTTTTTGTTAATTTTTCGAAAGTAATCCAAATTTGAACTACAAGTGTTAGATAGTTCGGTCTGAATTTTTTTAAAATCATTTTAAGGTACACAACTAGTGGTTATATCATAGAAATATCGATAGTTTTAGAGAATTTGACCTCTTTCGATGAATAGTCATAGTGGCCATTTTGACCTTTTTTGAAAAAAATAAAAAAAAGTGAAAAAACCTCAAAAAAATATATCCTCTGGCATGGAGTTCTTTTATGTGTACTAGTTGCTATGAAAAATGATAAAATTAATTTTTCACAAATTGTTCAAAAATAATCTTCACAAAAAGGTCTATCATGTATAAACATTTATAAGTTTCAAGCCAAATTACCAAGTTATGGCAATTCCCACGGCATAGTTTGTGATAAAATTCTCATTTTTGACAAATAGGTGTATCTTGGTATAAGAAGGAATGGTTCTGAAGGGATTTTTCAAATTATTTTCATAAATATCATTTTCCTTTTTCTAAGTGTCAAAAATGACTTTTTTTGTGAACCAAGTACAAAAAATATGGTGCAAAATGGCACCCATCTAATTCTCACAAATAGTAGTCCACATTTGATGGATAATCCCCAAGTATTAGGAATTTTCTTGATTTCTATCTAATTTCGCCTCGTTAAAAGAGTTTATGTTGATTTTTCGAAAGTAATCAAAATTTGAACTACAAGTGTTAGATAGTTCGGTCTAATTTTTTTTTAAATCATTTTAAGGTACACAACTAGTGGTTATATCACAGAAACATCGATAGTTTTAAAGAATTTGACCTCTTTTGATGAATAGTCATGGTGGCCGTTTTGACCGTTTTCTGAAAAAAATAAAATAAAGTGAAAAAAACCTCAAAAAAAGATATCATCTGGCATGTGTACTAGTTGCAATGAAAAATGATAAACTTGATTTTTCACAAATTGTTCAAAAACAATCTTCACAAAAAGGTCTATCATGTATAAACATCTATAAGTTTCAAGCCAAATGACCAAGTTATGACCATTCCCACGGCATAGTTTTCGATAAAGTTCTCATATTCGAAAAATATGTGTATCTTTGTACAGGAAACAATGGTTCCGAAGGAATTTTTCAAATTATTTTTGTAAATATCATTTTCCTTTTTCAAAGTGGTAAAAATGAGTTTATGCGGATTTTTTGAAAGTAATTTCGCCTAGTTAAATGAGTTTTAGTGATGCAAAGATGATATAGTTGTAATATTTAGATTCCTCTCATTTGTCTAATTGATTTAGACATTTTATTTGTTAAATTTCTATTTACGGATTTAAATATATGAATTGTTCCATATTAAATACAACGGCCGCAGCCTGCCACAACCGCTTTAGTCCTGGTTGGTATCACAAACCGGGACTAAAGGTCTATTTTTAGTCCCGGTTGGAGACACCGACCGAGATTAAACGGGCTCGCAACGGTCGCAGCCTGCCGCACGCATTTAGTCCCGGTTGGTATCTCCAACCGGGACTAAAGGTCCCGTTTGACCCGGGACTAAAGCTGGTCGTGCCCGTGCGGCGTCCTAGCCGTTGGAACCGGGACTAATGCTCACATTAGCCCCGGGCCCAAACACGGCCGGGACTAAAGCTCCGGACGGAAGGCCCATTTTCTAAGTCAGGTTATGCAAATTGTCCCATGCACTGAATTTTTTGCTCCTGTGTTTGCACTGAAATTGTCATCAATGACTGAAGCTTGGCTGAAATACTAGTTATCTGTTTGTTCTGATCAATTTTTTTCTTGCTTTGTAGTGACAAACGCTACTATTTCAATGGAAAGAAAATGTGGCCTCCCGGCGTCCACTAATTTTTTGGAAGGCAGAACATCATGTGCAAGTTATTCTTACCGAAGAAGCTGAATTATCCACACGGTATTTCTTCCTTTTATATTGATATAGGAGAAGCAAACATGATACGGCCGAAGTCAAAAGAAAAAAAACCATACAAATCAGGGGGTACTAAACGAGAGAAAAGAACCATGTTGATACTACTGAATGCTCACATTCTAAGGACAAAAACTAGCCATTACAATCTCTGGTACCTCCAAATATTTTCCATTCAGTACATCCAAGATTCAGTTTTCATGCCAGTTAATTCAACTTTTGTACGTGTCTGTTCTCTAGGTTTAACTATTCGCTACTATCAGGCTATTTACTTTTTCTGTAACGGCCGGGTTTTAGCCTTTTTGTGTTACGGTCGAGTTATTTCTTGAGGAACAAAGATGAAACTTAAGTGTAAATTCAAAAGTTGTTTTTGTATTTTTGGAATATTAATTGCGGAAAATCTGAAATGAATTGTAACAATGTCATAGGATGTTTTGATGATAAAAAATGGACGAACATGGTTCATTCGTTCATTTGACCTCTCTCATAAGTATGGAGGCACAAAATTAGCACTTCTAGAAAAGATAAATATTATGCAACGTTTTATAGTAGTGTTTGATTCACATTTAAAGGAGCATCACGCTCTATTGTAGGCACGATGTAACACATTTCCTTAATATTCCTCCAAACGAGTGGGATGTTCGCATGCTCATAATTTAGTGGTTACTATTATGTGATGGCATAGAGTACTGCCTTAAGTGGTGACCTAATGTTGGATGATCTCATGCACAAACTTGAATGAACGAGACACGTTTGCTATCACTAAGAGGATTTATAGTACATCACATCCCATTATCCCTTGTGAGATAAACATAGAAAGGCTAGTTCCCAATTTTTTTTTTCACTGTCCAGTTGCTTACAAGTCTATTTCATGTAACACACATGTTCCCCCTCTCGCACCCTAGCATAGTAGTTTGATCAGGACATGTATAAAAGTACAGGCTAATAATGTGTATCTACAAAAACACATACTGAAATTGTATCAGAAGATCCACCATAGGGTAATACAAAATATGACAATTATCATGTGGGGCAGCTCACATGGTTCTAAATATGATATCTCTCTCTCACACACACATGCACGCACGCACTCTCTCACACACACGCACGCACATACCCACGCACGCACGCATACAAAATATGACAATTATCATGTGGGGCAGCTCATATGGTTCTAAATATGATATCTCTCTCTCACAAACACACACGCGCGCACACACACACGCACACGCGCGCACACACACCCACACGCACACGCACACGCACACGCACACGCACACGCGCGCACACACAGTGAGAGATCAAACTACTACCAAAAACCTGGATTGTCATCATGGCGGCAATGGCGATGATGCTGGGGTGGCCATACGAGAAATTAGGGGTTATTCCGGCAGCGGTTTTCCTCCAATCTTCGTCATGGTGGAGTTTAAGTCTCATGTTTTGTTGTTAGAATGTATCACCGCCCTGTATGTTAACTCGCGAAATCAGGACTATATATGCGGTTTTAGGGAAAACCCAAGAAGCATGACTAAAACTGGAGGCGATCGAACGACCGAGGGGTCAGGTGCCCTCCTCAACGCGTTTGCCTAGGTCTAAGTGTCGAGAGGGCCATCTAGGGCTTCGTGCCTCGTCCGGCCTCCATCTCCGTGTCAAAAACATTACATGGCAAAAATTAATGGGGTGTTTGAGTTCTCGAACGCTTCTGGAATCTAGGGGTTTCCTGTCATCGAGAGTTAGATACCAAAGAGAGAGATTTCGTGGGTAATTATATAAACCATTAAAATAGTGTTGTGTACTCATGATTTGATGCAATATATGATATATTAATATAATAAATTACAAGGTTAATAGATATGTTCCGTGATGTCAACTTGATAGATAAATTTTTTATATCATCACAACAAATCATCATATTAAGCAATAAGTAAGTTTGCTGATGATGAACACACTGACACAACCAACCAGACAAGAACTACAAATTCACAAAACACAATGCAGCCCTTTTGCTCATATAAAAATGCGACTTGGGGGTTAGACAACCCTCCGAACAGTTTAATAGTAGAATTTTCGGTGAGTGCATACGAGGGAGTGGGAGCTGGCACTCGAACTCAAGACCTCGCGGGCAGGGAGGTATCAGCAACTCCTAGCCATCCGGGCTATGCCTCGGTTCTCCCTTTTGCTCATATGAAGGCACAATGTTTTGTTCCTATGACATATCGATCAGCGGCTCCCTAATAACACTTCAGTACGGCAGGATCCCTATGGTCCTACCGTACTCAACGAGGTCGTCGAAGATCTCACCCAAGTCGTCGTACCTGAACACGAACCCTTCTCCGACGAGCTTCCCAGAGGACAGGCACACTCTCGGCTTCTCAGGAGATCCATCGAAGCTGCACAAACAATAGCCGGATGTTGTTTAAACCGCTACAAAAACAAAGAAAAAGAAAAGACCTGTGTACGTGTTCGAGGAGTTTTGGCAGACAGGTTGTATACCGTTCAGGTTTGACGTCGTACTGTGGGTACTTCTCCGCCAGGAGACGGGCGATCTGCAGGACGGTGGTGTTGTGGCTGCAGCAGATGTACCTCCCCGACGATGCCTCATTCTCGGCGAGGAACACCTCGGCGCGGCAGAGGTCATCAACGTGGTTTATCGACACGGAGTCGGTGACCGACTGCAGGCCTTTCAGGATCTCTAGCTGCGCCTCGTCGCCTAGTTTCAGTTAAGTAAAGGGATGGAGAAAAAACACGAGACTGAACTTCAGAACTTGTTAGCTGCATCGAACTGTAAGAAAACAGAGAGATGCTAGCAGTCTGAGACGCACCGGACAAGAGGGAGAGGGTGACGGGGACGCTGGTTCTGGCCTTGGAGACGGGCGCCGCGCCCAGGGTGAACACGGGCAGCACGGTGACGAGGCTGATGCCGTTCTCCGCCGCGAACTCGCACGCCGCCTTCTCCAGGAGCACCTTCGACACCGCATAGTCCTGGGAACAGTAGAGACAGCAGACACCGCGTAGTCAGGAGCTTTGCACCGTGTGTGAATGTTCTGGCTAGATCGACTGAGCACGAAAATGTGCGTACCCAAGTCGGTGGCTTTGTTGCTCTGAGGTACTCGACGTCGGACCAGGAGCTCTCGTCTAGCACGTGGCCGCCGCCGTGCAGCGGCCTCCGGGAGACCCCGGCGTCCGACGACGTCAGGATCGCGCGCTTCACTGTCCCTGCTCTCACGCACGACCTCAGCACATTCAGAGTTCCGTGCACGGCGGCTTCGATCAGGTCCCTCTGCCGTGGATCACCGTGGCAGCACAGAGCGCATTAAGTTACCCCTAATAAACTGACATAACCAATAGGAGAGCGAAGAAGAACGACAGCTACAACGTGAAAACTGCATCTCAAGCACCACCACATCGCCATCCGATGAGGGCAGGCTGGAAGCAGAGCAGTTGGTGGAGATCGGCGTGTACCTCAGGATCCGGTGACCCGAGGTTCATGGGGGCGGCGACGAGGAAGACGTACTCGCAGCCAGAAACCGCGTCGTCGAAGCTGCCTTCGACGTCCAGTTCGGCACGGAGGATCTCCAAGGAGCCAAGCGATTGCAAGTCCTTCAGGTGGGAGTTCTTCTCCATGTCATCTAGAGTACCAAGTTGCAGAATCTTCAGTCTAGAGGCCAATAAAATCTCCCGCAATTTCAGCACAACTGCACGAACTGTTACGGCACGTATGCAAACCTATTTATCTGAAATTGGGTATTTTAGGACTTCATTTACAAAGGATTTTGGCTAGGACTGTACTGATCGAAGAAACTAGAAGACACAAACTAAGGAAAGCATGGACTAGACAGCTCGATTCTGAACAACCTAGAATTTCACCTCAGACTCCCGAAATGAAGTTGCTACACAAAATCAACACAGAACTGGAAAGAAGAACTAAGAATCCAACCTGGGTCTCTGACGGTCGTCTTGACGGCGTACCCTTTCTCGAGCAGCGTCTTGACTAGCGCCGAGGCGATGTACCCACTGCCGCCGGTGACGCACGCCGTCTTCCTTCCCGACCCGCCGACATCGACGGTGACTGCTTAGTGCCTCTCCTTGCAAGGCAAAGAAGGGAACAATTATTGCATGATCAGTTACCCCACCTCAAGCTACCACCGATGTAGCCTTTCTGGTCTGGTTGTTGGTAGTTGTGGCACCGTAAGGAACCAGCAGATATCCCCCGGGAAAGAAAAAAAGAACCTTGAATTGTATTGTATGCAGACAACTCGTCTAGTGGTAGTTGAAAGTGACCTGCGATTATATGCAGAGCTCGCTGCGGAAAATGAGTGGGGGTGCCTGGCACCCCTATAAATATGTAACATTCATTTAGTACTCCGTACTAATATTTGGACCAATTCTTGTTAAATGTTATAAACATTTAAACTAATTGTTGCTCAATGCTAAGTATAACAGGGAAATTTGTAAGCCTGGCACCCCCAACAATTTCATCCTAGATCCCCCACTGATGTAGCCGGTTGCTGATCAGTAGATGTGTTTGGTCCGTCGACCCATTTCAAAAAAAAAAAGGTGGCCCGTCGACGAAAGCGTGCAGTGGACCGTGGGCAGTGGCGGTGAACGCAATATTACTCCCGGGGTGAGCGCAGATCGTGCTTTTTTTTCGGCCGCTTGTGTTTGAGGTTGTGCACATCAGCACATGCAAAGCGGGAGAATATCCGGTGATAGCTTTCAAAAAAATCATTTTTTCACAGAATCCAAGAAAAAAATTGAATGTTCGTAAGGAATGTGTCTACAATTGCCAAAAAAACTCAGATCCAAATTCCAAATGCACACAGAGAAACAAAAGAAGCACTTCAACATGTGAATAGTGTCAATATTGCTTTTGTCTTTTTGTGACACTATTCATGCTAAATTGGTATTTTTTTCTCACATGTATTTCAAATTTTAATATGATTTTAGGGTCGTAAACACATACCTTGTTAACATTCACACGAAAAAAACAATTTCTTTGAGGTAGTTAACTTTTTTTTTTGAAAATTGGTATCCTGAGAGCATATAAAGAATGGCTTCGCGAGATACTTTTCCCCTTCGAAGCCTAGTCCCTCTCAAGTAGTGTTAATTCAGTTAAACTTGTTTTATTGGCTATAGTTACAAAAGGAAGTGTATAAATATATTTAACCATTATGTGCACACAAATTAGATGTCCGGACATTAAGCTAGCGTAAGAAAGTCATAGTTACTCTCGTTGTCGTCGTGGGAAACAACAGATGCCTAGGGGTAGGCTTATGTTTGGGGCCGATGGACGCGAGAGAATTCGGGAAGGGATTGCGCACTGAAGAGCGAACACAGAAGAACAGATCAACACGGGGATTTACCCTGCTTCGGGGCTCTCGTGAGAGATAAAACCCCTACTGGCGCATCTAGCCTATTTGGTGTATTCTCCTATCTGTATACGGTCTGTACAAATGCTTCTCGAGCTGTATGGAACGAGCTATGAAGATGTGCTCCAGGGAGCCAGCAGAGAGAGCGGGGGGAGAATGAGCCTAAGGGGCAAGAGAGCC
Source organism: Poa pratensis (assembly GCA_947311845.1). NCBI lineage: Eukaryota > Viridiplantae > Streptophyta > Magnoliopsida > Poales > Poaceae > Poa > Poa pratensis. Next base: position 100,546,511 of record CAMZMU010000128.1, on the reverse strand, counting down.
CGCGCGGGGGCTGCCTCCACCTCTTCCCCCTGATGCTCTTTATATAGGGAGAGCCCAGGGGACAACGGGGGGACAAGCAGACAAAAGACACTATGCATTGTACACTGTAGCTGAGGTGACTACTGGGGTATTGTCACACTGTACACGCGTCATGGAGCTGTACTATAGTCACATCCATGACACTGTAGCCACGATTAGCCATGCCCTGGACAGGCATGGCCTGTCTTGTCCGTGTCCTTGTCTTCTAGCTGCTGTCTCTGGGATCTTCGGTAGGTGGCAGGGAGTATCTTGTACTTGACGAGGTAGTGCTGGTGATGTCGGCGTAGAGGTGGCACTCCCGGAGGTTGCTGCCGAGGTATGGAGATACCTCGGTCCAAAGAGCAACCGAGGTACTGATACGCGGGATGCCGGAGATGTCTCGATCCAGCCGAGGTTAGCACATCTCGGTCGAACCTAACCGAAGGAACCGGGAGGTCGTGGTGCTGATCTCGGTCTTGGCAGCATAGGAGGTGAGGTGCTGGAGAACCAATCCCGGGAGCTGGTGCGTCCTACCGGATGTCGGTCGTCCGAGATGGATGCGAGGAAGTGGTCCGTCCGGGGTGTTGCAATCTCGGTCGATGCTTGATCCGGTCGAAGCAAGGACGCGCCGTCCCGGTCGAAGCCGAGGTGGAGCCTCGGTCCGTCCCGAGGCGAGCACACTTTGGCCCAACCGAGGCAACAGAGGAGATCCATGCGAAGCGAGGACGCGGGGACTCGGCCCAGCCAATGGCCCATCCGAGGTGGCAGTGTCGGGGCGTCCGGAGTGGCGCAGCACGCTCGGCCTGGAGCTGGGGAGTATCTTGGTTTTGCCCGAGGCTCGCAGAAGCCGGCCCAACCGGGGTGAGCGGCGGATAGCTCGGTCCGCCAGGGGTGAGCGACGGATAACTCGACCTCGCCTAGTCGGCCCATCCCGAGGCTGGGAGATACCTCGGCCTGCCTGGTGCTGGGGGTAACTCGGCCCAGCCGAGTTTGCTGGGACCTCGGCCCAGGACACTGTTTTTTCTCCGTTTCCTTTATCTTTACTGTTATTTCTTTGCCGTTTCCTCTTCCAACTCCGTAAAACCAATACCTTTGGGGTACCCGGGGTTACATCCCCGACACTCGTCGTTTACCCGTGATTGAGTAAATTTTACGCTTTACATTTAAGAAACTACGCATAAATCACATTGCGTCAATATCTACTAGGACCATCACGAATGTTTGGTGAGTATATTTTTTGGTGGTGGAGCCTTTTGACGTAGGTGAAAAGGACCTTGCATCTACGTGCGGTCGCCACGTTGAATATTGCACCTGTTAGTGACTCAAAGTTTGAATTGATGCACTAGGAAGCCGAATGGATGAGGAAATGGTAGGAGCCACATGTTTGTGAATATTTTATGCTGAGTCGGATGGATTTGTGGGATAAATTTGCTCTAGCAGATCATCCAGAAATTAGGCATGAGGACTCACTCTCACTCTGCGTCCCCCTTACTCGTGCCTCATTAGACGCTCGCCCACCATAATTTCATACTTCGCAACGTGACCTAGTCTTAAAATATGTAAATGCCGACTACAACAGGAACTAGGCTTTCGCCAAGCAGGGGAGGGGGGTAAGGGGCGGGACAGGTACCTCGACGAAGCCTTCGGGAAGGAGAACGGCGCCCGCGGCGTCGCCGTCGTCGTGGCCAGCCGCTGGCCAAGGGTTTCCCCCGGTACCGCGCCACCCCGCACCAACCGCCCGACAAAGACGGATCCATCCAGCAGAAGCCTTTGGGGTTCCGGATCTGGCGGAGGACGAGCTAGAAGAGCAGGAGAAGGCTTCCTCTTCAGATCTGGAGCAGGGACCGGCGGCGCGGCCCTGCGCCACGAACTCCGACCTCCGCCCCCTCACCGCCCACGCGACAGAGGAGGCGGTGCCGCACGCACCACGGCCGTCACCCGCCGCCAGGTCGACGCCGTTCTTCTCGCCCGGGGCCGCCGCCCCGGCGTCCGTCGCCCCGCGCGCCCGCCAAACGCCACTGCCCCGCTCGCCGGGGCGTCAACGAGAGCGCCCACCGTGCCCTCCGCCTTTGGCGGGCAGGGCGCCGCCACCGCCGCCGGCGACGGCGACGGCCGAGAGAAGCCGGATCTAGGGTTTTTTTTTTGCTAGGGTTGGGGGCCTCCGGAGTCGCCCGAGGGGGGCGACCCGGGAGGAGGGGGAGGAGTCGACCTAGTCTTTCTTAGACCCCGACCGGAGCAGGGTTTTGCGCCCCCAGTTTCATAGAGAGCACTAGTCAATCAGGCGTCGATGAAGAGCATTGCAGGGTAGAATTAAATGACAGTACGGAAGCTCTTTTTTGGTTGTTGAATGTAACCTGCAGTATATATTGTGCTCAGTGTTGAAAATAATGGTGTACATTGTGGTTGATGAAGACATTGCAGGGTAGTTTTATTTGGTTAAGACTGTAGGTCCTCTTATCTTATCCTTTTGTATGCACAAATCATATAAAATTACACAGTTGTCAACGATGAGTTGGAAACATTTCTCGATCACACTGAAAATAACAAAACCTTGTTCCCACCTTATTTGATAGACATTCATACACTAAACACCCACATTTCAGACCATTTGCATGGTTTTAAGCGGGAATGTTTTTGCTTGCAAGCGCATCCTTTGGTTTAGATCCCTATTTAAGATCGAGAGGACCATCGTATCACTAGTGAAGGATTCCCAAGGTCTTGCCAGACGGGACGATGTCATCGTACACCTCGTCTAGGTTACTGGACTTGTACTCGAACCCTTCCTTGACGAGCTTATCCAATCAGATGGATAGGAGAGCACCAATGCTGCAAAGCGAACAACAGCACATACACATCGTCAGTGTTTAGAAGGCATTTTACATGTGCAGGCGGTAAATTCAGTACGTACTGGTCGGTGTTGAGGGTGTACTGCGGGTACTTGTCCTTGAGGAAGTGGGCGAGCTCCACAGCGGTGGTGTTGAGGGTGCACACGATCGATGTACTGTCCCTCCAGCTCCTCCTCGGCGATGAATATCTCGGAGCGGCACACCTCGTCGATGTGGACCAGCGGAATCGAGCTGCTCATATTTATGAGTAACAATATGACGGTTTGTTCTCTTTTTTTTTGTACTTGTACTTGCGTGGACACGTATTGGTATTCTCCGGGAACACCAATGTTGCAAGCAAACAGACAGTCACATATCTTTGTGGTATGTGCACTATCTGAGCTTCATAACATGGTCACATATCGCTCATGATACAATCTCTCATCTCTCGGCGACTCTTTTGTCTTCGTGGGGTCTCCTCAACCCTCACGCGGTTGGCCGCTTACCCGCGTCTTCCCATCTTCCTCAAATGACCAACTTACACCACAATTTTGCTACTCCCTATAGTATTTTAAAAAAATGGTCTTTCAGATATTTTTTGGTCACATTTTAGTAACTATATCTTAGTTGGACGTGTATTCTTTAGATTAGCATCTCAGAAAGGAACTTCCATAATTGATGATGAGAAGTGCAACACTATTGTATATAATGCATACTATCAGACATACAAAGTACATTATAAATATATGTCTTCCACCTGAAGAAATGTCCGATGAAGATATAATGAAACTACCCGTGGGCCATGGGTGAGTCGGGAGTATCGCCTACAATGAAAACCACTCATGTGGCTGTAACACCCCACCTTACTAATAAGATGAAATGTTACCAAAAACATCACAAACGGAGGGTACAAGCCCACAGACGAAATCCGGCAGAGTTACCCCTATACGGAGGACATCCATGACAGGCAGTTGAATAGTTATACAACGAATAACATGAAAACAGGTCACAAAACAATGGCGCCGCTAGCATTCATAAGGAACTAAGAACTGAGCGACCAAAGGCTCACACAAAGCACTGAAGAAAGATACTAAAAGCCATTGGTGTCCACTGATTATTATTTGAAGTTATGTGACGTGCTTAAAGATGTACAGGAGCTACGCCCATCCCAAACATGTCGATTACTAGTACCTGAAAACCAAAAGAAAATGCAAAGGTGAGTATAGAAATACTCAATAAGTACAGTACAGAACCATCAGAATAATAAGGAACAATCAACCAAGGAACAATACTCGTATCTTCCTTGTCGACTTGAAGACTGAAACCAAATATCCACTCAGGACAGTCTCTCACCGGACCATAGAATCGAAAGAACCGATTAGGAATGAACTGAACAAGGACCACATGAAAATACTAATAATCTCCTTTATGAACTAGATACCTGAAATCGAATATATGTCGCCCGGACTAGCCCACGAGCTGACAGTTCTCACCGAACTCTATCGGAGTAGCCACTCAGGACAGTCTCTCACCGGACCATAGAATCGAAAGAACCGAATATCTGAATTTGTCGCCCGGACTAGCCCACGAGCTGACAGTTCTCACCGAACTCTATCGGAGTAGCCACTCGGGACAGTCTCTCACCGGACCGACCAGAAAGGTTAGCCATCGGACTAGCCCACAAGCTGACAGTTCTCACCGAACTTTATCGGAGTAGCCACTTGTGAACAGTTTCTCACCGAGTTAGCTATGAAATTAAGAATGTGAAATATCTCTGAACATGGACGAAGGAATCGAATCGACAGAACTGAATAAGCCTGCAGTGAACCAACTGGACAAGGGATCTCAGTCCGTGAAAGCAATCAATTGAACCGTCGCACAATGGACAACCATAGAGACCAAGGGTTCGTCATGCACTTGCCTTTACCGATGGCGAAGACGTTAATTGGGAATAATTCCACACCTGTGTGGCTAATCACATTTCCGAGGGAGCAATCCCTTTGCTGTCCCTTCACGAAAGGATTCACAACTCGAGCTAGAAAGCTCCAAAACAAGCAAATGGTATGCCTATGGATTCATATGGAACTTAACTACAAACAACTCCTACTATTCGAACTCAAAATAAGGAGCTATGAAGGTCATAACCAACAAATACTACCCTGCTGCTTCCAGTTTTCAGAATATCGAGTAGCTACCTTCAGGGATACATGGAAGTAAGAATACTCATGGGAATTAACCGAATCATTTTGTATTAGAACATATGCATCACAAGCAAGCTAGGAAGGAACAAATTGTGAATTTTATTTAATGGGTAAAGCTCCTCAAGCCCATCGGAAAACTCTATTCTTTGCTGTTTCCAGAATTCTGAAATAACAAGTAGCCACCTTTGGAAACTCATAACAACAAGAATACTAATAGGAATTAAGTAAATCAAGTTGATCTATGAAGTATAAGGTATCAGGTAGCTGAACCATGGTAGAAAACAATTTAGTCATCCCTCAAAGAGCATGGAAAGCTATGGACAAAAGCTACAAAAATACTGTTTAGCAAAAACAGAACAGCAACTTGCTTTCGTTGCTGCGGCTAAACCGCTGAACCAAATTGAGTGATTGACGGCTCAAAACGATCGTGGGAACGAGGGCTACAAAACATTACACAGGATCCTCCTCTGATTTTGCCATTTGGGTACTCGAAAATGATGATTTCCAAATCTGTATACCCAGGAACAGGACAGAGAACATGTTCTCTAATTTCTCAATAGATCTTGCTAATCCCCTACCTATTGACCAGGGAATAACCACTAAAACACAAGAGAGGACCAGGGAAGGTAGGGGAGCTCACCCTTGATGCTTGAACAAGGGGGAAAATCGGGCAGGGAGTGATGGGGATCTTCTCTTCTTCTTTCTTCTCCTCCTCTTGCTCTTCTCCTTGCCTCTTCTTCTTCATTCTTCCTCCTATAGCACAGGTCCCTTGACTGCACTTGAGGGAGAGATAGGACGTGCTGCAGGTGGGAGAGGTCAGGGGAGAAGAGGGGAGGGAGGAGGCGCCATGGAGAGGGAAAGCTCCTGCGTTTGGGGAGAAAGTATTGAGGGGCTGTCTGGGAGTTGGCCACGGCTTGGTTCGAGCTGAGGATAAGCTCCTCAACAGTGGAGGAAAGGATGAGGTATGGGGTTGTCCAGCCTTGTTTTTCTTTCCTTTTATTCAACATATTTTCGAAATACAGAAAATAATCTTGGCCATTAGAATGAAATAAATTAGGGAAGATGCATCCGGAGTCCGATTTAGGCAACTGAATTGTCCACGTCGATCGTCTCGACGAGCCCGACGCATCTATTGACTCAGATAGTTGAGAATAGATTTTGTTTGAAAGGTCACATGGAGGTGACTGCGAAAGGAGTATGGTGAAGCCAATGACAAGAACGCTGATGAAAATATCCAATAAATTACGGGGTATCACTGTCTACCCACCTTAAAAGGAACTCGGCCTCGAGTTCTTCATTCATTATAAGTTGTATAATACTAGGACATCCAATTTACTAGGGAATAACTATAGAACAATCATGAGCAATGTTCATCTCAAATCAGAAATGACCCAAAACCCATCCTACGGTGCGCCAGTGTGTCAAGTTTTAAATTATTAGCATACTAATTAAGGCGAGGACAACACCAGAGATCTAAAGCCGGGCTCTGATACCAACTGTAACACCCCACCTTACTAATAAGATGAAATGTTACCAAAAACATCACAAACGGAGGGTACAAGCCCACAGATGAAATCCGGCAGAGTTTCCCCTATACCGGAGGACATCCATGACAGGCAGTTGAATAGTTATACAACGAATAACATGAAAACAGGTCACAAAACAATGGCGCCGCTAGCATTCATAAGGAACTAAGAACTGAGCGACCAAAGGCTCACACAAAGCACTGAAGAAAGATACTAAAAGCCATTGGTGTCCACTGATTATTATTTGAAGTTATGTGACGTGCTTAAAGATGTACAGGAGCTACGCCCATCCCAAACATGTCGATTACTAGTACCTGAAAACCAAAAGAAAATGCAAAGGTGAGTATAGAAATACTCAATAAGTACAGTACAGAACCATCAGAATAATAAGGAACAATCAACCAAGGAACAATACTCGTATCTTCCTTGTCGACTTGAAGACTGAAACCAAATATCCACTCAGGACAGTCTCTCACCGGACCATAGAATCGAAAGAACCGATTAGGAATGAACTGAACAAGGACCACATGAAAATACTAATAATCTCCTTTATGAACTAGATACCTGAAATCGAATATATGTCGCCCGGACTAGCCCACGAGCTGACAGTTCTCACCGAACTCTATCGGAGTAGCCACTCAGGACAGTCTCTCACCAGACCATAGAATCGAAAGAACCGAATATCTGAATTTGTCGCCCGGACTAGCCCACGAGCTGACAGTTCTCACCGAACTCTATCGGAGTAGCCACTCGGGACAGTCTCTCACCGGACCGACCAGAAAGGTTAGCCATCGGACTAGCCCACAAGCTGACAGTTCTCACCGAACTTTATTGGAGTAGCCACTTGTGAACAGTTTCTCACCGAGTTAGCTATGAAATTAAGAATGTGAAATATCTCTGAACATGGACGAAGGAATCGAATCGACAGAACTGAATAAGCCTGCAGTGAACCAACTAGACAAGGGATCTCAGTCCGTGAAAGCAATCAGTTGAACCGTCGCACAATGGACAACCATAGAGACCAAGGGTTCGTCATGCACTTGCCTTTACCGATGGCGAAGACGTTAATTGGGAATAATTCCACACCTGTGTGGCTAATCACATTTCCGAGGGAGCAATCCCTTTGCTGTCCCTTCACGAAAGGATTCACAACTCGAGCTAGAAAGCTCCAAAACAAGCAAATGGTATGCCTATGGATTCATATGGAACTTAACTACAAACAACTCCTACTATTCGAACTCAAAATAAGGAGCTATGAAGGTCATAACCAACAAATACTACCCTGCTGCTTCCAGTTTTCAGAATATCGAGTAGCTACCTTCAGGGATACATGGAAGTAAGAATACTCATGGGAATTAACCGAATCATTTTGTATTAGAACATATGCATCACAAGCAAGCTAGGAAGGAACAAATTGTGAATTTTATTTAATGGGTAAAGCTCCTCAAGCCCATCGGAAAACTCTGTTCTTTGCTGTTTCCAGAATTCTGAAATAACAAGTAGCCACCTTTGGAAACTCATAACAACAAGAATACTAATAGGAATTAAGTAAATCAAGTTGATCTATGAAGTATAAGGTATCAGGTAGCTGAACCATGGTAGAAAACAATTTAGTCATCCCTCAAAGAGCATGGAAAGCTATGGACAAAAGCTACAAAAATACTGTTTAGCAAAAACAGAACAGCAACTTGCTTTCGTTGCTGCGGCTAAACCGCTGAACCAAATTGAGTGATTGACGGCTCAAAACGATCGTGGGAACGAGGGCTACAAAACATTACACAGGATCCTCCTCTGATTTTGCCATTTGGGTACTCGAAAATGATGATTTCCGAATCTGTATACCCAGGAACAGGGACAGAGAACATGTTCTCTAATTTCTCAATAGATCTTGCTAATCCCCTACCTATTGACCAGGGAATAACCACTAAAACACAAGAGAGGACCAGGGAAGGTAGGGGAGCTCACCCTTGATGCTTGAACAAGGGGGAAAATCGGGCAGGGAGTGATGGGGATCTTCTCTTCTTCTTTCTTCTCCTCCTCTTGCTCTTCTCCTTGCCTCTTCTTCTTCATTCTTCCTCCTATAGCACAGGTCCCTTGACTGCACTTGAGGGAGAGATAGGACGTGCTGCAGGTGGGAGAGGTCAGGGGAGAAGAGGGGAGGGAGGAGGCGCCATGGAGAGGGAAAGCTCCTGCGTTTGGGGAGAAAGTATTGAGGGGCTGTCTGGGAGTTGGCCACGGCTTGGTTCGAGCTGAGGATAAGCTCCTCAACAGTGGAGGAAAGGATGAGGTATGGGGTTGTCCAGCCTTGTTTTTCTTTCCTTTTATTCAACATATTTTCGAAATACAGAAAATAATCTTGGCCATTAGAATGAAATAAATTAGGGAAGATGCATCCGGAGTCCGATTTAGGCAACTGAATTGTCCACGTCGATCGTCTCGACGAGCCCGACGCATCTATTGACTCAGATAGTTGAGAATAGATTTTGTTTGAAAGGTCACATGGAGGTGACTGCGAAAGGAGTATGGTGAAGCCAATGACAAGAACGCTGATGAAAATATCCAATAAATTACGGGGTATCACTGTCTACCCACCTTAAAAGGAACTCGGCCTCGAGTTCTTCATTCATTATAAGTTGTATAATACTAGGACATCCAATTTACTAGGGAATAACTATAGAACAATCATGAGCAATGTTCATCTCAAATCAGAAATGACCCAAAACCCATCCTACGGTGCGCCAGTGTGTCAAGTTTTAAATTATTAGCATACTAATTAAGGCGAGGACAACACCAGAGATCTAAAGCCGGGCTCTGATACCAACTGTAACACCCCACCTTACTAATAAGATGAAATGTCACCAAAAACATCACAAACGGAGGGTACAAGCCCACAGATGAAATCCGGCAGAGTTTCCCCTATACCGGAGGACATCCATGACAGGCAGTTGAATAGTTATACAACGAATAACATGAAAACAGGTCACAAAACAATGGCGCCGCTAGCATTCATAAGGAACTAAGAACTGAGCGACCAAGGCTCACACAAAGCACTGAAGAAAGATACTAAAAGCCATTGGTGTCCACTGATTATTATTTGAAGTTATGTGACGTGCTTAAAGATGTACAGGAGCTACGCCCATCCCAAACATGTCGATTACTAGTACCTGAAAACCAAAAGAAAATGCAAAGGTGAATATAGAAATACTCAATAAGTACAGTACAGAACCATCAGAATAATAAGGAACAATCAACCAAGGAACAATACTCGTATCTTCCTTGTCGACTTGAAGACTGAAACCAAATATCCACTCAGGACAGTCTCTCACCGGACCATAGAATCGAAAGAACCGATTAGGAATGAACTGAACAAGGACCACATGAAAATACTAATAATCTCCTTTATGAACTAGATACCTGAAATCGAATATATGTCGCCCGGACTAGCCCACGAGCTGACAGTTCTCACCGAACTCTATCGGAGTAGCCACTCAGGACAGTCTCTCACCGGACCATAGAATCGAAAGAACCGAATATCTGAATTTGTCGCCCGGACTAGCCCACGAGCTGACAGTTCTCACCGAACTCTATCGGAGTAGCCACTCGGGACAGTCTCTCACCGGACCGACCAGAAAGGTTAGCCATCGGACTAGCCCACAAGCTGACAGTTCTCACCGAACTTTATCGGAGTAGCCACTTGTGAACAGTTTCTCACCGAGTTAGCTATGAAATTAAGAATGTGAAATATCTCTGAACATGGACGAAGGAATCGAATCGACAGAACTGAATAAGCCTGCAGTGAACCAACTGGACAAGGGATCTCAGTCCGTGAAAGCAATCAGTTGAACCGTCGCACAATGGACAACCATAGAGACCAAGGGTTCGTCATGCACTTGCCTTTACCGATGGCGAAGACGTTAATTGGGAATAATTCCACACCTGTGTGGCTAATCACATTTCCGAGGGAGCAATCCCTTTGCTGTCCCTTCACGAAAGGATTCACAACTCGAGCTAGAAAGCTCCAAAACAAGCAAATGGTATGCCTATGGATTCATATGGAACTTAACTACAAACAACTCCTACTATTCGAACTCAAAATAAGGAGCTATGAAGGTCATAACCAACAAATACTACCCTGCTGCTTCCAGTTTTCAGAATATCTAGTAGCTACCTTCAGGGATACATGGAAGTAAGAATAATCATGGGAATTAACCGAATCATTTTGTATTAGAACATATGCATCACAAGCAAGCTAGGAAGGAACAAATTGTGAATTTTATTTAATGGGTAAAGCTCCTCAAGCCCATCGGAAAACTCTATTCTTTGCTGTTTCCAGAATTCTGAAATAACAAGTAGCCACCTTTGGAAACTCATAACAACAAGAATACTAATAGGAATTAAGTAAATCAAGTTGATCTATGAAGTATAAGGTATCAGGTAGCTGAACCATGGTAGAAAACAATTTAGTCATCCCTCAAAGAGCATGGAAAGCTATGGACAAAAGCTACAAAAATACTGTTTAGCAAAAACAGAACAGCAACTTGCTTTCGTTGCTGCGGCTAAACCGCTGAACCAAATTGAGTGATTGACGGCTCAAAACGATCGTGGGAACGAGGGCTACAAAACATTACACAGGATCCTCCTCTGATTTTGCCATTTGGGTACTCGAAAATGATGATTTCCGAATCTGTATACCCAGGAACAGGGACAGAGAACATGTTCTCTAATTTCTCAATAGATCTTGCTAATCCCCTACCTATTGACCAGGGAATAACCACTAAAACACAAGAGGGACCAGGGAAGGTAGGGGAGCTCACCCTTGATGCTTGAACAAGGGGAAAATCGGGCAGGGAGTGATGGGGATCTTCTCTTCTTCTTTCTTCTCCTCCTCTTGCTCTTCTCCTTGCCTCTTCTTCTTCATTCTTCCTCCTATAGCACAGGTCCCTTGACTGCACTTGAGGGAGAGATAGGACGTGCTGCAGGTGGGAGAGGTCAGGGGAGAAGAGGGGAGGGAGGAGGCGCCATGGAGAGGGAAAGCTCCTGCGTTTGGGGAGAAAGTATTGAGGGGCTGTCTGGGAGTTGGCCACGGCTTGGTTCGAGCTGAGGATAAGCTCCTCAACAGTGGAGGAAAGGATGAGGTATGGGGTTGTCCAGCCTTGTTTTTCTTTCCTTTTATTCAACATATTTTCGAAATACAGAAAATAATCTTGGCCATTAGAATGAAATAAATTAGGGAAGATGCATCCGGAGTCCGATTTAGGCAACTGAATTGTCCACGTCGATCGTCTCGACGAGCCCGACGCATCTATTGACTCAGATAGTTGAGAATAGATTTTGTTTGAAAGGTCACATGGAGGTGACTGCGAAAGGAGTATGGTGAAGCCAATGACAAGAACGCTGATGAAAATATCCAATAAATTACGGGGTATCACTGTCTACCCACCTTAAAAGGAACTCGGCCTCGAGTTCTTCATTCATTATAAGTTGTATAATACTAGGACATCCAATTTACTAGGGAATAACTATAGAACAATCATGAGCAATGTTCATCTCAAATCAGAAATGACCCAAAACCCATCCTACGGTGCGCCAGTGTGTCAAGTTTTAAATTATTAGCATACTAATTAAGGCGAGGACAACACCAGAGATCTAAAGCCGGGCTCTGATACCAACTGTAACACCCCACCTTACTAATAAGATGAAATGTTACCAAAAACATCACAAACGGAGGGTACAAGCCCACAGATGAAATCCGGCAGAGTTTCCCCTATACCGGAGGACATCCATGACAGGCAGTTGAATAGTTATACAACGAATAACATGAAAACAGGTCACAAAACAATGGCGCCGCTAGCATTCATAAGGAACTAAGAACTGAGCGACCAAAGGCTCACACAAAGCACTGAAGAAAGATACTAAAAGCCATTGGTGTCCACTGATTATTATTTGAAGTTATGTGACGTGCTTAAAGATGTACAGGAGCTACGCCCATCCCAAACATGTCGATTACTAGTACCTGAAAACCAAAAGAAAATGCAAAGGTGAGTATAGAAATACTCAATAAGTACAGTACAGAACCATCAGAATAATAAGGAACAATCAACCAAGGAACAATACTCGTATCTTCCTTGTCGACTTGAAGACTGAAACCAAATATCCACTCAGGACAGTCTCTCACCGGACCATAGAATCGAAAGAACCGATTAGGAATGAACTGAACAAGGACCACATGAAAATACTAATAATCTCCTTTATGAACTAGATACCTGAAATCGAATATATGTCGCCCGGACTAGCCCACGAGCTGACAGTTCTCACCGAACTCATCGGAGTAGCCACTCAGGACAGTCTCTCACCGGACCATAGAATCGAAAGAACCGAATATCTGAATTTGTCGCCCGGACTAGCCCACGAGCTGACAGTTCTCACCGGACTCTATCGGAGTAGCCACTCGGGACAGTCTCTCACCGGACCGACCAGAAAGGTTAGCCATCGGACTAGCCCACAAGCTGACAGTTCTCACCGAACTTTATCGGAGTAGCCACTTGTGAACAGTTTCTCACCGAGTTAGCTATGAAATTAAGAATGTGAAATATCTCTGAACATGGACGAAGGAATCGAATCGACAGAACTGAATAAGCCTGCAGTGAACCAACTGGACAAGGGATCTCAGTCCGTGAAAGCAATCAGTTGAACCGTCGCACAATGGACAACCATAGAGACCAAGGGTTCGTCATGCACTTGCCTTTACCGATGGCGAAGACGTTAATTGGGAATAATTCCACACCTGTGTGGCTAATCACATTTCCGAGGGAGCAATCCCTTTGTTGTCCCTTCACGAAAGGATTCACAACTCGAGCTAGAAAGCTCCAAAACAAGCAAATGGTATGCCTATGGATTCATATGGAACTTAACTACAAACAACTCCTACTATTCGAACTCAAAATAAGGAGCTATGAAGGTCATAACCAACAAATACTACCCTGCTGCTTCCAGTTTTCAGAATATCGAGTAGCTACCTTCAGGGATACATGGAAGTAAGAATACTCATGGGAATTAACCGAATCATTTTGTATTAGAACATATGCATCACAAGCAAGCTAGGAAGGAACAAATTGTGAATTTTATTTAATGGGTAAAGCTCCTCAAGCCCATCGGAAAACTCTATTCTTTGCTGTTTCCAGAATTCTGAAATAACAAGTAGCCACCTTTGGAAACTCATAACAACAAGAATACTAATAGGAATTAAGTAAATCAAGTTGATCTATGAAGTATAAGGTATCAGGTAGCTGAACCATGGTAGAAAACAATTTAGTCATCCCTCAAAGAGCATGGAAAGCTATGGACAAAAGCTACAAAAATACTGTTTAGCAAAAACAGAACAGCAACTTGCTTTCGTTGCTGCGGCTAAACCGCTGAACCAAATTGAGTGATTGACGGCTCAAAACGATCGTGGGAACGAGGGCTACAAAACATTACACAGGATCCTCCTCTGATTTTGCCATTTGGGTACTCGAAAATGATGATTTCCGAATCTGTATACCTAGGAACAGGGACAGAGAACATGTTCTCTAATTTCTCAATAGATCTTGCTAATCCCCTACCTATTGACCAGGGAATAACCACTAAAACACAAGAGAGGACCAGGGAAGGTAGGGGAGCTCACCCTTGATGCTTGAACAAGGGGGAAAATCGGGCAGGGAGTGATGGGGATCTTCTCTTCTTCTTTCTTCTCCTCCTCTTGCTCTTCTCCTTGCCTCTTCTTCTTCATTCTTCCTCCTATAGCACAGGTCCCTTGACTGCACTTGAGGGAGAGATAGGACGTGCTGCAGGTGGGAGAGGTCAGGGGAGAAGAGGGGAGGAGGAGGCGCCATGGAGAGGGAAAGCTCCTGCGTTTGGGGAGAAAGTATTGAGGGGCTGTCTGGGAGTTGGCCACGGCTTGGTTCGAGCTGAGGATAAGCTCCTCAACAGTGGAGGAAAGGATGAGGTATGGGGTTGTCCAGCCTTGTTTTTCTTTCCTTTTATTCAACATATTTTCGAAATACAGAAAATAATCTTGGCCATTAGAATGAAATAAATTAGGGAAGATGCATCCGGAGTCCGATTTAGGCAACTGAATTGTCCACGTCGATCGTCTCGACGAGCCCGACGCATCTATTGACTCAGATAGTTGAGAATAGATTTTGTTTGAAAGGTCACATAGAGGTGACTACGAAAGGAGTATGGTGAAGCCAATGACAAGAACGCTGATGAAAATATCCAATAAATTACGGGTATCACTGTGGCGACTGATGAACATGCATTTCGCTTAGAAATAGATTTTTATACACAGAGACCAAAGTCCTACTCAACTATATAAGACGGTAAGAACTATGCGAGTGGACAATTCCAGTAAAAGACAACCACAAAACACATTCTCTCAATGTCAACTTATCTTAGCCCAGAACATCAACAACAAAGGAGAAGGTCATCTGTTCAACCTGGCACATGATCATTTCCCCATGCCTCTCATTCCCACGAGTTGCTACATGGATACCATTCAATCCCCATGTCAAAACCATGGAGATGTCAGTTAAGAAACCATGGTGTTCAACTTGCTCTGTGTCCCATCTTTCATCTCTTCCACTACTCCATCTACCTTTTATAACATGGTTTGGCGGTGTGTTGATCTGGTAATTTCAAAGCTTTGTTTATATATCCGGAACTACTATAACGTTTCAATAAATGTGTAGTATTAATCATTTATCGTGAGCATGTGAACCGAGCATACGGTTCCTATCTCGCCCACTTATTTTCTTGTGTGGAGTTTTGTTGCTTTTCTTTACGAAACTTTAGTTGCAAGGTAGTAAGGTTCTAAAGATCCTATAAAGCATATGTTGCCGGTGTACCGTATTATTTGGTGCAAATACTGGGTAGCCATATGTGGAGAGGATAACTAAAAAAACTTTAAGTAGTATGCCCACTCAATTTTATTTTCATGAAACAAATATATATACTTCAATAAGGATATTGTTCTTTCTTATTGGTTAAGAATCGGTCGTTGTTTGGGAAAAAATTGCTCCTTTGCTTTGAGAAAGGAAGGAGGAACATATCTCAACAAGCCACTAATATATAGCATACAACTAAGTTCAAAAGAAGATGGTTCCAAAGCTCTAAGAGAATATTGTCAGGCTACTACCTAAGTGATGAGTCCAGTGTATCGAACTACGAAAATCCATTCCCTCGAGAACAACCATTTATTGTGTTAGCGTCCTCACTTGGAAGAAACAAATATGAAGCATTATAGACGTGTCTAAAATACCCTTGAAAATTAAATGATTCCGCATGTTTGAGGAAAACATTATTGCACTTTTATGACTCACAAAAAAGTGGCTCGACTTGTCATACGACTTGTTATAAAATGATGTTGTTGTGGAAAATAACAATAAACACTTAGGGTACCACCCAAGCCTACATGATACCTATGTGGATAACAGTCAAGCAAAGTTAATAAAATCCAAGGTAAGTCAACAATCCTAGGAAGAAAACATGGTCAAGATGTAAAAAAAACACTAGAAGACAATGTCAAAGATAAAGCCAATGCAGAAAGAGGCACATTGTGTGGAGGAGACATATGAGCTAGTAGATCAAAATTTATCTTGTACCTTCCCCACCTACCAACATCAAGAGTAAAAGTTGTCTTTTATGAAGAACGTTTAGCATATGTAAAACTCTTCAAGGGGTGGGAGCTCATTCACATTAAACTTATTATAATGAAGTGATGAGGTATTAGTTGCGATTCCAATGAATCTTGTATGACTCGGGTCAACGTAGAGGAGGTGTTTTGGCGCCGACCATAGAATGTTTCGCATGAACAAGTCCCTCTTGGCACTTTCCTACACTGGGAGTAGGTTACGTTAAAACTTAAACATGGCAATACTTGGAAAGTGTATCCCGACCTTGGGCCACCATACACCCTTACTCGACATTTTTTTTATAAGACATCGTTGCTCAATTTACTCCCTAATGCTTTTTTGTTTTGATAACAATCAATAATTCAAAGCAGAATGCAAGTCATACGAGGATAAGACATCACAACATGACACCAAGAATTATTGGCGAGGTTCAGTGGGCATTGACTACGAGGGTTCCTTCCTATGTAATAAATTGACATAATTCAAGCAACGACAAGCCCGCCGAGCCATCATACGCATCTCAACCACCATACCATGGCCGGTCCGAGCGTCTAGCCACCCTTGGCATGGGGGGATCGACCGTCCACTCAGTGATCTCGTGAGTCTGAGATTATGTCTAGTCTTGTTTTCTTCCCTTCCGTGACTTTAAACACTTGACTTGACACCATACCTTCTGTTATATTCAAGTCTAAGTGTATCACAACTCGTAAACATGTTGGGCACAATCCTAACAATAACAACAATATGGGTTTTGTGTGGAAAGAGCAAAAGATAAACAATTGAATGTGGGCACGATATAGAGCACTAGTCAATCAGGCGTAGATGAAGAGCATTGCGGGGTAGTGTTAAATGACACGGTACGGAAGCGACTTTTTGGTTGTTGAATGTGACATGCAGTACATAATATGTTCAGTGTAGAAACTATGGTGTACCTTCTGGTTGATGAAGAGCATTGTAGGGTAGTGTTAATTGGTTAAGACTGTAGGCCTCTTATCTTATCCTTTTGTGCGCACAAATCATATAAAATTACACGGTTGTCAACAATGACATGGAAGTTGGAAACATTTCTCAATCACATAAAAAATACAAAACCTTCTTCGCACCTTATTTGATAGACATTCATGCACTGAACACCCACATTTCAGAACATTTGCATGTTTTAAGCGGCAATGTTTTTGATTGCAAGCGCATCCCTTGGTTAAGGTCCCAATTTAAGATCGAGAGGACCATCATATCAGTAGGGAAGGATTCCCAAGGTCCTGCCGTACGGGACGATGTCGTCGTACACCTGGTCCAGGTTACTGTACTTGTACTCGAACCCTTCCTTGACGAGCTTGTCCGACCAGATGGACACTCTGGGCTTCTCCGGGAGAGCACCAATGCTGCAAAGCAAACAGAAGCACATACATCGTTAATGGTCAATGCACTTTGCAAAGCTTAGAACACGTTATCAATGTCCAGTACGTACTGATCGGTGTTGAGGGTGTACTGCGGGTACTTGGCGGCCAGGAAGTGGGCGAGCTCGATGGCGGTGGTGTTGAGGGTGCAGACGATGTACCTACCCGCCGGCTCCTCCTTCTCGGCGACGAATATCTCGGCGCGGCACACGTCGTCGATGTGGACCAGCGGGATCGAGCCGGAGGCCGCCTCGATGAGCTCCAGCTTGTCCACCATCGCGTCGTCGCCTGACAGCAAGGAGAGCATCTCGGGGACGCTGGTCTTGACCTTCGTCGCCGGAGCCCCGCCCACCACCACGACGGGGCACAAGGTGACCAGGCTCATGCCGTTCTCCTCCGCGAACGCAACGGCCGCCTTCTCTGCAAGAACCTTGGACGCAGGGTACGCCTGCAGCATTCGTCCATCGGTTGGTCCATCAGGGAAAGATTGAATGAAGATAACTGCTTCTGACTGAACATGCATAGATTGTTTACTACTCACCCAAGTGCCGATCTTGTTGGCTCTGAGGTAGTCGACGTCCGACCAGGACTCCTCGTCCAGGACATGGCCGTCGCCTTCCAGCGGCCGGCTGGAGACCGCAGCCGACGACGAGGTCAGGATCACACGCTTCACCGTCCCCGCTTTGACGCACGACCTCATCACGTTCAGGGTTCCTCGGATGGCCGGCTGGATCACTTCTTCCTGACAAGACATCACCAAATGAGTTGAAAACAGAGTTCACAGTGGCGGGTTCAGAGTTTACAGAGTGAGTGGCGGCCTGAAGAATGCATGCCAAGGAACAAGCAGAGCTTGGTGGTGGTTATTTACCTCAGGGTTTTCTGGCATGAGGGCCACCGGAGCGGCGACGAGGAAGGCGTAGTCGCAGCCGGCCACGGCGTCGTCGAAGCTGCCCTCATCGTCCAGGTCGGCGCGGAACACCTCCAAGGGGCCCAGCGCTTGCAAGGTCTTGAGATGCGCGTTCTTCTCCTTGTCATCTGAAGATTCAAAAAATCACCACGACGCCTATTTGCCATCAGTTTCAGAGGCCAACAGAAATTAGGTTCTGGTGATTTTACGGGAGGGAGGAGAAGAATTAAAGTGTTACCAGGGTTCCTGACGGTCGTCTTCACGGCGTATCCCTTCTCCAGAAGCATCTTGACAAGTGCCGAGGCGATGTACCCGCTGCCTCCGGTGACGCACGCCGTCTTCCTGCTCACACCATCATCTGCCGGCGACGTCATGTTGCCGGTTACGAGCTAGCTACAATTCTCCTGAAAACTCAAGTCACAGGGGAGCTATGTTCCTCTAATGGATTGGTGGCTGTGTGAGGCGACCGGATTGGGGTCGTGCATTTTGTAGAGATGTCGTAGCCGGTGGTTGATCAGTCGTTGAGAGCTCTCTTCAACAACAGCCATGCAAGTTGATATCATATTGTCCCTTGACCAGCGGCCGGCACAACTGCGAGCACGACTCGACGAGGAATGATTTGCGCTAGAACACGAGGAGCACGAAGATGTCCCTACTACCCTGTAATTATGTCCAAACAAAAACTCTGTGTGTGATGTAACTGTATGATTATCTCCGGAATCTATGGCCGTGTCCACTGGCAGCCCTGCAACTAAAAGATGCCCGATGATAAAGAACACAACGAACACGAGGTAACCGTATAGATATAATCATCAACAAAGTCGATGTCTGTCGTCAGGGCCCTGTCTGTCGTGTCTGAGTCTGGAGTGTGACGTGCTACCAACCAAAATTATCCAAAGGGCTGAAGCACGAGGTAACTATATATCCGAAGTCAATGTGTAATGAGCACTACCTTGGCCTCCTACCGACTAGAAAATGTCGAGGAGGGGAACCCGAGGAAAATATACATTTATCTCCAAGTCAAACTAATATGGAATTCAACCTCTCTGCACATGTGTAGTATGTATACTATTTCTTTTCTACTCCCTCCGTTCTGGTGTATTAGGCATAATTCCAAAAACAATTTGTGCCAAAACCTCCCACCTCTTAGGCACAATTGCATTTAATTTCCTCTCTATAATTAGTTAGTTGCCTCTCCCACCAATGCATGCAAGTTTTTAGCCCCAAATAGGTAACACCTTGGGCAAAGAAATTATGCCTTACAAACTAGGACGGAGGAAGTATCAATAATTAACCGTATAGATATAATCATCAACAAAGTCCATGTCTGTCGTGTCTGAGTCTGGAGTGTGACGTGCTACCAACCACAATTATCCAAGGGCTGAAACACCGAGGTAACTACTATTCGAAGTCAATGTCTAATGAGTCCAAGCTTGGCTTGCTACCGACTAGAAAATGTCGAGGAGTGGAACACGAGGAAAATATACATTTATCTGCAAGTCAAACTAATATGGAATTCAACCTCTCTGCACATGTTTAGTATACTCCTTCTGTCCATAATTAACCTGCATTGGTGTTTAGTCAAAGTCAAACTTCTTAAAGTTAAAAAACATCGAGAACTTGCCTGTGGCAAGATGGTTAGGAGGGTGGTTATACCCCCAGCCCACCAGAGTTCAAATCCTAGATTTGACATTGGTGTTTCTCATTTAGGCGGAATATTCTTTAGCGGGAAGCGACGTTCCCGTCGACAGCGAGGCGCCTGTGGTGACTTCGTCAATCTCAAGACCCAACCGCCGGCTCAGTCTTTCGGAGGTGCTCATAGGGGTAGGGTGTGCGTGCGTTCATAGGGGTGAGTGTGTGCACGTGTATGTGAGCGTCTGCGTTGTTCTATGTTTCGCAAAAAAAAAGTTAAAAAACATCAACATCTACCTATAAAAATATTAGTAGCATTATCATTAAAAGATATATTCGTAACATATGCATTAGGTATCATAAATGTTAACTTTTTATATATTTGATCAAACTTCACAAGTTTGACTTTGACTAAACCTAAATGCGGGGTAATTACGGACAACTAAGGATTATGTATGTATCGAGGGAACACACAAAAACAATAAAAAAAAAGTGAAACCCAAAATATAATTACATGAACAAATAAAGATAATAGAAGTTAAAAAACAAAACAGAGTTAAAAAAGTAAAATTATTAACAAAAACCGAACATCACAGAAAAGAAGAAAAATGATAATCAATGTAAGAACCTAAAAACTTATTTCCTAATTTAAATCTTTTTTTATTAATTTGCCTATTTATATTTTAGTGTATTTTTATGTGATAAATTAATATATTTTTTGTCTCTCTCACTTTTAGTTGGTCATGTCTATGTCTTTTTCTCACTCATGTATATGTATGTCTCTGTTGTGTCCTTGTCTATGTCGTTGTGTCTATATCTATGTCTAGTACATGTATTTTGGTTTATTTTCATGTCTATTATATTTTTATTTCTATGTTTTTAGTGTACGTACATAAAATTCCTCTAAATTAATTATTTCTCCTTATAAAATGCAAAATTGACAAATAAGTTATAAACTTAGCATGGTCAGACTATGTGTATTCAGCTCATAGTTTGTTTCATTTGTGAAAATATCATCCCATATAGTATACAACTATGTGATGTGTGCATTAGCGTCCTTGACTGTAAATCTCTAGTGTGATAAACATACTTGTTTTGTTTCGAACCGTTTCGACCCCATGTGATCAATACACATCAACCAGGGAGTACAAGACAATTATTGTCCTTCTCACTCGCTCATGTCTACGTCCCTTCCACGCTCATATCTATGTCTTTGTTTGCGTCTCTTTCACCACTCGTGTCTTGTCAGTGTCATGCTTGACTACCTTTTGTTTATCCTCATGTCTATTTTGAATTATTTCAAGTATTTTTTATCTTTGGGTTGCAAAAATTAATCTTTATTTTAGCATACTCTGTTTTTATTTTGCATATTTAAGTTTAAAGTTTAGCATGACTACAGGCCTTCGTGTTAAGAAAATTTGGAGGTATTTCTTTTACATGTGTATTTGTGATTAGCTTTCTACTTAGCATATTCATGTCGGGGCACTTCTGCTTGGTTTTGTTAAGCTGGTCTATTTGTATTTATTTGTAGTTTGTAGGTGCAGCGTAGCACAATTCTCTTTGTTCATGTTGGTTTAGTAATAATGATCATATTAGTGTTTTTCCTTATAAAAATATGAAGTTGACAAAGAATTTATGAACTAAACTTGGTGGACTGTGAGTATCCAGCTCACATTATGTGCCATGTTGTTAAAATATCACGCTCATTTAATTCACAGCTATGTGATGTGTGTAATGGTATTTTTTTGCTACTCTGAAGTGTGATAAACCTACTTCCTTTTACTTCAAGCCCTACCAGCCTACTTGGAGAGAAAAAAAACAAAGCATACTAGGAAGAAATGACCATTTGTCTTTTTGATAGGCCCATCGGTTGGCTTTAGATAAGGCCTAACGAATGCATGCATGCCAACTTGTTATGCCGTTAATAGTTGACCGTAGGTAGAAATATCTCGAGATTGACATAAGCCAATCCAATCAACTATTAATTGTGCACTTGTCATAGTTACGTCTTCCCCTTATTTACTTCTAGCGTATTTGAAATGTATTCTAATAGGTCGGAGCGGAAAACACTACACCATACCATTGTATTGTGTAGGGGCACACAAAAAAATTGTATTGTGGTGCAAAAATATTTGTGAGGATTTGAGAGAATTAGGTGAACGAAAAGATTTCACAAAATTAAGGCCGGGTATAATGCTTAAACCTTTTAAATAATGAAACCTTTTATCAAAAAAAAAAAACAAGGCATGAGAAAGTAATACAACACAGGTTCTATTTTCACCTAACAGTATGAGTCGGCCTGTTGGAGTTGCCCTTAATATGCCTTTTCTCACCTGGTTGATCATGCTCTTGTCAGACGCAACATTGTTCGTAGAACATTCATACTATCACGACTTGGAACCATCTCATATATCGTATAAGATTTTTGAAATGTTCTGACATAAACTAAACACCCAAATTCCAGCATAGTTTACTCTAGAAAGCTAGACTTATTGCAAGCTCGTTTTCTGATCATGATACCCAGAGATAGATTGGGTCGTCGTATTAGTACGGCAGGATTCCCAAGGCCCTTCCGTAGTCGACGACATCGTCGTATATCTCGTCCAAGGTCCTGTACTTGTACTCGAACCCTTCTCCGACGAGCTTCCCCGACGAAATGCAGACTCTGGGCTTCTCCGGCAGACCACCGAACCTGAAATCGAGCCATCCAACACTTACATACGCACCATCGAACAGAGACTGAGTTCGAGGCGTTTCGTACGTACCGGTCGGTGTTGACGTTGTACTGCGGGTACTTGGCGGCCAGGAATCGGGCGAGCTCGCCGGCGGTGGTGTTGAGGCTGCAGCAGATGTACCTCCCCGACGACGAGCCGTTCTCGGCGACGAACACCTCGGCACGGCAGAGGTCGTCGACGTGGACTACCCTGATCGAGCCGGACGCGCTCCCGATGAGTTCCAGCCTGCGGATCCTCGCCTCGTCGCCTGAAATAACTCATCGATCACACGCACGCTATGCATAATGCTCGTCGGCCATTGCGCTGGATCGAGGGATCCATATGCATGCGTTAGTTTCCGGGCTCACCGGAAAGCAGGGAGAGGATGTCGGGCACGCTGGTGTGCACCTTCACGGCCGGCGCCGCGCCCACCGTGACGACGGGGCACACGGTCACCAGGCTGATGCCGCTCTCGTCCGCGAACGTGTGCGCGGCCTTCTCCAAGAGCACCTTCGAGACAGGGTACGCCTGCGACGGGAATGAGCGACACCGTTTCATTGAATGATTTGTGCAAATTTTGTTGTAGCTGAACTCGTGTATTCGTGTAAAACCCACCCAACCACCGGTCTTTCTGGCTCTGAGGAACTCGACGTCGGACCAGGACTCCTCGTCCAGGACATGGCCGTCGCCCTCCAGCGGCCGGCTGGTGACCGCCGCCGCAGACGATGTCAGGACCACGCGCTTCACCGTGCCAGCTCTCACGCACGACCTCATCACGTTCAGGGTTCCGTGTATGGCCGGTTCGATCACTTCTTTCTGCCATCACCAAACAAATTCAGAAACAGTGTGCGATGGTGATTTACCATTCCTATCACATGACGACTGGAGAAGCAGTAGTCGACGGTGGATGGGTTCAGAGTACAGAGTGAGTGGCAGCCTGAAGAATTCGTGCCAAGTACTACCAGACGAAGGAACAAACTAGTGGCACTCACTTAGGACAGTCGACAGTGATGTTAAACTAAAATTTTGGTTGTTGTGATGGCTACGGTTTACCTCGGGGTTCTCTGCATTCAGGTTCACCGGAGCGGCCACGAGGAAGACGTAGTCGCAGCCGGCGACAGCGTCGTCGAAGCTGCCCTCTTCTTCCAGGTCGGCGCGGAAGACCTCCAAGGGGCCCAGCGCTTGCAGATCCTTGAGATGGGAGTTCTTCTCCATGTCATCTGGGATCAAGAAATCAAATCACAAGGACTATCAGTACAGGTAGTTTCAGAGTCTCAACAAAATTGTTGGAGCCCCTTATGCCGGGATCACAGCAGCTCGCAACAGATCCCCTTCCCTCTGACGAAAGGAACAGCTACAGTCAATGAACTGAAGAGTAATCGATCTAAACCTGGGTTCCTGACGGTCGTCTTCACGGCGTATCCCTTCTGCAGAAGCATCTTCACGAGCGCCGAGGCGATGTACCCGTTCCCTCCGGTGACGCACGCCGTCTTCCTCCTCGTCCCATCGCCTGCCGCCGACATCGTGTGGCCGGTCGGAGGGTTCTGCCCGCGAGCTCAACTGTCATTCGCAGTTCACGCACTCGAACCATTTTATTCGAAAAGCGGACATTACCTACTCCATGTCTCGAAAGACAATACCTACCTAACTGCAGGACCGATTGCCTTGTGAGGTCCTGAGTAATCAGTTATCATAGAGATGGCCTCCATCACGATTTGCTTTTTCAAAGTTGTTAAAGATATCTCCCTTTCGACAATCAGTAGAACCATTTTGGTTCAAATGCAAGTCAGGTTACATAGCGCCCGATCCATCCCGCTTCGTGTACAAACTTTAACGATTTAGTTATACACGACTTTAGATGGGCTAATACAATTTGTACTACGTTTCACTTATACGGGCCTATGCGGGACGCCGCGCGACACCCTTACATGCAAGGTTGGTCAGGAAGAGTAACAGCGAGCACATGGTACTGAACATGTTGAAATATTAGCGATTTCATATGAATTTAATCCCGACCCAAAAAAAAAATCCGACCGTCATACGGTTTTGGAATTTTTATGGCCCCAGCACACACCCCATATCGGTCCGGCCCGAAAAAAAATATCCGGGGATTCGGATAAGCACTCCGGCACTATATGGGGCATTTAGGTTAGCACCTAAGTATGGCAATTTAACCCATGGGTACGGGTACCCGTGGGTACTGTACCCGCATGGGTAGGGTATACGCACAATTTATACCCATGGGTAGTACCCGTACTCTACCCGTTAAGTCGTAAAGAAGACTGCTTTCCCTTTCTTGTTCCACGGGTATAACATTATACCCGTAGGTATACCCATACCCTACCCATTTATAAACCTTACCCGTAGAGGTCCAATATTCATTCTCGTGAGTTTGTGAACCTATGTTAAAATTGTTATCAATTGTCCATTGGAGTTTAGATAATTGTCACGTACTCAAATATATGTTGAGATACATATTTTTATTTTATCAAATGTGTTACAATGAATGTAAAATTATAAATAATTTGTGTACTACTCCCTCCGTATCAAAATATAAAACTCTCTACCTACTTTTTGCACACATGTATCTAGACATGTTTTAGTGCAAGATTCACATGAACCTTGCACTAAATCATGTCTAGATACATGTGTGTAGAAAGTAGGTAGAGAGTCTTATATTTTGATACGGAGAGAGTATTTGATCTACCCGTCGGGTACCCAATAGGTATGGGTACCGTCGGGTATGGGTACGGGTGAAGTTTATACCCGTGGATACAGGTATGGGTAGAATATTATACCCATTAACTACACGGGTATGGGTATGGTATTGCTCTACCCGCCCCATACCCTACCCATTTAGGTTAGCACCCCAATCCCTCCGCCTCAAAATCTACTCCTTCGCCGCTAGGGCTAGAAACCTCTGGCGAGAAATTTGTCCCTCCTCCGTCGTGAAATGGAGCACGGATTCAGCGGTGCTGGCCACGGCGATGCCAGCCACGACGATGCGCCTCCCCCTGGCGGTGATGTGGCGGCAACAGGCCTCCCCTTTTTTTTAGATAAAGGGTTTTATTACTCAATAGTTTAAGCATTACACCCGGCCTCTGCATAACAAATGCACACAGCCGCATTCCAACTGACAAAGATAAAGGTATGTGTGGAAATAGACGAGTTACAATCCATAGTAATGTGTAAGACGCCTATGATATAGCAAGCTCATCCGCCTATGGGGCACCAATCCGGCGATTAAGCGGCCACCCATGTTGTGACAAAATGTCCCTTGCCACCTCCTTCAAGCGTGCACACGCCTCCGTAAAGAGGTCTCGATGTCCCACACGCTGTAAGGTGCACCACGTACGGAGAGTACTTGTGCATCTGTAGAGTACCTGCAAAAGAGAAACATCTTTGTCATTGAAAACCTTGTCATTTCTACAAAGCCGAAGCGACCATATAACAGCAATCGCTCCCACCCTAATAACCGTTCTAAGCTTCTTATCTATCCCATGTAACCAGTTGCCAAAAATATTTGCAACAGAATTGGGTGGATATAAGTTAGATGTTATTTGGATAGCTGACCATATAGAACGAGCAAAATCGCACTCAAAGAATAAGTGTTTAATTGTTTCTGGTTGCGAACAAAACATACACTTGGTACTTCCATGCCAATTCCGTTTGACAAAATTAAGAGGCGTTTCACTAGTCATAGTGGTAGCTACGCACGCGTCTATCACCGTTGGATTAACCGCACAGCCGCTTTCATCGCATCACAATGTGTGGACTAACGGCGACTAGACGGTCCTAGCATGCAAAAAGCTCCACTGCTTGGGGTTGCTGAATGCTTTTATCGCTATCACGTGTTAGCTTGTTGTCTCAGCTAAGGTCCAAAAGATTCCCATCGTCGTCATTAAGTGAAGCATGTTCGTCTCAAGCACGCCCGCAAGCTCCTCGAGAGCAGCAAGCAGCTAAACACGAGGTTACAACCAAAATTTCAGCTAACACGAGCAGCTAAACACGAGGTTATAGCAAAAAAAACAGTGACTCAACTTTTAAACCCGTACTATGAGGTCACTTGAGCTGAAGTCTATATCTGCTAAAAAATACAGCCAAAAAAGAAAGGATAAATCAAGAACACGTCCGTGAGCTCACAGCTCGAAATTTTTGATTCCGACTAAATCAACTAAGCCAATGGGCTCACAGCTCGGCTCACGTCTTGAATCTCTTGCCGGGATCAGGGCCTTGGAGTCTGGGCAAAACCACACCCAAAAAATTTAGCCTGGGCGGGGCCGATGCAGCACGGCCGTAAGTCGCCAGTTGCGGCGGCGCCAGCGGCCTCAAAGCATGATGAGGAGGAGGTGGACACGGCGCGCAGGCACGGGACGCGGCTCTCGCTGGAGGCCCTCCTCATCTCCATCAACGTGGTCCTCATCGTTGCGGATCTGCCTGGCCTGCGTGCCCTCCTCAGCTCCTGATTCCGCCTAGGCCCGCTCGCCTTCCTCAGCGAGGAGATCATGGCTATAGTTCATCTTTGTGATCAACGAGGAGTTTGAGCAGCGACGCGCCACCGACAGCGTTCGTCGTCTCCGGCGTGGTTGAGTTGCAAAAGGGCTGGGTTGTAATTTCCTTTCTTACGAGGGCCTTTTTGTAATTAGCCGATGTAATTCTGTGTCTTTCACCGCAAAAAAAAACGAGGAAGAAGGAGCAGAGGATGG
Source organism: Poa pratensis (assembly GCA_947311845.1). Lineage (NCBI taxonomy): Eukaryota > Viridiplantae > Streptophyta > Magnoliopsida > Poales > Poaceae > Poa > Poa pratensis. The sequence continues at coordinate 100,518,914 of CAMZMU010000128.1, read as the reverse complement.
CGTTGGTGGCAATTTCGCATTGTACTGGCAGGGAGTGGATATGGATGGGATCATGGGAGGAGTGGGTGGGATGGGGAATTACCGTTTGGCCAGCTCACGTGCAAAAATCAACAACCCAGGAGAGAGAAAGGAGACACACATGGGACCTTGCATGCACATTGCCGTCGAATATAGCTGCCGTTAGACACGTGTCAACTACTAAGCGCGTGTGTAGCTACCCCTATGAGTAGTGGCGTTCATCCGTGACAAGATTATCTTTAGTTAAAATGACACCCTTACAAAGATATCACGAAAAGATTTTTATTTTGAGTGGAATCTTCATTTGCCATATTTTCTTATTATCATCGACTGGAATATCAGAGTGCGCAAGTGCCCTATACATGGAATCTACTGAGAACTTCCCATTCCCACATAAGTTCCATCGAAATTCATCGGAATCTTGTGTGAGTTGGATAGAATCCAACAGTGCCAACAAGGCATTCCAAGAAGTTAATCTTGCACCGAATAAATCACGTCTGAACGTCACATTGGGGGGCGAACAGTGGCAATAGTATCCCCTTTGTGGCGTACAATATTGTATAGAGCCGGATATTGCTCCCGGAGAGTGGTATTTCCTAACCATTTATCCTCCCATAATCTAATCTCCGTGCCACCCTTAATATTAAACACGCCAAAGCGAAAGAAATGTTTCTTAGTCGCCATTAGCCCGGCCCAAAAGTGGGAGTCACCAGGTTTTCAAAACACCTGTGATATCGCTTTCGTGCCTATGCATTTTCTTTTTAGGAGTGTTTGCCAAATACCATCTTCGGTTAGTAGCTTAAACAGCCACTTCCCTAGGAGGGCTGAATTCTTAATGCCTAGATCATGAATACCTAACCCTCCCTGATTCTTTGGTCGACAAATAACATCCCATTTAGCCAGTCGATACTTTTTTTTCTCACCATCCCCTTGCCAAAAAAATCTTGATCTGAAATAATCCAGTTTATGCAAGATTCCTTTAGGTAACTGGAAAAAAGATATCATATACAGTACCATGTTTGTCAGTACTAAATTAATGAGAACCAATCTTCCTCCTAGGGATAGCAATTTGCCTTATCAACTAGCTAGCCTCGCTTGCAGACGTTCCTCGACATGCTTCCATTCCGCATTAGACAATTTCCTATAATGGATTGGGATACCCAAATACATTATAGAAAATTGCATGTGCTCACAACCGAATATGTCGGCATACTGAGCAGCTGCTTCTTGTGCATCGCCAAAACAGAACAATTCACTTTTATGGAAGTTGAGTTTTAATCCTGATAGTTGTTCGAATGCTGACAATATCAATTTCAGATTCGACGCCTTATCAAGATCATGTTCCATAAAAATGATTGTATCATCCGCATATTGAAGAATCGAAAGACCTACATCAACAAGATGAGGAACGACTCCTTCAATTTGGCCATCCTCATTTGCCCGTTCGATCAAGATGGTCAATATATCAGCCACTATATTAAATAGTATAGGCGACAATGGATCACCTTGTCTTAGACCTTTTTTTGTTTGGAAGTAGTGACCGACGTCATCATTGACTTTTAACGCGACACTACCTCCCTCCACAAAGTTGCGGATCCATGCACACCACGTATCCGAGAACCCTTTCATTCTCAAGGTTTGTAGCAAAAATGGCAATTTTACTTTGTCATAAGCTTTTTCAAACTCAATTTTGAAAATAACCCCATTGAGTTTCTTCGTATGCATTTCATGTATAGTCTCGTGTAGAACCACGACCCCGTCTAGTATATTCCTCCCTTACATAAAAGCAGTTTGGGTAGGCTTTACCACATGATCTGCAACAGAATTCAACCTGATGGTCGCTACCTTTGTAAAGATCTTGAAGCTAACATTCAGGAGGCATATAGGCCGATACTGTTGTATCCTCTCGGCCCCCTGAACCTTAGGTAGCAAGACGATTTCCCCAAAATTAATGCGAAAAAGTTCGAGTTGTTCAGCATGGAGACAGCTGAATAACTCTAACAAATCGGACTTAATAGTTTCCCAAAAGTGCTGGTAAAATTCAGCAGGGAATCCATCAGGCTCAGGTGCCTTATTATGCTCCATTTGGAAAAACCCCTTACTTATCTCTTCTTCAGAGAAGGGTGCAATAAGCAAGTTATTTTCTTCCGGAGTAACTTGGGTAATATCATCCGTTCGTGTCTCCTCAAGAGTGAAGTTACCTTCCTCCGGAGCCCCGAACAGACCTTTATAGTAGTCGATAATATAAGCTTTGAGCATATCCTGTCCCTCGATCAGGCCCTCATCTTGGTGAAGAGAATGAATGAGTTTCCTCCTGTGTCTGCCATTTGCGACATTATGGAAGTATCTCGTATTCGAATCTCCTTGCAAGATGAATTGTGCCTTAGATCGTTGGTACCATTTAAGCTCTTCTTCTCGCAGCATCCGGCCCACCTGCTTATTCGAGTGCCGTTTTAGGTCACTCTCATTTACTGATAGGGGGCGCTGTTCTGCAAGTTTATCGAGCTCATCAATAATGGAGCACAAGCGCTCTTTTTCTTTTTTAAGCATACCGGTTGTGTGTCGTGCCCATCCACGCAGGAATTTACGCAAATTACTCTGTACTCAAACGAGACACCGTTGGTTGCTTACGAGCACTCCAGGCGATCAAATTGGAGCCATAGAATATGGCATATGGCGCGTCTTGTATCTAAGGGGTTCAAGCAGCGCTATGGTATTGATTATGAGGATACATTCAGTCATGTGGTCAAAGTAATGACTGAATCCAGATAATCTCAGCAGTGGCATTGGCAAGTGCCTTGTATTCTGACTCTGTACTCGAACGAGACACCGTTGGTTGCTTACGAGCACTCCAGGCGATCAAATTAGAGCCATAGAATATGGCATATGTCGCGTCTTGTTGCTAAGGGGTTCAAGCAGCGCTATGGTATTGTTTATGAGGATACATTCAGTCCTGTGGTCAAACCCACGACTGTTCGGATACTTCTCTCCCTCGCCGTTACTAATGGTTGGCACCTACGACAGCTCGATGTTCAGAACGCATTTCTCCATGGTGTTCTTGAGGAGGAAGTCTATATGCGTCAGCCCCCTGGTTTTGTGGATCCAGCTCGCCCCCAGCATTTGTGTTATCTCTCTAAAGCACTCTATGGTTTGAAACAGGCACCTCCTGCCTGGCATGCTCGTCTCAGGACTGCTCTTCGTGCTCATGGTTTTGTTCCATCTACAACTCACACATCTTTGTTCATGCTTCAGCGTTCCGATCTCACCATGTATCTTCTGGTGTATGTTGATGACATTATTATGGTGAGTTCCTCCACTACTGCTGCTGATCGCCTTATCCAAGGTCTGCGACCCCCTGGCGGTAATGTGGTGGCAACACGCCTCCCCCTGGCGATGTTGGCCACATCGGTGTGCCTCCTCCGGGTGGTCGATGCACTCCGCTCTTCGCACCGAGCGCAAAGAGACCGCCCGGGGTCGAATGGTTTAAGCTGCGAGAAGCATCTCCATATGTGCTTTTTCTCGGTAGCCTAGACGGGAAAGTGGTTTTGGCAAAACCAGCGTCGAAACTGACCCCGTTCGGTTTGCCGGCTTATTCTTTTGATAAGTCAGAAAACGTCCAAACAAATAGCGAACCAGGTAGCTTCGTGTCTACCCACCGAGTCGTAGCAGATTTGGTGGTTCTAACGGTAGTTTATCTAGTTGGACGGTCGAGGCGTACTCTCACCCAGCGAACACTCGTAGCGTCATGACATTTTTTTAGATAAAGGGCTTTATTGCTCAAAAGTTTAAGTATTACACCCGGCCTCTGCATAACAAATGCACACAGCCGCAATCCGAATAGCTAAAATAAAAGTACCGAAATAAACGAGTTACAGCCAACTGGGGAAGTAAAACGTCTATGCCATAGCAAGCTCATCAACCTATGGAGGTCCAATCCGGCGATCAAGCGGCCACCCATGTTGTGAAAAAATGACCCTCGCCACCTCCTCCAACCGTGCACATGCCTCCGTAAAGAGGTCTCGATGTCCCACGCGCTGTAAGGTGGACCATGAACGGAGAGTATTTGTGCACCGGTAGAGTACCTGCAAAATGGAAACATCTTTGTCATTGAAAACCTTGTCATTTCTACAAAGCCAAAGCGACCAGATAACGGCAATCGCTCCCACCCTAATAATTGTTCTAAGCTTCTTGTCTATCCCATGCAACCAGTTACCAAAAACATTGGTTACAGACTTGGGAGGAAATAAGTTAGACGCTATTTGGATGGATGACCATATAGAACGTGCGAAAGGACACTCGAAGAATAAGTGTTTTATTGTCTCATGTTGAGGACAGAACATACACTTAGTACTTCCATGCCAATTCCGTTTGACAAGGTTATCCTTTGTAAGAATGACACCCTTACGAAGATACCACGTAAAAACTTTTATTTTAAGTGGGATCTTCATGTGCCAAATCTTTTTGTTATTATCGACTGGGATATCAGAGTGCACAAGCGCCCTATACATGGAATCTACTGAGAATTTTCCGTTCCCGCATAGCTTCCACCGAAATTCATCGGATCCTTGTGTGAGTTGAACAGAAGCCAACCGTGCCAACAAGGCGTTCCAAGATGTTAATCTTGGGCCAAATAAATCTCGTCTGAACGACACATTGGGGGGCGAACTTTGCATAACCGTAGCTATTGTATCCCCTTTATGTCGGACAATATCATATAGAGCTGGATATTGTTCCCGGAGGGTGGAGTTGCCTAACCAAATTCCTCCCAGAAACGAATCTCCGTGCCATTCTTAATATTAAATACACCAAAGCGAAAGAAATGTTTCTTAGTCGCCATTAGGCCAGCCCAAAAGTGTGAATCACCAGGTTTCCAATACACCTGTGATACCGCCTTTGAGCCGATGTATTTTCTTTTAAGAGAGTTTGCCAAATGCCATCTTCGGAGAGTAGCCGAAACAGCCATTTCCCAAGGAGGGCCGAGTTCTTGATGCAAAGATCATGAATACCCAACCCACCTTGATCTTTAGGCCGGCAAACAACATCCCATTTAGCCAGTCGATATTTCTTCTTCTCACCGTCCCCTTGCCAAAAGAATCTCGAGCGGAAGTAATCCAACTTAGTCAAGACACCTTTTGGCAATTGGAAGAATGATATCATATACAGTACCATGTTAGTGAGTACTGAATTAATGAGAACCAACCTTCCTCCAAGGGACAACAATTTGCCTTTCCAACTAGACAATCGTGCTTGTAGACGCTCCTCGACATGACGCCATTCCGCATTAGTCAGTTTCCGGTAGTGTATTGGTATACCCAAGTACATAATCGGAAACTGACCCTGCTCACAACCGAATATCTCGGCGTACTGAGCAGCTGCATCCTGTGCATCGCCGAAGCAGAACAATTCACTTTTATGGAAATTAATTTTTAAACCTGATAATTGCTCGAATGCTGACAATATCAATTTCAGATTCGTCGCTTTATCCAGATCGTGTTCCATAAAAAGAATCGTGTCGTCCGCATATTGAAGAATAGAGAGTCCCCCATCGACAGATGTGGAACCACCCCTTCAATCTGACCGTCCGTTTTTGCCCGTTCAATCATGATGGTCAACATATCCGCCACTATATTAAATAGTATAGGCGACAGAGGATCACCTTGTCTTAAACCCTTTTTTGTCTGGAAGTAGTGTCCGACGTCATCATTGACTTTTATGGCAACACTCCCTCCCGACACAAAATTAAGTACCCATTCGCACCACTTATCGGAGAACCCTTTCATTCTCAGAGTTTGTAGTAAGAAAGGCCACTTTACTTTGTCATACGCCTTTTCAAAGTCGATTTAAAAATTACCCCATTAAGTTTCTTCGTATGCATCTCATGTACGGTTTCGTGGAGAACCACAACCCCATCAAGGATATTCCTCCCTTGCATAAAAGCAGTTTGGGTAGGCTTTACCACATGATCAGCAACCGAATTTAACCTAATAGTAGCTACTTTAGTAAAGATCTTGAAGCTAACATTCAGGAGACATATTGGCCGATACTGTTGTATCCTTTCAGCCGCCTGAACCTTAGGCAACAAGACGATTTCCCCAAAATTAAGGCGGAAAGCTCTAGATGTCCAGCATGCAAACATCCGAATAACTCAAGCAAATCAGACTTAATGGTATCCCAAAAATGCTGGTAGAACTCAGCTGGGAAACCATCGGGGCCGGGTGCCTTATTGTGTTCCATTTGGAAAACAGCCTTGCTAATCTCTTCTTCAGAGAAAGGTGCGATCAGCAGGTTATTTTCCTCCGGAGTAACTTGGGTAATATCATCTGTTCGCGACTCATCAAGAGAGAAGTTGCCTTCCTCCGGAGCGCCAAACAAACCTTTATAGTAGTCAGTAATATAATCTTTGAGCTTGTCCTGACCCTCGATCAGGCCCTCGTCCTGGTGAAGGGAATGAATGAGTTTCCTCCTATGTCTGCCGTTAGCAACATTGTGGAAGTATCTCGTATTCGAATCCCCTTGCAGAATGAACTGAGCCTTAGATCTTTGGTACCATTTAAGCTCTTCCTCTCGAGCATCCGTCCCACTTGCTCATTCGAATGCCGTTTGAGGTCATTCTCGTTAGCTGATAAGGGGCGAGATTCCGCAAGTTTGTCGAGCTCTTCAATGATTGAGCACAGGCGCTCTTTTTCTTTTTTAAGAACACCGGTTGTATGTCTCGCCCACCACGCAGGAATGTACGCAAATTACGTATCTTACCATTCCATCGTTGGATAGCGGAGGCACCCGAAACCGGTTGAGCCCAAATCCTTTTAACCAATACATCAAAACCATCCCGTAACAGCCAGCCTAATTCGAACTTGAATTGGGACTTCACGGGCGGTTTCAATGAACCGGTAGAAAGTAGTATGGGGGCATGATCCGAGAAAGCCTCGACGCGTTCCAAAACCCGAACAGATACCAACGGATATTTATCCTCCCAGCGGGAATCCATTAGCACCCGGTCCAGCTTTTCAAACGTCGGCTCGGGGAGACTATTAGCCCAAGTAAATTGTCTCCCCGTCATATGAACCTCTCTTAAAGACAAGCTATCAATAACAGCATTGAACAAGAGAGGCCAATGACAATCGAACCTGCCCTTACTTTTCTCGTGACGGTACCTTAGCATATTGAAATCCCCTCCTATGAGAATAGGGTACGGGTTATCCTTAGCTAAATTAACCAATTCACGAAGAAAAGCAGCCTTAAATTCCTCTTGAGCCGCACCGTACACAGCAACCAAACTCCATATAAAATTGTCGGACTTGTTCCGGATATGAAACTTATGTGAAAGTCACCATCCGAACGGTCCAACAATTCCATGGTATCAGTTCTAATGCCAAGTAACATGCCGCCCGATCTCCCGCGAGGGGGACAAGAATGCCATGCAAAATCCACACCACCTGAGAGGCGGTCTAGTAGCGTGCTTGGAAAATCTCGTCTACCCGTCTCGGAGATAGCCAGAAAGTCCAATTTGTGATCCCTCACATGATGCGCAATATTTAAATGTTTAGCCAAGTCGCCTAGACCTCTGCTATTTTCAAATATGCCATTCATTGGGAAACTGTTGGAGATTTTGGTTTTCTCGCGCTTTTACGCGAAGATCGATTTTTCTTAATTTTAGCGGACTTGGATTTCCGGCCAGTAGCATACAGGTCATCAAAAGATCCCAGCTGAGCCTCATCCAAATCTACCTCCAAAACCTCTCCTACAAGATGTGATAGAAGCTGTCCATCAAGCGTGTCATTCGCTTCATCATCATCTATAGGCGAGGCAATCGGCTTAGTCGAAACACTAGGTGATACCTTGCGGCGATCATATTCTACGTGTTTCAAGACATTAGCCGAAAAAACCACTTCCTTATCATTTCTCCCTAAACTGACGCCAACACTAGACAATGTGCAGACAATTTAGATGGCGAAAACGAAAGGAAGGACTTCTGAATCGGAGACTTACAGTGGCTGGAGTAGAGAACAATCCCGCCTTGCGTCGCATTGCCTTGGTCAAGGAGTCCTCATCCGTCGCTGACGCGCCGTCGGCCCCTGTTAGGTGGCGCTCACTACGCCTAGGCAGCGCCGTAGGTAGTGATTGCCCCCCAACAGGTGTGACTGTGGTGGAAGGGGACATAGATGATGAAGCTCCCCTCTCCACCCCAGAAAGCGCCGAGGCCGGCGGTGAAGACGGCGGAGACACCACAGGGGAAGGCACAGTCGATGTAGCAGCCCCCACCACCGTGGTGTCCGACGTCTGCAGTGGCGGGTTCGCACCGGCGTCCAACATGGGACAGCCCAGCAAACCCACCCGAAGAACCTCCTCCGAGCCCGGTTTAACAGCAGCTAACGCACCAGAGACAGCCACCGCACCAGTTCTCGCCGAGGTAAAACCCTCGTCGATCGCTGTGCAAGCAGCGGAAGGCAGCCCGGTTCGCTCCAGCTCGAGCCCACCAAGCTTGTCCCTGGCAGGCCGCGCCCCAGGCGATGCACAGGCGGCAGATGGCGCACCGTCGCCCAAGCAGCCCAACCCGCCAGATGCCTCTCCAGCAGGCCTCGACTCAGCCACCACGCGGGCGGCCGCGACCAGCTCGTCGCCCACCTCCGCGACCCGTCCAGGCGCGCCGGCCAGCAGCGGCCCAACAGAAGAAGGAGACATGGGCCTCGCCCTCATCAGGTCACCCAGAGCAGCAGCAGTCACATTTGGGCCAGCAGGCTCAAGCACAGGGGCAATGGGACATGCAGCAGTTTTTTTCCACTTTTTCACCAGCTCAATACCTCTCGGAGTCGTAGGAGCCGGATTAAAAGGGGTAACAGCCACCCCAATCAACGCACTTGCCACCGAAGCACCATGAACTTGCCCCCCACCACTTGACGTGATAGGGTCGATCGACATGTTCGAGGCACCCGTCCCGCTAGACGACGGTCCGCCATCTCCAACATGTCCATCAACATTGTCATCACCCAAGCCATTGTCGTCCGAATCATCTTTACCTTTCCGCTGCCACAAGAAGGGGACAAAATCTGCATCCGGAATATAGTCCTCCTTCTCCGGCCGGAAAACAAAGTCATAGCCCTTCAGACGCAATATCCCCGTGGTGGGAAGAAAAGGCCCCAGCTCGTCGATATCCTTGAAACGGCCCTCATCCACCATCCCCACCAGAATACGGACCACCCCTCTACGGCGAAGAGCGAACATGTCGATGTCGATCGTCATACCGATGAGAGAGCCAACCGCCCACAGCCCCCAGAAATGCCTCAAGGGGTTAGGAACTCCAGTCACGTGAACCCATACCTGATACAACTATGTCGAATGCTCAACATCCACAGGCTTCCACTCGCTGAAAATGAGCTTGGTCGCTTGAGATGGAACACCTAGCTCAGACCCAACAAACCTGGACAGCTCTTCTTTGTTCGGAAAGTTCACCGTGAAACTGTTTTCCCCACACGGAATGGCCTCCCAACACCAAGCACGTGCCATACACAGCTTCGCCACTTGGGCTTCGACCTGCTTCGCCGTGGCGGTGACTCCCTGCACAGTCACGAGAGCCACCGGCAAGTTCTTCGGTGCCACCTCCTTCTTGTACAAGTTGTCTGGGAACATGGTGAACATGGTGTCAAGTTGCCCATGCCCGGCAACGTAGACCGCAGGCCTCGGCAACTTCAGAGTTGGACACATGGGAGTTGGGTGCTTCGAATTATCACAGATGTAACAGTAATGCTTCACCGGGCAGTCTTTAGTGGCGTGGTCGTTGACAGCGCACTTCCAACACCAACCTTTGGCCTTCTTGACGGCAGGCACAGGCGCATTTGCCGCTGCCACTGCCACCACGTTTTGCACCGACAACGTGGGAGTGGCACCAGCTAGGGCCGCCCCTGGAAAGAGTTGAGCACCGCCGTCCGCTTGCTGCTGCCCTGCGGCGAGGTGAACCGGAGCAGCCCCGGGCATGCCGGGCTGCTGCCCCTGCGCCGCGACTCCCGGTTTGTTCCGCTTCTTCTTCCGCTTGGGAGCTTGGGCAGCAGCCGTCGGAGGACCGGCCGGCGGCCACAGCCCCAGGAGCAAAGGCCTGCTGCGCCTGGACACCCTGCTGAACCGCGGCCGGGGCGTAGTGTGCCACGCCGGCGGCGTACTGACCAGCCGCAGCCCCAGCGCCTTGAAACGCCATCGGCCCCTGGCCGTAATGCCCCTGACCGGCGACGTGTGCAGCCGGCCCCGAGGCGAACTGGCCATGGTGCCCAGCGTAGTTAGCCGCCGCGCCCGGATGCCCTACCGCGTACCTCGGCGCGAAGTTGTGGTTGCCCGGCGCGTTACCACGGCCGGCAGCCCCACGCCCATTGCCTCCTGCTCCACGACCTTGCGGTCCAGGTGCCGCGGCTGGCGCCCATCCCGGAGGTCCCTGGAAGCCCGGGGGCACGGCCATCGGAGGCGGAGACGCGGCAACGGCGGCAAAGGAGCGCCGCAGGGGAGATGGATGAACGCTTGGAGAACTCGGAGATGGAGTCGATCGTGGTTCGGTAGCGGCGATCAATGGAAACGACCCCGCGAGTTCCTCGACAAACTTCCGTATCGAAGGCCCAGATAGCTCCAAGGAGATGGACGGCTATTGGATTCCTGCCTTGTGACCCCACCTGCCAGCACCCCTGGAGTTTGAATTTGCGGGGCCGCTACGCACTCCGATGTCTCCGCCGTGATCGGCTCCGAGCTGGACTCCCTTCGTGCATCATGCGCCGCTGAAGGAGGAAACTCCGGGAGGAAATCCCCAAGACATGGCGAAGGCGTGATCCGAGGCCGCGGTACAGGACCACGCCATCCCATCCGCACCCGCGGCAGCCTCAGCGGCCGTACGTTTGGCGAACCACTGCCTCCGGTACCGGCGGTGGCGCGATCAGACGAGGACGCGCGCGATTCTCCGTTGTCCTCCTCCACAGCTCCCGCTCCCGACCTACACACAGAAGACAACCCCTTACCTTGAAGTTCATCGGAGCTCGTCGGAGAGGAACGCTCCCAAACACGGGACGCCGGCGTTGGGAAGCCAACATCCTCCCAGAACTCCTGCTGGATTTGCTCGTCGGACTTGGGTTGCCGCTGAACGTCATCGCATGAGACCAGCCATCCGTCAACAAGGACGTCTTCGGCCACGGCCACCGCAACGTTCGCAGCTTCCTCCCCCGAATCATCTGAGCCCGTAGCCGCTAGGGCTTCGAAGCGGGATCCCGATGCCGCCGCATCGAGCGACGCACGGCGCCTCCCTTCAGCTCCCAGCTTGCTCCATGCCGCCTGATGCATCCATGATCCCGATGCCGGCGAGCCCGGCGAGATCGTCGGAGCCGGCGAGATGGCCGGCGAGAGGACCCCGGGCGCGAGCGTGAGGCGCCGCCTGGAGGCCATGGCGACGTTGGCCGCCGGCGCAGCGCGGCCGCTGGACGTCACCGTAGCCCGATCGCCAGTCCGCCAATATCGCGAGACCGTTAGTTATTAAGCCTTTTTATAAAGCGTCATGACATGGAACACAGCCTCATTTCAGCATATGTTTAGTTTAGAGGGTTTATTTTGTATCCACGCGCATCGATTGGTTCTAAGATCTAAATACAAAGAGCTCATCATATCAGTACGGGAGGATTCCCAAAACCCTTCCGTACTCGACGACGTCGTCGTATATCTCATCCAGCGTCTTGTACCTGTACTCGAACCCTTCCCCGACGAGCTTCGCCGACGAGATGCAGACTCGAGCTTCTCCGAGAGACCACCGAACCTGAAAATGAACAAGCACTTGCTGACTTGCATATGCATCGTGTGAGTGCACGAGCGCCGGCCATGACCAAAGAAGAGTATTGAGGCGTTAGTACCTACCTGTCGGTCTTGACGTTGTACTGCGGGTACTTTGCAGCTAGAAGCTGGCAAGCTCGGCGGCGGTGGTGCTGAGGCTGCAGCAGATGTACCGCCCCGACGCGGCCTCCTCCTCGGCGACGAACACCTCGGCGCGGCAGAGATCGTCGACATGGATCATCGGGATCGAACCGGACGCCACCCCCGATGAGTTCAAGCCTGCGGATCCTCGCCTCGTCGCCTGAAATCATTCATCACAGGCACGCTACGCCGGCCATCGCTCGAGAGATCGAAATAGGCTAGTTTCAGGGGCTCACCGGAAAGCAGAGAGAGGACGGTGGGCACGCTCGAGTGGACCTTCACTGCCGGCGCCGCGCCCACCGTGAGGACGGGGCACACGGTGACCAGGCTGATACCGTTCGCCTTCGCGAACGCGCACACCGCCTTCTCCAAGAGCACCTTCGACACAGGTACGCCTACGACGGCAACGGACGCCACCGTTTTCAGTGGATGATTGGATTTTTGGTTGTGGCGAACTTGCGTGTTTGTGTACCTACCCAGCCACCGGTTTGTTGGCTCTGAGGAAGTCGACGTCGGACCAGGACTCCTCGTCCAGGACATGGCCATCCCCTTCCAGCCGCCGGATCGAGACCGACGTTGACGATGATGTCAGGATCACGCGCTTCAACGTGCCAGCTCTCACGCATGACCTCAGCACGTTCAGGGTTCCTCGGACCGCCAGCTCGATCACTTCTTCCTGACATCACCAAAAACAAATTCAACAAACAGAGTGCGATTGTGAATTTGTGATTTACCATTCCCACCACATGATGGGTCACAGTGGGTGGGTTCAGAGTACAGAGTGGATAACAGCCTGAAGAATGCGTACCATGTACACCCAGCGAATGAACAAACAAGTGAGAAAGTGATGTAACTTCGGGCCGGTGTTGTAATAGAAGCTTTACCTCAGGATTCTCTGCATTGATGTTCACCGGAGCGGCCACGAGGAAGACGTAGTCGCAGCCGCGACGGCGTCGTCGAAGCTGCCCTCTTCTTCCAGGTCGGCGCGGAAGACCTCCAAGGGGCCTAGCGCCTGCAGATCCTTGAGGTGGGAGTTCTCCGTGTCATCTGGGATACAAAAAAATTCTTGGACCGCCTTTATATGTCGGATCACAACACCCTCGCAGCACATCTGACGGAAGGAACAGCTACAACCACTGAACTGGAGTAATCGATCTAACCTGGGTCTCTGACGGTCGTCTTCACGCGTATCCCTTCTGCAGCAGCATCTTGACGAGCGCCCAGGCGATGTACCCGCTCCCTCCGGTGACGCACGCCGTCTTCCTCCTTGTCCCATCGCCTGCCGCCGACATCGTGTGGCCGGCCGCGAGCTCAACTGTAACTCGCACTTCACTCATTCAAGCCATTTTATCCGAAAAGCTGACCTTGCCTCTACTCCACGTCTCAAAGAAATAAAGCCTTACCTAACTGCAGGGCCGATTGCCCCGTGACCGTGAGTAACTGACAAATTTTCCAAGTGGTTTAAGGTTCATATCTGCCTTTCGACAAAAAGCAGAACTGTCTTGGTTGTATCGACCATCATACGTAAGGATTGCTCACAAAAGGAAATTCTCTTTGGCAGATGAGAATGAGAGTATATGCTCTGCCATCCGAAAAAATATATTTTGAAATGTCAAAACAATTTGAACAAACATTAACGTGTACATCTCTATATTCTATATTTCTATATGAGCATGACAAGTTTCTAATAAAATTATAGAACCGATATTTTTGTGACCTAGGTAAAAAGACAAAAGTATGTCTGGCGAAACGGAAAGTCATTTTTGCTCCCGATCTCCGATGATCCCTCTATTTAAAAAATCAAAAAAAATATTTACAAGTTTTAAAAAGTCTAAAAGATAAAATTGAGTGTATTCAATGATGCTTCCTACAATCATGCAAAATTACAATGCAAATTATCTGTATATAGGCAACATAAAAATGACATTAATATTATATATTGTGGAGATGAGTGCATATCTTGGGATTCTACACCTCATACGATACCATCATACCACTCATCAAATTAAAAAATTATAGTTTTAGAAAAATCAGAAAACATTTGTGGAGTTCATCAAATGTATGTTAGGATTCCTACATTTCACAGAACCAAATTCAAAATATACGCATAGAAACAAAAAAGACAAATTTCTATTTGAATAGTATCATTTTCTGGTTTCTCTCAGTGTATTTCGAATAATTTAGGTAATGTGAACACACATCTTGTGAACACCCACCATTGTTTTTGGAAAATTTTGACACTTGTAAATTTGAATTTTGAAGAGTGGTATCATGGTATCATATTTGACACTTGTATTAAAGGGATCACTGGATGCACTGGAAAATTTTGGTAAGAGTGGAAAATTTTGACACTTGTAAATATTATTTTGATTTTTTAATTAAAGGGATCACTGGATCCCGTGAGCCAGAAATCTCTAATCCTTGTGAAAAGTCTTTTTAGCACCAAATTTTGTCTTTTTTACACATGACACAACAAATGTAGGTCGCAAAATAAATTCTTGGATTTTTTACATTTCAAGAAAGGTTAAAGACTTTGTTTTTAAACCAGGAGCATATACATCAGGGTGGCAATGCCCCCCCCCCCCCCCCCCCCCCCCCCCCACACCCACACACACACCACCACCACCACAGGTAAGAGTAACAAATAAGAGCATCTACAGTCGCGCCCCCAATAGCCTATCTGGCACAACGTCCGACAATCACTATATTGGGAGTGTTCGGCATGCACAGGGCCATTGGGAGCCCCCAATAGCATCAACTCTTCTGACCGCCGCTCCCAAGTTGGTTGCCGCAATCATGAAAAATCGAGCGCAATCCCCCAATGACGAGCTCCCCAGGTTCAGGTCTTTAAGGGGAATATGAACTCCCAGATGCGCCAACTCATCCGCCATCCCGACAGCAACTTCATGGAATACGGTCAGATCGGGCGAAGCGTCCTGGCATCGGCGCTCCAGTTGAAGCTCAAGATTCTTGAGCGCATATTGTAGAGAAGAAATCTCTCCCTCCAAAGAAGTTACCCGTGAAGTTGTTTGCCGTTCGCGGGATAGAGCTGCTTCGCGGTCCTCGTCTACTTTAGCCTTGGAGGCTTTAAGCTCCTGTAGCTCTTTGGTCAGAGACGCAATCTGCTCGTCTTTAAACTTGACAGCCGATTCACAGACACTGATTTCATCCCGAAGGTCCTGCTCCACACTTGAGACCCGGGAGGTGTCCAGATCCACAGGACTGGGGGCTGAGGATGACAATACCCGAGAGTTTGGATGGACACCTGTACCAAGATTAAGCAAAGAAGTTAAAGGATTAAACACTTGGGATAACACAAGGTCATGCATGCCTATGGAGCTACAAAAACACAAGGACGTTCACCTCTCAAGGGAGAATCTTCGCGGGAAGAACACGCCGGGGGTCTCATTACATCCGGCAAGTCATCTTCAGAGAGGGAATGGGAGTTCCGGAGCGAATTCGAGTCGTCTTCGGTCTTGGAGCTATCCGGGGTGGCCTTCTTCAGAACCTTCTTGGACTTCCTGCCGGCTGCGCCGCTCGAGACTCTGCAGAACGGAATGTAACGTGAGTTCACAGGAAGCAATCCCGGGAAGGAGAAATGCATATATGCGGAGAAGGGCCCGGGAGAACTGATTACCTTCCGCGTTTCCTTGCCCTGTCGCTAGGATCGGAGACATGAGCTTCGCTTGATGAAGGTGGTAAAGCGTCGCCGCCCCCTTTCCGGGAATCGGGAAGAGTTGCGTCGCTTGAACCCGAATCTGCAACTCCCCCGCTGGGTCCTTCATGGTCAGACTTAACAATTACCATTTTTGACCTCTTACGGCGGGCAGGTCGGGCTACCTCTTCCTGGGGAACCTCCTCAGGTCGTGAATTGGGTTCTTGACCTTCGGTCCCCTGGATCCCTATGGGGCTGCAGGTTGGTACAGTCTGGAGGATTTGAGCATTGTCCTTTCGGAGATACAAGGGCACTACGCCAGCTGAGAGAGCTCCAACTTTGTCTGAATGGAAGAACTTCTTAATCCACCTGGCCACTTCTGCCAGAGGCATATCTTCGCGCTGAAGGCGTATTCCGTCCGAGCCATCCCTGTAGTAATCCCAGGCAAATTTGTGTCTTTCTTGCAAAGGGGCTATGCGATGTTGCAAGAAATGGTTGGCCACCACCAGACCTGCCAGCTTCCGACTCTTGAGCTCCATGATGCGCTCAAACACTCTGCTAAACTCTTTGTCATGAGGACTGAATTCATTCGAATTGGCGATGTGTGAAGCTTTGGTGGTTAGCTTGGCATAATGAAGATGAGAAGGAGATTCGACGTGCACAAAACACCAATCCATTTTCCAGTTATCCCATTTGCTGCATCTATCCATATCGATATACTCTTCTGCCATACCGTCTCGGAGCTGGAGTGTAATACTCACGGAGATCAGCTCCTTCGGAGTTAAGCGAGGGGCATAGAAATGGCGAAACAGAGCTACAGAGGGGACTATGCCCACAAAGCACTCGCAAAGATGGTCGAAGACAGCCAGCGAAAGAACAGCAGTGGGATGTAATTGCAGCAAACTCAAGCCATAGGAATCCAAGACAGCGTGAAAAAAGGGGGAAAATGGAGGGATGAGACCCATGGCCAAGAAAAACCAGATGATGGGGATGTAACTCTCACCCGGAGAGCCAAGCGCTGGAGCCTTGATCAGCGTGGGACCCGAATCGCAGTGGTCATTGGCTACGACCGCCCGAACCCTGAGGAGATGCTCTTCGGTGCGAAACTTGCTATCGAAGAGAGCGTCGACCTTAGTCCTTGTCGTCATCTTCTTCTTCCACGAGGGCTTCACCTCTGGCTGATCCAGAACCGTCACTCGCTTGGGCGCCATGGTGCAGAAGAGGAATCTGGAAAAAGAGATCGAAGCTCCGAGATCTCGAGTACGCAAACTGAACAACTGAGGAAGGAAGAAGAAAGGAAGAGAATCCCCGGATAGCACCAGATCTGGACGCGGTCCCAGAGGTCAACTGGTGAAGGTATCCAGGCGGTGGAGGGCCCACCACCCCCGTAAAGGAGTTATTAATGCGCAAAATCCGAGGGAACGGAAACCACCCCACCCTAGCCCGGGAAGTCCGCTTGGAGTTTCGTGCGCCTTCTAAAGTCTTGCAACCTCCCAGAAGCAAGATTCCTGAGGCCACGCGGTTTTTTGGTACCGCCTCGACCTGTGACTTAGTTGGTCGAGACAGTACCCGGGGGCTACTGTCGCATCCCGGGAACAGGGGGTTCCCGTAAAGCTTCCCGCGTGGCCCGTTAGCGATCCTGCCCGTGATCCCGAGCAACCCCCAGAGCTTCTTCCCAGGATAAAAGCCCATAGATTGTACTTCAAGCCTGGAGTCAACATCAGTAATCGTGGGGACTGAAAGGCGGGACCTCACTTTATGCCCCGGATATGGTAACTTCACGGGATCGAGGTAGAGGGAACATGGCATGTGCGCGGTAAAAGAGCGGCAGGAGCAAAGTTGCTCGGACCTGTCCTTATCCCGGACAAAGGTGGGCAGCGCAGGAAAATAGGCCAGTGTGGTATCCCCTTGGTGTACAAAAGGAGGACCAGGCCAAGATAGAGGGATCATCTTGGAAAGCAAGTTAGCTAGGCAGATCAGAGAAGAGAGAAACAGAGAGAGAGTACCCGGGAACGATCTCTTGTAACCTAGATATGCATATCACCACCATATATCCAGACAAGCAGGAGTAGGGTGTTACGCTTCCGAGCGGCCCGAACCTGGGTAAACTGCTTGTGTGTTCTATTTTCTGCACTCCTCGTTCGCTCGCCAAGATCATCCTAGCGCCCCTCACCGAATCTCTAAAAGGGGGTCTCGCGACCTCCGGTGTTCGTGACTTCGGACACGACTGGGAGAGAGACTGTATGTGATCGATGGACCTCCGATCGAGGAACTATATCCAAGCTCTTGGGCTAGTCTGCGCTATTTGGACATTTCAACTTACTGAACTAAAACATTGAAAAGCTAACTAAATGAAGAAAAAAACTGAGACCCCGCTAGTAGTAGTGAGAGAAAGCGGAAAAAGGGTTTTGATCATCAAAACATCTGAAACGGATTCATGCAATTTTGTGAATTTGATGATGGAAAAACTAGCAAGCAACAAGCGTAGGTTCGGTTGTTGTAGCTCCCTATGTAGTTCTACAAAATCAACAATTATTTTGGGGTGCGACCATAGACAATACATGACCGACGAGATGGGGCAAGCAGACATATCGTGAATAGTTGAACACGGTTTGGAAAACTATTAACTAGATAATCAAATAATTCGTGTTACCTAATCACTCCTCAAAAAAGTATTACAACATAGGTTCTATTTTGGGTAAATTTTAGTGCAACTTTCTTTTTTTCTTTTATAGCGTATGTCGTATTTATACTCTTCTTTTCTTTTTAGTTTCTGCTGTAATGTACTTGTATTCTATCTATTTTGATTTCATGTCATGTGTCAATGTCTCTCTTACTCACTCATGCCTATGCCTCTTCCACACACGTGTATGTATTTTTTGTGTCTCTTTCACCACTCATGTCAATGTCAAGGTCATGTTTGTATGTTTTCATTGATCTTCATGTCTTTTTTTATTTATTTTCATGTATTTTGCTTCTTTCGTTTGCTATTTTATATGTATTTAAATATATTTTGTTTTTAATAAAGAGTGTTTTAAGTTTAACATTGTATGTGTGCTAAGCAAACATAGCAGTATATCTCTCACGTGTGTACTTGTGCTTAACATTCTGCTTAGCATATTCATTTCGTGTGCACTCTGCTTGGTTTTATTACGATGACTATTTGTATTTACTAGTGCAACTTAGAACTATAATCACTCGTTCGTGCATATTTTAGTAATGATGTGTAGATTAGTTCTTTCTCCTTATAAAATACAAAATTGAAAAAATAGGTTATAAACTTTAGCTTGGTCGGACTATGTGTATTCACCTCATAGTATGTTTCATATTGTGAAAATATCATCTCCAACTATTTGATGTGTGCTTTAGTGTTTTTAACTATAAATCTCTAGTACGATAAACATAATTGTTTTTGTTTCTAACCCTTTCGACCCCATGTGATAAATACACATCAACCAGAGGAGTACAAGACAATTATTGTCCTTTCATAGACCCGCTGATTGATAAATTGAGAGGCTTTTTTAATATGCCGTTGTATCTCTCACTCGCTCATGTCTATGTCCTTTCCACACTGACATATATGTCTTTGTTTGTGTCTCTTTCACCACTCGTGTCTTGTCAGTGTCATGCTTGACTATTTTTGTTTACTTCATGACTATTTTGGATTATTTAATGTATTTTCTTCTTTGGATTGCAAAACATTATCTTTATTTTAGCAGAAATTCACTTTGGTTTCCGGGTGCATATGCTCCTGTTATAGTTTTCAAAATTAAAAAAACATGAAAACACTTCGAAAATATCTGAAAAAATTGGGCACAAACATATACAAGTTTTCAACATTCATGCAATATTTTGGAAGAAAATGACACTTTCAGTGGTCTATGCAAAAAAGACAAAATCTGTGGAGATTTTGTCTTTTTGCACAGGCCACAAAAAGTGTTATTTCATTCCGAATTTTTTACGAATGTTAAAAACTTGTATATGTTTGTGCCCAATTTGTTTCATATTTTTTCGTAGAGTTTTCATATTTTTGAAATTTTGAAACATATAACAGGAGCATATGCACCCAGGAACCAAAACGTCTCTCTTTTTTTTTAGTCTACTCTTTTTTTAATTTGCATATTTAAGTTTAAAGTTTAGCATGACTACATGCCTTCGTGTTAAGCAAACCTGGCGGTATTTCTTTTACATATCTATTTGTGCTTAGCTTTCTACTTAGCCTATTCATTTCGTGCGCACTTTTGCTTGGTATTGTTAAGCTTATTTATTTGTATTTATTTGTAGTTTGTAGGTATAGCTTAGCACAATTCTCTTGTTCATGCAGATTTAGTAATTAATGTGCAGATCACTGTTTTCCTTATAAAAAATTCAAGTTGACAAATAAGTTATGGACTGAACTTGGATGGAATATGAGTATCCAGCTCACATTATGTGCCATATTATTAAATTATCGCACTCATTTAATACCCAGCTATGTGATGTGTTTATGGGTATTATTTACTACTGTGCAGTGTAATACATCTACTTCCATTTATTTCAAGCCCTATCAGCCCACTTGGAGAGAAAAAAAAAGCGCAAAGCATACTGAGGAAGACATGACCATTTGTGTTTTTGATAGGCCCATCGGTTGGCTTTACTTAAGGCCAAACGAAAATGTATGCATGCCAACATGTTAGGCTGTGAATAGTTGATCGTAGGTAGAAATAAATCAAGATTAACATAATCCAATCCAATCAACTATTAATTGGGCATTCGTCATAGTTAGTTGTTCCCCTTGTTTACGTCTAGCGTATTTGAAACGTATTCTAATTGATTGGAAGATTATCCCGAATCTCAGAAAATTCCCAATACTCCGCTTAGTAAGTCGGTTTTAGATGGGATAATTCTAAGATATCCACCACAGACAGCCTCAATTTTGTTAAAATTTAAAACACTACACCATACTAGTGTATTGTGGTGCAAAAATATTTGTTGAGATTTGAGAGGATTAGGTGAAAGAAAAGATTTCTGAAAAATAACCCGCAAACAAGGCCTAAGAAAATAATACAACACAGGTTCTATTTTCACCTAAGAGTATGAGTCGACCCGTTGGAGTTGACCTTAATATATGCTTTTTCTCACATGGTTGATCATGCTCTTGTCAGACGCAACATTGTTCGTAGAACATTCATACTATCGCGACTTGGAACCATCCAGGGGCGGCGCGAGGTGTCTTCCTGGGTATGCAAGTGCATACCCATGATTCTTGCAACACAAGGTTGATTAGAGCAAAACAGTGATGATTTTTCTGAAAAAAGTGATGATTATAGGAAAATGAATACCTATGAATACCCGGTAATTAATTCCTAGAGCCGCCACTGGAACCATCTCACATATCGTATAAGATTTTTGAAATGTTCTGACATA
This sequence comes from Poa pratensis, assembly GCA_947311845.1. NCBI lineage: Eukaryota > Viridiplantae > Streptophyta > Magnoliopsida > Poales > Poaceae > Poa > Poa pratensis. The sequence goes on along the minus strand of CAMZMU010000128.1, from coordinate 100,497,904 downwards.
AACTAAACACCCACATTCCAGCATAGTTTACTCTAGAAAGCTAGACTTATTGCAAGCTCGTTTTCTGATCATGATACCCAGAGATAGATTGGGTCGTCGTATTAGTACGGCAGGATTCCCAAGGCCCTTCCGTAGTCGACGACATCGTCGTATATCTCGTCCAAGGTCCTGTACTTGTACTCGAACCCTTCTCCGACGAGCTTCCCCGACGAAATGCAGACTCTGGGCTTCTCCGGCAGACCACCGAACCTGAAATCGAGCCATCCAACACTTACATACGCACCATCGAACAGAGACTGAGTTCGAGGCGTTTCGTACGTACCGGTCGGTGTTGACGTTGTACTGCGGGTACTTGGCGGCCAGGAATCGGGCGAGCTCGCCGGCGGTGGTGTTGAGGCTGCAGCAGATGTACCTCCCCGACGACGAGCCGTTCTCGGCGACGAACACCTCGGCACGGCAGAGGTCGTCGACGTGGACTACCCTGACCGAGCCGGACGCGCTCCCGATGAGTTCCAGCCTGCGGATCCTCGCCTCGTCGCCTGAAATAACTCATCGATCACACGCACGCTATGCATAATGCTCGTCGGCCATTGCGCTGGATCGAGGGATCCATATGCATGCGTTAGTTTCCGGGCTCACCGGAAAGCAGGGAGAGGATGTCGGGCACGCTGGTGTGCACCTTCACGGCCGGCGCCGCGCCCACCGTGACGACGGGGCACACAGTCACCAGGCTGATGCCGCTCTCGTCCGCGAACGTGTGCGCGGCCTTCTCCAAAAGCACCTTCGAGACAGGGTACGCCTGCGACGGGAATGAGCGACACCGTTTCATTGAATGATTTGTGCAAATTTTGTTGTAGCTGAACTCGTGTATTCGTGTAAAACCCACCCAACCACCGGTCTTTCTGGCTCTGAGGAACTCGACGTCGGACCAGGACTCCTCGTCCAGGACATGGCCGTCGCCCTCCAGCGGCCGGCTGGTGACCGCCGCCGCAGACGATGTCAGGACCACGCGCTTCACCGTGCCAGCTCTCACGCACGACCTCATCACGTTCAGGGTTCCGTGTATGGCCGGTTCGATCACTTCTTTCTGCCATCACCAAACAAATTCAGAAACAGTGTGCGATGGTGATTTACCATTCCTATCACATGACGACTGGAGAAGCAGTAGTCGACGGTGGGTGGGTTCAGAGTACAGAGTGAGTGGCAGCCTGAAGAATTCGTGCCAAGTACTACCAGACGAAGGAACAAACTAGTGGCACTCACTTAGGACAGTCGACAGTGATGTTAAACTAAAATTTTGGTTGTTGTGATGGCTACGGTTTACCTCGGGGTTCTCTGCATTCAGGTTCACCGGAGCGGCCACGAGGAAGACGTAGTCGCAGCCGGCGACAGCGTCGTCGAAGCTGCCCTCTTCTTCCAGGTCGGCGCGGAAGACCTCCAAGGGGCCCAGCGCTTGCAGATCCTTGAGATGGGAGTTCTTCTCCATGTCATCTGGGATCAAGAAATCAAATCACAAGGACTATCAGTACAGGTAGTTTCAGAGTCTCAACAAAATTGTTGGAGCCCCTTATGCCGGGATCACAGCAGCTCGCAACAGATCCCCTTCCCTCTGACGAAAGGAACAGCTACAGTCAATGAACTGAAGAGTAATCGATCTAAACCTGGGTTCCTGACGGTCGTCTTCACGGCGTATCCCTTCTGCAGAAGCATCTTCACGAGCGCCGAGGCGATGTACCCGTTCCCTCCGGTGACGCACGCCGTCTTCCTCCTCGTCCCATCGCCTGCCGCCGACATCGTGTGGCCGGTCGGAGGGTTCTGCCCGCGAGCTCAACTGTCATTCGCAGTTCACACACTCGAACCATTTTATTCGAAAAGCGGACATTACCTACTCCATGTCTAGAAACACAATACCTACCTAACTGCAGGACCGATTTTTTTTGAGGTTTAAAGGCAGTCGTTCTACCGTCCGATTAGATAGAAATAGAGTTTTTGTACAGAATTTTTTGACTTATTACAAAAAGGGAGGCCTAAATCCCCGGAAGCGAGTCTCCCGGATCAATTGAGTGAGCGTAAGCCCAGTGAGCTATCTCCTCCCTAACTAGAGCCACCACCGCGTCCGGAAGGAGTCCAAGGACCGATTGCCTCGTGAGGTCCTGAGTAATCAGTTATCATAGAGATGGCCTCCATCACGATTTGCTTTTTCAAAGTTGTTAAAGATATCTCCCTTTCGACAATCAGTAGAACCATTTTGGTTCAAATGCAAGTCAGGTTACATAGCGCCCGATCCATCCCGCCTCGTGTACAAACTTTAAAATTTAATTATACACGAGTTTAGATGGGCTAATACAATTTGTGCTACGTTTCACTTATACGGGCCTATGCGGGACGCCGCGCGACACCCTTACATGCAAGGTTGGTCAGGAAGAGTAACAGCGAGCACATGGTGCTGAATATGTTGAAATATTAGCGATTTCGTATGAATTTAATCCTGACCCAAAAAAATTCCGACTGTCATACGGTTTTGGAATTTTTATGGCCCCAGCACACACCCCATATCGGTCCGGCCCGAAAAAAAATATCCGGGGATTCGGATAAGCAGCCCCTCCGACACGATATGGGGCATTTAGGTTAGCACCTAAGGAAGGGAATTTAACCCATGGGTACGGGCACCCGCGGGTACCGTACCCGCATGGGTAGGGTATACGCACAATTTATACCCATGGGTAGTACCCGTACTCTACCCGTTAAGTCGTAAAGAAGACCGCTTTCCCTTTCTTATTCCACGGGTATAACATTGTACCCGTGGGTATACCCATACCCTACCCATTTATAAACCTTACCCATAGCGTAGAGGTCCAATATTCATTCTCGTGAGTTTGTGAACCTATGTTAAAATTGTTATCAATTGTCCATTGGAGTTTAGATAATTGTCACGTACTCAAATATATGTTATTGAGTTGAGATACATGTTTTTATTTTATCAAATGTGTTACGATGAATGTAAAATTATAAATAACTTGTGTACTACTCTCTCCGTATCAAAATATAAAACTCTCTACCTACTTTCTACACACATGTATCTAGACATGATTTTTTCCCTTCCTTTTGTGAGCAACACAGTTCTGCTCTTTGTGAGCAAAAAAGACAAATGATACTATGTATATTCTCGTTGTATTGACAGCATAATTTCTGTTAGGTTTTGTTTTATTAAGGGAAAAAATGCAAGTATCAATTTACTTCTAACATATCCGTAGTAGCACAATTTTTTGCCATGTAAAATGGAACATAGTACATGTTCAAGTTAATTCATAGTTGTACATTTTATATTTATTTTCTAAAACAAAATAGTGAAAATTATATTCTTAAATTGCTAGGTATTATTATGTGTCTTGATATTACCACCGGTTGCCTGACCTCTCCAAGCTGATCTTCGTATCTATTTGGGATACATTTGGATATATTGCTAGTAAAAGGGCTTAATAATAAAATACATGTGCACGATTCTTATATTTATAAATATCCATTTTTTTAGAAATTTGAAATCTCCATGACATGACCTGACTAGCAGGTTTTTCTTTTGAAAAAGAATTGGTAAAAGACATATCGCGCGCGTGCGCTCCTCTCTCGCACGGCGCACGCTCGCTGTCGGAACGGGCTGATTCCTGCTGCTGCCTACTGCCCATCTACAACCTTTTCTACTTGCCGTATGCAGCCCTATCATCACGCACATGCAAACCAGTTCGAAATTTTAAAAAACACAGAACTTTCAAACTGAACGTCCAGATTAAAATCGGTTTTCACCATAGTATTCCTCGAGACGATATCTTTAAAACTAGACCCCACATGAACATGTTCTGACCATTATATTTTAAAAGCAACTTTGTATTACAAACTTGCTTTTCTATCAGAAAAGCAACTTTCCTACTATAAATTGCATTTTAGTGATACAATTTTATTTCAACTCGTCGATTCATTCTACAAAAGCAAATTTTGACCAGAATTTGTTTTTTCGTGATAACAATTGGTCTTCTAAATATTTTACGAAATCAAATTTTGAAATATAAACTTGTTTTTCCATCACAAAAGCAGCTATGTAGTATACACTAGCACGAAAAGCAACTTTGTACTATAAACTTGCTTTTAAAAGAGAAAATCTTGTTTCTACTCCAATGTTGTTTTTTGTTCAAAAAAGCAATTTATTGGTTGAGACCAAGGAAAAAAATACCGTGCTATCAAAAATAGCGTGGCCCTCCTTCAGAAGCTATACAAGATATAGCGTGATATAGCGAAGTTACATATAAAATAGCGTGATGAAAAAGTTGTAAGAAATAGCCCAAATATTAAGGATTTCAGCACTAATTTTTTTCCAGAAACAATACATGCATAACCAGGTAAGAGCAAGTCCAGCAGCTCCCCGATAGCCTCCCCGATACACAAAATAGGGGAGAGAGAAGAGAAAACAGCGCTCCAGCAGTTCCCCGATACCCTCCCCGCTCTATCGGCGTCCCCGAGCTAGGAGCTCCTCTCCCCTACGCATCGGGGCGAAGGAGGCGTCCCCGACCCATCTCCCCGAGCAACCGCTCGCTCGGGGAAGAGTCCTCCCGCCACCCAGCCTTCCACTCCACGGCAACCCCACCCCCGCCACCACCGAATCCCCTCTCCGCCGGCGACCAAGACGATGTGTCCTGCCGCGATCTGTGGCAAGGAGGAGAGCGGGCGGCCGGCCAGCCGCTGGTGTGCACGACGCCGTAGTAGACGGCGGCCTTCTCCCGGAGCTGGTCGAAGAGCTCGAAGGTCGTGGCCGTGGTGGAACATGTGGTGGAGGAGCTCGAGGGCGTCGTGGATGCGGCCGGCGGCGACGAGGCGCTTGGTGAGGTGGCGGTAGGAGACGGTGGATGGGGGGGAGGTGGGGCGAGGAGGAGAGCGGCCGGCCGGCGGTGAGCAGCGGCGGCGGACGTGGGCAGCGCGGCCGGTTGGAGCTGGGGCGGGCGAGCGCGAGGAGAGGATAAGGGAGAGGCTCTCGTACGAGAGGAGAGGAGAGGATAAGGTTTTTTTTTTAGATTAAGGAGAGGATGAACGTGTGGTATTTATCACATATGATTTTTTTTGGTATTTGTTTTACTCAACTAAGCATGTTTGAAATCCAATAAGTCTTGATTAAATAAAATGTTTGAAATTGAGTAAGTAATATTTTGAATAACCATTTAATTTGTGAGGGAGATGTGAGAGATGGATCTGTATATATAGACCAGGAAACTAGCCGTTGGAAACAATACTGTTTAAAACTAGCCGTTGCAAATAATGTCGTTGAAAACTATCCGTTGGAGATACCGTCGTTCGAATTATGGCGGTTACAAAAATAACCGTTACGAAGTTAGTTACAAAATATTGTTTAAATATAGTTGAATGTGATATAGGGGAGATGATATAGGGGAACTGCTGGAGATGACAAAAATATAGGGGGTGGAATCTTTTTAGGGGAATCCCCTAAATGGAGATATAGGGGAGATAATATAGGGGAACTGCTGGACTTGCTCTAACCATATTCAAATGTCAATGCCAAATCCATGGCACGAATACAAATATGAGGCTTAACACCATGAAAAAGTAATAAACTAAAAGATAAATATTTTAAACTTTAATCAGAATCATTTACATCATCTTCAAAATAACTAGAAGAACCACCAGATTGCCCGCCATCATCATCACCTAAGGTTATTTCCAGACTTTTTGTTAGCGTAGCTATAACGTTACCACGTTTAGTGTGGTTTCGAGCGTATAAGACGAAAATAGCGTCGTAGCGTCAATTTTAGGCTAAATATAGCGTAGCCTCTCCAAATACGCTATATCGTGCTATTAACCGGGAAATAGCGTGCTATTTTTTTCGTTGGTTGAGACACGCTTTTCTAGCATATACATTTCCCTTTCTCTCATAAACACGAAAAAATTGTGAGGTGGTTCGGCCCTTGTTTTCAATCCAAACAATGCCAACATTTCGATTTTATGAGAGAAAATCATGCTTATAATACAATGTTGTCTATCGGCATTCATAGTCCTACCACATGTTCTGATTTCTAAAAGCAACTTCTATGACAAGAACAAAGTTTGTACTATAAATTTGCCTTTTCTTTTATAAAAAATAAATAATGTGAGGATGAGTGGGGGATATGTTTTCAAATCCAAGCAATGGTCAACTTATTGGTTTATGAGAGACTATCATGCTCCTTGGCATGAGACATTCAAAACAATATCTCATACTTATATATTCCGATGAATATTTTCTCAAAGCAACTTCTAGATAGAAAAGCATGTTTTTACCATGAACTTGCTTTACCATGACAAAAAGTTGCTTTTTGGAAAATAATTATTGGAACATGTCCATGGGGATCTAGTTTTGTAGATCTCGTCGCGAGGAACACTACGGTCAAAACCGATTTTGATTTGGACGCTTGGTTTGAAAGTTATACATTTTTAAAAATTTAGACTAGGCCCACGTGGGATTGGTAGGGAAGGAAAATGTGCGCTCCCTAGTAGTGTTCTTGTTTTTGCGTGGCAGGTACGACTGGTCAGGTTGTTGGACTGGTTTCGTGCAGGCACATGTGTGATCCCTACTGGTCTTTCCATTTCTAACGCGTGTGGAGGGAAACATTTCCTTTTCTGGCGCGTGCGCTCTGGGCTGGGAAAGCGCACATGCGCTCCCCAGTAAAGAGGAAAGCCCAACACCCGATCAGGTCGGATTTGATGGGCTGCCCAACTCCCAGTCAGGTCGGATTGGGTGAAAACAAATACTCCAGGAGAAGCACCACGAGAGGCCAGGCCCAAGCGGCCATTGTTTCGGGTCCGTCTTCCGTCCGGCCGCACCCGCACGTACGATCGCGGCGACGCCGGCCGCCACCGGCGGCAGCGGCGACCAACGCTCTTTCTCCAATACTTCCCCGTCTGCCCCTCTCCTCCCGCACCCACTACCTGCGAGAGCTCCAGGTGCGAACCCCCAAACCCTAGCAATGGTGATGGCGGCGGCCGGCGACCCTCGCCTGGTCCGGAACACCTGCATCATGGCGCACGTGGACCACGGGAAGACAACGCTGGCGGACCACCTGGTGGCGTACGGCAGCGGCGGCGGCCTCCTCGCCCCCAAGTGGGCCGGCCAGGCCCGCTTCATGGACCACCTGCCGGAGGAGCGCGCGCGGGCCATCACGATGAAGTCCGCCGCCGTCGCGCTCTGCCACGGCGCCCACCGCGTCCACCTCATTGACTCCCCGGGCCACCTCGATTTCTGCTCCGAGGTCTCCGCCGCCGCGCGGCTCGCCGACTCGGCGCTCGTCCTCGTCGACGCCATCGACGGCGTCCACGTCCAGACCCACGCCGCGCTGCGCAAGGCCTTCGCCGAGGGCCTCCACCCCTGCCTCGTCCTCAACAAGCTCGACTGCCTCATCACCGAGCTCCGCCTCGAGCCCACGAGGCCTACGACCGCCTGCGCCGCATCGTTACCCACGCCAATTCCATCTACTCCGACCTCCGCTCGGGGTCCTACTTCTCCTCCCTCCTCGACGGGCCCACCCCCGCTCAGGACGCCGACGACGGCGACGAGGACGCCTTCGTGCCACAGAAGGGCAATGTCGTCTTCGCCTGCGCCCGCGACGGCTGGGGCTTCCGGATCCACGACTTCGCCGCCCAGTACACCCAGGCTCACCCTGACATGAAGAGCAAGCTGCTGGCAGGGCTGTGGGGACCGTACTACTGGGACAGGAAGAAGAAGAAGGTTGTGGGGAAGGAGGCCATGGCTGGCATGACGAACCAGCAGCCAATGTTTGTGCAATTGGTGCTCAAGCCGCTGTGGAATGCTTACAAGGAGGGTCTGAAGGAGGATGGCGATGCTGCAAAATGGCGCGAGCAGATGGTCTCGAATTACAATCTGAATATGTCGCTGCGGGACCTTCAGAACAAGGAACCCAAGGATTCACTGAAGTCCATGATGCGGGCATGGCTGCCGCTCGCGGAGACGGTGATGGCGATGCTTGTGGAGTGCACTCCGGACCCCATTGCCGCCTAGAAATTCAGAGTTTCGAGGCTTATGCCCGAGAAGGAGCTGCCACCAGGGGTTGCTGCCGAGCATGCCAACATTGTCGCCGAGGCGAACAAGGTGAGGAGATGCGTGACGGCCTGCAGCACCAGCGCAAGGGCACCTGTGGTGGTGTTCGTGTCCAAGATGTTTGGGCTGAGATACGACGATCTGCCACGCACTGGGGTGGATGGAGAGCTGCTCAACCACACCACCGGTGGATCAGATGACGAGTGTTTCCTGGCGTTCGCGCGGGTCTTCAGTGGGATCCTCCGTGCCGGGGACAAGGTGTTTGTGCTGTCACCGATGTACAATCCTCTGAAAGGGGACACTACAGGCAAGCATTTGAAGGAGGTGGAGCTGCAACACTTGTATGAAATGCAGGGAAGTAATCTGAAGGCAGCTGCTAGCGTAGGCGCCGGGAATGTGGTCGCGATCCAGGGCCTCGGCAACCACGTTATGAAGACGGCCACATTGTCGTCCACGAAGAACTGCTGGCCTTTCGCGAGCATGATGTTCCAGGTTTCTCCGTTGCTGAAGGTCGCAATTGAGCCCTCCAACCTGGCTGATCTGGGAGCATTTGCCAATGGGCTCAGGCTACTTAACCAGGCAGACCCATTGGTTGAGTGCACCGAAGAAAATGGTCAGTATCTCCTGGCCGTGGCTGGGAAAGTACATTTGGAGCTCTGTATAAAGAATCTGAAGGAGAGATTTGCAAAAAATGTTGAACTGAATGTCTCGGAGCCCTTGGTATCGTTCAAGGAAACCATCCAAGGAGAAGGTGTTGTTTGATGGAGAGCCTGAAGGGTCCACAGGAATTTGTTGAGAGAGCTACTCCAGATGGGAAATTTTCTGTGAGAGTTAAAGTCATCAGGCTTCCAGATGCTCTGACTAAGGTCCTTGAGGAAAATGAAAATTGCTTTGTCAAACAATGAGAAGCAACGGAGCAATGGGTTTACAGTGTTCTCAGGATGATGGTCGTTCCGTGGCGCAACTTAGGCAACATATGCTCAGTGCTATAGACAGCGAATTGGAAGCGATTTCTGTGCAAGTGGATAGAGTAAAGCTCGAGCGCTATAGGAATACACTGCTTGGATACTTACAAGAATCTGGGCCCTAGGCCCTTCGCAGGTTGGTCCAAATCTCCTCCTCTCACCTGATGTAAAATCAAGCAGTGGTGTGGCAACCAGCCGAGATGGAAGGGAAGGTATTCTGGTGTGCGGTACATGTCACGTCTCGGAGAATTTGGGGTTTGTGAGTATGTCTGATGCGGAAACTAACAATGGCATTGATACAGTGAACCATCCACAGATGCTCCTAATCCTGAGACACTAAGGAACATCATTGTCTCCGGATTTCAGGAGGCCACAAATGCAGGACCTTTGTGTGATGAAGCTATGTGGGGTCTGGCATTCATCATTGAGCCTTACATATTCGCTCACAGCGCAGACAATGGCAACCGTTCTTATGAGTACAAAGCAGCAGTCAGGGAAGCATGTCGGGCTGCAGTGCTTCAGAGCAAGCCAAGGCTAGTCCAACAGATGTATTTCTGTGAACTGACCACTCCTACAGATTATTTAGGTGCAGTCTATGCTGTTCTTGGTGATTGTCGAGCAAAGGTGCTGAAAGAGGAGATGCAAGAAGAACTTCACTGTTTACGGTGCATGCGTATCTGCCAGTTGCTGAGAGCTCTGAATTCTCTGAGAAGCTTAGGAGCAGTACTTCTGGTGCAGCCAGTGCGCGTCTTGCTCCAAGTCACTGGGAAGCTATTCCTCAAGACCCCTTCTTTATCCCGAAAACTAAGGAGGAGATTGAGGAATTTGGAGATGGTTCAAACATGGGACCAAACTTGGCCAAGACGCTCATCAACTCCGTGAGGCGGCGAAAGGGGCTGCACGTTGAAGAGAAAGTCGTAGAGCACGGCACGAAACAGCGCACTCGTGCTAAGAAAGTGTAGTTTGTTTTTTTGCATGTAGTAGGACCTGTACCGTATGTCCGCATTTTTCCCTGGTACACTGAAATATAAGCAAATCTGTAAATTTTGTAGCTTTTTAATTTTAAATGTGCTGAGGATTCTAGTGGAGATTGTTGTTTTGAGACATTTGACATGATGCTGGAATCTTGAGAGGGATTTACAGTAGCTACTAGTTTTTCCCTGCTTTCCATGTTTGCTCTTCTAATACCTGTAGGCTCATCTTAGAATGATTTATGTGGGTATGTCAGGTTAGGAAGTTCACAGTGTTCTTTTTCTTCTCATCGTAACTTGATGATAAATGGTTGAAAGCTGCCCAGGATGGCAGTTTTTGGAACCATTAGTGGTGAAGCTACTGCTATTTTTTATCCACTTGCATGAGTTGTTAATTGAGATTTAATAGAACTGAATCATGATGTAGTTAATTAGTGTACAGCTTGGTGAAAAAATGTAGGAATACACATAGCCAGGAAATAAATTGATCAGTATTCTAAGGATGTTTATTCTGACAATAATATTTTTACGTCAGTTACGTACAATATCTAAATGCTTATTGTACCTTCTTTGTTCTTATAATATTGTGTCCGTCCTGTTGGCCTTTAGGCACTGCGAGCCACGAATATGTATCCCATTTACTTGTACTGCTCACTTTTATAGGTTACTACAGATTGCATTGCCCGCAGGTCATAGCCTCGTCGGCCCATCAAGGTGGTGAAATCGCCTGTCTCCAGCAGTAGCATTTCATTCACCATGGAGTGAGTCATCAGGTATTATGTTACTAAGTGATGAAGACTTTGACGTGCTAGATCTCGAACTTCGATTCAAGGTCAAGGTACACTTTATATGCTGGCACATAATGACTAATGAGTTTAAAGTTGGTCTTCCTTTCCATTAGTCATTCTAGCACTGATTTTCTCCAGGTCAACAACACCGTTTTAAATGTTAGTACTTTGCAAATAACAGCAGGTGAACTCCTACACTCAATTATCAGGAACAAAATCGCATCCACTTAGTATTTTAGTGAGCATTGCCGTATAATGGTCCTTACTGAATTATGTGACTATACTTCATTCCTCTTGCTTTATACTCCCTCCGTCCCAAAATAATTGTTTTTGATTTGTCCAAATATGGATGTATCTAGTAGTGTTTCATGTCTAAATACATTCATATTTTGGCAAATCTAAGACACTTATTTTGAGATGGAGGGAGTAGATCATAAAGATGATTTGTATTTATGCTTGCCTCCTTATTAGTCAACAATGCAGCGTTACGATCCTATAGAACATATCCTAATAAGGTTGTGAATTGTATTTATGCAGCTTTTCCCAATGAAGTAGTAGAACAATTTAAATGGCTGGTGTCCAGTACAACCTTTCTCCTAAGAATAGTAAATAATATAATAGTGTAGTATTATCGACAAGTATGTGATTACTGAACTTGTGACCATATATCGATGTATGATGCTGCTAATATTAATGTAATGTTCGATTATTTCTCATACAAATGCATTGATATACCAGGTTGAAAGTATTTTGGTATATGATTTTACTATAAAAGCAGTAGCAAGATTTTCTGGGGCCGGGCAGTGACTAACCTGGAAAATGAAAATATAGTGTGCCCATTTTATATAAGTCAGCTACATTTTCTTATATTAATTTTATTGTTTTTCGTCAGGCTTGTAACCAATTACAATGATATAACTCATCACTTTCTGTACTGCATTTATGTGCATCTGGATCTGGCCAACTCTAAGGTACTGTGACGCCATTTCTAGGATTTTTTGCAAACTGAATAATATCTATGTTTTTGTATGATGTTTTTCTTTATTTGGGTTTCTAAATATTGTTAGAGGTCTTCATAGCAGCCCTCTCTGAGGATGCAATCAAACGATCTCGTCTGTCTCTGGTTCTCAGGTGAAGTCAGCAGAATGATTGAACCATGATTGGGACAACCTGAGACATTGTCTGAATCGCTCACAACCTGCATAGAGGAGACATGCTCCCCAGTGTACAGGCGGGTGGCGGCACACAAGAGGACTGTAAGCTGTGCGCTTTTCTGTGCATTGCGTCACTTCCGCAGGCTAATCCTAGAAGCGAGCTCCGTGCCTTGGGTAAGAACTGTTCTTCATGACTAAATCTGGTAACAAGCCGAAATCTGAGGTTCTTATGGAGGAAGGGTCATAAAGATGAACAGTTTACGATTCTGAAGCTCTGATATTTAAGCTTCCTGCTTGATCATTGATTTGTTTTCATCTTTCTAAATGAATCGCTTATGGGTACTTGATGGATCGATGGCCACTCAGACCATTGTTCATTGCATGGTTATTATCCTGGAGCCTGATCACGTTATTATTCTTCGTCAGTCAACAGTGCTTGATCGAATAGGTACTCCCCTCTTTCTGAATCCAACTGGAGTGCATTGTTCTCTGCGTGAATTCAAATCTAAAATCATTCATCTATTCTCGAGGCCATGTACAAATCTTAACTAGTAGTACATGTTGATTTCAGTAATCGGGGCAAGTCACTGTTCATCTAGAGGATCTGTAATCAGAAACGAAACACAGAGGAACTATGAAATCCGTGTTATATAGACCCTTTTCATTACATAAAGTCGTGATCTTTTACTAAGCAATATTTTTTCGATAAATTTACTAAGCTATATGAAAACAAAAAACTACTACCAAGTCTAAAGCTCGTCGTGGTCGTCCTCCTCATCGGCGCTGTCGTGACCACCGCCGGACTTCTGGTAGGCAGTGGCGAAGACAGGGTTGCAGACATCCTCCAGCTCCTTAAGCTTCTCCACGTACTCGTCCTTCTCGGCGTCGGGGCTGGCGTTGTCGAGCCACTCGCTGACCTCCCTCGCCGCCTCCTCAACCCTCTCCCTGTCGCCGCCGTCCATCCTCCGCCCCATCTCGCCGTCAACCGTCGTCCGGACGTTGTACACGTACGCCTCCAGCTTGTTCCGGGCGTCCACCTTCTCCCTCACCTTCCTGTCCTCCTCGGCAAACTCCTCCGCCTCGCGCACCATGCGGTCGATCTCCTCTTGCGTGATGCGGCGGTCGGCGGCGCTGACAATCTCGATCTTCTCCGACCTACCGGTGCCCTTGTCCGCCGCCCGCACGTGGAGGATGCCGTTGACGTCCACTTCGAATGTCACCTCGATCTGTGCCGTGCCCCTCGGCGCTGGCGCGATCCCGCTGAGGTCGAACTTGCCGAGTAGCCTGTTGTCTTTCGTCATGCTCCGCTCGCCCTCGAACACCCTGACCGTCACCGTGGTCTGCCGGTCCTCGTAGGTGGTGAACATCTGCGTCCTCTTCGTCGGCACCGGCGTGTTTCGGGGGACCACGCTCGCCATTACACCGCCGGCGGTCTCGATGCCGAGCGTCAGCGGCGACACGTCGAGCACCACCATGCCGGCGTTGTCGCCGCGCACAATGCTCCCCTGCACGGCGGCGCCGTAGGCCACGGCCTCGTCGGGGTTGACACCCCGGTGGGGCTCTTTGCCGTTGAAGTAGTCTTTGAGGAGCTGCTGGACCTTTGGGATCCTGGTACTGCCGCCGACGAGCACGACCGCATCGATGTCGCCCTTGGAGAGCCCGGCGTCGGCCATGGCCTTCTTGACGGGCGCCATGGTCTTGCGGAAGAGGTCGGCGTTCAGCTCCTCGAACCTGGCCCTGGAGAGCGGCTCCGACAGGTCTACGCCGTTGACGAGCGACTCGATCTCGACTCGGACCTGGTGCTGGTTGCTGAGCGCACGCTTGGCGCGCTCGCACTCGCGGCGGAGCTTGCCGAGCGCGCGGGCATCGCCAGAGACGTCGACGCCGTGCTTCCGCTTAACGAGCCTGATGAAGTGGTCCATGACGCGCTGGTCAAAGTCTTCGCCTCCGAGGTGGGTGTCACCGTTGGTGGCGAGGACTTCGAAGACTCCGCCGTCGAGTGCGAGCACGCTGACGTCGAAGGTGCCGCCGCCGAGGTCGAACACGAGCACCTTCTTCTCCTCCTTGTCGTCCACCTTGTCGAGGCCGTAGGCGAGGGCGGCGGCGGTGGGCTCGTTGATGAGGCGCACCACGTTGAGCCCCGCGATGGCGCCGGCGTCCTTGGTGGCCTGGCGCTGCGCGTCGTTGAAGTAGGCCGGGATGGTGATCACGGCGTCCCGGACCTTCTCGCCAAGGTAGGCCTCGGCCGTCTCCTTCATCCGCGTGAGCACCATGGCGCTGACCTCCTCCGGGCTCAGTAGCCTCACGTCGCCGTCCTTCACCTCCACTTCCGCGTGCGGCTTCCCGTTCCTCTCCACCACCCTGTACGGCAGCAGCTTCATGTCCCGCTGGACCTCCGCATCGGTGAACTGGCGGCCGATGAGGCGCTTGGCGTCGTAGACGGTGCGGAGCGGGTTGGCGGCGGCCTGGTTCTTGGCGGCCTCGCCGATGAGCCGCTCGCCGGTGTCGGTGAAGGCGACCCAGGACGGCGTGATACGGTTCCCCTGGTCGTTGGCGATGATCTCCACCTTCCCGTTCCGGTACACGCCCACGCACGAGTAGGTCGTGCCCAGGTCGATGCCGATCACCGGCCCGCCGGAGCCCCTGGTCGCCGTCGAGGCCTCCGCTGCGGCGGCTAAGGGAGTCGTCGTGCCCGCGAAGAGCAGCAGAATCGCGAGCAACACACCGACACCGGCGTTTTCGCAAGAGCCATGGCGCCGGCGACCGAGCAGCAGAGGGAGTCGACGTTTTCGCACGAGCCATGGCGCCGGCGATCGCAAGCTCCTCTCGATCGATCTCTTCTCGATTCTCGAAGGTAGCTAGCCTAGCAGGCTATTTATGGCGGCAGAAGGTACCGCAAGGGAGTTCACGTGGACGAATCGGAGGTGGTCTCCGACTCTGGGAGCGTGGCGACACGCGGCGAGCCGATCTGCGCCGTGGGATTGGACGATCGGGTGGCTGTGAGGTTGTGTGACGTGTTGGCGGGAACAAGCAGGCTGTCGATCGTGTGACGTGTTTGACGGTGTTCGATAAGGTCTCAAATAGGAATCTCGTCCTTGGGCCCACTTCGCAGGCTACGTATTTGTATGACCGACGGTATCACTAATTGTTCGGACCACAATTTCGAGATTTATTTCCTTTATACTCATTATAAAAATTATTTATGCAAGTTAAAAAAGAAACGAAAGAAAGGAAACTACAATTTAAACCTAGTTGCACACGCACCCCATTATTGGATGAGCCGATTCGGAGTTTTCAAAATTGTGAAATAAATCATGGACATATATTATGTTGTGCCTTGTGCACCCACAAATTTTCATCAAAAAATATGATCATATGTGACATGTGCAAAAAAAACACAAATAAAGTGTGAATAACACTTGATACTATTCAGTTAGGTGTTTTTCTCTTTTTTTACCCAGGTCACATATGGCCATATTTTTTATAAAACTTTGTGGGTGCACAAAATAGAACATAATATATGTCGATAATTTATTTCTAAATTATTGGAAACTCTGAAATGGGACATCCAATAATGGGTTACGGGTGCAACTAGTTACAAAATATTCGCATTAATACAGAAGAAACATCCTACTGGCACCAGCATCATCTGTAACGGCCCAACTTTCTGTTATACTCTAAAGTTTTTTTTAGTGAAAGGCCATCCGGCTAGCTTTATTAATAATCAAACAACGGTTACGTCCTTCACCAAAATTAGTATAATAAAAGTAGGGGGAATATCACACTGCAATATCGGTGGATTGTCCCTCCAAAACTGGTAGAATAAAACTTGCTATACACGAAAGCTAATACTGCAAAATTCAAAAGACATCCTTCCAGCACCTCTGTTAGACATTATGTGATAGTCCAATGCCTCAGTTTTTTGTATGCGTGCAAAAGCACGTACATATTTACAGAAATATGTATTCTTTCAAAAATAATTCACTAGTAACACCAAAAGAAAAATCAAAACGTATGTTTTAAAATCACAATCCACATCAATGATCATGAGGAACACCGACAAGAAAAGGTAAAAAAGATGCAGAGAGAAAAAATTAAAAAGACCATTACACAAATTATTTGTACAATTGTGTTGAACATGCAACTGGTATATTAGAAAATAAAAACAAACAAACAAACATACTCAGTAAATGAAAAACAAGAATAAAATATTGTAGTCGCGGACCGCACACTCTTACAGCGAAAAAGTACGTGCAGTTTACTTCTTCAAAATTTGCAACTACATAAATAAGAAAACTAAAGAAATTGAAAAAAAAATACAAAAATAGAGGAACATCACTCACATGCGATACCAATCGAGGACTCTCTACATTGATACGTCATTGTCAGTGGTATTGAAAACCTACCAACATACATACACGCATATTCATCTCTTCTTCCTTTTTCCTGTTTTTTTGCGGGGAGGCTATTCATCTGTCCACTGTAAACCAGAAAAAAGGTCCTAGCACACATTGAAAAAGGCCCAAACTAAGTTAAATTAAAGGCCTCATTTGTTAGACGGCCTGTAGGCCCACACGCAAAGATGAAAGCTTAGATCGGTACAAAGGAAAGAAAACAAGCCCAGATAAAACTCACGCGCAGTAACCGAGATTTAGCTAATTTTTTATCGACTGAGAATTACTCCTACTAATTATGACGAAGAAAATTGAGTAAGAGAAGAAGATGAATTAAGAAAAGAATGTAGCTGGACCTACATTTGGCTGATATCGTTCATACATAGAAGTTGAAGCTAGATGCGGCCAGATTAAAGATGGAAAAAATATATATAATATTGCTCTCGAGAAGGTAACTCTGTACAACATGGATTGGGGGCTATTGTAATGCCAGTCACGATTATGATCACAATTTTCGGATCAAGTAGATGTATGTAGACTTATTATCATTTCAGGATATTCTAGATTTATATATTATACTTTTTGAAATTGATTACAGTATTTATACTAAATGGATATGGAAACGTAAGCAAAGCATCTGTGCTTTTCAAAGTAGATAATAGGAAGCACTAAATTGGACGACCATCCCATATGTGGGGTGATATATATGACTTCACTAGCTCCGAGACGAAGCAGAAGATGGCGGAACTACATCGGTCGGAGAAGAAGCACCAAGACACGATGACCATCTGCAGAACAAAGAGCCAAATCCACTACTTCATAAGAGCAACGACTAGATCATCCTCTGCGCTACTCTATACAGCCGACGAGGTGGACTAAGAGTCAGGGAAACCCGTTATTCTTAAATCGCATGGCGCTGCAATTGCCACCATACCGTCATCGCCGAGAAACCTATCACTAAACCTAAGAGACTAAACTAAAAGGAGTGGCATCCCGGAGCGTGCTCGCTTTCCGCGACTTTTGTTCCATAGCTCAATCGGCTATGGTTCCCTTAAATAATTATTGAAAATTAAGAGTGAAAAGATGTCGAGTACAGAGAGACGTCATCACGTAGGGATAACAATTGGTTTTCAGCATGGTTTGCAGCCAAATACATGAATCGAAGTGACGCCGACTACTAACTGCTCCATTTGTCGTCTACAGTAGTGTCACCTGTTAAAATTCCTAAAGTGGTAATTCTCCATGCCTTGCGAGTTAAAAATGAAGAATATCATGTTCAACTACCTTACTAGATTACCTTTTGCACTCACAAAAGTGTGTTGACCATATTTCTGCTGACTTGAGCTTGAAGTCGGTACAGTTAGAGTAACTTTTCGTTATCATCTCTTTTGTCATTAGCTGCCTGTTGGAAATCACACCTGCTGTAATTAATGATGCATGAATACTCTTCTCTGCAGGTTTTCTCAGAGCTTGACAGCTCTGACGGACCATAGAGCGCTGAAAAAATCTTTTAAACCTGGTAGCAGCCCCGAGATGCAGATTGCCCCGACGCTGAAACATTGAGGAAGTACGTGGACATGATCCAAAGCTTTGATACACTATCAACAATCAACTTATCAAGGAATGAGAATATGTGGCTCTTTGCGTTATGCGTTGATGTTCAGCCACCCTTAGACGCAGAGACATGTGCCTCACTCAGGTCGCTGCTGCGCAAGTGCTCAATCATCCTCGCCACCAAGTCAGAGATGGACGATGAAGTCGTGATGCTGAACATACTCATGTCCATCTCAGGCAGGTTCTTCGGGAATAATGAGAAGTAGATAAGGCTTTAGATAGTTCGGTCAGTTGTAATTAGCACTCCCTGATTTCTCGGGCAATTTAACCTCTTCAAACTTCCATTTGATGTAAACTACTTGTGGTGCCACAAATGCTTGATTTCACTCAGAATTGATCCGCACTGAATTTTGAAATGCCCCGGAGAGGTGCTGCATCTTGTATAAGGATTTAAACACATTATAATCGATTTGCAATTTACTGGGCTTCAATCCAACCAGCGACGGAGCCAGCCAAAATGCTTGGAGGGGGCAAAATCATGTTGGAGGAGCCAGAATAGCTTAGAATCACTAAGTATAAATGTGATTAATCTCTACTATATAATATTCTTAGTGGACGTACATCGTACATACGTCGACATGTTCGCTAAAAAAGAACAATGGCTACACGCGAACTCAACTCGGCCAGCCCAAACGTCGCGATCTGGGCCCTGCCCAAACCACACTAAACAATCCAGAACTGAACCCGCAGTCCAAAAATCCCCAGGGCCAACCGCACGACCGACAAAAATAAAAACGCCCCAATCTCGAGCTTCCCGCCTCTGCGGCGGCGTGAGCTTGTACGGCGGCGGCGGCAGAATCCGTCTCGGAGGTCCACGAGGCGACGGACTACGGGGAACTCGGCGGAAGGGTCCCTGTGCAGCCGGCCTCCGCGGCTCCGCTCACCGGTGCGCTCATTCCGGCCATCCCGGCTCGGCGCTGGCGAGCTCCACCCCGATCCGTCCCTCCTCGGACTGCTCTTCTCGATCCATACCTGCGGGATTAGTCTCCTGATTCCTTGTAGAAATACACAATCATTGCAAAGGACAAAGAGAAAGGCCATACCAGAGAGATTTAGAACATCAGGTGCCGCTGCGGTCATGATGCACCGTAGTCGGCCGCGGAGGCGCATATCGCACAGCTCTCCTCACTCCACGGAGCTTCCCGCCATCGACGAGGGATTGCCGCGGAGGTGGTCCTCGCTGCGGGGTCGCGGCGGAGCCTGCGAGGAGGCTCTCCGGGAATCGACGAGGACCTGAGCAGCGGGAACGACCTGCCCCGTGTGGCCGTACACGCCGGCGCGGAGGAGCAAATCCATGGCGGCGCGAGAACGACTGAAATCGGCGACAAATCGCGGATAGGAATAACGACCGTGACGAATCGCCAATCGAACTCAGGGACAGCCGGACAGCCGCCGCGCTGCCGGCGGCAAGAAATGGCGCCAGCAGTGGGAAGGAAGGGGAGGGAGTGGTCAATGGTCACGGATGTGGTCGGGCAGGGAGCTTCAGTGGGAGTCTGGGAGAGTGAGCGGATGGTGCGTGTCGTTTTTTTTCGTGTGGGCGAGACTTTTTCTTTTACATCCCAGCGTCACGCGTTGCATAGCTGAGCTGACCAGTGCCAAGCCAATTTCAGTAGCGACAGAATAATAACTCAGCTCGTTGCTACGGTCTCGGCGCCAACACGAGGCTGCAAGTTCCTTCACCATGCTTATTTCTTGGCGTTCTAGACCAAACGCAACGCTCACGCGATGTAGAATAAATTCACGAACTCCACCGTGACAAAAAATCAATACCGGCGTAAAAAATAAAAGAATAGCCAGATATAAACATTTGAGTGCCATTGTCTCAAGGAGTGTAATCACCTTATTGTTTATTTTCTTGCCTATTTGGGCTTAAAAACTTATGTTACTTAATTTCTTATTTAAGGATGTAAGCCTATATTTCATGACAATATGTGATTTTTTTTTGTATTTATGTGTATTTTATATTTATATGTGCCACATAAGTGAAGATACAACGTAGTCCGTGGCAACGCACGGGCATTCAACTAGTAGCATGATTATGAAGAAAATCAGATTGATGTGGGTGGCTTAGCCCCTGCTCGTACCCCCTTTACTCCGTCCCTGAATCCAACCATGATTTATATGTATTAATCATACATAAGCCGAATTATAGTTCTTTAAATCATCAACATTGGGGTATTAAAACAAAATCATCAACATTGGGATATTAAAACAAAAACTAGATCACCGCGATGAGTGAAGAGCCACAAAGGCAGAGATGGATTCGCCTTTGGGGCCAAGCAGAGAGAGGAGCGAAACGATAGGACCCTTCCATCCTGATCGTTGGCTGGAAGTTTTTCTCGGTGGTTCCCAACGTACTGTACAACACAGCCACCACCACGAAACAGGCTTTCGCCCCGCTTTATAAATAAAGCAACAACCACCATACAACCACGGATACAAACACAACACCACACAAGCTGGGGCCAACAGCAAACAAACGCCCAAAACAGAAACAAATGAAGACATAGGTGGGAAGACTAAACTAAGGTGACCCGCAACCGTTGCGCCTCTCCAGAAGATTACCACCACGCTCCTAGCGTTGAATCGTCGAGTACCAAGCAGCACCTTCAAGAAGGAAAGCAATCGCTGCTGCCCGGACCATTACTGGACCTAGGGTTTCCCCCGACACTCACAGGGCAGTGGATGGAGGATAGCCACGACGCCCTTCAAGAAGGAATGATGTCACCCGAGGGGTGGCACCGCGTCGGTGTCGAGCACGCCGACCAGGATTTCTCCCGATAGCCATATCCACAACCCAGGCGATCCAAAGCACAGGAGCCCCGCGAGGACGAAGCCTCGTCAAGCCAGACTCTTCGTCCACCAACTTGCGCCACTACGGTTACAAAGCCGCCACCAGCATCGTCTCCCCGAGGATACCAACACGAGGTCTGCAGCCAAAGGCGAGAAGTGGCTCGACTCGGGGTAAGCGGACCAGCGGACGCGCGGGAGGGAACTGCCTCCACCGTCGAAACGGTAGTCGACCGGACGCAGCCACAAGGCACACCGGTCCCCTTTAGGTCCAGCCACCTGCCAGTCCCAAGAGGTCCAGTCGGGCCCAGATTGGGCCCGTAAAGCCCGCAGCCACGCTGCAACCGGGGCGGCCACCATCGCCGCTACACCCCTGCACGAACACCGTCGCCTCCAACTGCAGATCGAGCCAACAGGGCAAGCCCACCCGCCTCAACCCAGATCGGGCCCAAAGGGCCCAGATCTGGGCCAACGGGCTAGCCGGCGTCTCCCTGCCGCTGGTCGCCGCCCCGCCATGCAGTGCGCCTCACTGCACTGCGGGGGCGCCGCCGTGCCGCCACCACCGGCCGGAGCCGACCTTCTGCCTTCCGAGAAGCACCGCCGCCGGAGGAGAGCCGCCCCGCGAGGCCTCCAACGGCGCGGGTTGTGAACATCCGCCGCCGCCGGCGCCGCGCGGGCCTCGCCCGGCGGACACTGCCGACGGCGGCGACGGAGGGAGGCGGGAGAGAGAGAGACGGGGCGGGAGCGGGCCGAGGCCGCGGCCGGCCGCCGCGGGGGCGGCGCGGCCGCGCGAGAGAGGGGGCGGAGAGGAGGAGGGGCGCGGGCCGGCCGGCGGCGGCGGCGCCTAGGGTTAGGGTAGGTGGAGGTCGGGGGGCGTACCTACTGTACAACACAGAGCTTGTGCAATGGAATGCGCAACAAAACAAAACTCACGTCTTCAGTCGGGCCCGTTGTCGCTCTCCTCTCTCTTCCTCATTCCTCCTCAACGCTGCATTAGACCATACCCTGCTCTCACCACAGCAAGAGGAACATGGCCAGGGCGAGGAAGGCCAAGAGGAATGTGGCTCGACTGCTACTTCAACTGCATTAAAACAAGGTGCATATCCGTAGCATTCTCCCCCACGTGACGAGGCAGCCAGTCGAGGGTGAGTTTAAACTCTCGATTGCATAAAAACTTTGTTTTTTGTTTCGTTTTTATAACACCGTGCAAAAGACCTAGATTTTGTTTTTGCAGCGACCCGAGGTGTGCCTTGTTGGGGACACCACACCTGGCATAGTGCATTGGCTAACGCTCGAAGAATAGCCTAACTCCTCCAGAGCGTCGGCATTCGAGAACCTAGGACTTCAACACCCCAGAACTGTGGTGGACCGAAATTTACTAAATCGGAAGACTTGGTGGGCGAGTTCATAGCTTCATTGAGTAAAAATTAATGATATTTTCTATTTATTTATATTGAACATTTTTTATTCTAACACTAATTCTGTATTTTAAATTTGATAAATGGTTGATTGCACATAATCTTTTTTTGTTATATTTAAATAGTACTACTAAACATGAAGTCCAATAATAAATAATAAGATACCATGCTCTTTCTTACTACCTCCGTTTCAATGAATAAGTCGCACACGCTTTTCAAGATGAACTTTAACCGATAAATTTGAGAAAAAATATTTTGATTATATTCTACATAATTAGTATCGTTGGATTCATATTGAAAAACACTTTCTAATGATGCAAATTTTATACCAATAATCTTTATATATTTAGAGTAATTATTGGTCAAAGAAAAAACACACAAAACGAGGGCGCCTTACTTATTGGAATGGAGGGAGTATATTTTTGTATTATTTATCTCTACTATATAATATAGGTAACGGTGTCTGTGGTACGTCGCCGCATATTTTGCACTTTAGCCCTCCAATTAAGAGAGAATTAACCCGCAGTCCTTTTTATTAATACATACCGGTTAGTTATTCACCTAATCCTCTTTCATCTCCTTCCAGGAACGCCACCATGGGTGGGCGGCTCCTCGCTTGCGTGCTTGGCCTAGGGCTCGGTAGCCTGGTGCAGGGATTGGCCGGCCGTTGCCAAGATATTTCTAGCATCGCTTTGTGGATTGCACTTTAATATCTCATGCCACGTTTCTCGACGCCGTGTTCCTCCATCAGTCATGGCGCTGCCGCAGCACGAACCCCGCCGGCGCACCGCCATATCCGACCAGCAGCGCCGCCGCGAATCCGCGCTCTACCCAGTCTGCCCTCGCCAACTCCCTCATGTCCCCACCGTTGTCCTCCTCCTACGACCAGTCGACGCCCTCCCCCGAGGCTCACGGAGACGAGCCCGCGTGGAGCTCGATCTGGTGGATCGGGTGGCCCACAGCCCGCTGCCACCGCGCACAAGGTCGTCGAGCCCAGGCCGACGCGCATGATTGCGGATCTGGTGGACGTCGCCCCCACGACCCTCTGGCGTTGGGGTGTTTGCAGCCAGGCTGCCCTCGAAGTGTTTGGTCTGTTGAACAGAACCGCAATGCTCGGCTCAAATTTGCATCAATGCAATTTGTTAATCTGATCTCAGCCGATGTTCTGTTCGGGAACATGTTCGATGCCAAGGGCATGCCCTTTCAGATCAAGAGTGGTTTCCAATCTGAGCTAGATCTCATATCATCATTGTTTAACTTGTATGCCAAGTGTGGGGATCTTGGGGCAGCTCTAGATGTCTCCGATGCAGTTCAATGGAAGAATGTGTGTGTAGATTTCGTTGATAAGTACTCCCTCCATTCCAAATTAGTTGACTTGGAGTTGTCTAAAAATGGATGAATCTACTCTTGTTTAGTGTCTAGATACATCTCTATCTAGCCAAATGTGTGTCGAGTAATTTGGAACGGAGGGAGTAGATACGTTGAAGGTGTTAGTTCAGACAAGGCACTGACGATGTTTCATAGCATGGCACAGATGCAGAGCCGAAGCTGCTGCACTCCGATGTGATTCTTCGAATCAATTAGCTGATGTTTATGTGGATTTGCCACACAATGAGAGAAGCTAACGGAAATCCCTAAAACAAGCTAACGGAGAGAGAGAAAGAGGGAGATGTGTGGTGGAGAATAAAAAAATGTATGATCTGTAATTATATTAGATTTTAATCTAATTAGTTAGACAAATTCAGTTAAAATTTTAAGTGTTATGTGCTTTCAATGGAGTTTGTGTGGAGTTTTTAAAAATATTGCACATAAATACATAAAGTATTCTCATGTTGTTTTAAAAACCATGTGTTGTCATATCGTTTGACATCTTTTTAAGAAAGATGACAATCTGAGTTTTTAAAAAAGATGACAAAAGACGTATAGAAACCATGTGTTGTCATGCCGTTTGACATCATTTTTGTATAAAGGATAATTGTTTCATTGATGCGTCCATATTAATATCCCGTAGCAACGCACGGGCATTCAACTAGTCATTACAAATATTCTATATTAAATAGATAAAATATTTTCAACTAATAACCAAAGTATAAAATCACTGAATATAAGTACATTCATATCCAAATCAATGTGTTCCACTTATGAGATATATCATGTTAATCTATGTAATAAAGCTCCCTTTATCGAAAAAAATGTTAATCTATGGTGGTATCCAAAGTATATTCTACATATATTGGTAATTGGTATGGTGTTTTAAAATACGTGAGAATCTTGATAGAGGTTTCTAGATGATATATATGATTACGAATCCTGATGTAATAAGTAGAGTTTCTGTGTATAAACTATAAGGTGTCTGTTAGGTACAGACTAGGATTCACGGCACAATCTAATTTTAGTAGCAGATAGTACGAATTTGGATACAATTTCTGAATCCTTTACAAAGAGGAATGCGAGAGATAGGAGGAAGAAAGAGGATGCCGTGTTCGCCAGCGCCAATACGAAGCCAGTGATCTAAACAAATAAGACTTTAGCTGTTACCAGTGATGCTTAAGTAATCTTCCACGGCACCGTCGAGTGCCAGTCTGGACCATGGAAGCGAGGATTTGGCTTCCTGGTCCTGCGTGGTCTTGAGTCGGTGCCTTCCTCTTGATGGGCAATAGGAGAGACGGTACGCAACATGGACCCTGTGTACACGCCGCCTACAACACGGACATCTGCTTTCAGCGACCCCGTGAAAGTTTCAGTTCTTGGATCATACACCTGCGGTACCCCGTCGTCGCCATGGCCATCCCGGATCCAGACGACGATCCTCCCGTCTTCCAACATCCACAATGGCTTTCCAACGTACTTGAAGCAATCTCTAGTGGCTGGTAGGGTGATGGTGTACTGCTTGGACCAAAGAGGGTTGTGAGGGTCGTCCATAAGAAACCACAGCTCTACGACGCTGGTACCGGAGGTGGGCTTGCTGAGGCATGCCACCAGATGGTCATTCAACTCCACCAATCTGACGTAGGAATGGTAGATCGGCTGTTCGTCCGGTTCCATCGGCCCACGGATGGAAGATGGCCGCCACGCCTCCAACTCGAGGTCAAACGCCACGATCCAATCGTGCCATCCGCCATTAATGTTGGACATCATAAGGAAGTAGGCGACCCCCCTGACGACGGCCACTTCTCCACCGAAACGCAGGTCGACCCTGGCCGGAGGGCTCCCTCTCTCCCTCCACCCATTGTTGCCGCCGAGCGTGAGGACCATGCAGACCTGCTCCTCCGTCGCGCAGATGGTCAGCGCCTTGTACACTCCCGCGGCGGCGGCCCAGCCCACTATGTACATGTCTGTCACCCTCTCAGGCCGACTAGGTCGAGGGGGCAAGACGGAGGTGGCGCCGGTGGCTGGGTCGAGCACGCGGTGGAGGCCGTCCTTGCCTTTGAGGAACACCAGGTCGTGGTGCGTCCAGATATTGTCTGTTAAGCAGTGCTGCCTGCTTTTTAACCTCTTGACAACGTTCCCGGACATGTCCAGGATCTCGACGTCCTTGTCATTGCCTTCCATGGCTACGACGATGAGCGGGCCAGGGTGGCGGGCCTCGTGGGCGGCGATGAAGGTCGGATCGCACATGAGGGACCGCCACGAGGGGCAGACCGCTCGGAAGCGGCAGAGCGGCTTGGCCGGGAGGCGGAGCAGGATGTCGTACAGCACGTCTATGGGCAGGACCGGCTCATCGTCGGCTATGGCGGCGGCGATGAGGGGTGCCATCTTCTTCTTCTTTCTTTGACGTAGGGGTGCCATCTTCTTCTTCTTTCTTTGACGTAGGGGTGCCATCTTCTATTGATTGCAGGATTGGTTTCTAGGTCAAGCGATCCGGATATCATGACCACTATTAATAAAAGGTCCAAATAACTGATCCAAATGATCTACACCGTTCATACACGTTAATCCAACATCTTATCATCTCAATGATGTAGGTGCTGTCAGAAACAAGAAACCCACGAAAGCTGCCGCTAATCAACTAATCCCGGCGTGATTCCCTCAACAACAAAAAAACGAATCCCCGCGTGAATTTCGAAAAAAAAACTGTCCGTCTGATCGACCTGGTACTTAATCTTATTCATCAGTTAACAGATAATAGTGCTTGATCGATTTGGTACCCGTCTGCTCCTCTTTCTGAATCCAACTGGAGTGCATTTTTCTCTGCATGAATTCAAAAATCTGAACCATTCATTCATCTATTCCGGAGGCAAGTCAAAATCATTCATTCATCTTAATTAGTACATGTTGATTTCAGTAATCGGGGCAAGTTACTAATGATCTCAGCTGCAACTTGACCACTTAGTAAGCTGTTAATTAGCATGCTCGTTCTTCAGCTCGGTTACTCTTCAGTTTGAGTGCCTAGGGATGCAGCAGCAGTGATATATACACAAAGTAGAAAACGTGGTCTTGTAATCACTAATCGGAAACGAAACACATACTACTCCATCCTAAATAACTGTCGGTAGTGTAGCTGTGCATCATATGCTCATTTTTTCCGTCACTTTTAATTGATCGGACGGAGTATCATAGTTGATCGGCCAATGAGTACAGCAATCGTGAAACCCCGCGTTATACAGAGGTGCCATTGCGCCACTCGCGACAGAAACATTGATCGCGACAGAAACGTAAGTAATGATCCATTGATGGATCAACTAAGTGCAAAAACTGATGGATACGGTTCTCTGGTCTTACCGGCACCGGAGACTCGCTCCGGCATGCCATGCCGTTCACGAGCCACCGTGGTCAAGGAGCGGTAGCGGGAAGCGCCATTTTGAACCTGAATCTGTAAACCTGACGACACTGTAGCGTTTCAGGCTATTGTCGTCAAGGAACCCGCCCGGGAACACGTCATGCCTCATGTGAACGTTGGAAGAAGATACCCAAGACGTGCATGCGTACACCATATATGCGCGGCGTCACGCGCGTCATTCCTGCACTTCTACCAATAAGTATGCATGGCGGCCGTTGTTGTTGCTGCTGGTTGACGCCGACGAGAGACCGAGCCCGGTTTCAGCTGCGACGACGTCGACGTCCGCTCTGCTCGCCGTGGAACACGGACGCCGTCTTGCCGGCGGTGTGGCAAGGCCTCGCCCGTGCGGCCGGCTGCCGCGGCTGATTGACATGCACGCAACGCCCTCGCCGGCCGGGCACCGAGGCGTGCGGCGCAGCGGGCGGGCCGGCGGCGCTAGAGGACGATGGGATCGGCAGCGCGGCAAGCAGGATTAGCCTTCACGCGGGACGCGGCAAGGCCTCGCCGTTGCAACCAGCTGCCACCTCTGTTGTTAGTACTACTTACTACGACGCGCGCAACGGCGAGAGGTATGGTGGCCGGCCGAGCTCCTCGAACGATGCGAACGAATGAGAAGAAAAAGTTTTTTTTTTCAAAAAACAGTCAAATCCCACAAGAGGACCATATAAATGAAAAAAAATGGCAGCACTTGATCAAGTGCATTCTATCGTCTGATCACTAGAAGGTTTCCCTGTGAGTTGCAGCGGGGACCCTTAGAAACTATGTTGTGTAAAATAAATATTGTCGTCACCAGTGATGCAAACGACGACGACAATTATCCCGCTTTCATCGAAACCTCCTCTCACGAGTAGACGGTTTAGTCTATCTACTTTTTTTTTTGCGAGTGAAGGGTCGCATTACAATTATCCAAGACTCTTACAGAAAAGCCCAGAAATAAAGAGAAATACTAACGAAGTCCTTCTAGGCTTCCGCTTCGTCTCCGAGAAGCAACACGCTACGCCGGCATGGCCAACCACCACTCCTCCATGAAACCTTGGACTGGGAGAAGACCCCAAGCGGTCGGGGGGTCGACGCTCCTCGGCACCAGAGTGCCTCCATCTTGCACCGCAGACGACGAGGCAATCTTGGACAAAAGCGAACGAACCTTCGAGATCCACAAAAGCCGACGCCGCCGTCCCACGGTCACCGGCGAGGGGAAAGGTCACCCGAGAGCTCTGCCGAGCCGCGAGCGAACCAAGGGCAGCAGATCCGCGGCGAAGCTCCTCAGGAGCCGCACCATCGGAGGGGGAGACCGCCGCCGACAAAACACGCCACTCCGGCACCGCCGCACCCTCCACAGCGCCGCCAGCTAGCCACCCACACACACCTAAGCTATAGGCACACCGGGATCCATAGATTCCCCGTCCCGGAGGGCGAGGGATCCATCGGATCGCCGGCGGCGAACCTGGTCGCGCGGAGTCGCCCAAAAAAGCACCTTTTCACTGTAGACGGGGAAAAGGAAGAGGTTTAGTCTATCTACTTATTACATGTTTTGTATCTTGTATATATGTAAGGGATGAAATGTTAGAAAGCCATCCAAGTACTATTAAGTAATATTTATGGTCATGTCATGTGTAATGTCAGTGATATGTTTTATTAAGTTCCGTCTATATCTTGTTTTTAGAATGCTCTCAGTATGACACGTATACAAACTGAAGTCAAATTATGTAATGATCGCACATAGTTCAGGCCAATAAACCGTATGCAAACATACGGTTAATTTTTATCTTTATTGTGTGTGATGTTTTGGTCGCACCTTTTCAGTTTATACCGTGTACGACCGGTTTATAAACCCAAATATAGCAGTGGTATACATTAAGCGTGAATCTAGGACGAAACACAGGTAAGGATCTCTCAAACCAGACACTCGATTCAAATATTAATTTTTAAATAGATTCTGGTACCAATTCAATATCTAAATTTTGGTATTCGTGATATTATGAACATATATTTTTTGCAAAAGATTGATGTTGTAGACCCGTGTGCGATATATGCACTTCTTTTTAATGCCCTTTTCTAACCATTATTCCCGTGAATTCCCACTATAATTTCTAGCCGTTGTTACTGACTTATGTCTCTCAGTCACCCGTCCCGTTCCTCCTCTGGTCCAGAGAACAGAAATTGCCATCCCTATGTCCATAACAAATCGCAAAATATATTTTACAACCAAAAACGGAAAAACTTGCCGAAAATTCACTTTGCCTCCCGGGTGCACATGCTCCTGTTATTTTTTCAGAATTAAAAATACAAAAACACTTCTCATATACAAGTTTTCAACATTCATGCAAAATTTCGGAAGGAAATAACACTTTCTGTGGTTTATGCAAAAAAGACAAAATCTTTGGAAAAAATCAGATTTAAAATACATTTTTTAAAGCACATATTTTATCTTTTTTTTCACAGACCACAGAAAGTGTTATTTCCTTCTACAATTTTGCACGAATGTTGAAACTTGCATATGTTTATGCACAATATTTTTCCAAGTTTTTTTTTAAGAGTTTTCATATTTTTTAAATTTTGAGAGTCAAAACGCCTCTCTCAAAACTTGCTAACAATGAAATTTATGTTCTCGGAGTTTCTATAGGTGTATATATATATATGTTTAACTACTCATATACTAAAACATATGTTAAGATATTTTTTAGAACATATGAGTTAGAAATCTGTATGATAAATATTCATAATAATATATAGTTTATGCACTTGTAAAAACAAGATTAATGAAGGAAATATTGTTACAAAACAAGTTTTTAAATTTAGCAAAGTGCAAGTATATTTTTCATCCATATACATCACAATTGTATAGAAAACAACAGTTACCTAATATTTTGTAACTTTTCTATGTGGTTAACTATGTGAAATAAGTCACATGAATTATATTCGCTAAGATAAGACCGTAGCATACTACAAATAATTTTGATAAATTTAGTATAGAAAATATAATTAATTCAATCGGTGTTGTTCCTAATTATGCTTGAGTCGGCCTTAAAGAAGATGCCAACAGTGTCAACCTTCTTGCGAGGCAAGGTTGGTAAGGAGTCACGGTGGATGAGGAGGATCCCAACGACATTGGGCCGCCACTTCGGTAGAGGCGACATGGCGAAAGAGACGCCACGAGGCTCGTTATGGCCATCGACGATGATGCCCTATTGTGGTGGCGGGGTGACGAAGGGTAGGTAGCGTCGTCGGAGGGGTCAAGGAAGACGCGGACCGTGTCGGTTTCCGACGAGGCCTGTTGGGGAGGGAGGGGCCCTAACCCTCGCGGCGGTCGAGAAGAGTTCAACCAACGTTAGGACGCGGCTTCGGTGGAGGCAAGTTGGCGAAATCGACGACACGACGCTCGTCATGGTGGTCGACGACGATATCGCGCTGCCGCAGGGACATGGTGAGGTAGGAGGACTTGTGGTCGTTGTCGACGACGACGTCGCTAGCCATGGCGAGAAACTCCTGATTTGGAGAGATAGAAAAACCTTAATTCGCGTTTTAGGTGAATTTGGGTGGTGATTCGTATAAAACAATTGAGAGAGACCTGATCAAAGATAATAGTGAAGTTGAATAACAACATTTTTTTAAAGTTTGGTTATTCGCTAAGTTTGTCACATCGCACCACAATTCTATTTGACCGTGTTGTAGGAGCTTGAAAGGTTAAAATTCAAATCCGAGAGGCCAAGTAACTACGGGCCATCCCCAAATGCCGACAGAGTAACAGCAACCGAAAATGAGGTGGAATACCGTTTCCGCACCCATAGTCCTTCAAATTTTGGAAATAACAAGCGGGAACTTCTTTGGACCCATGATTGAACATCAACATGCTAGTGAGTTTGGGGCCGAGCGCTTCCGAGGCCTTGAGAGGAGCTCGGGCAGAGCCCGGTGGTTGGAGTCGTGGTTGAGCACGCTCATCGTCCTAAGTTCCATCCCCGTCGGGGACGAATTCCTGGAATTCTCACAAATGAGCTAGTCTTCGGTGGTCTCATTTTTTTCCTCCATGCCATCTTGAGAGCCAAATCACAATGCCTAGCAGTTCCAGATCCTCAAAGTTTTATTCCTTATATGGTCGGTTTTCGTTTCCTCGACCAAGGGATCGACCAAGGGAAGGGAACAGCCAATCCCACTCCAGCAGCATCTCGACGTGTGCCAAAACGATGACCCGTTCCCTCCGGTGACACACGCTGCTTGTCCTAGCAACGCTATCGCCAGGGTCTCGTTCCACTTAAGTGGCGTGCTTCTGTCTGTGTGGTTGTAGCTGCCTGCAACCTGCATGACACAGCATAGAACCTGCACCGCACACACCAGCAACCTGTTATACTGCAACCTGGTCTGCACCTAAAGATGCGAAATCTGGGAAGACCAAAGATAATGGGACGGTAAATACTACAGTACTAGAAACAATAAGCACAATTATTTCCAAAACAGATGGTAAACAAGAACTTGAGAAGGAGCGTCGCAGTAAACTGCTTTTTTGTTGGCACGTTGGCAGCAACATACAGCACACGCCTGCACCTGCACTCAGCGCAAATAAAAGAACACGCGCAGCAGCACTGCACCCACCAGCACCAGCATAATACTGCAACACCTGCACTGCCTCTAAGATGCAGAATCTAGGAAGACCGCTAAGAATTGAATGCCACGACAAATACTAACAATCCAAAACAAATGCTAAACAGAAACTTAAAAACGAGCTTGCTGTAAACTACATATCACTGTATGTTGTATCACGACAGATACGATACCATTACAAGAGTCAAAATTTCGGCCACTAGGCCAAGCAATTGCAAATAAAACCCCTCATTTCCAGGCCTTCCGACCCCTGAATTGC
The DNA here is from genome assembly GCA_947311845.1 of Poa pratensis. Taxonomy (NCBI): domain Eukaryota; kingdom Viridiplantae; phylum Streptophyta; class Magnoliopsida; order Poales; family Poaceae; genus Poa; species Poa pratensis. The sequence continues at coordinate 100,466,083 of CAMZMU010000128.1, read as the reverse complement.
TTTGCCGAGTGCTTGTCTTTTGTTTTCTTCTGCCGGCGAGAACGTGCTGCCTTCGCTCTCGTTGCTGCCAGAGGCATCTTCTTAAGGTGTTGTTTCTGCTTATTGCTCGAGCCACCGGTCTAACAGACACAATAAATATGTCGCAATTAGAAGTCGCAATTAGACAAGGAATAAAGATATAAAAACATCATAGAATAAAAGCCAAGGCAGCTTATCTGGAATGGTATGAGATCACATTTTTAGCAGCAAACACGTAGCACAGGGTAGAACAATAAGATAAGATTAGTGGCTTTACCTTTTTCTTACTAATAGCTGCTTTGGAATGGTATTTTCCTCTATCCTCTCTTCCAGCTTTCACCATCTCTAATCTCTCTTCTTTCGTTGTCTTTCTTTTGATGTGAGCCTGCATAACAGTTTACATAGGTCAAGTGTCTATGATTTTGTGTGCATGGTGAGTGGGGAGGGGCGAGAGGACACCTCAAGCTGCGATGGATCGAGGCGCTTCATGCTCAGCTGATCAGAAGATGGAAGCTTGAAGGTTGCTGATCTTGTGTCACCCTTACTTAATCCATGTTGAACCAAAGCCAGCCTTGCTTCTTTCTTCGCCTGAAAACTCAAACACATTCAGTAAAATGTTCATTTAAAAGAAATTTTAGTCTTGGACATATACAAATCCTCTAAAATGTGTAGAACTTCACAAGCTTCAAACAGAAATCTGAAGGAAACACAGTGCATAAGAGAAATGGAAAATTGAAAGTCTATGAAGTGCCTGAAATCCGCATACCTTGCGCTCTCTGATGAGCTTATAATCTTCATCGGAGAAAATTCTACCAGCTTCATCGGTTGAAGTCTCTGCCTTCTTGGCTACTGCAAACTTCTTCAGAGCTCGAAGGCTTGCATCGGCAGCATCAAGGTTTCCAATATAATCACTTAACTTCCTCTTCTGCACCTTAGGATTGCTGCCTTTTGACTTATCCTCCTCGTCACTGTCTTCAACCTGGTCAGAGCCTTCATTATCGGAATCATCATTGAGATCCTCATCGTCATCCTCGTCAGATACATCAGTATCACCATCCATGTCAGAGTCGTCTTCTATGCCATTCATATCATCATCACTGTCATCCTCGTCTACTTCCTCTGTATCATCTTGTTCCCCAGATACTTCCTCTTCCCCTTTATGATCTTCATCAACGTCACGTTTGTTTGAGGGAACCTTCAAACTTTGCTGGGTATCAGATGGCAACACTTCCTCATCATCGGAATCAAAAGTATCAGAGTCATCATCTGAACCTTCCCCTTCTGATGAAATGTCTTCATCGAGCAACTCAGCTCCAGGCACATCACTAGCAACAGTGGTTTCTCCAAATGCTTTTGGCCGAGCCGTTGGATCAATAGGACGGCCACGGTCTTTCTTGACTAAAAACGAAGGGCAGATCTGAATTCAGAACAAAAGAAGGTTTAGCTAAGTGAGATAAACTTTAAATGTCAAAACAGTACAAAATCTGCAAGGAAAAAACTAACCTCCCTGAATAATGTGATAAGAGAGCGAGCAGCAATTGAAACTGCTTTCTCATGGGACTTTTTGTATAAAACAAGGTCTTGGAGTAGATCCTCGTTCATCATCTGCAGGTTCAAAGCAACAATCGAGTTAGGAAAGTTAGGGGGGGAGATTATCTTCCCGGGCATTCAGGAACCAATAGAAATACCAAGGACACATCCTATGCAAGACTGCTCGTGTGTGTTCTACATGCATGAAGGAACGGCAGCAGTGAAACTTTCCAAACTAAAGATCGACAATAGTGATTGACTAGATACCAAAAAGAAACTAAGTACAGTCCTGCATATCCATTTAGTTACATGCTTAAAACCTGTAGTGACACAACTATCACAATATTTTTACTATATGATCCTCGAGTCAACAAACTACTCCTAGTTACAAAAATGATCAATCGTACTTCATGTTCCCTCGGCTGAAGGGTGCGGGGTAGGAACATGGCCAGCATAATGAGTGCATCCAGTGCATGTAATCTAGTACCCCAAGTAACTAAGTAAGAGCACTGAAATTGAGATATCACAGAAGAGCAAATTAAGTACCAATGGAATTCGAATGCAGATCTCTCTGACGACATTCAGGCCAACAGCAATAGCCTAAAAAAGAGCCGGGTAGTTAGGCATAAGCTCACGTTAGTCAGAAAAACACGTATGTTTCAAGTGCTAAATAAGCATCATGCAAACCTCCGGACGGGAACGGTCATGCACAAATTGATTTACTATCTGCTTGAACAATGGCTCAACAGCATCAGGAGGCACCTGGAAATGAAACAAATTAATTTCGGTCTATTTCAAGAAATCCAGAGATGTGAAATCATTAGTAACAAAATACAAGGAGAAAGTAGAGTGTGCAACCATCTCATGGCAAGCCTGTACTGCTGCAGCGAGTAGAGTTGTTACATCTCGTTGATGAGGCTGCATCGGATACAAAATAATGACTGAATCAGCATAAATAAAACACGATAGTTTTTCAAAAGCTGATACAAGATAGACATACTCAAGTTCAATAACATACCTGCACATATCTTTGAAGATATGGATAGAAGTTCAACAAAACCAAGTGATGCAGCCCAATAGTCCTTGATATGACCTTTAACATTGTCATCCTTACCTGCACGTTGCAATATTTTTACTTTAAAGTTTAAACTTGAATGGTTGATGTTTACTCAAAAGGTAGCAGAAACCTAGGCTGTGTAAGAGCAATAGAGCACACAGCTGAATGAAGAAGGAAAAGTTGATAGCATATCAAGTCAGAACAAGGCAAAAAGATGGGAGAATGGGAACTAAGGACCTTAACCATTAGATGACATCTAGCTAACACTGGCCATCTAAAAGACCAATTTAGTTTTTAGACGGCCCTTGCAATAATTCCGCACTACACCCATGTCGACTGCCTCGTTCACAGTTTCACCACCTAGTGAGATGAAGAGCCCAACTTGCCATATGCCATCCAAAAATGATCTGACGATTGAGATCTAAGTCCTCATGCTCCTATTTTTAGGGTAGGTCATATTCACTATTAAAATCAAAGATTATAGGGTGTGACGATCAATATAAAAAAACATCTATAAAAATTGCTCATACTATGATCATCATGAAATATACTTCCACAATGCCTACTTATAGGTATTTGAGTAACATATACTAAATTATGGTCAATGGTGTAATCTTGGAGACCCTGACATTCTTCAATGTCCAGAACGACATGTATTGCAACATGGAGGGGGTACTAGATACACTTACACTCCCATATAGAGCATTAGCAAAAGGCTAAAGGTAATAATTAATGGTTGCCTTGAGAACTGCAAGGGAGTTTTAAAAAAAAACTGCAAAAGGAATGCGGCCAACCTCAAATCGCTCATTGCATTTCTGTAGCCGGGAGAAGAGCTTCTCAGCAAAACCCTGTAAACCACATCAACAAGAGTTTCAGCAAAACAGAAGGGTGTTTCATCAACATCAAGAAGTGCAGAAGGCATCTCATTCTAACAAGATAACAGCTTGAATAACTATGTTGTTACTCTACCTGAGGATCCTTTAAATACGTGAGGGGTGAATAATAATTGGAGCCCGCTTCCTCAGTGGATTTACGCTGTTGCCTTTTCATACTACGAACTACACGCTCTAATTTAGCCTTCTTCTTTTTCTTACTAGCAGAAGTGCCCTTGTGATTTGCCTGAGGGGGGAAGTCAAACAAAAAACTCAATGCATCAGAAAAGACAAATGAAAATCATAACATTGAAAAATACTATCATTAGAGACCCAGTGCAGTAAAATCCAAATCACCTTGTAAACATCCTCTTTGCTAAGAATAATATTTGGGTTTTTACTTGCTTCGTCTTCACTACTTGATGCATCGCTATCATCCTCTTGCTCAACATTTTCATACCCAAGGAGGAACGAGATAGCAGCTGTCATAATCCTGCACGTAGTATACAATTTTTTAGACAAAAACCAACCAACATAAAACACCTAGTATTTTTTTGCAATATGTACCTCGAAGAAGGATGGAAACAAGCATTGCATATAGCATTTGCTGTGCGATCATCAAACCAGACCCTTCGACGGTGAAGATCGCATAAGATAGTAAAAGCCCTTTTTGCTCTCGATTCTTCCTCACCCTGAAAAAGAGGATATTATTAGATGAAGTGGGAAAAGGGACTCTTATGCTTACCCACCAATACTTTCAACCCAGTAATACTTGAGAAATAAAGTGCGAGATGCTGCAAACCTGTACTAGTGTATAAAGGATGTTTTGCAGTTTACGATTCTTAGCCTCATCCTTGTGCTTCTGATTCATCCTTCTGATACTGTGTATAATATGTGAAAATGCAAGTTTTTTTACAGCTCGGTCTCCAATGACTTGAAGCTCCATAAATAACTCCATTGTGTCTTCCAGATCAACAATCTAAACATTTTGATAACATCACAAAATTACAATTGGTATCAGGCTGGAAAAATGAACTCTAAAGAGTGTTTCGTTCGCAATGAAGACTAAAGGAACAAGGCAAAACAAAATAAACTTTCATTCGCTATAAAACCCATCTTCCAGACAATTAGTTCTTCATGACAAGATTGTTCGCTCCATTCCCAATGCACTATTGAACGAGGATACCTAATACAATGAACCAGCATTTTGGCACTATGGAATACTACCAAAAGTTGCCCACGGCTATGGCTGATTATAATAGAGCCCAGCCCACATTTTTTACTTACAGCTAAAACTGTAGTGAAGCACTGATGTGATTTTTCAGTTTCTAGACCTCCATGACCGAGTTGCCCACGGCTATGGCTGATTATAATAGAGCCCAGCCCACATTTTTTACTTACAGCTAAAACTGTAGTGAAGCACTGATGTGATTTTTCATTTTCTAGACCTCCATGACCGACCAAACAAAAAAACTCTAGAACATCCACTGCAACAGTGCAACCTAGAGTCCTTTGACATGTGGAAATAACACCCAGGAGCTAGGACAATAATGGACAAATGGTGCCGTTACCAAGGTTCAAAAAAGCATTAAAAAGCGTATGCTTAAGCGTCTAAGCGAGCGCATCGGTGACTCGTCGCTCAGGATTAGGCCTGAGCGGCCCATTAAGCGCTGAGTGAAAGTAAGCGGCCCGCTTACGCGCTGAGCGACGATTAGGCGCGAGGAAGCTGAAGAAATATGGAAAAAGCGCTCGCTGCACGGTTGGTGATGGGCCGAGCGGGAGACTGAAATTTTGGGGAGAAAAGAGGGGGAAAATGGGCCGAATAAATAGGGTTAGGGTTACTTCTTCCTCCAGACTCGCACATCCATTCCTCCAGAGTCCAGACTCGCGACCAGAGGCGGCGCACTCTCTCTCTCCCGCCGCCGCACTCTCTCCCGCTGCCGCCGGTGAAGCTCCTCTCCCGCTGCCGCCGGTGAAGCTCCTCTCCCGCCGCACGTTACCTCTTCCTCCAGGACGCAGGGACCTCGACGGCTCGACCTCTTCCTCCAGGCAGTCAGGCGTCAGCTCGTCCGCCTCGTCTCTTCGCAGCCCCAGTCCCCAGATCGACCCCGACGTGTCAGGTATCCCCTTCCGCCCTTCTCTTCTAGTCTTCTTTCTCTGCTCGTGTTTGTGCTGATAGATCTGAATTCTGAACTGAACTGATGTTGTCATGCTGTGTGCCTGTGTGTACTAGCTGTAGCTCGTGTTGGCTGTTGAATTATTGACTCTTTCATGCATGTATAGTTGTATGTTGAATTGTTGATTACTTGACTGCTTAGCTAGCTGCGAAGTGAATGTTTGTTGGCTGTGAAGTGAATGTTTGTTCTTTGGCTCTTTGCTAAGCTTTGTCCTTGGATATATGTTGTAGGGAACATGGAGATAGATGGGAGGCTGATGCGGTGCCGGTTCCATACAGAACGCTTAAGCTGCGCTTAAGCTCGCCTAAGCTACAATTCCTCTAATCGGAGCCTCACCGCTCGCTTCGCGCTTACCGCTTTTTTGAACCTTGGCCGTTACATTTCCTAATGTGCTTGATAGAATATCAAATTTTGAAGCAAAAAGTTGAAATAAATATCCGCTTGGAACAATGCTGATTGCAGTTCAGAACAAACTCTATAGCTTTCAGTGGGGCTTATGAAAAAAATGTAACCTGGCTTCGGCCATTTAATTGTTGTAATATCAGTATGGATGAATCCACGAGCCCATCAGCCTAATTTAGTGCTATCCTTCAATTAATCCAACCAAAGGGCATCAGCCACAACAATACTGATATTTCCAATGTACTAGCACAAATCTTCTCACTGCTACATACAATAGCAAAAATCTTCTCACATGCCATAAGCCCACGAAACAGACCCCACACCAATCAATATGAACGACAGGTCTCATACCACTAGCACAATGTCCGTTCTATCCGGCCAAAATCAAACTAAACTTTTTCTGAAGACAAAAAAATGAACCGAACAGGAGTGCACCTTCCGGTTGACGAGCAGTATAAGCGCCTGCACGAGGTGCACCCGGAGGCCCGAGGGCAGGGCGCGCGCGTTAGTGTCGAGTAGACTCCCAATCTGGTCGGGCAGGTCGGCGAGGTCGTTCGGGTAGAACGGCGCGACGTGGGCGAGGAACAGCGCGAGGTCGCCGAGCTCCTTGGCCGTCTCCCCTCCGCCGCCGCCCGAGGAGGAGGAGAGTGCCGCCTGCTGCCGGAAGAGGAAGACCGAGGACTCGAAGTGGCGGTGCAGCTGGCGGAGCTCCGTCTCGTACCCCTCCGGGTCGCGCTTCATCTTCCCCTGCAGCGCCGGGAGGCTCTGCCGCTCCCCGGCCCCGCCCGTGGCGGAGGCGGAGGCCGCCTCCGGCGTGTACGCCGGCGCGTGCTGACGCATCTCTGTGGCGCGCGGGAGGAAGAAAAAAAATGTCCTGCGCCGCCGGGACGGTTAGCTCTAAAACCCTAGTTGGATGGTCGAGGTGCGAATTTCTTCCTCTTTTTTCTCACTTTGAGAGACGGAGACGTGGCTGCCGAGTTTCGTTCGGTAATCCGCCTTCTGCAGGTCAAGCGATCCCGCCTTCGACCACCGGTCGCGTACACCGTTCTCCCCGTCTCTGGTGTTTGCTGTTTTTTTTTTGCGAAACTTTTTTATAATTTTTTTTTGCGAAACGTGTTTGCTGTTTTTTTTTCGACTTAGTAACTTTATTAATCAAACAAGTACTCCCTCCGTTCCAAATTAATTGACTTCAGTTTGTCTAAATGTGGATGTATCTATACTTGTAACATGTCTAGATACATCCACATGTGGGCAAATAGAAGTCAATTAATTTAGAACGGAGTGAGTAGCAGCAGTACAATCCTTGGCAAGGATACTAGAGAGGAAGGCCGGAGTGTAGTTAGCCCACACACACGGTCTCCTAATAGAGCCAGCTCTGTGAGCACAAGCGTGGGCTGCTTCATTAGCAGTCCTGTTTACATGGATCAGCTCAAAACTAGTACTCTAAAAAAGCTTCTAAGCTCCCTAATTTCCTGACAAACACTAGAGATTATTGATCTACTAGTGGTAGGGTGATTACACAGGTTGACCACTTCGGCTGCATCCGTTTCAAGAATCAAGTTCTGAATCCCCATGTCGATGGCTCACGGACAGCTTCTGCTTCCAAAGTGCTAGCCGACATTGTATGCTCATGCCATAGGCTTTGTGCTCTCAGTAGCACACCATTATTATTTCTCACAACTAGGCCCGTCGTGCCATTGTGTGCATCCAGATTGAAGCCAGCATCGGTATTTATCTTTACAGTACCAATATCAGGAGGCTTCCACATCTTTGTTGTTTCCTTTCCACATTGTTTAACACGTCTGAACTACTATCTGTAATTCTGAACTAAGCTCTACAATTGGCAACCTACTCCTCGTGTTTCATATGAATCGACGGAAATATTGGGCGTAAACGACATTGGAGTTCAAAAATGCAAAGTTCTTACTTGCTCGGCCACTTGGCAAAGCCATGAAAAGACCGTTTAGGTCATGCCCATGAGAAAACCGCCGACGCTCTGTCTCTCTCTCTCTCTGTTTCGGTGATGAACAGCAAAGGGGAATGGAAGGGGAATAGGGTAAGGAATCGTCGTAGCAACTGCGCAGTAATAAATAACAACGGGTGGGTGGGGCGTACGGTGGGGCTCCTCCCTCCTCCAATATGGCCTACAGCTCGGTTCCAACACGTGGCGGTACCGTTTGTACACGCTGCTGCTAGAAAAAGTCTAGTCATATCAACACCTTCTGATCCTACTTGGCTCGAGTAAAGCAGGCTACATATAAGAAATCCAGATAACATTGAACCCCATTGAAAAGACATAATTTTCTAGCAACATAAAGATCCAAAAACCTTTTGCCTAACCTGGCTCTCACACATTTCTCCTAGCCTATATTTATGCATACGGTGTGTTTCATTTCAATGTGTGGAGGAAAAATAATGGAGACTTTTGAGTCTACAGTGGAGCTTCAACGAGAATCTAGATGGGCTAAGTAAGAATTATAGGGAGTCGAGGGCACCAATCTACGACATTGTGTCAATTTTATCCCAAATAGTATTAAATATTACTTCATCCGCATCGAAATATAAGATGTTTTTTGATATTTTAATATGACTACTTACGGGCTGAAATGAGTGAATCTATATACTAGTACGAGTCTAGGTACATCCTGATCTGAAAAATGGTAAAACATCTTATATTTTGGTACAGACGTAGTAGGTGTTAATCGACATAAAATTATTGGCTAGGAGACCAAGGCCCATGTTGGTTCTTAGTCCTTACTAAGTTTTGATAGTGGTTATGACTGCTTGACCTCCATTTAGCCCAAGGGTATGCATTCATTGTTGAGCAATGTTATATTACAGACTTTGTCCATCAATTTCAACCTGGTTTATATAGCTAACCAAATTATGTATAGTACTTGCATTGTCATAGTAGGAGGATACATGTATCTACAATATATCCCCACTTGAGTTTTGGCCCAGCTGACGTTGATCTGATGGCCATGAAAATCGTGAAAATTAATGTGTGTGTGCCTGCATGAATATTGCACCATTTTACATTTTTCTTCATGCGAGCCCTTTTTCATGATTTGCGCATATGTCACGTTTTGACCCCCTTCTCATATCTTTCACAAGAAGTATAAGCAGTGCGTCTTCATTCGTCGAACTATCTCCCAACCAGGCGTTGTTTGATTAACTCCTCGTTTGTGGCAACATGCATTGTCTGGTGTAACCCTATTCTTAGCGGATTCATCTAGGATAATGCCAACATTTTATTAGCGGAGAAATATAGGATTGTTGTTGACGTGGGCATACCCTTCGGATCCCCCAGTATTGGTATACCTGGTGCGTTCCAGCCGAAGGCCCACCTGGCGGCCCAATGAAGCCCAAGAAGCCACGACTTGGAGTACAAGAAAATAACTCATGTAAACCTTACCTGGTTGCATATATAAAGCCAGGCAGGGGCACCCTTTAGGAGGACGGAGCAAATAGACAAGAGACACGCATAGCCATAGCAAGACCACGTCTCACACCATCGTCATTACGGCCACCATGTAACATCATCATCATCAATACAGATCAGACAAGTAGGATGTAGGTCTTTACCTCACAATGAGGGGTCGAACCTGGGTAAATCCTTACTTGTCAGCCGACGGAACTACCAGCGCGCCAACTTCTCCCTCTATACGAAACCCTAACAGCTTGTTTGGCAATCACAGGGAAGAGGAATGGGAGTTAAATGCCTATTCCCTATCCCACGTCTGAATTACCAGGGCCCCCCAGGTAATTGATTTGTGGGAGTTTACAATGTAAATTCCCATTCCTCACCCCTCCTTAATTCCCATTCCACCCAACCAATCAATAGATTAAACATCTCTATGCCTTAAACTCCCATTCCCTATCGCCAAATCCCTCCAGCCAAACATGTTGTAGGTATCTCACCATGGGATTTGCCGTGGTAACTCCACGTCAATTGGCGCCGTCTATGGGAAGAACGGGCGCTGGAATCACGGTTTCGGCGGCTCCAATCTTCAACAACAATGGCGGCGACGCGCCGTCATGGATCAGCGTCAGGGGGCTCGACGCGCGCGGCTGATCAAATCTCCAATCTAGAATTTCCGGCGGCGTTCCGTACGCGACTTCCGGCGATTGGAATCATGACTCGACAGGCAACAAGCAAGAAGCGGAGGAAACAAGCAGGCGGCGGGGCCGATCCGATCTGATCGGCTGCTTCAAGTGCAAAGTTGAAGGGCACCATGTTAGATATTGTCCTTTGAAGAAGAAGTCTCTTAGTGAGAAGCTGCAAAGGAAGAGGCCCCAAGCTCAAACTCAAGTTCCTCAAGTTGAAAAACGGCAACTTCCCAAGAAGAATCAAGCTACCCCTCCTCAAGTTGAGATTCCAACTAAGAAGAAGGGAGGAAGCTAATGTTGCTACATATGTCGTGAGAAAGACCACTTTGCTTCTTCATGCACTAATGGTACCTTATCCAACCCCATTATAATTGATGATGTTTATTCTCTTCGGAAGGATAAGGTTGGCAATGTGTTTGCCAAATATGTTGGTACTCAAAGTGGTGTCAAGAAAAGAACCATTTGGGTTGCCAAGCCTATTGTGACTAACCTCTTAGGACCCAACTTGGTTGGGGACCAACAAGTTAAAACTTGATCAATAGGTGTTGTTGGAGGGCATTGGAGACTTGGATACATCATGAAGAATTAAGGGATCGTCATCAATTATATTCTCTCAAGCCAAGTCATTTGGATTATATTGTTCTATCTCATATCCAATGTTCATCCTTGCGGTAACTTGTGCTTATATCATATATACATTGAAAGTTGCTTGCACCCTTGCATGTGTTTGGTTTTGTACCGTGCTAGTGTCTGTATGTGTTGTGCTCTCTACTTACTTATCTTGAGATATCAAGTATGTGTATGTTGGTTTGCACACACTTACTTGTTTTTTAGCCTTATTGCTTTTATTTGATATTTTATCTTTTTGGCTCTCTTTGAGAGATTAATGGACTATTCTATTTTGGGAGAGTGATATGCTTCGTGCACTTCACAATCCTAAAAATATGTGTACATGAGGAATGCCACTTAGTGATGATATATCAATATTATATATTCTCTATGTGGTGTGTCATGCTCATGAGAAATTCAAATTCTATAATGTCCATTCATATCTCTAGTCGGTTGCTTGCCTCTTGTTTAAAAGAAATGGATTATCACATTATGGGGGAGTAATAATCTATGTGCATATTACAAGCCTAGAAAATGTGAACATGTGAGGTATTGCCACCTAGAATTGATATTGTTAATTATCTTGTTCCTATGTGGCATGATTACTCAAATAAGTTCCATATTTACATAAATGCTTTTTGTCTCTCATCTTTTGGATCTTTTCGCTCTACTCAAAATTTGTTTTGTGCTTTCTTGAGTTAGGAAAAGCAATGATCCCATCCTTGTGCATTTACTTTCAAGTCATATTTCTAGATAATGCACTATTCGTGGGGAAGTTATCCTACTTTGAGTAGAACACCATTCTTTAAATTGGTATTGGATCTTATTGCTCTTTCTTGAACATGACTATTGTTTAAATTATATATATGGAGAGTGATGATCCCATTTGTGTGCATTTGTATTCAAATGCAAAATCATAAATAATGTACACATCTTGGGGAAGCTATCCTATATGTTTTTGAACATTAGTTGTCTTCAAATTAGCTTTTTATCCCGATGACGTGTCTCTTTGGAAGACAAACATTTTTTGTCTTGGTACTTTGTGTCATCATGAAAAGTGTAGAGGGTTTGATTTATTTCTTGATCCTATTTTCATTTAGTATGTTTTCATATGGGTACCTTCAATCATGTGTTGTTTGGGTCTTTGATATAATTTGGACAATTCGTTTTCTTGTCACACTTGTCTGTGCTTTCTTGGTTTATTTGGTGTTTTGTCTAAATTGTGTCTCATTTGGTTCTTGAAAGTCTTGTGCATGCATATTTATTATATGTATATCTTATGGCATGTTTACTTTTGTTGATCCAATATATATGATAAACTCCATCAAATCCTAAATGGCTAAGATGTGCATGAAATTCAATTTCATATCAATATGCACATATTTATGTGGAGTTTGTCCAATGTATTGCAGTTTCTCTAACTACTTTGGACCCAATGAGTTTGGGTACCATGGTGTACTTGAATTTGTTTTAGGTACATTTGGAGATGCATTGGAAGCTTGTCTCATTTACAAGGAAGGTGTTGTCACCATGTGCTTATTGGAGCCAAGCTTGGATGATCGTGAACTCTTATCTTCTACATCACCCAATGCTATCTCGGTAACAAGTATCTACCTCATGCATACATTTCTAGCTTTCAACCTTGTGCAGGTTGTTTCATGGCATGAATCTCTTTTGTTGCAATTGATTTGGTTTTTGCAAAGTTCTTATCAAAACATCTTTATTGCAAATGGGAGTAAGCCGGGATATTACATATCAAGGGGAATATCTATAATCATTTTCATGATTCACCGATCCCAAATATGTTAATCTAGCAAATTCTTCTCAAAGTCTCTCATGTACAATATTGATGATTCTTTCAAAATCATTTGCCTTTTGTGATACTTGTTATCTTTCTCGGAGCATCCCTTTTATCACCTTATCCCTTGTGGATACTTTTGATGCTATGATGAGTGTGTGTTGAAAGTTCATCTATATTCCTTTAAGATAAAATTGGGCTTTGTGCTATGCTTTTAAGCAAAGATCTTATTGGTGTATTTATGACTTCCTCTTGGATATCATGATCTCTACCTTTGTACCTATTTTGTGTGTACATGTTTATTTGTGGACTTATATCTCCGTGATTGGTGTCTACTTAGAAACTTATACACATGAGAATAGCTACATCTTTAATTGGTATTCCAATTCTTTAGTGACCACCTGTTATTGCTTTTGATTCTTTGGTGGTTTCTAAAAGGCACAAGCTTTGTTTTTTTATTTGTTATGCTTTTGCATCTTAATAAGCTTGTGGACCTATTTGCTATATCTTCTTTGGTTTGTGTGTATGAGAAAGACATGATATGCACTATGTGCCACATATTTTGAAAGACGATGTTGATGCTCGCTCATCTTGGTATTAGTCTCCTAAAATGTATTTCTATATCACACACATCTCTTTCGGTTGAGCAAGTCTTTATTTGTCGCTCCTTGCTCTTGTTGCTCAACATTTCATTTGTTGCAAGTTATAGTGCTTCTTTTACCATCTATGCTCTCTTGCACTTGTTTGTGTTCAAAATTATCTAGAAGGGAATGAGGATTCCATGTTGTGCACACCATATTGAAATGCAAATCCTACTTTGACAGGAATATACCTTTCGGGTACCCTACCATGAGGGTACCTGGTGCACGTATCGACTAGGCCCAACTATCAAGAGCCTACATGAAGCCCATAAAGGAAGGCCCAAGAAGACCGAGTATCCTCCAAGTTAGGCGAAGCCATAGTCAGTTTAAACTTTCCTTACTTGTAAATCTGAGTCGGTTGCGAACTCCCGAGACCCAGCCTATTATATAAAGGTTGGGAGGGCCGCCGATCAGGGGACACGCAATCCTCGAACCAATAAAGCCCTAGCGAGATCGACATCTCGCCGGGACTCCATTGTAGCTCGCATATTCCCTCATATCAATACCAGACAAGCAGGAAGTAGTGTGTTACTCTCCGGAGGCCTGAACCTGGGTAAATCCCTACTTTTGCTTGTCAGCCAACGAAACTACCAGCTCTACCATGTTATGTCCCCCGTAATCTCAACCCTAGGTCCTTAACCATAGGATTTGATGAGTTAACCCCTCGTCAATTGGCGCCGTCTGTGGGAAAGAATAGTGCTGGACTCGAGGTTTCGCCGGTTCCATCGGAGAGCGGCGACTCGCCGATCGCATCTACGAACGGCAGCTCGCCGACAGTATCGACAAACCACAACTCGCCGACTCGATCGACATACGGCAACTCGCCGACTCGCTCGAAAATTGGCAGCCTGCCAACTTCACCAACAAAAGGCACACTTGATCCGCACTCGCCAGAAGTCCAAGAGACATTCGCAAGTCTCGAGTGAGGTTTGGATTTAACTGTTGGAGCATTCAATTTTTTCGTAAAAAAGTTTGGTACGCAGGACTTGACAGATCCACGACAACTCGCGACTGCCGCACCCGAGGCTCCATCGACTGCGTCCATCCCATTATCGATTCTCGAAGCCTGCTCATCTGCAACAACCATGTCAACTCGAGAGATCAACGAGTTCATAGCAAAAGAACTACAAGGTTAGGAAGCTAAATCAGCGTACCGCAAAAACGATCTCGAGCTCGATTTTCCACTCGATAACACCCTCGACTATGGAATCTCGCTCAACGACTTCGACGAACCCGAAAATCATAACGACAACAACGTCGACTCTGAGATCTGCACCAACAACAAACTTGACTCCGAGGTCCACAACGGTTTTGCTGACGCCGAGATGAGCATAGACGTTGAACGCATCGACAACGAGAACTGTCTAGACGGACCACTCGACGGGCATACCGACTCCGACATGAGCCTTGATGAGGACGTCGAGTCCATGACAGGAATTGGCAGCACATACACGTACCCGTGGGTCATCCCCCATCAGGTTTACGTTGCTATCAACGGAGAATAATCTGAAGCCGCAGCCTGCCGCAGGCCTACAGAATTCCCATGCACGGTAACTATGCCGGATGGGGTCACAACTCTAACAATCACTGCTGAGATGGCAGTAAAAGCAGACAAAGCCATTAAGGAGTGCACAATGATGCCAGCAGACGCAACTCCAGAAGAGACATTGACCTTCCAGTACTTCAACTGGCAGGAATCACATCGCCTGCAAAACATCAGAGCAACACTCAAGGAACGCAAAAGGCAAGCCAGCATCTCGAGCGCACGAAGAAGACAACTATCACTTAGCTCCACAGGACGGGCAAGCCCAAGAGGCAGATCGAGGCTGGCACGCCTCCCGGAAGATGAGAGGCAGGCAATTACTCGCAACCTAGGCTTGTCGTTCATGACACACGACGACGAAGGAATCCTAGTACCCAAAACAGCTGTGGGTGCTCTTTTCTCTGTGGGTGCTTACCTCAAAGCAATGCAGCCTCCGGCGGACGATCCCAATGCAGCCCCACATCGCCAACAGCTCAAATCACTGGCCCTAGCGGTGAAGGTCATACATCCGGATGCACATACTCCAGGAGGGAGTCGAGATCGCAACAAAGTCAGCACGCGATAGGCAGCACATGATCGTAGTGGTCGCAGTCACCACTCGGAGGAAACAAGGAAAGACACACGCTGACACAGGTCCAGCAGAAGCAGATCTCGAAGGTCTTCCAGTAGCGACTCATATTTCGACCGGGAGCCCGAGCCATGCGGAGCCTTGTGTTTCACTCGCCGCATCCGTGAGACACGGATGCCCAAAGGGTTCAAGCTGACATCTGAACAACCCAAATACACAGGTCGACAGGAACCTTCAGGATGGCTAGAAGACTACAGACTCGCCGTCTCATGCCAACAAGGCACGAATACTACAGCAATGCAATACATACGACTCATGCTCGAAGGTACAGCCCGCGACTGGCTTAAGGCGCTACCTCCGTCGTCATACGACTCGTGGGATCACTTTCGCAGAGACTTCATCAAAAACTTCGAACCTCTGTGCGAGCGACCGAAAACATTCGAAGAACTGAGAGCCTGCACTCAGCGGTCAGACGAAACATTGAGATCATACATACGGCGATGGACCACCATACGCAATTCAGTCGGCGCAATATCGGAAGATAGGGCCATGGACACCTTCATCATGGGTCTCGCCAGGCGAGATTTCAAAGAAGCGCTTGGTCGAGAAAAGCCAACCTCCATGGCTAACCTCATAAAAATCGCGACTGAGTGGGCAGATGGAGAAGACTCGGTGCGAGCAACCCGCGCCTCTTCACCACGCGACAACCATGACAGCGACAGTCGAAGCCGCGGGACACATACAGAGATGATCGGAGGCGCAAGCGTTCCAAACGTCATCACGACGACGACAGATCCGAGTTCATGGCGGCTGGGTTGACACAACCCCGTGACGACCAAGATAGAAGCGACCAGAGGCCGGATGATCGTCGGGATAGTCGAGACCGCTAGCAACGAAGTAACAGCTACAAGAAGCAAGAGTGGCGAAAACCGCGTTCTGATGCACAAAACAAGCGCTCATTCGATGACAAGATGGATGACTATTGCAGATTCCACCTGTACAAAGAGGAGGACGGAAAATTGCGCTCCAATCACACGTTGAAGAACTATAGAGAATTCAACGAATTGGCATCTGAATACATGCATCTCAGAAAGACACCCGCCGCAAATGCACCTCAGCCAAACACTGTACCTGCCCTGATGGCACCACCACCACCACCACCACAGCCTGCCGCAGGCGGACCTGTTGCGGGCGCCATACACCCCGTACCTCGGGTAGAGGAGGATCGGTACCCTCAGCCTCAACGACAGATGTACATGATACAGAAGGGTCGCCCCTCCAGTAGGCAGCAAAAACTACGCACTCGGCAGGTGAACATGGCTGTCATGGCACCTCCCGCTGTTCCTGAATTTTTGAAGGGATCCGAAACTGCCATAAACTTCAGCCGGGAGGACCACCCCCCAGCTATAGTTCGACCAGGGCACGCAGCTCTGGTACTCGAAGTGCAAATTGGAGGTTACGCCATGACCAAAGTCTTCATGGATGGAGGCAGCGGAATCAACATCATCTTTGCAGACACACTCCGCAGAATGAACAGGTCAGTCAAAAATCTACCGAAATCCACAAATACCTTCCACGGTATCGTCCCAGGCAAATGATGAGGAAAAGGGAATCCTCTAGGGTGGCCCGATCTTCACGGATTGACGAACGAGTGGACGAACTCACTCAAGAACACGAAGAACACGAGGAAGAACGCAGCGGAATACTCGAACACAAACAAGATACAAGAACCGTTTCTCTTACCGGTCGGTCCAACCGGCCCAATAGAATCCCAAAGGGAGAGATTGGCAAGATACACAAGAAGGGGATCTTGGATGGTTGTTTCTCCAACGGCCAACCGAGCCGTTCCAATAAAGTCACCCGAAGATGAAAGATTGGCAAGTAGCCTAGCTACAAGTAGAGGTCTTGAATCCACGAAGGGATCTTCTCCACAAGGGGAGGAACCATCCCCACAAGGGGAGGAAGGAGACCTTTGAGAAGAAGGAGTCTAGCTCTACTCTAATCTCAAAACCAAGTCTATCTAGATCTGGAGGGGGTAGGTGCCTATATATAGGTTTGACCCAAAGGGGTAGGTGGGAGAGGGATACAAGGGAATATTCCCTGTTTCTGCACGCAGGCAGCGGTAGTACCGTTGGGCAGCGGTAGTACCATTCCAGGTCAGGTAGCGGTAGTACCGCTGCTCCAGCGGTAGTACCGGCGGGCTCTCACGAATAAGATTGAAGTCCTCCAGCGGTAGTACGATGCAGGTACCGGCAGGTACCGCTAGCGATCCAGAGAGCATTTGGCGCGGCACGGTAGGGGTGGCGGTAGCGCTAGCGGTAGTACCACTCCTGGGGCTCAGCGGTAGTACCGCTCGGAGGGCGGTAGTACCGCTGCAGAAGCTGCAGCTTCTCTTCCTTCTCCTTTTCCAAGCCACCGTCTTGTCGGGCCTCGTTCCTCTTGCATCTTGGTCATCCTCTCGTGTATGCGTAGTCATCGTGGCGAACCTAGTATCAACAAGGTACGGAGGATGACGTAGTATACCATTCAAAAGGGTGGAAATTGAGTTATCTAAGAGGAATGAGTTCACCTTTGATGTCAATGGTGACTTGTGGGATGTTGGAGTGCTTAGGGCAGGTTGCACTACATCAGCAAAGCAGTCAGCCTAGAAGGCACAATATAACTCAACGTCACGTTCGGGGACCCAAGTCACTTCAGGACGGAGTCGATTGAGTTCGAGGTCGTCGACTGGAAGTCACAATACCATGCCATACTTGGACGCCCAACGTTCGCTCGATTCATGGCAGTCCCACATTATGCCTACCTCAAGCTAAAGATGCCAGGGCCAAAAGGAGTCATCACTGTCACTGGAAACTTTCAAAGGTCCGATTCTTGCGACCGCGAGTTCAGCAAAATCTCCGAGACGTTCGGTATGGAAGAAGCACTCGCCGATCTGTCGATTCCAACGACCGCACACTCATGCAGGAACACAAAAAATTGGCAGTCGACAGAGCGTTCAACGCAACAAATGACACAAGGTCACATCAGGTGCACCCGACCGATCCGTCCAAGACAGTCAATGTATCGTCGAGTTTGCCTATCGCATAGGAAAGCGCGCTCGTCGAATTCCTCCGTGAGAACTGGGAGATATTTGCGTGGTGTCCAGCCGACATGCCAGGTATCCCCAGGGAATTCGCCGAGCACTCTCTCCAACTGTTTCCAGATGCCAAGCCAGTAAAACAAACAATGCGCCGTTTCCGGCCCAAAAAGAGCCGCCGTCGAGTCTGAAGTTGATAGACTACTCGCGGCAGGGTTCATCCGAGAAATCAAGAAATCACAATGGGTGGCTAACCCCGTACTTGTAGAAAAGAAGCATACAGATATCCTTCGGATGCGTGGACTTCACAGCCCTCAACAAATGTGTCCAAAGGATCACTTCCCGCACCTCGAATCGACCAGATCGTCGACTCCACCGCCGGATGCGCACGCCTATCCTTCCTGGACGCTTACTCAGGTTACCACCAGATAAGGATGAAGGAAGAAGATGAAGAGAAAACGGCGTTCATAACCCCACTCGGGGTCTACTGCTACACAACCATGCCCTTTGGGCTCAAAAACGCGGGTGCAATACCAGCGCATGATGCAAGATTGCCTCAAAAAGCAGATCGGACGAAACGTCCAAGTATATGTGGATGACATTGTCATCACAACAAGGGAAGAAAACACACTACTCGACGACCTGCGAGAGACGTTCGCCAACCTCAAGCACTTCCACATCAAGCTCAATCCTAAGAAGTGCACGTTCGGCGTACCAGCCGGGCAGCTCTTGGGTTATCTAGTCTCAGCTCGTGGAATCGAGGCGGACCCAGAGAAAATACAGGCCATCTTGACAATGCAAAGGCCTTCAAAGCTTCATGACGTACAAAAATTAGCAGGTCGAGTGGCGGCGCTCAGCCGTTCATCAGCAAACTAGGCGAAAAAACACTCCGTTCTATCAACTGATGAAGAAAGCAGACAAGTTCGAGTGGACGCCGGAAGCCGAAGCAGCTTTCACGGATCTCAAGCGAGTCCTCACAAGCCCTCCAGTCCTCGTCGCACCTAAGGAACGGGAACCGCTATACCTGTACGTCTCGGCTACCAACAGGGTGGTGAGTACCGTACTGGTGGTCGAACGCATGGAAGAGGGACACGCCCAAGCATACAACGCCCAGTCTACTACTTGAGTGAGGTCCTCTCCATATCAAAACAGCGGTACCCGCACTATCAAAAGCTGGCCTACGCCGTGTTCATGTCATCAAGGAAGCTGACGCACTACTTCGCAGAACACCCGATCACTGTAATCAGTAACTCAGGATCGGGGATATTCTCACAAACCCCAACGCAACTGGGAGAGTCGCAAAATGGCTCATCGAGCTGGGACCAAGGGACATCAGATACGATCACCCGAAGGCCATCAAAGCACAAGTCTTACCCGACTTCACAACCGAGTGGATCGAAGCTCAGTTGCCTGGAGCGCCAGATGTGTCCAACTCATGGACCATGTACTTCGATGGGTCCAAGAAAAACGAAGGTGCAGGCGCAGGTGTCATCCTCATATCGCCAAAAGGAGACAAGCTTCGCTACGTCCTGCAAATGGGATTCGAGTTACCATCAAACAACGAGGCCGAGTACGAAGCCTTGATCCATGGCATGCGGATGGCCAAAGCTCTCGGGTGCACTCGATTAATGATCTACGGTGACTCGAATCTGGTGGTGCAGCAAACAATGAAGGCCTGTGACGCCATTGCAGACAACATGATCGCCTACCGCGACCTGTACAACATAATGGAGGGCAGCTTCGAAGGCTGCGAGTTGCGGCACATAGGAGAGAAAGCAACGAGGAAGCAGACATACTAGCCAACCTAGGCTCAACCAAGGCGCAAGTTCCACCTGGTGTCTTCCTCGAGCGCATTGAGCACAGATCAATCAAGGAAAAACGGGCACCTCCTACATCGACCGCACCAGCCAAAGCAAAACACCCAGCACAGAGGACCCGCCAGTCGAGGTACTCCTCATTGAGCCAACTTGGACTCAACCTTTCCTGGCATACATACTCCGCAACGAGCTACCTGACGACATAACTGACTCACGACGTGTCACTCGACGGGCTAAAGCATACACCATCATCAATGGCGAGTTGTACAAACGCAGCATATCAGGTATGTTCCAACGATGCATCGCATTCGAAGATGGCAAAGCCATCCTTCGAGATATTCATGCAGGTACCTGCGGACATCACGCCAGCAGCCGATCACTCGTAGCCAAAGCCTTTCGAGCAGGTTTTTACTGGCCCACACACTCAAGGACGCGGAGGACATAGTCAAAAGGTGCATCGGCTGTCAAAAATTCGCCAAAAGCCGCACGCACCTGCATCAATTGAAGACAATACCATTGGCCTGGCCTTTCGCCCAGTGGGGGCTAGATATGGTTGGGCCACTCAAAAAATCTTCGCACGGAGGGCACACTCATCTCCTGGTGGCAGTGACAAGTTCACAAAGTGGATCGAAGCAGTCCCCATCACAAATTCGACTGCTACTACGGCAGTTAACTTCATAAAGACCATCATCTACCGCTTCGGCGTCCCAAGCAGCATCATAACTGATAACGGCACAAACTTCACGGCTGAAGAATTTCGTTCCTTCTGCAAAGAGCAAAGCATCACGCTCAACTATGCATCCGTGGCACACCCGCAGTCCAATGGCCAAGTCGAAAAAGCCAATGGACTCGTGTGCAGCGGAATCAAGAAACGCCTCCTGGTGCCACTCAAAAGGGCCGCGGGTGCTTGGGTTGAAGAACTTCCGTCGGTACTGTGGAGCTTGCGCACAACTCCTAACGCTTCAACACAATTCACATCATTTTTTATGGTCTACGGCGCAGAGGCAATCCTGCCATCCGATGTAAAGTTCGATGCACCAAGGGTGGCAGCATACAACGAAGACGACGCATAAGAAGCACTCGAAGACGCAGTCGACTTGCTCGAAGAAGCACACGACATGGCCCTGGCTCGCACAGCTGTTATCAGCAGGATCTCCGCAACTACCATAACCGTCGACTGCGCACCAGGTCCTTCGTGGTTGGCGACCTGGTGCTTCGGTTGAAGCAGAAGAAGGTGCACAAGCTCGCCTCCCCATGGGAGGGACCCTTCATCGTCACCGAGGTCATCGACGGTGGCGCGTACAGACTGAAGCACGCAAAGACAGGCGAACTTTCGCACAATCCTTGGAATGTTGCGCACCTGCGCCGTTTCTATGCTTAGACTGCTCAGTCATACAATGTAATAGGCGATATGTCGGATGGCTGCAGATTTCAGACGCGCTCTTTTCCTTACGAGGGTACCTACGGGGGCTGGAAGGTTTTTAATGAGGCGGCCTGCAGCTTAACATTCAAAAGTGGAATATAATTAATGTTCCTCCAATTTTTCAAAAGTACCTACGGGTCCCATCGTAATCTTCTTCAAATCAAGGTGCGGAAGGTGTGACCGCACGAAGGCAAGAGCAACGTTAGCCCCGCTAATCAGTTGCTCGCGCGCAAACTTCTTGATCGCCTTGCCCCTTCGAAACTTCCTCAACAGTGCCACGAGGCTCTGCGGGTGTTCGTTTAAAGGGAATAAAGCTTCATGGACTCGGAACAAAGCCAACCTGCAAGTTTCCAGTCGAATGGCGGTTCGCCACGCACGATCCAAAAGCCTCGCCAAAATGCTGGACCTTGCCCTATCCGACCAAAAAGGATGCGCGGCATACTCAGCGCTGCTCGTTTGACCATCGAGCCGCTCTCGTATCCGTGCTTCTTCCTTCAGTTGGTCAAAACAAACACCTGCGCAAGAATAAAACAACATAATCACTCAGTCGAGTCATGTCACAAGTACAGATCTCGGTTTTCAAGAGAGCTTAGATTCGAGCTGCAGGTTCACCTTCTCCAACTCCCCAAGCAAAAAGGTCTCCCGCTCCGTAGCTGGGGATGGCCTCGACTGCAGCTCCGTATATGCGTCTTACGTCTTCTTTAGCTCGCTTGTCACCTTTGAAAGTTTGAGCTGAAGATAGTCGATGATTTTCTGGTCATTCACGCTACGCGACTGAGTGGAGCTGCTCGCATCAGGACCAGTCGCTGCTCTAGGAGCTCGGGTCTACATTCAGAACAACTAATGACATAAGAAGAGCGGAAAACATCAAGCAAAAGACTCGGGGGCTGCGCCTCCCGCTTACTGACTTTCATATTTCATGAAAAAACACAAATACGATGTTCGACACTTTACAGATAGAAAGCAAAAGCATAAAATCCCTGACTCGATACAACTAGTCGACGAAGGAATCACTCGCTGGCCATCGGCTTTTTGGAAGAGGCTTTCCTTGCCTGGACCTTGGCTGCCCTGTCTTCAACAGTTTTTACAAGCTGTTGAGCATACTGTTTGGCGGCCTCCATCCAAGTACCTAACCCCACAGTTTTGCCGCCAGGACCTTTCGGGAACTTCGTCATCACCATGTCAAAATCTGCATCGACTCTGTGCGCGAGCAACATGAGAAAAGTAGTCTGGGCACCACATACCATTTGCTCGTGACAGAAATCGGCGACGGCAGTCCCTTCTGGCTTGAAATGCTCCACCAACTCTGCAAATGTCGATGACAGCTCGTCATCTGGGAAGAAACTGCTGTGAAGGGTGCCTAGGGCACTCGCTGCCTTCGACAGCATCTCTCCTGCTCTCCCGCTGGCGGCTTCCGTTACGGTCACGCTCTCATCGAGCGAGGCACCCACGCTCTGCTTGCCGGGTGCGGCAGGGCCATCCATCACGCCTAGGAAAATATACAACGAAAGGTTCAGCAATCTTTTACGCAAATGCAATATCCAATGCAAAAGTAAGGCTGCGTACCAGTCAAGGTGGTGCTGCAGGCGGTGAGTCGACCAATCGCCAGGCCTTCCCTATCATCGGCAGTTTTCAACCTTTTTTCCAGATCGGCCACTCGACGACAGGCGTTGTTTATCTCCTCCGCCGCGTCAGCTGCTGACTCTGCACGCACAAAACAAAAACGTAGTCAACAGACGGCAAAAGGATTAAACTTGAAAAAGCTGTAATCCCATAAGCAGACACTCACTCTTGGCAGCTTCGAGTTGCTACTGCAGGGTTGTGACCTCCGTCTCCATGTGAACATACCGGGCGCCAGCCTTCAGTAGCTCTTGCATAAAAGGCTACAACACAGCAGAAGCAAGTTCAGAACAGATTCATCAAGTCTATGCACAACTTTACCACCCAATAGTGATTCAACTGCGACAAAAAACACAAACTTACATGATCTGCGGAGGCGGAAGTCGACGCAGGAGCACCTGTCACCGCCGCCTTATCTTTGTTAGCTGCTACCTCAGGCTCTAGCGGTACGGACGTGTCCGCGGCAGCCGCAGTCGTAGTGGTTACTGGGGTTTCTTGCGGCTGGCTACGCGCCGTCGACGCCGCACTGCTCTTCTCTACCGTAGGTGGCGGTGGCAGGTCCTCATCGGATGATACACTGTGTCACACATGCTAAGTATCCGACTCGGTCAAAATTCATAAGTCAAAATTGGTAGTGCGCAACATACTTACTCTTCAGTGAGGTCGACCATCCGACCAGGTGCGAGCACGCCTACGCTCGGACGTGACCTTTTCGTCGGGCGCGGAGGAAGAGAACAGATTGGAGGAACTTCAAGCGGGGCCAACGTCGACTCCGTCACATTCCCTTCGTTCTCCTCAGAGTCAGCCGTGTCTTCTTCCTCGCGTGACCGCTTTTGCTGACCATCATTGGTCTGCGCCTCAGCGTCGCCTTCGTCAGCTTTCGGAGTATGGGCGGTGGCGAGTGAGGTCACCTCATCGTCTGAGCCGGCCTCGAGTGGCTCATTATTCGGCACTGGGCCACTCTCTGGCAGTGGAGGCATTGACTCGCAAATTCTGTGTCCCTGCACATGGAAATAGCAAAAGAAATAAACATACACATGCATAACATAGCAACTAACAAATGGTAGCGCGTGTTACCTTCGGCAGAGGGTTGCTGGCTTCATAAGGTGCAACTGGTGACTTCGTCTCGCACAGTTCATCGTCGGTCAGTATGGTAAGAGTCCTCACCAGCTTTTTTGTCTCACTAACGGACAGCTCCTCTGCGAGTGAGAGGGTTGGATCGGTCACCCCGTTGTATGCCCACATGGCGTGAACCCGGGCTCGGAGAGGTTGAAACCGCCTTTCGATAAAGGTGGCCAGCAAATGGATGCCAGTAACCTCCTTGCCAACATTGGTCTGCAGCTTCAAAACCTTGTCCAAAAGCATGTCAGCTTCTTCAGCTTCGGCTCTGGTCAGTGGCGCAATCCAGGGCGGCCTCTTTGCCACCGTGGCGTCTGCATTAAAGGGGGGTAACCCGAACGATTGGTTGCCCGTGGTCAGATCCTTGATGTAAAACCACTTCTGGCGCCACCCTTGCACAGACTCAACAAACTTAATTTTGAAGTACTCGACGTCAGATCGAGTTTGCACCCCAAAACCGCCAGGGCCCTTGACGTTGTGTTGGCGCTTGACATTGAAAATGCGTCGAAACAACCCAAAATGGGGCGCAACGCCCAAGAAGCACTCACAAAGCACGAAGTAGCAAGCAATGTGCAAAAGCCCATTGGGGGTGAAATCGTGCAGTTGCACCCCATAGACGTGCATCAGCGCACGAAGAAAATCGTGAACAGGGAAGGCGAATCCCATGTTCACAAAATCCACAAAACAGACCCTTTCATTGGGGCCTGGGCGCGGGATTACCTCGGCGCCGGGGATGCGAACCTGCGTTGGGTCCGCCGGGGTCAGCCCGTCATTCCTCAGGCCGGTGAGCATCCGCTTGCTCACCGTAAATTTGGTCCAGGCACCCTTCTCCCTCTTCAAACCGCTGGCGGTGGCCCCGCCAGCGGCGCTGTCCGCCGAAGCATTCGTAGCGCTCCTGCCCTTCCGAGTGGCGGGCTTCGTCATCATAATGGTGGCTTGGCAAAAGCTTGGATGTCAGGCTATGGCGATGCGAGAGGAAGAAGAAGGAAAGCGGCGGAGGAAATGGCAAGTGAAACTTACCCAACTCCGCCCTCTGCATATTTACCATCAAAGGAAAATCAACCACAGTCGTCAATCCAAGATCATGTGCTCCGCGGGGAATACTGCCGTACACGTGGCAGGCATGGAGAACAACCGTTGCCAGCCATCCTGTCCACTACGCACGGGAATCTAGGAACCATCATCACACCCCGTGAAAATCATGCCAGAGCGGTCAAATCCAGTCCAAACGGCACCGCCCTTGGTCAGCACTGCATAACGAGCCCACAAGCGTGTCGTGTCCCATCAGTCATACCAAGCACGCCATCGCTTGTCAGAAATTGCAGTCGAGGCATGCGTCCTTGCTGACGTCACTTCAGATCTCATACCTGATAGGAAAGTCGAGTCATTCAAACTTTCCGACAAAGCCAGTCCTTCGACTGCCTCGGTTGTTTCAAGGGTGAAATTCCAGTTTAGGCAACACAAGACATAAAGGCACTCGATAGTTTCTTCGATTGGAACATATTACTCCCATCGAGAGCGTATCAAAAAATTTCTTCAAACTGAAAATGTACAGGATAAAAAGATTTGAGATTATCCTCCATTGCGAGCAATAAAGCACAATCTCGGGGGCTACTCCCATCAGGACCGCTGTCGCGCACCCGATAGAATAATGACAAAGAATCAGTCGACAGACGACTCGACTCAGCTGATAAGCACAATGTAACACAAAATCATACACGATAAATTCCCGAGTTGCGTCCACCGCAAAATATCTCGGATGCTGCATGCATAAGTGCAAGGGTAAGACCCGCCGATCTGTCGAGCTGGGCTAAGGACTGCTCCAGCAGCGTTAATCCTTAAAACTTTCCGTGTCAGCAGACATGGTGAAAAATCCCGACGGACGCATTGGGTAATCTCAAAGTTATACTGCAGAACAATTCAGTAAGACCTCAACGGCCTGAGTCGAGTCTGACCAGTTTGTTCCAGATTCAAGTCCGGGGACTCGAGTTTGATTGAAAGCTAGTAAGGTTTTGCCCGAATGTGCAGTTAACCGGTCCCGATCCGTCGTGTGTACCAGACGTACTAAGTTATTATCCCTTGATTATCATAAGCAAAAACCATAGTCGATGAAATAATCGACATAGCCAGACAAAATGTGCTATTCATACAGGAATTTCAATCATAAACACAGGTACAAAGAATATGACGTGCACTGATGAATGAGTCCATGCCCGATACTTCGAGTCAGACAAGTACTCGGGGGCTACTGACAGGGATATACCTTTCGGGTACCCTACCATGAGGGTACCTGGTGCACGTATCGACTAGGCCCAACTATCAAGAGCCTACATGAAGCCTATAAAGGAAGGCCCAAGAAGACGGAGTATCATCCAAGTTAGGCGAAGCCATAGTCGGTTTAGACTTTTCTTACTTGTAAATCTGAGTCGGTTGCGAACTCCCGAGACCCAGCCTATTATATAAAGGCTGGGAGGGCCGCCGATCAGGGGACACGCAATACTCGAACCAATAAAGCCCTAGCGAGATCGACATCTCGCCGGGACTCCATTGTAGCTCGCATATTCTCTCATATCAATACCAGACAAGCAGGAAGTAGGGTGTTACTCTCCGGAGGCCTGAACCTGGGTAAATCCCTGCTTTTGCATGTCAACCGACGAAACTACCAGCTTTACCACGTTCTTTCCCCCGTAATCTCAACCCTACGTACTTAACCATGGGATTTGATGAGTTAACCCCTCGTCATACTTTATGCATGTACCTTGGGGAGTTCCCTCTTGATTTTTAGAACACTTTCGGATCCTTTTGATTGCTTGCTTCTTTCATCGAAGTATCTTTCTCTTTGATGTTCTTTTGCAATCTTTGGATCCTCGATATAGTTTGATCTCCCTCCATCTATTCGTCATTGGATATGTGCATTTGATTTCACTCATATCATGAGAAATGCACACATTATGGGGGAGTTCTTATTGTATTTGCCTTCTTGATTTTTCACCCATTTCGGCAATGGATGCCAATGGGGAGAGATTTAGAGGGTTTAAGGGAACATGTTTTTGTTCACTTGCATCCTTGCTTTTTGCGTTGCATGGTTGGTTAATTAATTATATAAACCCTCGTAAAAGGGATTGTCATCAATTACCAAAATGAGGGAGATTGAAAGTGCATGGTGCCCCCATGTGTGGTTTTGGTAATTAATGACAATCATTATGGACTAATGTTTGCATTGAGATATTCTTGTAGATCTTGTCCATAGGAAAATATGGGAGTTCATGTGTTGGACTCTAAAAGATTACATGATGATCAATGCTCTATTCAAGGGTTTATATGAAGAATGGTCATGTGTAGAGTTGAGCATAATGCAAGTGTGGCTTGGAAAATAAGATTGAGTGAACATTCATGTTTATCTCCAAGCCGTCATATACATTAAGAAAAGATTTTAAAGTGCAAGTTCAAGAGAAGCATCTCGAAAAAATCCTATGCTTGAAGCTTGTCACCCATTTGGAGATATTGGTCAAGTGAAGATGTGCCTATGAGAGGCTCTCCCACATTGGAGTATGGGGGAGCAACATGTGAATCTTCATCAAGCGAAGCGTACTCAATAAAGGTGGTCCACTTGAAGAGATCAATATCGTCATCATCTAACTCAAGTGGAATGCGCAAGGTAAAGGTATGATCTTGATAGGGTTTCTATTTTGTGGAGAGCTCAAACCTTTGCATACTTGGCATATCATCTTTGTTGGTTCTTATTTGGCTTTTCTCCTTGTTGGGTTTTGGTGCTTGTTGTGATCTTCGTGACAAGTCCAAGTTCACCGAAAACGGATTTCGTATGGAAAACTTGTTACGGTTTCGGTATTGGAGGTTTTACCGGTTATTCTAATATAGAGAGGTTTTACCTTTATACAATTGGTTTTATCCTCCCTTGCTAGACTATGATGTTTCTCTGCATGATCTTATTGTGCTCGTGGTGATGATTCCAACGAGCCCAAGATCATCGAAAACGGAGTTCAGAAACTCAAGTTGTGTCCGTTTTGGTGTTGGTGTTTTTACAGTTTTTCAAAGGGCGGTAGTACCGGGCCAAGCTGTCTGGTAGTACTACGTTAGCACGAACGCTCCTGTTTTTGAGTGCGTTTGACCCGGTAGTAGACCCGGTACTACCGGATGGACAGCAGTACCGGGCAAAGCCCGGTACGCGTTTTGGGCATAACGATTGGATTTTGGGGGACCTATTTAAGGGGCCCTTCATCCCCAACGGTTCCCCATCTCTTGAGCACGTTTTCCCCTCTCTCTCCAGCCATTATTGACCTTGGAAAGCTTGCCCATCTCTCAATCACTCTCATGATTTTTGCATATCTTTGAGGGAAAAGAGAGAGGAGATCTAGATCTACAATTCCACCAATCCATCTCTCCTCTAAGTGAGGGGAACCTAGTAGATCTTGATCTTGGAGTTCTTGGCGTTTCTCCTCCTTTGTTCTTCCTCTCTTATTCCCCCATAAGCATTTGTTGCTTTGTTGGAATTTGAGAGTGAATGACTTGAGCACTTCTTGTGTTCTTGCCATTGCATTTCGTTGCATTGGTTTGCTCTCTCCACGAGGATTCGTGGAAGTGAAAATTAGTGAGCTTGTTACTCTTGGGTCTTTGGACTCTAGACGCCATTGTGGTGTTTGAGACCTTTTGTGGTCACTTGGGAGCTCCCAATCATTTTGTGGGTCGTGCCTCAAGATTGTTGTAAGGGACTCGATTTCTGCCCAAAAGGAAATAAATAGTGGAAGGTGAACCGAGTTTTTGGGCAAGATTCATCGGAGAATAGGGTGAGGCCATTTGTGGCGTTTGAGTTTGAAACTCACAATCCTTCAACGAGACGTACTCCCCTAAAAAGGATAAACTCGGGAATACATCATCGTCTCCGCGTGCCTCGGTTATCTCTATACCCGAGCTCCTTACTTATGCATTTTACATTGTGATAGCCTTCGTGCTTGAAGTATTATATCTTGTTATCACCTTGTTACTTGTCTTGATTAGCATAAGTTGTTGGTGCACATAGTGAGGTGAACCTAGTATATTTAGGTTGTATGCTTGTTAAATTAAAACACCTAGTTTTATTCCGCATTTATCAAGCCTAAACCGGAAAAGTTTTAATCGCCTATTCACCCCCCTCTAGGCGACATCCTTGTCCTTTCAACCATCCTCAAGACCTGTTAGACGGACAGCAAAACATAAGCAAAATATCAGTCGATGTACTACCGACCCAAATATTCATGACAAAGTAAGCAAAATATCAGTCGATGTGCTACTGACCCAAATATTCATGAAAACAAGCAAAATATCAGTCGATGTACTACCGACCCAAAGATTCATGACAAAGCAAGCAAAATATGCAGTACACCCGTAGATGAGTCTCTGCCCGATTCTTCGAATCGACCAGACACTCGGGGGCTACTCCCATCGGAAGCGCTGGCCGCGCACCCGACATACTACCGAGTCAAAAGCACCAGACAACGCAGGGGCGCGAAGACTGAGCCCAAGTTGAGCACCTCCTTGGACAGTTCAAATTTCATCACTACTCCCATCGGGAGCGCACTCTCCGCCGGCTCGAGTGCTGTACATTCTCAAAGTCGGGTTCTCTATAGCCCGCACCGGATTTCTCAAAGTCGGGTTCTCTATAGCTCACACCGGATTTGTCAAAGTCGGGTTGTCTATAGCTCGCACAGGTGTTCTCAAAGTCGGGCTCTCAATAGCCCGCACCGAATTTCTCAAAGTCGGGTTCTCTATAGCTCGCACCGGATTTCTCAAAGTCGGGTTCCTTACACCCGCATCCAATTTATTAATATTGAGTTTCTTACACCTGCACTGAATTTCTCATAAATGATTAAACTCTCAAATCATGGTTAATACAGTCATCATATGGACATCAACGTACCGACGCATCGACTACGCTTACTCGACACGCTGCTCTTAGTCTCTGCCCGATTCTTCGTATCGACCAGACACTCGGGGGTTACTGACGTGGGCATACCCTTCGGGTCCCCCAGTATTGGTATACCTGGTGCGTCCCAGCCGAAGGCCCACCTGACGGCCCAATGAAGACCAAGAAGCCACAACTTGGAATACAAGAAAATAAGTCATGTAAACCCTACCTGACTGCATATATAAAGCCAGGCAGGGGCACCCTTTAGGAGGACGAAGCAAATAAACAAGAGACACGCATAGACATAGCGAGACCACGTCTCACACCATCGCCATTACGGCCACCATGTAACATCATCATCATCAATACAGATCAGACAAACAGGATGTAGGTCTTTACCTTACAATGAGGGGCCGAACCTGGGTAAATCCTTACTTGTCAGCCGACGGAACTAACAGCGCGCCAACTTCTCCCTCTATACGAAACCCTAGGTGTCTCACCATGAGATTTACCGTGGTAACTCCACGTCAGTTGTTGTTGTTGCGAAATGTAGGATAGTTGTCATGCTTTCTCGAAGTTTAATTCCACTATGTCTTCACAAAGTCCGGTTGACATTCGCTCAAACTCTTTTGTAGCAAGTATTTGCCAAAAACTCTTTATAAATCCATTTCACGGATGGTGCCAATATAGGTTTATGACCATTTTATGTAGGGATGTGGAAAGTGGGATAGCACGGCGACCACAAAATTTGTGTTATCCTACTTATCTCACTAATCCCAGTTTTACATCTTTGATCTTATGAGATGTATATTCATTTTTCATCTTTAATCTCCCACAGGTTTAAGACCATGCAAACAGTAATTGCTAGAGATAACAACTCTCTCCGATCCAAAAAGAAAAACATCGGAGGTTATACGTATGACTTGCTTTGCCTACATTGTTTTCTCACGACAATTTTAACGGACTGGAGGGAGTAGTGTATTTTTGTCCAACGGTAATGCAATTCAACTAGGCGCACAGTACACAGCACGCCTGACGCGTGACATGTAATGAATGTACGTACGATCGACATGGAGCCGATGGTCTCTTGCTTGGAGAAATTCCAAAATTTCAAACCTTTGCCGTGCTGCCGCCTCGGCCTCCCGAGCGAGCACGAGCCTAGCCCACCAGAACCCCCACCTAGAAAACGTTCGTTTTTGGCAGGAAGCGGTGTGCCGACGGCAGTGGCGGCTGCGGCGGCGCCGGTGCCGGACGCACATGTGAAGCCACCCCCGAACCGAAGACACAACCGTGACGCCCCACCCGCGACGTCGTCCCACGCAGCCCCAACGCTCTCCGCCTGGCATGCTCAGTGCTCACACTCCCTCGCCGCGCACGGCAGCGGCCAGCGGGTGCGCGGTCGCCGTCGGCCGCACATCGATCGCATGCGTCCGGACGGACTCCGGTGAAGGTCCGATTCCCACGGACCACGGTCGTCCCACAGGTTTGGTGGCTGGTGCCCAGCGAGAGGCCTCCTAGCTCGCGACGTCGCCGTCAGCGGTGACCACCGCACTGCACCCTGCGGCTAGCGACCCGCGACCTTAATCGTACTCTGTTACGTGCATGCAAGCATCGCACGCGTCGCCGTCGCCTTGATTGATTCGAGTACAGACGATGGCTAGCTTATTGTCTCCTTCCTTGTTTCCGGTGCCTTGCGACGCAACCCAACGCCGCTGCCTGACGATGGTTTCCATGGTCCTTTCTGACTGAAACCGATCCAGCGCCTTTTGGACTTTGTGACTGAAACCGGCCCTGTGTGGTTTCTGGTGACGAGGTGGCGCATGGTCGTCGCTCCTTTTGGACTTTGATGAATCATCATATGCAGACTAACCGGCGAGAGTTGGTGTTATACTCCTAGGAGTACCACTGCTCATCACAAAACATTCTCAGCTCTGAAACTCATGGTGCACAAGTCAGCCAGAGCACGCTAAGCGATGCTGCAACACACCAGCTACAGATCGAGACAGTTGAGAGAAAAATAAAAGGGAGAAGGTTTGCTGCTGGTCACCAAACTATTTTCCCAAAGAGGCGAAATTGCACACTGATTAGTGATTACTAATCAATCAAGGTGGCAGCAATCATTATGGAACGGTGTCACGGGCCATATATACACCAATATACCATCATGTGTCATCCGTCATTCGTACGTAAAGCGCAAAAAATACAATACTCGCTCCTACTGCATATACAGGGCAGGTCAGCCGCTGGTCCGTTCGGCCACTATTCTAGTATGCCTGCCGCATGATTATCGTCGGCAGAGCCATCCATCATCGTCTCGAGGAATACTTTGCTTTGGCACGAAGAAGCTCCACTGAAGAAACCCCCCAAAAGAAAAAGATACAACACCACACCACACCACACCACACCACACCACACCACACCAACTAAAGCGGCGCGAAATAGATGATCGATCGCCCACCACGTCGCCGTCCCGCAGATACCAGGATAGAAAGCATCTCCATCACTGATGCCAGTTGATGAAGATTGGGCCACTACCACTGCACAGCTTGCCGAACGCCTAAAAGACTCGTCTCTGCGCCTGGTGGATGATGGGATGCATCTCCGTGTCGTACCTCTCTGATCGCTGATCGAAGGGAGAAATGGGAGTGGAAGCTGGAGGTGGTAGCTGTGTTCTTTGCTCTTCGAAAATGTTATTCTGTCTGAAGTTTAATTTTCTGTTGTAAGCTCAGTAGAGCAATACTGTGAAAGGACACCTGGTGGTGGTACTCTGCCATCGCTCGTGAGAATAAGCTGTATGAACTCTGTAAGTTTCATTTTGATTAATGGAACTGGGGAGGAGCCCTGTTTTTCTAAAAAAAAGCATCTCCATCACCGGCGCCCTCGATCGACCATTCTTCCAAATCGCAACACTAATTCCTTCTGTAGCCATTAGCAGAAGTAGCAAAGCGACAAGACGGAAACGGATTATCATCATATATTAGACTAGACACAACAAGCTGATTAAGCATCGCGTCAGCGTCCTACCTGATTATTGGCGATTAGATTAGGCACAGAAAACTGATTAAGCATCGTCCTGCAGTGAAGCGACTGAAGAGCCAACGGAGAGCAACGTCGCAACTCGCGGCATGTTTTGTCCCGGCCCACGACGCGTACGTAGGCCCATCCCCAAGCCCACGACACGGAAGTTGACCGTTCACCCGATAAACCTAACACATCCCCAAACTACCCCTCGCACCTCCATCCCACGCCATCTCATCTCGCCACTTGCCCGCTTCCCACGGCCGCCGGCGCGGCACCAGCCGCCAGTGGCACGCTCGTTAATACACCGACCCTGCTGCGGTCCCGGACGGTACCCCTGACCCCGACCCACACCCCATCGTTCAAAATATTTCGAAATAGGCTGCGCCGCCCGGTCCCCCTTCCTCTGCCTCCCTCCCCTGTCCGGCCATCTCGGGCTTTCTCGCTCCTCAGATCCGAGCGCACGGGAGAAACCCCGAAATATATCCATCCGGGAGCTCCCTCCGAGCTCGCGATTTGTTGCTGCTTTTCCTCCCCGATCCATCCAGCTCTGTCGGCGCTTGCAAGCCACGGAGGGAGAGTGAGGGAGATTCCGCTGCCTTCGAGTCCACTCCACCCCCCGTCCCGAGCGAAAGCTCCCTTTCCCCCTTCCCACCCACCGCCACCACCACTCCGGAGCAGCAGCAGGAGAGACTCACTAGCAGTATTAACCCTAATAATCCCGCTTGTACTAATCGCCGCCCTGCGCCCATGGCGTCCTACCTCACGCCGCGCAGCGCCTGCCCGGTGAGTCCTTGTCGTGTTCTCCGCCGTGAAGTTCTTTCTTTTCTTCTTTCTTGGCCTGGCGGATTTCTTTCCGCCGGTTTGTGATGTCGTCGGCTCGCAGAAGGAGAACCTGGGGAGCGCGCGCCGGGGGATGGGGCTCAAGTCCGCGCCGCGCCGTAATGTGCTCTCGACAATCAACAACGGCGGGGCCCGCGGCGAGCCGGCGCCGTCGGAAGTCGGGTCCGAGACGGCAGGGCCTGCGGTCGAGTTCGGCGGGAGGGAGGACGTGGAGCAGCTGCTCGCCGAGAAGATGAAGGGCAAGTCCAAGACTGACTACAAGGTGCGTGGGTTCTTCTCGGGTTTCTTGTCTGTATTAAATCTTGTCACGAATTGCGGGTGGGGGTTCTTGAATTGGATGGATTTGTCGTGCAGGGGAGGACGGAGCAGATGAGCGAGTACATCAAGCGGCTGAGGGCCTGCATCCGGTGGTTCGTGGACCTGGAGGACGGTTACTTGGCCGAGCTGGAGAAGCTTCAGGGCCAGATTGAGGCAGACAATACCCGGCACACGGAGTTTGGTAATTAATTCTAATCCTCCTCTTCTAGCGCCTTTTGTATTTGTTGAGGATCATGTGAGGGGTTTAAAGTGATTCATTTATTGCACATGCGTACTGTTTGGTCATCAATTTCGCATCTGCTGATGTTGAACTTGAACCAGTAGTGACCGTTACACAGAGTTCAGTATTTGTATTTTTCCTTCGAGTGCTTCTGCCTCCTCCTTTTGTGTTTGTTTGATCATTGGGAGAGTGAATCTGACGAATTTTATCTTCTGGTGGTGTTATACTATTAATAATGGCATTCGTAAATGCAAAACGATGCCACATTCTCACAATTTAAACTTCATTGGATCGTCTTTTCAGAGGCTCAGCTCAGTGATGCTCTTGAAGAGTTGAAAGCTGCAAACTTGGAGTTGACAACGCGGTGTGACTTTCTGGAGGAGAGCTTTAACAAGGAGAAGGCCGACAGGCTGGTCAGAACTCTCACAGTACTATTACTTGCCTGCTGTGATACAGACTTGAAAGCACAACCCTAATTTCTCAATATCCAAAAACTTGCAGCTTGCTGAAGAGTCTTATGAGAAGGAAAGGCAGGAAAGGGAGTCAGCGGAGGCTTCACGGGACGTACTGACGGTCGACCTTGAAAGGGTTACTCATGAGGCAAAGCGGTTTAGTGAACAGGTAGAGATCTAATGTATTATGTCTTTACACGAGTTTGCATCATAAATACTTTTGCTAATTGCAAATTCTGTGAACTAGTTGAAAATGGTCCAAGACACGAATAAAAGACTTCAGGAATACAACTCCAGCTTGCAGCAGTACAACAGTAATCTTCAAGCTGACACATCAAAGAATGGAGAAACTATTTCGAAGCTGCAAAAGGAAAAGAGTGCAATGATGGAAGCCATGACTAATTTGAAAGATCTTAACAACTCAATTAAGAACCAGTTGGATTCTTCCATGGTAAGTTTTGTGTTTTGCGCTATACTTTCTTAGCGCACAAATATGTACAATTTAACAAGCACATATGCAGCTTCTACTCAAACTTTCCAGCGTACTTCTAGTCTATCGGAATTACGCTACACAAGTCGAATAAAAGTTCATACTTGCGTGTAAAAGGCCATAAAATGGCAAGTTTTGGTTGTGACTTAACCAAAGATTGTACCTTTTAGTATTTTCAGTTAACTCTTCCTTTCATATATTCACATTCTGTTTATACTCTTTCAGACTTCCCAGAAAGAAGCAATCAGAGTGAAAGAAGAACTTAGGAAAGAAGTAGAGTGCCTCAGAACTGACTTACAACAAATTAGAGATGATCGTGATCAGTCCGTTGCTCAAGTGAATACCTTGACCGCTGAGCTGGCTACTTGCAGCGAACAGGCTAGAAAGTCTTCAAAGGACTGTGTGGTTTTGAGTTCAAAAGTAACAGCCTTTGAGGTTTGTGCTTTCAGTTCATTTGGTAAATTTTCATGTGACCACTTGCCTTATCATTATTCTTGTTTTCAGGAAACGTGCAATTCGCAGCAAGAACAAATTGAAACATTGCAGAACCACCTTGCAGATGCCACTGAGAAGCTAAAGGTTAGAAAAGCATAGTCTTTAGCACCTTTTTTCCTATATTGTAAGATTCAACGAAGTTTGATATCCCTGTCTACTTATGCAGCATGCTGATGTGACCGCAATTGATGCGATGACGGGATATGAAGAACAGAAAGTGACAATTAAAGATCTGGAAGAGCGTTTGGCATATGCAGAGTTTCAAATCATTGAAGCCGACAAGCTACGAAAGAAGCTGCACAATACCATATTGGTAATACTTATGTAACATCTGCATGGGTTCTCATCTGAAGGACTAATCTGTTGTAATCAAGTCATAAACAAAGACTGAAATACTATGCATATTTCTATCTGGTAATGATGGTCACTTATTTGCAGGAACTAAAAGGGAATATTAGAGTATTTTGTAGGGTTCGACCCTTTCTGTCTGACAGTGATTCTAATAGTCAGGAAGAACCCCTGATTTCTTATCCATCATCCGTGGAAAATGCTGGGCGTGGTATTGACTTAATGAAAGATGGTGAATATGCCCCTTCACACTTTCTGCTGGTTATATTAAATAGTTTCTCCCATAAAATCTAATAAGACATTATGCCTTTTGGTTTTGCATTTTATAGGTCAAAAGGTTTCTTTTTCATATGACAAGGTTTTCAATCATAGCGCTTCACAAGATGATGTGTTTATGGAAATGTCCCAGCTAGTTCAAAGTGCACTTGATGGATACAAGGTACAACTTTTCATAACAAACCTAAGTGTAGTTGCTTTGTACGGTTGGAATTGCCATTCATTTATTTTAGTAATTAAGCAGTATCCTATGTTTAGAAATGTATTGTTTTAGTATTTGGTACATTCCACTGTTATCTTTGTTCTTTCAAAACATTAGGTTACTTATTTACACATCTGCTGAACTGTCTCTATCCAGCACTGCCACATGTCAGTTTTCTGGACTGTTTTTATTACCGGACTGCAAGATATCATAGAAACTACAATGTAATATGCACTTTCTCTTTAAAGTGCCTTTTCTTGTGCTTTTATGGTATGCTAAAAAATAACTATCTCATGCACATTGTAATCACTGGTGTATCACTATTATCCCGGAGCTTTAGCTTATTTATAGATTTCATGAACTTTTTTATGCATGTCTCAGCAATTGTTAGTGCATTTAGTTATGTAGTACTACTTGTTATGCTAAAGTTACCTATGCACGATGCAGGTATGCATATTTGCATATGGCCAGACAGGATCTGGTAAAACATATACGATGATGGGTAAGCCAGGGCGTGATCAGAAAGGCCTTATACCTCGATCTTTGGAGCAAATTTTCAAGAGTAGCCAATCTCTAGAATCTCAAGGATGGAAGTATTGTATGCAGGTTAGTCCCTGCATTGCATTACAATCTAACATCTAAAATCATGTATTATCCATATTGTTAAGACATTTACTAATACTGAATCCTATATACAGGCATCAATGTTGGAAATATATAATGAGACAATTCGTGACTTGTTAGCACCAGGACGCTCCAACAGTGTTGAGATGTCTGCCGGTAAACAATACACCATCAAGCATGATGCCCAGGGAAACACAACGGTCTCCGATCTTACAACTACTGATGTGTTCAGGACTGCTGATGTGACGTCTCTTCTAGACAAAGCATCTCACAGCAGGTGATTCATATTGAGAGTATACAGAAGTAAATAGAGTATTTATTATGCCGAGCATAAAACTTCTGTACTCCGTACAATTTGTCGAATCTGATTTGATTACCACTTATAAACAGGTCTGTTGGTCGGACCCAAATGAATGAGCAATCTTCTCGGAGCCATTTCGTGTTCACTCTAAAGATATTTGGATCAAATGAGGTAGGTCATTTGTCTCAGCTTTGAATGTAAGAAGCACGGTTTGAAACTTTGGAAAATTGTTAGGCCACTAGCTAACAACATTATTATATCCTTCACTTTTTTTTGCCATATTTATCAGCAATCATTATTATTTTCAAAGTTTCTTGCGTACTAAGTGCACATAGATATTGAGGATTGAGGGTCTGCTCTTTTTATCTCATTGCAGAGCACAGGCCAACAAGTACAAGGCGTGCTTAACTTGATTGATTTAGCTGGAAGCGAGCGTCTCGCTAAAAGTGGCTCAACAGGTGATCGCCTGAAAGAAACTCAGGTGTGTTCTGCCTCCTGACAGATTTTCAATGTTATTGGGATTCGATAATGCCATGGACCTAACTGTCCTGTTTTTTGACGTTGTAGTCAATCAATAAAAGCTTGTCAGCTCTCAGCGATGTCATCTCTGCGATCGCGAAAAACGATGACCATGTGCCCTTCAGGAACTCGAAACTTACATACCTCTTGCAGGTGAGTGTCCTCTGTACAAGTGTCCATCATATAAACTTTCAGTCACCTGTTTAGTGTACATACCAGACACATTCTTACATCAACCTTGCGCTGCAGCCTTGCCTTGGCGGTGACTCGAAGACGCTCATGTTCGTCAACGTCGCGCCGGAGGCATCCTCCGTCGGGGAGACGATCTGCTCCCTGAGGTTCGCCTCGAGGGTGAACGCTTGCGAGATCGGGGTCGCGAGACGGCAGACGCAGGCCCGGTCCTCGGACTCTTCCAGGCTGAGCTACGGCTGAAACTCTGCTAACAGAACAGTCGTGATAACGTAAGGCATAATGGGTTGGCTTGTTTGGCTCACTTGGCCACGAGCTGGCGACCCGCAGCGGCGGCTGGCCTCTTAGTAACCTGTACAGTAGGGAGAGTGGCAAAGCGCGCGCCATGACAGTGAGGCAGTGAGCAAGGAGAGGAGAGCCTCTGGCTGCTTTGCCTCCTGCCACGATGATGCGTTTTCTGTTGTGCTAGCTGATTTGAG
This sequence comes from Poa pratensis, assembly GCA_947311845.1. Classification (NCBI taxonomy): domain Eukaryota; kingdom Viridiplantae; phylum Streptophyta; class Magnoliopsida; order Poales; family Poaceae; genus Poa; species Poa pratensis. The sequence continues at coordinate 100,427,027 of CAMZMU010000128.1, read as the reverse complement.
AATTCTTGGGTAGTGTTAACTGGCGCTGTATTTTTTTTCTCCGAGTGCGTGCGTGCTGCGGCAGCAGCAGCGAGTCTTCTGAACTGAACTGGAAGTGTATCTTTTACCGGCAGAGCTGCCCGGCATCATGAACGGGGTGATGGGTGATATTTGACGAATAATTTGGTGCTGCGTAAGCGGCTGGTAACCATCTTGTGCTCGCCATGGAATGTTGAGCCTGATTGCGACCTTCAGAGCTTGTTTTGTAAACTCTGTTTCAGGGGAAAGAAAAATATGTTTGTCTGAAACTCTGCACCTGCGTTCGCCTGCCACTGTTTTTGTGGGATGGTTGTTCTTTTTCACGTAGACGTTTCCAGTGTACTGCATATACAGTGGCACAAGGGATGGTTCAGGTAAGACCATACTTTACAAGCGAGACTGTTCTTTCCGGAGCACCATGGTTACGCGGCGCTGCGTGTCAGATCCGCTCCATTCCTAAAGTCCTGACCGTCTCCTTCATTCCCGACCTTGCTCCCCTCCGTGCCCAACCGAACCACTCTCTTGGCAATGTCGCTCCCTCCCCTGATTTCCTCTTGGGTGGTGCGACGACGATACTCTCTTCTCCTCAATCCTCTCGGACGAAGGTGGAGTTCTTTGACCTCCTTCACTTCATTCTGATAAAAATGTCACCGTAAAGCTAACATAGCTCTCCTTTGGAAGATGGTTGAAGTCATGTAAACGGACTCGAGGAATTCAATTTTTGTACTCCCCTTGGCCTGGAACACACGTTTCCTGTACCTGTCATTGTAATACTCCCCTTGGCCTGGAACACACGTTTCCTGTACCTGTCATAGTAATAGCTGCTCTGTATTTCTGAAGTGGTATAATTGCAGCAGCTTCCGCGGCACCGATCAATGTTGAAGCAAAATCTGCGTCGGTGGATCCCTCCACGTCATCGATCCGCGGCAACCACCCCTCCACGAATCAGCGTCCACCTTCTCTCTCTATATATAGATTCCCACCCCTCCTCCTCTCCTCAGATCTCATCTGCAACCCCGCGCCTCTTCCCCCACCTTCTAGCGAAACCCCACAACCAGCATCCCACCTCTCCTCCGAGAATCACCATGGCCCCCAAGGCGGAGAAGAAGCCGGCGGCGAAGAAGCCCGTGGAGGAGGAGCCTGCGGCGGAGAAGGCCCCGGCCGTGAAGAAGCCCAAGGCGGGGAAGAGCCTCCCCGCCGGGAAGACCGCCGCCAAGGAGGGCGGCGTGGACAAGAAGTCGAGGAAGAAGAACAAGAAGTCCGTGGAGACGTACAAGATCTACATCTTCAAGGTGCTGAAGCAGGTGCACCCCGACATCGGCATCTCCTCCAAGGCCATGTCCATCATGAACTCCTTCATCAACGACATCTTCGAGAAGCTCGCCGGCGAGTCCGCCAAGCTGGCCAGGTACAACAAGAAGCCCACCATCACCTCCAGGGAGATCCAGACCTCTGTTCGTCTTGTGCTGCCCGGTGAACTCGCCAAGCATGCTGTGTCTGAGGGCACCAAGGCCGTTACCAAGTTCACCTCTTCTTAGGCTGTTCTGATGTCGTAGCAGAGTCCCCGTGCACTCCTGGTTCCCTGTTAATTTTCATTGATGCAGTTGTTCGCTGTAGTTAGCTGTTCGATTGTGTTCTGACTATGTCCTCTTGTAAAAATTGTGCTGGTTGTGTGAACAGCACCGTCTTTTCAATCTGAAGAAATAGTATTATGAACCTGTCTTGTTCTAATTCGTGTCAGACTCCAATACTCTGAAGTTGAAAAAGATGTTGAGGCTTGGCATTTATTATCTAGGTTGATAATTGCCTAATCTTTGTGGAGTAATTTCTATTTTCATCCGTCCAATTGCTTTGTGAATCGTGCGTGCAAGGCCCAAGCTTCATTTCCTTGCAAACGCAGGCAATTATATTGTTTCGGATCTGAATTTTGGGTGGGGATGTTTGCATCTGAAAATTCGTCTTGTAAGAATTCTTCTGTTTTTTTGCGGGCAAAAGGGGATTCATTAAACAGGCAGGGTTACAAAATGTTCAGGGTGCAGCACCTGTAACAGAATAGCAAGGCCAGAACCTGTCTTTGGGAACATCACTGGTATTTCAGTCTGAAGGAATACTAGTAATGCTATTATTTCTCTAATCCTATTCATTCGTTCTCGTCTGTAAATCTGCATCTTGAGAAACGCCAGTCTTTACAACGAACTTGTTCGTGCAATTTCATTGTGTTGTTCACCTAGGAGGCAGTTTCTGATCCTTGTGTACCCATGATCCTCGGGGTTTTTTCTGTCCCTACCTATCTGTATGGGGATTTCTGAATCTCTGTACAAACTGCGGGTGTACCTGCAGAGATGTTAGTCAGCTCCTCCATTCCGTTCCTGTGTTCGCAAGCTGAAAATCTCTAGCGCAATTCGATGGTTTCCGGCTCCAGTAATGCACAAATCAATGCCGCGAAGTGCCATCGCTCCGAGAAACTAGCGTGTGCAGTTGGGATTTGGCACTTTCGGATCTGCACCCCAAAAGATCGGGTCGGGGCGTGATTTCTGCCGCCACATCGGGAGTCCAATTTGCAGACGAAAACTTTTGGGCGGGATTTCAATTACAGAATGGGCTTACGCGCCAAGCAGACAGCAGCGGCGGCGCCGCCAAGTTCAGTACGCTCAAGTCCGTCACGGTGGTCGCAAGGCGTAATTCACGAGGACATGTAAACCGAGTTCGAATACGTAGTCAGACACTGAAGGAAACGCATCCCGAGTCCCTGATCTGTCTCTCCCCTCCCCAGCTTAGCCATCTCGTTGTGCAACCATCCGAGGGTGTTCGTAACCCTGTTTCAGGAAGAAAAATGTGTGTCTGAAACTCTGCACTTGTGTTCGTCAGCCACTGTATTTAGGCCTCCTCTGAATTGAAGGGTAGGAAAATCAAAGGAAAGGGAAGTGCAAAGGAATAGGAAGTCCTGACCGGCACAATCCTATGGGCAAAGGAATTTTCACCATTGCTTGTTTGATTGCAACGTAGGAAATTTAAAATGAAGCTAGAGCTCATGTTTTTTTTCCTGTGAAAACACACTACACCATTCCTATAGGATTTTTTCCTACAGGAAGCTATCCTTTGAATCAAACGTGTACCTAAGGGAAAATTCCACAGGGTTGAAATCCTATAGAAATCCTAAGGAAATCCTCCAAATCAAAGGAGGCCTTAGTGAGATGCCAGTTCTTTTCACGTACGCGTTTCCAGGGTACTGTTATGCTCTGCCACATGGGATGTTTCAAGTAAGACCATACTTCAGAATAGGGGAATATGAAGTCCATGTCTAGTATTTCAATCAGATTTTTAAACCATTTTATTGACAAATATAATCATATTTTTACCTAAATGGGTCTATATTGTATAATGTTAAACACATAAATTAGTTCCACAATAAATAAAACAGAAATATAATAATTCATACAACAATTCAAAATTGAAATCTGAGAAGTTCAACTAGATCAAGCCCCGGTCTTCTTTTTCTCGGAGCACCCATAAATGCTAAACTAGATCATTTTGTGACAAAAAAAAATCAAAGATCGAGTTGTCGTCAATCCATTAAGATCGGGTCGCAAGCCACATCAAAGAGGTCCTTGCAGATCAAATAATGAAACAATCAAATAACCCAACACCCTATCTAATTTAACTAGGCAAAAGTCTAGAAGAAAAATATCCATACAAATGTTCCAATACCTTGTGTACGAGACGGCCGCGAGGTGCCGACGCCGAAATGAGACGACTCGATGTGGGTGGAAGAGAAGGCGAACACAAAAGAGACGAGATGGACACATGGCCCCGTATGTCGGTATGGCGCCGTTTGCCTAATGTGTCCGACATTTCCAGTCCGACCTCTCCTTATGTGTCGGTACAGGCGTAAGGATGACTCCAACGGGCCGACGCACCGAGAGAGTTGACGCCATTAGGGCTGCGGCTGAATCCTATTTTACTGTCCAACGCCGCTGGAGATGCTTTAGCAGTGACAAACAACTTACATGACACATAGCCGGTGCTTCGTGTAATCGTGGGTCTCTCGAGCAGCTCATTCTTAATTTGTTCCTATTTCACTAGCTCAAGCGATGTTCTTATTTTTAAAGCGCGCCTCTGGTTGAAAAGTGTCTTTGACTTCCGAACACTAGTGATGGTGATATTTTAATTTTTATAATATTTACGAGTTTCAAAAAATGCAAAAACAATTCCGGATATAGCCAATGATGTAGCACACAGACGTGTAAAATATCAAATTCCAATAATTTGTATTATGCACTACATTAAAATGACAAAATATGGCAATTTTGAGATTTGAAAATATTCATATTCAGATCAACACTTTTGTCATTTTTATGTAGCCCAGAATATGAAATAACTGAAATTGATTTTTTGAAGGAAAATAGTGTGTTGCCCAGGGAATAGCTGCCCCCTCCCATCCACCGTAGGATCAATAATTTTGAAATTCGTGTCTGCCTACTTAGTGGTTTTATCGATATGAGCTGTGGGGTGATTATGTTCTTAATAAGATTCTCTTGTATCTGTAATTTCTGGCAGCACATGTCACATCATCCACATGCATTGATTTCCCTTTTTGTTCAGAGTATTTTTCTTGTCTTCATGTTAGTAGGTTGGATATAGCACGTACTACATATATGCATGTTGGGAATCGAGCTTTGTACTATCCTTACTGCCATGCACGTGTCATATCACATGCAGCTAGTTGTGAATGATATATCAGTGTATACGATACATTGTGGTAGCTTATATATTATAATCATAGTTAGTCTGTTGTATGCATCTGGTCATATTTTTATAATATATTGTTTACCGTGCATGTCTTGTAGTCATGTCTTGCGGCTCAACTCACGTAGAAGACACTGAATCTGACAAGTCACGACAGTTAAACACACTCTCTAAAAGCTCATTAGTAGCAACATCTTTGTTTCGTAACAACCTGCTAGTTGGTTGTTCACACACATCCCTACATATAATATGTGGTAGATGCAAGGGGGTAGCTATCTCCCGTGGCAGCAAATCCGCACTCTTTTTTGAATGATTGTGAAATACACGCTTTACCACATCCGGAATTTTGTTTAAATTTCTACAAAATACATAAATAGTTTTTTGGATTTTAAAAAAATACCAGAATTACTTAAACTCGGGAGTAAGAAATCTCCTCTCGCCTTTAGTCTTAAACTCCTTCCGTTTCAAAATAGTTGACGTGGATTTGTCCAAAATCAGATGCATCTACACCAAGGTTTTGGTTACCGGCCGAAATACCGAGGGTACCGACCGGTTACTGGACATCCCCCCCACCCCCCCCCTCCACACTCACACACACGGTAAATGAGTTTACCGGACGAAAAATCTCAGTCGGTTTGAATTTAGGCTGAATTCATTCTCTCAAAATATTTATTTAATTTTTTTCAATGTTTTTTAGTTTGAAATTCAAACTATGCCCCGGAAATCCCGGTCCCTCTGAGATATGCACTAAAATATGTTTAGATACATTTAAATTTGAACATATCCAAGTCGTGTACATTTTGCAACGGAGGGAGTAAGTTGTAACCATTCCTTTTTCATCTCGGGTCACGCCGGAGACACGGCTCTCCATGAGTAAATTACAAAAACTATCACAATTGTCAGCCAAACCACATGTCAGTACCTATTTTAGTGATTTTTTCAAGTCAGTACTGATCGTGGGACGGCGAGCAACAAATGGCGCTAATGGCTCGTTTTAACCGTTATGACAAGGTTGGCCCGCTGTCAGCGCTGACTTGGCCAAAACGGCCGTTAGCCTCTGTGACTGCGGCTGGTCAAAAACTGAACCATCTGTTGGGTGAGGATGAGGTCATGCTGACATCAGCAACGATACAATACTTAGATCCTGCCGATCAAGGGATCAACGATTAGGGAGGCGAGGGAACACGCGCGAGGGCGCGTTGGATGCGCCCGGACACGGGCGACCAAATTAGGGCAGCCCACGACCAAATGGTCGTCGGGGAACGCCGGGCATCCGCGACGAACGGCGGCCGGAGTTGCAGAGGATGGCTCGATTCGTCGGGCTCCGGCCGTTCGAGCAAGCGGTACTCGACTGGGAGATAGAATAGAGCGGGGCGGAGCTTCTGGTCTTCACATCGGAGGTCGGGATGGCGCCAAACGACGGCGATGGACGGCGAACCGGGGCTAGGAGTTGTGCGTGTACGCGTTCCTGGCGAGGCCGACCCTGAGCACCATGCCGTGGAGCGTCGTCGGCGTGGGCCAAGTGCGCGTACACCGCGAAAATCGACGGGAACGTTTGCCGCTCTGGCGGCTTGGGCGACTGGAGCATGCCGAGGAACAGCCTGATGTCGATCGAGCTGCCAAGGACGATACTCGTGCAGAAGCCAGGTGAGTAACCCGGTTGTAGCGCACGAATGAAAATCCATGCGTTGCTCCAATTGCTCTCATAGTAGTGTACTAATTTGTTGAAGCCATGCACGTATCGATCATGCAGCTGCCGCGGCGTCACCTGTGCACAAGGCACGTCGGCACCTGTTCGTGACAGGCCGGTATCGTCAGCGCGGCACGACCAAGACGGCCGTCTCCTCAACGGGTTGCTCTCTCCGGCCTTCGACGAGCAGTCGTGCCCCGTTCAAGTCCGACGTCTACTTCGCCACCGTGTTCTTCCTCATGTCGGCGTACCGGCACGAGCTCGAACGGCTGTTCCCGTCCACGTGTCGCCCATCATGATCCCTGCGGTCTCGCCGCCGGCCTGCCGGCCGCCGCTGCCTGCGTCACCGCGACCCTGGTGGCATCGGGAGAGCGGTACAAAGACGCGGAGAGCGTGCACCGGGAGGTCCTGGCCCTGGCGGCGCGCTATCCATGGTGCGCGCGTTCAGCTACCAGGAGGGAGCAGCAGCGCCTACAGGCGGGCGAGCACGACGGTGGCAGATGGACGGGCGGCGAGTCGGCGTGGCGTCGGGCTGGTCTGACCGGGTCAGTCTTGACCAGGCACATGCACGGTCTAAACGGCAAGGCTAACGGCCGTTTTGGCCACGTCATCGCTGTCAGCGGGCCAGGCTTGTCAGAACGATTAAAACGAGCCATCAGCGCCATTTGTTGCTCGTTGTCCCAAGTACTGACCTGTGATTGGCCGACAATTATGGTAGGTTTTTTAATTTACTCGCTCTCCGTCGACACGCCACCTTGCGTACGTCACAGGTTTTGTTTTCTATCATCACCGGGCAATATATTCTTTTGCGCGGTCTGACATAAAACTCACGTCCTTTCATGAACTGCATCGGGTCACTTGATCGGTTCTACAGTGGCAAAAATATCGGTACCGGCCAAAGCGGTGAGGCAGAACTGTAGAACCGGGCCCACGGAGGTAGATAGTGGATTTCCTTTTCCTCTCTCGAGACAGACAGCCTGTGATTTCCTTTCCTTTTCTTGTTCTTCTTGCTGAAGGCGGAGGCGAAGAACAACAAGCAGAGGGTTCTGTTCTGTCTTCCCAACCCAAGCCAGACAAGATGGATGTGGAGATCCAGCAGCCGCGGGAGGTGGGCAGCTCCAGGGTGGTGAAGGTGGACAAGGACGCCGCCTGGGAGCTCTTCACCAGTCAGGCCGCTAACGAAGGCCGCACGGTGAGCCGCTTCATCCATTCATCCCTCATTCTTTCCTTTCCCCTTCTTCAGTTCTTGTTCTTGTTCAATTCTTCAGTTCTTGTTCACTGTATCCTTCATCCTATATGCCTTTTTTTAATCAGCTTCAGAAGTTGACTTTGCTCTTGTGCTGTGCTGCGCTGTACAGGTGGCTGGTCGCTCACTTCGGGGCGTCGTGGTGCGTCACGTCCCTCTCCATGAACTACAAGTTCGAGGAGCTCGCGCAGACCCACCCCGACAAACTCTTCCTCTTCGTCGACGTTGATGATGTCCAGGTAACCATTCTTCTCGACTTCTCGTCCTATATATGGCTGCTTGTGTATATGCTTCAGAGAGCATCACCTCGTTTTTCGGAGAGCAAAATTTAGACTGAACTTTCTTCAGAGAAATGGACGGAAGATAGTAGATTAGCAAGGCATAACCTGATGTGATGTTTCACCTTGTCCCGGGAGATTATGTTGAACTGATAATCTGATGTGACCCATTTCTTGCATAAACCAAAATAAAATAAAACGGTTCCATTTGTTAAAGACGCTGCAACGATGTGTGGTACTTGTACATGCAGGGCGTGTCGTCCAAGCTGGGAGTGAAGGCCATGCCCACCTTCTTCCTCATCAAGGGCAAGGAGGTGGTGAAGACGATCGTCGGCGCCAACCCAGACGAGGTCGCCAAGATGGTGGACTTATCCGCTGACTCTGCTGTTACCACTCTTCCTGACATCGTGATCCAATAATAGGCGTTTGCCTTTGTCTGAACCTGCTACTCTGAGTACGAATGCTTGCTTGGTTCCGGTGTAACTCTGAATCTGGGGTGTCTGCCTCTTCCTGCTAGAGGAGAGTAGGATGACTTGTGTCTTGGGTAGGGCTGTTGGTCCTGCAACTTTTGACTTGCTTTCTTAAATGTTACATGCTGTATGAGTGTGTTTTTGTTCCAGGGTTGAATAGATGGTTTAGTGTAAGCACACTTGGCTGTTAATACCGTTGTGTGTGATAGTCTGAAAGGTGGTGTTTTTTTGTTTGCCTGATGTGAGAGTTCCAATGCGCACTCTCTGACGATGAACTTAAGAAATGGATGGTGTGATAAGACTGTGAAAGTGCCAATCCCTATGATAGTTTAGTCATTATACCAACCTTCACCAGATTATGTCAGTAGGTGGAAGTGCTTGTTTGTTACTCTAGGCAGTATCATACTAGTGTTAGTACAAGCGCATCTGAATCAAAAGGATTCCCAGCGTACCTAACCATCTTGGATGGAGCGAACAAAACTGCAAGCTGTTTGTTGGCCCGTTGCAGCATGTGACCCAGCCACTGAAATGCCACCTGTTGGATTCATCTCTGATTCTCCGTGCCCCATATTGATATTCTGTCTCCAAAACATAAAAAATCTCAAAGGCAAAACAGGAAGAAAGGTGGAACTATTGAAGAAACTTTCTCTACTATGGTGGTGCCCAGTGTCTGTCCTCGACGTAACTTCCACCATAATCTCATACTCTGTTCTGAAGCAATCTCATACATGCTGTAGGTGTGTCGGTGGAGAAGTACAATCAGGCCATCACTACCGAGGACAGGACACATTTAGTTACTCACTGATTACTGACAGAACTCTAGTGACTGAGTAAACTGCACTCAACTAGAAGAGATCACTGTAAATTAGACTATGTATATGCACCACTAGCTCTCTCTGCATCCCTCTCTAGTTAATCCTCCTCAGCTCCGTCCACGTGAAGCCATGCACGAGTACTAGCTATATCGACAAGCAGCACCACCACCAAAAACAAAGCGAGGAGGCCGAGCCAAGTGCCCCCTGCTCTGGACTGGACCCCCGTCTCTCCCACCACCACCACCGTTCTCCTTTACTCTCTCCACGAGTGTGCCATTTCTGCGTGCTCGTGTGAGCGAGTGCTAGCCGGAGAGGAAGAAGAGAGGAGCTTCTCCTCACTCTGTCTGATCGATGTGCTGCTACGTGGGCAAGGCCACCAAGATCTTCCTCTGCCTCGTCACGGCGCTGCTCCTCGCGGGCCTCGCCCTCGGTTTCGGCCTGGCGTACCGGACGCTCTGGGGTGCCCGGAGGGCCGAGCCGACGTGCCGGTGGCCGCGCTGCAGCGAGCAGCAGCCGGGGCAGCCACTCTACGGCGTCCCGCTCCTCCCGGCCACGGCCACCACGCCGCCGTCCACCCCGCTCACGGAACCTGCCGTCGCGGTCTTCCCCGGGTTCGTCGCCTCACCCACCGCCGTGCCGCCCACGGCAGCGAGCGTGCCGTACTTCGGGCCGCCCAGCCCCTTCTCCGTGGGGCCCGGCCCCTCCTCGCGTCCATGAGAAGAGCCGGTCATTTCTTTTGGTCCTCTTTTTACTCTGCAAGTTTGGAATTTGTCCTGATTTTGACTCGTTTCGGTGTACAATTTTTTAACTTTTTGTTGACCTGATTTTAACTCGATTCAGTGGCGTGAAGAATGGGCTAAAACTTTCCTACATGTTGATTATGTTGATGGCCGTTCTGTGACAAATAAGACACCCTTGATGATGTAATAGTGATACTTGCCAAATATTTTGCAGTAAAACATCATTTTTCTATGAGAATAGTTCATCAAATTGGTTTTATCATGTGCAAAGATATTGTTTTACTGATGTAAAAAGGGTGGACTGCAGGGATTTTCCGTAACTAGGTGTGTTCGCACCCCCATTGTGTAAAACTATAACACATTGTGTAAAACTATAACATATCGCCATTGTGTAAAACAATAACATATCGTAAGGTGTTGAAAAAAAGACAACAAATAGACAATGGCTATATACTCCCTCCATTACGGTTTACTGGGCACAATTCCAATATCATTTTTTTTATTTTATCTACTACTCCATCCGTATCAAAATATAAGACTTTCTAGCTATCCCACCCACACATGTATCTACACATGTTTTAGTGCAAGGTTCACATGAACCTTGCACTAAAACATGTCTAGATACATGTGTGTGGAATATCTAGAAAGTCTTATATTTTGATACGGAGGAAGTATATTAGACAAATGTCATTTTCATACGGTTTTTTTTTGTAAGTGATCCTATTGTAGCATACCATATATCTATGGTTTTCTACATTTTGTAGAAAACCCACAAAAGTTCGAGATTAGTGCGCACCCACAACTAGTTTCAGATTTTCGTGTACGCATAGCTATTCCGAACCTTCGACGCTAGTTTTTGCAAAAAAAAAAAACCTTCGAAGTTAGTTATGCTAGTGCAGGTTTGGTTTTTGCAATCATCTTACCAGAAGTTTAGACGAAAATTGTGACGCAAAAGGTAAACTAGAAACTTTAAACTATTTTGATGTAACTTTTGATTCCATCACCTATATTCATTGTTCGTGTTTTATTTAATTGCCCCAAACTAATGCAATGTGTCCAGAGTAATCAATAAAATCATACTGGGTGGAGCATCTCTAGCAGATCCCTTAAAAGAAACAAAACCTTGGCGGGAGGGACATTTCAGCGCGTTTTTTTCCTCCAGGGCCGTCACCGCCGCCGTCGATCTCCACGCTCCCGCACCGTTCATCCTCCTCCCGCCGCCCTGTCAGCGCCATGCGGTTCACCTTCCCGTCTGACGTGGTTATGCCCACGGCAATCCCAGGGTCGAGTACCCCAGTTAGATTTAGAGGGAGAAGATGTACGCGCTGGTAGTATCGGACGGCTGACAAGCAGGGATTTACCCAGGTTCGGCCCCTCATTGTGAGGTAAAGACCTACTCCTGCTTGTCTGATTATGGCGATATATGAGGTTACATGGTGGCCGTAATGGCGATTATGGTGGTGAGACGTGATGTCTCTATGTCTATGCTATGGCGTGTATGCCTGTTATCTGTCTAGTTGTGCCCTCTCCCCCCTGGCGGTGCCCCTGCCTGGCTTTATATATGTAGCCAGGTGGGGTTTACATGAGTCCTAGTAGACTACGTCTTGGAGTCCTTGACTTGTGCTTGAAGTAATTGCTGGTCCGTCAGGTGGGCCTTCGTCTGGGCTGTACCAGGTATACCAATAATAGGGGACCCAAAGGGTATAACCCCGTCAGTAGCCCCCGAGTGTCTGGTCGATTCGAAGAATCGGGCAGAGACTCAAAAAAACAATATGTCGAGTAAGGTAGTCGATGCGTCGAGTATGTTGATATTCATATGATGATTGTATTATCCATTCTTCGTGAGTTGAATCATTTATAAGAAATCCAGCGTATATGTATATGAAATACAATAATAATAAATCCGATGCGATCTATAGAGAGACCGACTTTGAGAAATCCAATAATAATAAATCCGATGTGATTTTGAGAAATCCGTGCAGGTTATAGGGAAACCCGACTTTGAGAAATCCGTGCGGGCTATAGAGAATCCGACTTTGAGAAATCCGTGCGAGTTATAGGGAACCCGACTTTGAGAAATCCGTGCGGGCTATAGAGAACCCGACTTTGAGAAATCCATATATCACTCGAGCCAATGGCGAGTGCGCTCCCGATGGGAGTTAGTCGATGAAATTTGCGGTGTCCAAGGAGGCACTCAACTTGGGCTCAATTTTTGTGTCATTTGCTTCGTTACTTTTGACTCGGTAATTCGTCGGGTGCGCGTCCAGCGCTCCCGATGGGAGTAGCCCCCGAGTGCCTGGTCGATTCGAAGAATCGGGCAGGGACTCATCTGCAGGTGTATGTTACCATCTGATTCTTTGCTCATTTTGCTATGTATATTGTGAGTCGAGATTGTCTCGATTGTGCTTACTGAGTCGGTAATTCGTCGACTGATATTCTGCTTTGGAGTCGAGTGTTTCATCGACTATGATTTTTGCTTATGATAGTCAAGGGATATTAGCTTAGCAGGCCCGGCACACACGACGGATCGGGGCCAGTTAACTACCATTTGTGGTAAAACCATACTATCTTTCAATCAAACTCGAGTCCCCGGACTCGAATCTGGAACAGACTGGACAGACTCGAAACGGCCGTTGAGGTCTTACTGAATCGAACTGCAGTATAATTTTGAATCTACCCAACGCGTCCGTCGGGGATTATTCATCATGTCTGCTGACACGGAACGCTTAAGGATAACGCTGCTGGAGCGGTCCTTAGCCCAGCTCGACTGGTCGGTGGGTCTTACCTTTGCACTATGTATGCAGCATCCAAGGATCGTTGGATCAACTCGGGAATATTTTGAGTCTGATTTTGCTTATGAACTTAGTCGAATGTGTCGTCGACTGACACTTTTGCCATTATTCTATCGGGTGCGCGACAGCGCTCCGATGGGAGTAGCCCCCGAGGCTATGTGCAACTATTTGTAGTTGGGCATAGGCTCAATTTGCCTTCATTTTGCTGTTTGTCAAGGATTTTGTGAGTGCTCCAATCTTTGCGTCTGCTGGCGTAGATATTTGCCGGTTGCATAGCACTCGAGCCAATGGCGAGTGCCCTCCTGATTGTCGAGTGCGGCTAAGGCTTTGTCGAGTAGCTAACCTGCACGGCGCAGCCCCCGAGTCTTCGGGTGCGGCTAAGGCTTTGCGAGTTGGGACCTGTACGGCGCAGCCCCCGAGTGTTCGAGTGCGGCCAAGGCTTTGCGGTGTTTAGTCGGAAGAAAACGACGCGGCGGACCGGAGCCGACGCGGCGGAGTTGAGCGGCGAAGAGGTCAACGCGGCTGACCGGAGTCGACGCGGCGGAGTTGTGCGGCGAAGGGAGTCGACGCGGCGGACCGGAGTCGACGCGGCGGAATTTTGCGACTGAGGGACTCGACGCGGCGGACCGGAGTCAGCGCGGCGGAGTTTTGTGACGGAAGGACTCGACACGGCGGACCGGAGTCGACGCGGCGGAGTTGTGCGGTGAAGAGGTCGACGCGGCAGACCAGAGTCGACGCGTCGAAGTTGTGCGGCGAAGGGACTCGACGCGGTGGACCGGAGTCGACGCGGCGGAATTTTGCGACTGAGGGAGTCGACGCGGCGGACCGGAGTCGACGCGGCGGAATTTTGCGACTGAGGGACTCGACGCGGCGGACCGGAGTAGACGCGGCGGAGTCGAGAAGCGCCGGTTTTGTTGTTTGCCGTTGATGACGAAGCGCCAGCCCCCGAGTATCGGAGATGGAATTAATTATGCGGAGTCGAAGAAGTCACGGGTGTTACCAGCCCCCGAGTGTTGGATGCGTGTGCATACGACGCCCTCTTCCCGAGTCGACGGTCTGTCGGGTATGCGTTGTTGAAGCTGAAGCCGTTGTTGATGCCAAGTTGTGAACGCCATGACGATTTCGTTGTAGAAGATGCGATTGTTAAGTAGCCGAAGTTGACCCCGGCGGGTCGATGGCAATTGTGATGGCCGGACGGAGTCGATGGTCCGTCGGGTCGGTGATGATTTTTGCCGATGTGTTGGCAGCGGACGCTGACCGCTGCCATCTTCCCGAGTCGCCGATTTGTCGGGTGCTCATGATCGAAGCTCATGCCGTTATTGATGTCGCCGAGCTGGCTGCTGGCTATTTCACTTTTTCCGTTGTTGACGTCGCCGAGCTGGCCGCTGGCTATTTCACTTTTTCCATTGCTCGAACGCGAGTTTGTGCCTGCTGCCTCGTGCGTGCATTTATTGGTCTCGCTGCTCCCGATCATTGGGATTTGGTGCTCCTCGTACATGCACACATGTTATGAGATGAAAGGAATTAGTAGTAAAGGATAATCAGTATGATAATTAAATGAATAAAACAAGAATTGATCTATGCTGAATGAAATTGCTGCCGTTCAGATCCAGCGTGGGTTGATTCCAGGTTCTTGTCGAACTCGACGAGCTGCCGCTTTGCTGATTGCGATACGAATCAGAACGCCGCCGACGAATCTTGATTTGGCAAATTTGATTAGTACCACCCGATGAAGTCGCTGGCTGTTTGTTGTAGCTCTGATCCGGACTCGACGAGCCAGTTGAGTAGCGCCGGATTTTTGCAGATTTCACGTGTGTTGCGATTTGGATAGCATCTTGCCGTAGACGGTGTACGCCTTTGAGAATTTTTGATCTTGTTGATCCGGTCAGTCACATGCGAGGGGATTGTCGATGACGAGCCCCCGAGTGCTGATTTGTGACGGCGCATCGCTGCCGTTTTTTGTGTAGATTGGAACCACGTCAGTAGTTCGACCAATATCCACCGTTGTGGTCGATGATGTTGATGGAGTTGAAGTTTGTTCGCTGCGGAGTCGTTGTCGATGCAGATGCACAGTATCGCGTGCATACGCCGCCATCCTCCCGAGTCGCCGGTTTGTCAGCGTATGCGAGGTCGAAGCCGTCGTCCAGGGGCTATCCAATCTGCGTACGTGGATTTGATGTTCCAAACAATGGGTGAAAACAGCATGCACACATGGATTAGAATCACGACAAGATCCAATTTAAGAAGTAATTAATAAGAGAGAGTAGATTAAAATAAAGGAGCCATCGGCCATGGCCATATGCAGCTGTGAACTTTTTCCTGCTAGAGATTTCTTGCGAAGATCGATCCGTGCTTCTAGCTTCGGATTGCCGCCGGGTCAGCAGTAGCAATTCGACCGGCCGGCCGATCAGATTGGATCGCGTCTGCGCACGGAACGCCGTCGCCACCCGACGAAGTTGTCGGCTGCTTGTTGATGACGAATTTGATCGCGTCGCCTGCGATTGTGACTTAGATTGGATCTGCTATGCGCGGAGCGCCGCCGCTTTTGCTGATGAAGATTTTGTCGATGAATATGATGAAGCCGCTGAAACCGCGATCCAGCACGCGTTCTTCCCACAGACGGCGCCAATTGACGTGGTTATGCCCACGGCAATCCCAGGGTCGAGTACCCCAGTTAGATTTAGAGGGAGAAGATGTACGCGCTGGTAGTATCGGACGGCTGACAAGCAGGGATTTACCCAGGTTCGGCCCCTCATTGTGAGGTAAAGACCTACTCCTGCTTGTCTGATTATGGCGATATATGAGGTTACATGGTGGCCGTAATGGCGATTATGGTGGTGAGACGTGATGTCTCTATGTCTATGCTATGGCGTGTATGCCTGTTGTCTGTCTAGTTGTGCCCTCTCCCCCCTGGCGGTGCTCCTGTCTGGCTTTATATATGTAGCCAGGTGGGGTTTACATGAGTCCTAGTAGACTACGTCTTGGAGTCCTTGACTTGTGCTTGAAGTAATTGCTGGTCCGTCAGGTGGGCCTTCGTCTGGGCTGTACCAGGTATACCAATAATAGGGGACCCAAAGGGTATAACCCCGCCACCGTCGCACAAAGGTTCGGGCCATTCTGCGCCTCTCGCCGCCAACTCCACGCCTCCCTTGGCCACCCGGTACTATGCTCCCGCCTGGTACATCATCTACACGGCCTGTCTGGTACGACGCCGTGCCTCATTTCCTTCTCCTCTTTCACCCCACGCACCCTTCGGTTTTCTTTTTTTTTTGAAACACAGTACAACGCAAGCGCTCATATACACGCGCACACACTCACCCCTATGAACGCACGCACGCACACCCTACCCCTATGAGCACCTCCGAGAGACTGAGTCGGCGGGTCGAGTCTTGAGATTGACGAAGTCACCACGGGCGCCTCGCTGTCGACGGGAACGTCGCCTCCCACTGAAGAATATTCCGCCTTAAATGAGAAACACCAGCGTCAAACCTGGGGTTTGAACTCTGGTGGGCTAGGGGTACAACCACCCAACTAACCATCTTGCCACAGGCAAGTTCTCCGCACCCTTCGGTTTTCATTCGTCGTCTCATCCACCCTTATTTCTCATCGTCGTTATTTTCCTTGCGTCAACCCATGTCTCTTGCGGTTTTGCCTATGCACCACCGCCTGGGCGCGAGGACGAGCGGCATCACCCCAAATAAGTTATCAAGCCATCCATGTAAAACCTGAGACATGGTTCAACAAAATTCACATGGATACGGAATTTTCTCGTAACCACGGGATTTTGTACCACGTCTGAACTAATTTAAATAAAACTGAAATCAGTTCAAAATTTGCTAAAATCAAGTGGATTACGATCGGACTCGCTCGGCCACCCACAACACACGCTAACGGTCAAATTAACGTTAAGATTTTGTATAACAGATTATTCAGCAACAAATCACAACGTAAACAAATCACCTAACGGTAAGTACCTGCCCGTTTCCTTGACGCGTTTTCCTTCCTTTCGTCGCAAGCCGCCCACGATCCTCGCGTCCTCCGAAATCCAAATCTTTTCCCAACCAATCCGAACGTTTCCTTTCCTTTCCCGCTCCGCGCGCCGCCACCGACACGCGGGCCCCGGTGCGTCGGCCCCACCGGACAGGCACCAAACGGGGCGGCGACCAGCGCCTGATGATAAAGTCCAGAGGCAGAGACTCTGACTGTGTCGCCCGCCCGCCCGCCGCGACGAACCGCACCGCTCCCTGGATCCCCTCGCCCACGATCCGATTGGCCGAGGTCTCGGCTGATTCTTCCTCCTACTCCCCGCCCGCCCGCCGCCCCGGTGGGATCTCCGCCGGCCGCGTGGGCTCGCCGATTCGGACGAGGTAATTAGCCCCCTGCGGATTCCTCCCCGTCGCTTTCTTGAGTCGGTTCTTGTTCAAACGGAAAATGGTTCTTTGAGATTTTCTTTTCGATTGTCTGGAATGGTTGGAACTGGTCGATTGGTAGGTTCGGATCCTTCCGTTGTGACTCCGGGCTTTGGCCGATTTCGCGTAGGTATGCGCGTTAGGAATCGGCCGTTTAGGCATCTGCTGGGGAGTTCTTGGCGATCATGGTTTGTAGTGCGCGAATTGATTCTCGTTACCGTTTCTTTTCATGTAATCAGTCGTCTGCGATGCAGTTTGGGGGTGTGAAGACACTGTCCTGTTCCTGCTTTTTTGGGGGTGAAGAATCCTGTTCATGTTAATATGTTATGCCTTTGGATTAAAAAGAATCACAGTTTGAGTTTATTTCTTTGCTGATTTAGCGGTTGCGTGTCCCGGTACTGTATCTTTTCAAGGCATTATTGTTGGATAGGCTTATCCTCCTGCTTCTTTGCGTATTGTTATCTTGCACATAGTGTTTGTTCTAGGTGTTATTGCCAACCCTCACATGTATTAAATTAAACTTCTCGCAGGCTAGCAGCGAGGATCAACCATAACCAGTGGATCAAACTGGTAGAAGGCGTGGATTATCCATTCTGACTTCCAAGTCAGACCCTTCAACTGACAGGACCACCCTGGCTGTTGCAGAAGATAGTTGACAAGTCAGATTTCTGACAGCTCGGACTCCAGTCACACGTTCGCCAGCAATATGGAGATCATTGACTTGTGTTCAGATGATGAAGACGATACCAAATCGCCTTCAGATGGTGTAGGCATCACTCTTTTGGGCCTGGACAGAAAAGACAAGCTTGGTTCTGATCATCCTAGTGACGGCGTCGACCGTTCTCTTGTTTTATTCAACACACAATTTGGCCAGAATAATGGAAAGCACCCAATCGCTTTGGATGATGCTGATTGGTTAACTAACACTCACGCTTCATCCTCTTATCGATCTCCGGCTGTTTCATCACAACACAGGATCTATCCTCTATCAAGTTCCTCGGTGATGCTACATGGTTCCTCCTATAGTAGCAGCCTGAAGGTTTTGTCTGAAAATGACGATGGTGAGTACACTTGATTAACACTGATAATTGTCAGTGATTAAAATGGAAACTGGTGCAGCCGTGACTAGCAGGATTAACGTTTTACTTTTTACCTTTCGATTTTTTCAGATGACATCTACATGTATACGGTTCCGCCTCAATCATTTCCAACCAGCCATTCATTATTGAATGACATTAAGATCAAGGAGGATCTTACTGCAAAGTTTGATTATTTTGGAACCAGTGCTGCTAATGAAACTGGGGTTTCTTCGTCTACAATGTCTGCAGATTGGAAACTACCTTTTGGTAGCAGCCAAAAGGTCGAAACTGATGAAACTGATAGCGATAACGGTGTGTACTATATATCTTGTTCCTTGAAATATTATGATAGGAGAACTTGAGCAAAAAGATTCATACTCGTGCAAACTGGGACTAATAAGATATTTTCATAACTTATAGATGATGTCTACACATATGAAGGCCCACGTTCAGATAGGATGTTTCCTCCGTCAATGTCGTCCTGGAATTCAGTTGATGGTGCTGAAGTTAATGGATTTGGCACACAAAGCCATCCTAACGTGGAACATCGGCCTTCTGGTTGTGACGAGAGAGCAATATATGAAGAAGCCCTACAGGTATATATTGCTTGTTGGTCGATACAAACAAGTCAATGTAAAGATCATATATGCTTAATTGCGCCGTAACTTTTATCTGAATCATTTTACTATGGATTGTACTACTTTAAACAAAACATTTTTGCAGCATATCAGTCAAGAAACAAGGGAAGAAGATCTGCCTGAAGGTGTTATGTCAATATCACTCCTGAAGCACCAGGTAAATTTTATCTTCCAAAATCTCAGGTATTGTAATGTGTGATTACTTGAGATATCCTGTTTACTGGTATTTTCTTCTTTTATGTTTGAAAGAAAATTGCATTAGCTTGGATGCTCTCCAAGGAGAATAGTTCACATTGTCCAGGTGGAATTTTGGCAGATGATCAGGTTATTTTCCTTTCCTAGCTTATTTCACTAGCTGTTAGTTACTTTGCCACTTTTCCTTTCTTAGAGACAGATAATTTTCCGTGATGTAGGGTCTTGGGAAGACAATATCCACGATCTCCCTTATACAAAAGGAGAGGGTTCAGCAGTCTAACTTCATGTCTGCTGATTACGACAGTAAAAGTTTTGTATCATTAGACCTTGACGAGGATGATACAGTAATGATAATGACCAAGAAGGAAATGAAGGGTGAACCCTCAGATAGGCTTGCCTCCAATCTTGAGCTCTGTGCTCAGTCAGGGACTGCTGTTGATAGAATGGTCAAGCCTGTTAAAGTTGAGCCCAAGAAGAAGACCAGAGTAAGATTACCATCCTCTGCATCAACCTTGAGATCTGCTACAAGACCATCTGCAGGAACACTGGTGGTGTGCCCGGCTAGCATTCTTAGGCAGTGGGCTAGTGAGATCTCTGCCAAGGTTACAGAAAGTTCCAAATTATCTGTTTTAGTTTATCATGGAGGTTCAAGGACTACAGATCCAACTGAGTTGGCAAAATATGATGTTGTTGTGACCACATATGCTATTGTAGGCCAGGAAGTGCCCAAACAAGGCTCTGATGATGATATGGAGCAAAAAATAGTGAAAAGTATGGGATATGTCCAGATTTTGGTGCTGGCAACAAAAGAAAACTTCAAAAAGTGAACAAGAAAAATGTAAGTAAGAAAAAGAAACTTAACAGTTCAGATGCTGATCTAGAGGGTGGCCCACTTGCCAGGGTACGATGGTTTAGAGTTGTGCTCGATGAAGCACAAACAATAAAAAATCACCGTACTAAATCGGCTATAGCCTGTTGTGGATTAAGAGCAAAAAGGAGATGGTGCCTATCGGGCACTCCTATGCAAAATACAATTGACGATCTCTACAGTTATTTCCGCTTTCTGAAGTATGAGCCATATTCTGATTATGGAAAGTTTCAATCGATGATAAAGAAGCCAATTTCTAGAGGTTCAAGTCAGGGATATAAAAAACTCCAAACAGTGTTGAAGATAGTTCTGCTGCGGCGCACAAAAGGTGAAATAAAATACTTTGGATACATATACCTGTCTGCAGTTTTGTACCTTTTCTTTATCTAACAAATGTCGTGGAGGCATAAAAACCGCACACCATTGCCTACAGAACCAACTCCAGTATTAATCACTGCCATGACCACTAGTAATATCGATGATACATTATCTGTAGATGCATATGTATTTGACTGACATTTTCGTATTGAAAACCGCAACCTTATTTGTCTAGGAATGTAACTTCTCGTGTGTATATTTATTAGCATAAATATCTTCCATTCTACCAGCCATGAAATACAACTGAAAACTAGAAAACTGAAGGAGGGAAACAAAGTTTTTAAGTATGGGGAACCATACTAGGCAGTGAGCACCTTTCAACTTTATAAACGCTGTTTGTGTTTTGCACTTCTTTTCCCTCGGAAGGCAGTTCCGTCATGTTTTGTGTCTTAACTATGTAAGGTGCTCTAAAGTACACATGACTGTTGACTTGGTTCTTTGCTGGCTGTGATTTCTTCCATTGATGTACTTTTGAACTGTTTCCATATAGAAACACTACTTGACGGAGAACCAATCATAAAAATACCTTCGAAGACAATTAAGCTGGAGAAAATAAAGTTCACACAAGAGGAGCGATATTTCTATTTGGCTCTTGAAGAAGGTTCTCGGCAAAAGTTCAAGGCAGGTTTAAGTTTATAGATTTAATTTTGTTCAGTTTTTTTTCTATCCTTAGGTACTCAGTTAGATTGTGTGTTTAGATCATATTTAAACTGTTCGTAATTATGGTGTGCTGTCTAATCTCAAAAGCAGTAGCTCGAAGTTTTCAACAGCTCAGTTGCTGAGTTATACAACTCAGTTGTGCATTTCAGGAACGCCCCTTAGAAAAATAGCATGATTATATTGTCTACTTACCAAACTGTTTGTTATCCCTGCTGCCTTATCTTACCTGATAAAACCTTTTTATCTGGTGAGTTTTGTGTGGGCTCGGAAAATTGGAAGGATTGTTCTTTGCCTTTGCTATTCTTTTAATGAATATGATCCAAACATTTGCATTAACTTTATAGCTACCAGGTTTAGCAGTTCCGAGTTCAACGTGAGTTGTTCTTAATAATCTATACTATTGTTTAGTACTTTTTTCAAAATATCCTTCAGTTGTCAAGAAATTCTATTGGGAAATGTTTGTGATGCTTATATGTTCATGTTTATGTCACAGAAATTTGCTGCTGCTGGGACAATTAAACAAAACTATGCAAACATTCTTGTATTGCTGCTGCGGCTGCGGCAGGCTTGTGATCACCCTTTTCTTCTGAAAGAAGACAATCATGCAAATTTGACTAACCCGGCATCCATAGAAATGGCAAAACAGCTTCCCAGGGAAATAGTGATAAATTTGCTCGAAAAGCTGGAAGAACGGCATTTAGTTTGTTTTATATGCGCGGTAAGAATCCTGGTCACTCAACATCTATATTTATAAAGTTTGTTACCTTATCTCTGGATTTTATGTTTCTGCAGAAGGAAAAAAAGTTCACGACAAGAGAAAAGGTTACTAATTTTTTTATCTGAAAGGCTAGTTCTTCAACAACTATTTTAGTGAGCAGAATAATTTAATTTCACCTCATTTTTCAGGAGCCACCTGAGAATGCTGTTATAACAACGTGCTGTCATGTTTTCTGCTATGAATGTGTACTTGAAAGCTTAAGTGAAGAAGAAGTCTGCCCTGTTTGCAAACAGAAATTAAGCGCTGAATCAGTTTTTTCACGTCCAGTATTAAGGCTTTGTCTCTCTGATGAGTTGCAGTCCTATGCAACAACTAGTTCATCTGCAGCAGCAGTAGATGAATCGTCTGCAGCAGCAGATGAGGCAGATGAATCATCTGCTGCATCAGATGAATGGTCCTCAATTTGTGAAAAAAGTTACATATCCTCAAAGGTCCAGGCTGCCGTCGACACACTTAACACAATCGTCAATAGTGATACTATCGAATCAAGTCCTAGCCAGATAGCTCCTTCTAAGGCAATAGTCTTCTCCCAGTGGACTGGTATGCTGGACGTGCTGGAGCTTTCACTGAATAGCAATCTCATAAAATTCAGGAGACTTGATGGCTCAATGTCCCTTGATGTAAGAGGAGCAGCAGTGGAGGAGTTTAAGACAGACCCAGAGGTAACATTTCTTGCATTTTACTTGTTCTTTTTATTGTTATATGCAGACACTGATTCATTTCCACCATTCAACAAGTAACCAGAAAGAACTGTTTTCATTCTTCAGGTAAGAGTAATGCTTATGTCCCTGAAGGCTGGTAATCTTGGTCTAAACATGATAGCGGCTTGCCATGTGATTATGCTTGATCCCTGGTGGAACCCTTATGCTGAGGACCAGGCAGTGGACAGAGCTCACAGGATTGGCCAGACCCGTCCTGTGACCGTCACTCGTTTTACCGTTGATGGCACAGTGGAAGATCGCATTTTAGCTCTGCAGGTAATATTTTGGCTGAACATGTAAAATTGGTATTGACAGTTACAAAGAAATGGTTGGTTCGACATCTAGTTTATAGCATATATGGTTTAACAAGGATGGCTCTTCTCAGTTTCAGTTAGTTTTCTGTTCTTATTTATTAGGACGAATGTGTCACCTTTCTTCAACGTCCCTTTTATATGAAGATGAATTAATGATGAATGTAGATCGATAGTACAAAGTAGCTAAGATCTGTGTATGTAGATAATTCCAGAAGGACTTATTTTCTATTTTGTTTGATAATATGGTTTGTCGGAGGTCTGTTGAGTGAATTATAATACGTATTATGGAGTAGACACTGATGATAAAAACTGGATTATTTAGTTTCCGCACCGTGCTTGTATGTGTGCTATCCCTGTTTTGTTTTCTGTTTGACAAAGTGTTTATGTTCCTCTTGCCAGGCAAAAAAGAGAGAGATGGTGGAATCTGCTTTCGGCGACGAGATATCTGGTGGCATCGCAACTCGGCTCACCGTAGAAGATCTCAGTTATCTCTTCAACATATAGTAGCTGATGAACAAGCCTTGGCATGGCTAAATTATGCAAGATCTTGTTGCATAAGTTTTCTCTGTAATGTAGTTTTTATCCCAGTTTCGCAGGCGCTGGAGCGTCAGTTAGATTATCATCATAGGCTCACGGGCCTGCTGATAAGAGAAGTCTCTCACATATCTAGGGAAGAAATTTTTGTGTCTCTTGATTTCGATGCTCCGATTTGTACATACTCTCTCCAGTTCAGTTATTTTTCTGGCGGAGGCTAAACCAAGTCAGTATTTAATCCAATCCCCCAATGGTGGATCATCTTGTTTGTTATGATGCTAAACAATTTCTTGGTTGAATCCGAGAAGTTGTATGAAGTTGAACTCTTAACTAGACGGAACTTGAATACAGCGTTGTTGTATTTTATTTTCAACACGTATCATGTGTCAACTGGCGGACTGTGTGTTAGAAAACTCTGTAGGTGGTAACTTGAGTGTTGAGATCATTGCTGCTGCTGGGACGGTGTACATAAGAGATTAGATATTAGGCTGGGTGATCCCCATTCACTCACACGCAGTAGCAAGACATTAGGGCTAAATGTAACTTGAAAAAAATAGAGATGGATATTAAGGAGAAATATCTCCCGCTTCCACGGCTCCTACGAGGACGCTAGTAAGCATCGATTCTGCGTCTCTCATTCCTCTTATTCTTCGATCCATAGGGTGAGGTTTGATTTGCTTGACGATTTGTCATGGACGAATTACTCGTCTGAAATTTGATGATTGATCATGGATGAATTACTTGTCTGAAATTTGACGACTGATCATCGATGAATTACTGACCTGAATCTTAATCCTGCTCCGTGCAGCGTCTATACCACCGATGTGATACATCGATGAGCTGCCTGCTGCTGCCGCCCTCTATCCGTGTTGGCTATGCTGATACCGTGGTCGTCTTCTCGGATCTCGGTGAAGCTGACACAGCTACACGATTGCCTGGAGTGGCCGCTGGATGTGTACGGCGTCGTTGCCGCGCAGGATTCAGTAGACCGCAATCGCAACCTCATCTTCAATCGCACCAGAGACAATTGCCAGAGGCTCACCCCAGAGGTATATGCATCCATAGATGTTCACTACAGGATCGTTGTGCAGTGAAGGGCTGAACCTAAATACATGGTACATGCCGTTCAGTATGTTCACTGCAGGACCATTTTGCGGTGACATTTTACTGTATTTCAGCGTTTTATTCTGTCATTCATTATGAACCTAAATTCGATTATTTTCAAACATCAACCATATGCAGGATGCCTCTCTACGTTGACCGGTCCAATCTGCACCATCGTAATCTTTGATCCTGTCAACTCGGAGGTTGAGCTAAAGTTGAAGGGTGAAACACCGTCCCAAGATAAACTCTTAAGCCCTCTACTCATCGAGGACAAGTACTATTCACCATATGAACATTACTAAGGAGTTCACTGCCACACTTACACTTCCAAGCTGAGCACAGTGGAGGTGACAGTCAATCACCTCGAGCGAACAGTGTAGGCCACCATCGCATTCCGAGTCATCCAGGGATAGTGGCCAAGTCAGTACCACGGCCGATTCGTCGCGCCCATGCCCAGTTTAGATGATCTGGGTATTGTGCTGCTCGATTCTCGGGACGGAAAGGTAAGTGATGGCGCGATCGAGCTTTCACGCCGTGTTGTTTCGGTGGAAGAAAACAGAGAGCTGATGATTTCGGTGGATGCTTGGCTAGGTGATGGTGATGGCGATGCTGGTGGTGTTGTTGCCAGTGGTCAGGTGTTACTTGCGCCTAGAGGTTCGGGTAGAAGCAAGGGTGTGTGCGATGTTGGGTTTTGTAGGATAGAAGGTGTTGTTGTCTGGTCGCTTGTTGTGAACTGGTGATATGCTGGAATTTTTTCATCAGTAGCTAAGAGCATCTTTTAATTGATGATGTAAAATATGACACAAAACGGCTTAATGTAAAATATATATCACTAAAAACGTTATTTTGAGGGCACCGACAACAACCAACTCCAACAGGCGATATATTTTAGGCCACGTTTGTAGCCAAGAGCATTTTTAATGAGTGATGTAAAATATGACATAAAAAACGGCTTAATGTAAAGTATACAATATACATCACTAAAAACGTTATTTTTAAGGCACCGAGAACAACCAACTCCAACGGCTTATGCATTTTAGGCCACGACTGATCCACAGCTGCCCTAAAATAACCCAAACATGCGAAAATTTGATAAACATTCGATCTAAACATAGAATTAAAACACATAACTAAATATTCGAACTTAAACATAACTAAACATTCAAACTAAACAATGAACTAGATTTAGAACTAAACATAGAACTAATCCGACCAGCCGCTTAGGGAGGATGAATCAGAGCTCTAGTCGAACGAGTAGGATGAAGAGTCGATGGTGATCACTGTCGATGGGCCAGCGTCCCCCTCCTTCTTGACCGTCGAGGGTCCAACTGATCCGGACTCCATTTTTGTCTCTAGGTCACACTTCCACTAGACCTCCTGCTCGTACTGCACGTAGACCTCGCCATCGCCCTCCTCGTATGTCTCATGGATGTTCGGCTGCTACTTCCACTTCACCGAGTGAGTCTTCATCTTCATCACCGGCAAGCCGATAAACACCACATCCACCTGGGATCCGATCTCCGGAAAGTTAAGCTCCGAGCACGGAACCCCGAGCCTCCAACCGGCGATGTTGTACACGCAGGCGGCAACGTCCGCTCTCTCGAACGTGCCGAGCCAGTACCGCACTCCGCCGCGCTACAGCTTGGCGACGTAGCGGCCGGACTCCCGCAGCCCTACCCCTTGTAGTCGGTCTTGCTCTTGGTCTTCTTCCTTGGTGCCATGGCAGGCCGACAGCTAGGGCGTGGCGGCAAGGGCACGACGAGCAGGGGGCTCGGGCCAAAGGCAGCGAGGGCTGCAAGTTTTTAGTTAACTTGATAGCCACACTCTGATGAAAGCCCTACATTTTGTATAGACTGAAATATGTATGAACTAGATTACGATTTTTAATCATGTGCGTGAATCTTTATCTAGAAATATGCACGAGAACTGGCATAACACATTTTTACGAGTATATACATTGCGACTATGCAAAATGAATGTTACAACTAATGGTTAAGAATGCAAGCTAAGAAATATAAAATTATTCTTATAGGTCTATAACACAATAAAAATAAGTATAAAAAATTAATATAAATTTAATGGAAATCTATTCACCCGGATGTAAATTTCATTATACTAGCAGCCACACAAGAATGGCGGATGGAGCCCAGTAAGCTAACTTTAGTTCATTCGTATGAAAATTGCAAGTTTTTGTAGTCTACGTGTGGGGTTTCTTTTTCTAGAATTATTCTGATCTTAGGTAAAGAATGCTAACTTTTGCATTATGTCATTTGTGTGTTGCATCTCAAACACACCTGTAAGAGGCTTTAGACTTGGGAGCACATACAACAATCTTGTGAATTTCAACCCGCTGATGTACGATCCCTTGGAGCGGAGGAATTTGCATGCTTGTACATTGGTCTTCTCCGAGGCCTGGAGGTTTAGGTCCGTCAGGAGGCTCGTTTGTTGCAAGATGGACCATAATACCAACACGGCGCTGGCGGATTACGTGTGATAAGATATACATGTGCTTCAGTGCACACAAATGCTGGCAGGTCAACATGGGGAGGCAAAGGTTGAAGCCAAACTGACAGAACTGGGAGTGACGTGCTTCAGAGATGCTATATCCGAGTCGATACTCTTGAAGTACGATGCTCTGTACTTCTGAGTTCTGAGCCACAACTGACTGATACCGAAAGAGAGCTAGCAGCACTCTGCTTGTCCTGTTGTCCATACGATCTACTTGACTACTACTGTCCTTTCACCATCACTCTTGGCTGAGATGGAGGTCCAATTCCCTTCTACATTAAGAGACCATGGCAATAAGCATAGAGTCAAATCATACCTCTGATGTTGATGGTATATTACTGGTGGGAGCTCACGTTATGATAGAGGCTAAGAACAACACTGGAGATTATTATTCCTAACATTACACATTGATACTTTTCTGAGTACAATTTCTTTGTTCTATAGCTTGCATCCCGTGGCTAGAAAGTTAGATAGAGCGTCCAAACTTACACGAGTGGAACATGTTCCATGCACCACCAATACTTAAAGTACATGTCTCTCCTAATTAGTTTTGTGTGTTTGTTAACAACATAAGTTTGATCTTACCGTGTCTATAGGTAAAATTGTTGAAATGCACAAGACGGTGGTTGACCCCTCAAAAAGGAGAAAGATCGAAGACGGTGGCCCGTATATTTTATATTTATATTTGAGTCGTAGGGCTACCGCACTATCAAAAGGGGTTGCTCAATGCAAAGGTTGGGAAATCGTTTATCTGCACACATACATATATGCACCCAAATAATCCACCGATAAACAATGGTGAAGAGTTTCTCTATGGTTTCTAGTGATTGTTGGAAAACAGCCTGGAGACTCCGGTGCTATCAGGCCGGAGACTTCGGTGTGCAAATACCGGTGACTCTGACTCAGGGCAACCGGAGACTCCGGCCTCAATTTATTCCGAAATTGGTCCAGTTGCTAGCGCTTGGCGTTCGCCTCTGGTGCCCAGTCCGGAACATGGTTGCACTACTGGGAAAACCCTTATAGGTAGGTTACATTCTGTGGCGCACCCTTAATTGGTGCGCCACAGAAATATAATTCTGTGGCGCACCAACACAGAAAGTCATATTTCTGTGGCGCACCAAGCTAGGTGCGCCACAGAAAGTCACATTTCTGTGGCGCACATGGCCAAGTGCGCCACAGAAAGTTATCCGGGGGCGGGTTAAAATTTATAAAAAATAATTCTGTGGCGCACCTAGCACGTGCGCCACAGAAAGTTGACATTCTGTGGCGCACCAGCCAGGTGCGCCACAGAAAGGTGACATTCTGTGCCGCACCAAGCTTGGTGCGCCACAGAATTATTTTTTTCAAATCCCACCCCCCGTGGATCGCCTTTTTTTGTCTTACAGGAAGTAAAAGAAAATGATAAAAATTTCAATAAATAAAATTCTTTGACATGTAGTTAGGTATGAGTGTCTAGTAGGTATAGAAATTTTGAAATATGAATTTTGACCTTTTCTGCAACAAACAGGAAAAAATCTTGTAACGGACATAACTTTTGCATACGACGTCGAAATAACGCAAAAAATATGTCAAAAAAAACGTGAGAAAAATCCGAGTTCGAATCCACCCGGTTTACCCGGTCAGCAATTCACAGACTCCTCAAATCCAAAAGAAAAAAAAGTTATTTCAAACAGATGATTTTTCGCAGCAAAATCAAAAAATTCAAAAATTCCAAAAAAGGCACAGAAATGTATAACAAAGAAGATTGTTGATTTTTTTTGATTTTTTTATTTTTTTGGATTTTTTTATTTTTTTGGATTTTTTAGATTTTTTTAATTTTTTGGATTTTTGAAATTTTTTAAGTTTTTTGAATTTTTTTTGGATCTTTTGAAACTTTGGAAACTCCTTTTGAAAATTTAGAAGTTTTTGAAAAATCTAAAATTTAAAAACACATGTTTATAACATATATACATACAAGACTTAAGAGGATACATATGATATATATATCAATAAGAACTTGAGTAGCACAAGGGTAGGTGAAGTGGGTGGAACTTAGAAGTTAAGCATGCTAGGGTTGGAGCAATTTGAGGATGGGTGACCTAACGGGAAGGTATGAGTTCAAAAAATTCAAAAAATCTGAAAATAATTCCAATAATTAGGATTTTTCATATTATTTCATATTTTGATTTTTTTTGATTTTTTTGAAACTTTTTTTTTTTGCAGTTTTTGAATTTTTTCAGAATTCTATGGCGCACGCCACAGAAATCATTTCTGTGGCGCACCAGGCCAGGTGCGCCCATGGTGTGCCACAGAAAAAAAATTTAGTGGCGAGGATTCTGTGGCGCACCCAGGGTGCGCCACAGAATCCATTTTTGGTGCGCCACTGATAAGGCTTTTCCTTCTAGTGTTGGAGTCTGTCCGGAATCTCCGCTGAGGCCGGAGACTCCGGTCTTCCAGGTTGGAGACTCTTGGATTATTTTTCCTGCAACAACTAGATTCTTGGAGAGACTATAAATACCCTTCTCCTACCTTGGGCTGGGTACCACGACCAGAATATCTTCACCACCATTGTTGCAAGCTTCAAATCACAAGATCTCTCTATACCCACTCAAACATCTTGTCCTTCTAGAACCTTGGGGAGTTGACCTAGATCTATACTTTCACCAAAGCGATTTGATTTCCCCATCCATTTCATTGTGGAACTTGTTACTCTTGGGTTCGTTGGAACCCTAGACGGTCGTTGGTCGTCTTTGTGGCTTTGAAAGTCACGGGGACGTGCCGGGAGCCTCCAATTGAGTTGTGGAGTTGTGCCTCGGCCTTGTGAGTCTTGTGGATTTGGGAGCCACGGGATTTTGGTGGGAGCCTCCAATTTGGTTGTGCAGTGTGCCTCATCCTTGTAAAGGTTTGCCAATCCCAAGGGCATCATATAGTGACTCGTGCCACTCCTCATTAGAGGAAAGCACGAATGAGATACGGTGTGTCATATCACGGCTATTCGGGAATCACTTTGTGACTCCGCACATCTCCAACGAAGACTACCTTCCTTGTGAAGGGAACCTCAGGATAAAATGCCCGCGTCATTGTGTGTGTTATCTCTTAACATTACTTTACTTGTATTGCTAGCTTATCTTGTTTAAATTATCTTGCTAGCTTGTATCTTGCTCATCATATAGGATTGTTCACCTAGTTGCATATGTGAGAACTTATATTTGAGAAAAGCTTTTATTTGATTAAAGAGAAATAAAATTTGTAGTGCCTATTCACCCCTCCCACTCTAGTCCACCTACTCGATCCTTTCGGATACAAATAATTTTCCTGCGGAGTAATATTTAAAACTTTCACATACAGGCGAATGTAAGAGCATCTCCAACCGTAATCACCAAATTTGATTTGTCCAATCACAGAACTCATAGCTCAAGCCTCATATCCAGGCAAGCCATGCACATTGATCATACGATTATTCAATCAACATAAACGTTGTTCAAATCAACATAAAATTATTCATTGTACAGAAAAATACCTAAAAATTATTTGTAGTGCCAGATTCAAAATTAAATTCGATGTTTTCCAATAAAATTCCACGTATGGTACGCAAGATCATCATTGAGTAGTTGGACGTGTGCTTGTTGATATCAAAGCTGTCGATGCATCTCAAGGAAGTTCAGAATATGTTGTACATCTTGTTTTGTGAGGCGGACATGTTCTTCGGGCTAATACAAATGAAAAATAATCAAAAACCACTTCCTGAAATTTGACGAACACTTGACAAGCGAGGTGTATGTCTAACGGTGCGAAACATACCGTGGGTGCGATGTACGGGGTTGGCGACCGTGTCCAGGGGCAGCGGCAGTGAACGCAGAGGGTTTGGCTCCCTCCACTTCAGGTTTGGACCGACGACATAGCTAGGATGGAAACGACAACAGAGGTAGGAAAGGGCGGAGCGGGCAAGGAAAATGGAAGGAGGAGACAACCGTGCGAGGGTTCGGTCCTATTTGGTGTAATTTGGGGTGGGTCCGGCCCGTCGGAGCGGACGTGACGACCTCACTTTGGGAGTCTGATTGGGTGGATGTTTTCTTCCGAGCCGCGGCCACCCATACGTTTGGGATTTACTAATGCTGTAGGTAATGTGGAGATAAACTAATGTGCAAATTTGCAGTGCAAAATTATGTGAGCAGTATTCCGTGAAGGGCTAGCCATAAAGTTTGCACTTAGCTTTAGAGTGCGTCTTCCAAATCTTGTCGCTAAGAAAGGTGGGATCGCCAGTGCCGGCCCATAGGCCGGGGCGACGGGGCGGTCGCCCTGGCCCTAGGAGGAAGTTGGCCTCGACCAATGAATGCTCGCGACCATGGCAAACAGATCCTATATCCTATTCTCAATTCTGCCAAATATATCTTCCCTTCTCCTCAATTTTGAACAAGCAAACAGATCAGGTTACTCACTATTTCCGTTTTATGTTTAGAATCTACAGGTGCTCATTATATTTGAGAGAGTGCTCAAGAGAAAGAGGACGGGGAAAGTATCTTCAATTCATCATATATCTGTTTATTGTGAGGTCTTGTTATTCTTGTTCGGATCCAACCACCAACATCCATATCAAGCCATAACCAGGTGCTTCTGTTCCTCATCTTGGCCATTTTTATGCAACTTGTGTAATGATGTGTCTCCTAGTAACTTTCTGCTTACTAGTAATTAAGAAAAAAGTCATATAGACACGTGGGTAGATAAAGAGCAATTGATAGAAACAAGTATCATGATGCAGTTTGTACTAGACATCATGCATCCGTGCAATGTAAATGTACTGATTCTTTACTTTGCTGTCGCAAAATGCTTTTTTTTCTTAGGAATAGTGATATGTTTTTTTTCTAAATCTTTGTGTGTGACAAGGGCCCCTTTGGTCTCATCTCGCCCCAGAGCCCCCAATTTCTATGGACCGGCCCTGGGGATCGCACAGTGGAACTGTGCCATGTAAGCATACATAGTACTGTAGATCCCGTATGTGGTTGTGTTGCATGGATCAGGAAGATTAGACAGACGCGGAGGTGGACGATTTCCCCCCAAGTCGTCTAGACGACGCTGAGTGGTGACCATACTATTATCCCAATTAACGCTCAAGGTAGGTGATGTTCGGCCATTTCGAACCAATTGTTGAGTACACCGCCGCGATCCATGTCGTCGAGGGATCATAGCCAAGTCAACATCATGGGTTGGCTTTTCGTTGAGCGTGTCCCATCACGATGATCTGGACATGGTGTTGCTTGATTCTGAGCGTCGAGCAATAACATGACCATGTTTTCCCGACGTGTTAACCATTTCAGTGGAAGAAAACAAAGAGTTGACCATTTCGATGGATGTTGGCTAGGTGACGGTGGTGGAGAGGATGGTGGTGTTGCTAATGGTCACGTGGCATTTGCGCCTAGAAGGTCATGTATGTTATCTTGGGTGACGTTCAGACACATTCTGATTCCGTAAAACCAGGTTTCATGGGCGGTGGCAAGTATATTGTTAACACCTAGTTTATGTGATATGAAATTGGTGCCATTAGAACAACCATTGTGATATTTTATCATGCACATAAAGCATATTTTTTCTTCCTATATCTGAGTTTCTTAATTTGGGACGGAGTGAGTAGTTGAGTAGTACTCCCTCCGTATCAAAATATAATTCACACTTGCTCATAATCTTGCACTAAAACATGTCTAGATACATATGGTTGGTAATGAGCAAGTGTGACTTATATTTTGATACGGAGGGAGTATTTATTAAAAGTTCGTATTAATGAATTCATATACATCTTGCATGGAACAGAGTTCTTTTTAGACAGCATGGAAGAGTTCTCACAATGTACATCGATTGTACATACATGGTACACCGGAATATCGATTGTCCAATTGGGGTGGTAAAAATGACGTTGAATTAGTCGGGAACGACGATTACGTTTTCATAAGTCAAACGCGGATTCATTGTGGAACACTTATCTTGTCCCCAACGAAACCAACTTTACGCCTTCAGTCGCCCAAGCATCATCTTGCCCCCAACGAAACCTACCGGTACAAAACCCCCAAAACCTCAAATCCGAGCAGAGAGGCAGCGGCGGCAGCAGCCCGGACCCGCCCACCAGCAGACGCCGGCGGCATGGCTCCGAGCGCCAGCCCGTGCGATCTGGACCGGGAGTTCGCCCCCCAGATCGCCCAGCTCCTCGCTACCCCGCCTCTCCGGCCCTCCCAGGTTCCTCCCCTTCCATTCCATCCCCTCTCCCTCTTCCTGGTCTACCACCGACCACTGAGTGAGCCCGGCTGCTTGAGATGTCGTTAATTGTAGTACTTAGTTGCGTTGTGGCGGCTGTTTGTTTGGTGGAAGGAGTTGGATTGGGCTTCTTCGTGGTGCCAATGTCGGGGATTTCGCTGGGAGGGGGCACTATTTGGGCGGTGATAGGTTGTGTGGCTGGTTCAGTCTTACTAATATAGGAGGGTGTTCTTTTCTTTTCCGCCCACAGTGAACGGATTTGTGGGTGTGTGGGATGAGAGAGGCTGCTTAGCTGTTTACCTTTCAGTGAAAGATTAGAGTCGAAATGCGTGGTTTTTAATTTAGTCTGCAACATTTACTCTTTGAAGTATTTTCGTCACTGAAGTGCGACTGTAAGATCCAAGGTGCCTGTTTTCAGCATTCCAGTAGTTAGTGTGTACTGTGTAATGAATTCATTTTAGTGTGCTGTTAAGATTATGGCAGAATTCAATAAAAAAAATATTATGGCAGGATGGAAATATTCTTTATGCAAGTTCTTATGAGTGCCATTTATGAGCTGATTAGTCATTGAGGCCAACAAAGTTTGTAGAGTCAGTTTCATGGTCACTTTTTATGAATAGAATTTTACTTTTATTTTTCTGCTCCACCTTGTCACATAGAGTAAGTATTGCTGAGGGCTTGTGACTCACATTTGACAACGTAACTATGCTACTCTATTCGCTTTTCAGGAGTACTATGATGAACTCATACAGTCGAAGAAACATGATGGTGTGACAGTGAACTACGCCGGCGAGCATGGGAAAGGTACTGCTTCTAAATAAATACATACCATGTGGCCTCGATGGGCTAACAATCCTGTTAATATGGTGTGAGTTAAAAGCCAAGACATGTGAACCAACGGGTTCTTGCAGGTGTTTTTGCAAACAAGGATTTTGATGAAGGGGACCTTATTCTAAAGGACAAAATACTGGTTGGTGCACAGCACAGTCTTAACAAGGTGCGCTTGCTATCAAAATTGTTCCCATGTTCACTCTTGTTCTCATTTCTTGTGTGAACTGTTACTCCTTGAAGTATCATATCTATTTTATGTTCTGTTGCAGATTGATTGCGTCGTGTGCAGTTATTGCTTCCGCTTCATTGGTTCTATAGAGTTCCAGATTGGACATAGACTGTACTTGCAAAGCATTGGCTGCAATAGTGAGCGACACTGTCATGGAAGTGAATCGGGATCCAGCACTGGCTCTCCTGGTGTAACAAAGGAAAAAAGTGATGCTTTGCCACAAGAGGTCTTAGAATCACTTTTGAATGGTGAAATATCATTGCCTTTATCAGATGATTTCTCTTTACCAGAAGTTGTTGCTTGCCATGGATGTCAGGAGGAACGCTACTGCAGGTTTGGGTTCATAATAACTTTGCGATTTCACCTTTCTTTTTACTTCTATTTAGAGATTTTTGGAATTTTTATTATTGAGGCAGAAATCGATTGACTATTAAATGCTTGATATCCATTTTTCATCATAAGTTATAGCGGTCGATCATGTTAAAATTTGAACCTAATTGTGTCATTTAAAACTTGCATGTATAGACCATATAAATTCTTATTGTTCCTTGAGTAGATTGTTATCTTGAGAAAACATTTAACTTGTTTTCTTTTTAACTTGAGAAATCGTGAACTTTTTAATTCCTGTGCCCTGTGCAGCCAATCATGTGCCGATTCTGATTGGGAATCCTACCATTCTTTGCTCTGTGCTGGCTCCAACACTGAACCATCCCGGGAATCTGCTCTTCACAAATTCATAGAGCATGCCAATGGTAAGCTAGCAGTATCCCTTGAATATGTATCATCATAGCATCATTCATGGCATGTATGCTATATTAATTCATTCATCATCAATAATGGTTGCGATTGAGGTCGTCAAGTAGACATATGATAATACCTACTCTTTTGTTTTCAGGAACCAATGACATTTTCCTGGTTGCCGCCAAGGTATGTGATAACAATATCTTTAATATGTGTAGGATACTTTTTGTTTCTCACTTTAGTGACATAAATGTCCATTTTTGTTTCTTGCTTGTGACTCTAAGCACCAAAATATGACTTACAAATGTTCATTTTAGTTTTTCATGTTCAAGCATTCTCTGAGCGGTGTTTTTATTAATGTATTGGAAGACTAGGACCTAGGTACCTAACCAGTGGCTAAGGCAGAAGCTAGTTGATGCTGATGTCAGTCATCAGTGTTTATCTGAATGTTCAAACTGCAGTTATCTGATCTTTAGAACCTTATTGTATTCAGTGACTAGCTGTATCAACTGTAGCAGATAGAACAAAAGAATAAATGCACTCCCTTATGTACTAACTGCAACTCATCTAAGATTTCCTGATTCTCATGCATGGACTACTTTTCATATCCCAGGCTATCACTTTCACACTGTTGAGGTACAAGAAACTCAAAAGGCAGCATGACTTTCAAAACAAATCTGCTGGATCAAACTTTTCTTTGCTTATGGAAGCCTGGAAACCAATTTCCATGGGCTTCAAAAAGAGGTAAGTCATAACTTCAAAGTAGATATTCCAACTCTGGTAACCGCTTGTCCGTTTCTTTTAACGGATACCCATGGCTGGATGTGTCATTTCCATCTCCCTTGTTTTGGGTTACACTGGGATATATTTGCTTAACAACTACCCTGATTATCTTGTGATTGCAGATGGTGGGATTATATTGCTTTGCCTGAGGATATTGATCCTTCTGATGAAGATTCATTTAGGCAGGAAATAAGGGATCTAGCATTTACGGTAACTATGTCGACGTATTACTTGTAAAATATAAAATGGGGACGCAATAAGTGCACAACTACCCTGTTTTACGCAATGGGTGGGCTGATCATGAATTCTCTGTTTTGCAGTCACTGCAACTTCTCAAGGATGTGATCTTCGATGCTGAGTGTGCACCATGTATCCTTTTTAGCAGTTACAAGACTTGTTTCAAACTTTCATATCATAACTAGTTATCTTTACCATTCAAGTTACCTTAACTTGCTGTAGTGTTTTCCCTTGAGGTGTATGGCCATATAATTGGCATGTTTGAGCTGAACAATCTGTAAGTAAATATATTTTTCATTTTGATGATCGTATATGCTCTGTCGATTTTATTTCTCTCTACCTTGTACAATGGAAGCAATTGCCAGTGTTGCATTTGACTTGAATAGTCGCTCCGGTCATACATCCACCTTTTTCATTCCAGTGATTTGGTCGTTGCATCACCAGTTGAAGACTACTTCATACATATTGATGATCTTCCAGATGATAAGAAGGTTTGTTTGATGGTTGCCTTACTTTCTTTGGTGTAAGATAAGATTTCCTCTCACACTTACATTATGGCTTTCTTAATCTGAAATACAATGTACCCCAGGAGGAAGCTGAGAAGGTGACAAAGCCATTTCTAGACGCTCTAGGTGATGACTATGCAGTTCCTTGCGATGGTATGTGCAAGTTGTTCCTTCAGAGTACTGCTATATGCCTTTTTCTACTTGTCGAGCACTAAAAGGTTAGTTGTGAAATTTCTGTTTTCAGGGACCGCATTCTTTCCTCTGCAAAGCTGCATGAACCATTCATGCTGTCCAAACGCTAAAGCATTTAAAAGGGACGAGGTGATGTATATTTTCCTTCCACCTGATTAGCCCATTTTCGTACCAAACTGCCAGTCAGCGATGCTGACAAGAGCTGTTGAACTACCGTCTGCAGGATAACGATGGTCACGCGGTGATAATTGCTCTGGGGCCTATCAGCAGGGGCGATGAGGTATGGTGTTTCTAATGCTATGTAAAACAAGATTAAGATTGTGCAGCTAGAAGAAAACTCTGGCCAAATTGTTCTACCACCTGCTGACATTTCAAGTTTCCATTACTGTAGATTACCATCTCCTACATTGATGAGGATCTTCCGTACGAGGAGCGGCAGGCAGAGCTCGCAGACTATGGATTCACATGTACATGCTCCAAGTGCCAAGAAGAAAAGCCCAACTGAACGAGACTGGCTCAACTAACTAGAACTTTTTGGTCGCAATCGGTGTACATCCTGCTTGTAGTTTATCCACCGGGTACTTTGACAAACTACAAAATGGAAGGATAAGATATGAAGAAATAACGAGATGATGGTAGTCTGATTTGAGTCGGTGCTGTGCTATGTTTTGTCCATTTTGAAACTTTTACTCAATTATCAAGATATGTATATCTTAGCTGTAGTTCGTGTCACAAGAGATCTTGAATACTAAGCAGATGCTTGATTTGGCTTTGAGGTGGAGATGCTCGAACTTAAGCAGATGCTTGATTTGGCTTTGAGGTGGAGATGCTCGAACTTAAGCAGATGCTTGATTTCGCTTTGCTTATGTTGGCAAACTACAGAAGTAGCATTGTTCATTGCAGAATAGCTATTTATTTTTTCTGTACATGTTGAAACTTTTACTGGATGCTCCCTACTACTAAATGCTTGATATCCAACTGTAGCTCGTGTTGCTGGAGATTGTGAATACTAAAAAATGTATGATGGAGATGTGGACTCTAGCGAAGACTTGATTTTGCTTTTGTTTAGGTCAAATTGATAAGAACATAATAGATATTTTGTTCAATTGCTGTACTTTGCTTTGTTTATGTTGAGAAATTACAGAACTTGCATTGCATGGTTCAATCCAGAACAACTATTTCCATTAAACAATTTTTCGAAATACATAACATCTTAACAACTGTAAGTATTTTGCTTACACAGGGACACAGTTACATGAGTCTACAGGTGCTCTCTCTTTCCATAGCTTATGGGCATTGCAAAACAAGTTTAGTACTTGTCACGAGACTTTTACACATAATACAAGAAAAACGAATTACATCATTCAAGAAAAAAATGAACAATGGTTTTCCTCTGAGTTCTCACTATGCCACGGCTCACTGGACTCTAGCCTGCAAATTTGTGCACAAAAGATTAGAGCATTTCAGGTAGGATCATAAGCATATGCCCGACTATAAATGCAACAAGCTAAGTAATAAAAATAACATGTGGGGATTTACTAATTCCATTAGAATGTTCCTGCACTACCTCGTTGTATCATCTCTGATCAAGGCCTCCAAAGAACTGTTCCAAGCTTGTAGAGCTGAAAACATTGGCCGCTGCTCTCTCCGTTTGTTGCGGCGATATGTGTAGCTGATACTTGATAAACCTCTGCAATAGGAAATAGCAAATCAAACCGTGTTTTGTTGTGGTGGAAAGTGTAATACTGCATTGCTGCATTTGTTACTTACAGATAACTGGTGAACAATTTCAGGACTCGAGTCAATGTGCCAATCAGGTTCCAGTTGCCGAACAAAAGAGGTTCGGCCAATTTCCGTACTACAAAAGAGAACCTGTAGATTTCAAGAAAAAGTTAGATTTCAAACATCTATTTCCAATACTTAAATAATGATGCATTTATGTCCACGAGGTTTATTCCGAAACTTTACCTTGTCTCTTACCAAACCACCACTAGCAAAAAGCCCAGCTTCGCTCAGGGCAGACAACACCTTTTCCTGCATCATGATTCAAGTGAGTCAGGGTCAAGTTACAGTGGTCTGCTTCAAAGACTAAACTAGGTAACGTGTAGCCTATATTTTAATACCGCAAACTCTACAATAATGAGGTATAATGGAATGAAAAACTATTTATCATTTATTTGGTACGCATATGATGGTGGCAATTGCCGGCACAAAACATAAGCTAACAAGAGAATATAAAGAGTTCTTTCTGAGCCTACCCCACTTTCGTCATCAAGAATGCGCTCCATCAGATAGACATCGCAAATTTTTGCGATTTCCAAAAGAACCTCCAAAACGGAAGGTCTCACTGTGACATGATTCTGCAGAAAGATATACATACATGAATTTTTCATTAGTCCATAAAGGTCAATAGCAACTTTTGCAGAAGCATTTCAGCCCACCTGGAGCTCCTCTGGTGTTGTTTCCTCCAAAATCACGCCAAGTAGCCGACAGGTAACCTAAATTAGTTATTCCCACATTAGTGCAAATAGTGAATTGGTTCAACAGGTTACAGGACGCTGAAATTTTATGAAATGCAGTGGTTTGCGTAGTACCCTTCGTCCTTCGCTAAGTTTATGCCTGACAAGCTGCTCGAGAGTCAGCTGAAGAAGAAACGAGCAACTGTCAATCCAGGGGTTATAAAAACATAAACATGATTTTAGTATTCAACGAACAAAGAATTGAAGCATTACATTTACAGGCTGGAAAAGCTGGTTGATTGCTTCATGTGCTCTTGAATCCGCCGATGAGCATGCATCCGTACCGGCCAAAGCACCTTGTCGTGATCGACTGCTGGTGTTGCCAGGT
Source organism: Poa pratensis (assembly GCA_947311845.1). Classification (NCBI taxonomy): domain Eukaryota; kingdom Viridiplantae; phylum Streptophyta; class Magnoliopsida; order Poales; family Poaceae; genus Poa; species Poa pratensis. Next base: position 100,387,478 of record CAMZMU010000128.1, on the reverse strand, counting down.
GACGGAGCGACCCGCCTACGTGGCCTCCGAGGTTGCCCTTGAGGAGCTCTCAATAGTTTCCAGGCAAACACAAGTGTGATGGCAATGGCAGCAAGTGTGGTAAGCGAGCGAAGTTTCTGGACGAGGAAATGAAGGAAATACTTTCATAATTCTTGTAACAAGGATAGAAAATAGCATTCATGAAAATGGGAAGCCATGGGATTTTGCACTTGCGAACACACAAAACGTGCTATATCTTTTCATTCTAGCCAAGGAACACACAATGCCCCAATCAGTCTGGTGCTTCATTTACTTTGTGGAATCCTATTGTTGTTCGTCACAACATAGATGACGCAGAACTTGATATCTTGCATGAAGTGCTTAAGTATACGTGTACGTCTATTAATTTGTAGTGTAGTAGTCCCACCGCAGTCTATTAATTATCGAGTAATTCCATTGGGAATCTAAACCCTAGGTGGACCAAAATAACATTGCATCATTAAATAGTTCACTACCGGTTCGTTATACCCAATCAGAAAGGTATCTCTTTTGAGATCACCTAGTAGCCTTCCGAGAGTTTCCATCATTACTGTGGCACATTCCGCAAGACAAACTTTACATCTTTCTCGCTAACCGACAATCATTCATATATAGTACCGATAACAGATTCTTTCAGCCAAGGGGCACATCAAAATCACAAGGACCACAGCGATCCCTGATCATTTTGGCTTTTGCCAACCCGATCGCAGTACCCGCAGTATAGGACCAACGTTTTACACTGAAGAGTGAACACCTGCGAATCCCCACCTGGATGTTCACCTTGGACTGTACATACCCGAAGCTTGCACAGCAGCTAATGACGCATTACCAAATCGATGCTTCGCAATCTACGCAGCAATAGCTACCGCAGTAGAACAGAAAACAACCTAGACACAGCTAAAAATTATAGCCTTTCCCCAAATATGAAAGCACTTTCATACCCTGGCCAGGCCAGGCGAGGCCAGCGAAAAATCCTCAGCTACGAGGGAGTACCGACAGATCATTCTAGCACCGGGACAGAGGCCACAGATCCGAGCGGGAACCTGGCGATCGAGGTCGAAGGGGAGGCGATCGGAGTAGCGCGCGAGGGCGTCGACGAGGCGCCGCACCAGATCGGCCAGCTCGTCGTCCTTCCCGCCCGCGGCCCTCGCCGCCGGGGACGCAGCCGCCGCCGCCGCCGCCACGGACTCCGACGCCATCGCCGCGGACGAGAGGAGACGGCGGGGCTCGGACAAAACCTAGGAGGCGCTCGTCGGTCGCGGCGAGGCGGGGTGCGGGGGCGGAAGTGTAATTTGGGACGCGGTGCGGGGGGTGGTGCTGTCAGGCTGTGTGACGATGTCGGAACAAGGAAGAAGAGAGGGAAGCGGCTGCTGCTTCCTGCTGTTTTTGTCAAGACGTAGGAGGCGCTGTTTTTGCAATTAGGGCCTTGGAAAGTAGAACTATTACGTTACAGGTCCCTGTCCCTCGTCCGGTTTCTGAGTTATGTGCCTGTTTGTTATTTGTCATTTATACAGGATCTACTTGTTATTTATCGCAAAGACAATGTCAGGCCGACAGGCACACCGGCATAACAGTAGATCCTGTTTTTTAAGTGTTGTTATGTTAAGTGCACTGTTCTGACTTAATGTGCATGGTACAATTGTTTATGCACGGATAGAGCTCCTGCTCAAGACAATCACTTCATGAGTTGGCACTTGGTACCCATTTATTTAGTTTTATGATTTTTGTATATGGCATGTTATTTTAGACTCGGAACTGGTAGGTGTAGAAATGTGTTGAGTGAGACACATCTATAAAACCAACCGACCTAGCAGAATTCTAGAAGAAAATGAACAAGGGAAGGAGATGTGAATCTCCTGCCTTGCACGGGAACGGTAACGGGTAGGGAAAGAAGGTGAATCCAACCAACCTCAGAGAATTCTAGAAGAAACTGAAAAAGGGAAGGAGATGTGAACTCTCGCCTTGCACGGTAACTGGTAGAAACGAAGGCATGACGTTGAAAACAAATAGAGTTGTGTGGCACAATGTAGGCAATCGTGATCCCTGTGGCCCGCCAATGATGGGTGGCGCAGGCGAGCGGCGCTTCGGTTCCCCATGGCCCATGCACGTTGCGAGCGGGATATCTCTATTATAAAAGTATGGAGTGTCCTGTCTTCTGCTGGACGGACGAAAGGTCGTTTTGCAGTTTAGTCTCCTAGAACTCATGAAATCAACCCGCAGTCCACAACTCGGCAGTTTTGCGTTTCAGCCCCTCAACCCTATCCAGTCACAACACCATCGTCTCTCAGCTCTCTCGACGGGAGAGGGCGGCGGCGCCTCGAGCGAGTCAGTGGGGAGATGAGGCCGTCCAGATCCCGTTCTACACCGGAGAGGAGGGGTTGGAGCTGGACGCAACCCTAATCTGCCCGCAGCCTGCTCTCCCCTGTACCTCCTCGAACCACCGCCGCCGGGCTGCACCTGTTGGCGTTCAAGATCGACGGCGTCACGGCCAGCTTATTCGCCGACGCGCGCGTCGCGATGAGGGGCGGTCCGTCGAGCTCGCTGGAACGCTTCACGCGTGTGTACCTGTACGCCGGCGAGGGAGCTCCGGCCACCTGGGCGCCGGTGGCTGCGATATCCAGCGCCGACAGGGCGTCGTCCTTCACAACGTCCTCCTCCGCTGCTCCGCGAGGTCGTTATGCCGGCCTGTAAGGGGAGAGATCGTGCCCGCGGTCTCTTGATTTGGATCCCAACTGCTCGCTGCCGTCGCCGGCGTCGGCTACCTCCAGCACGAGACGCTCGACCACCAACGTCTTGAAGCATGGTTGCTGATTCAGAAATCAAGGTTTGTGACTTAGATCATATCATATCAGACATGTGTTGTTCGATGGAAAAGCGTGTTGTGCACAAATGCAGAGCCGATTGATGCAACAATTACGTCAGCTCTTTCAGCTTGTGTACATCTGGGTCTGCTAATCAGGCAAAAAAGGTTGAGATCATATGCAGTCAGATCAGAGAGTTGCTACCAGTCTGATAGACATATACTGCAAGTGTTGGAGCATTGAGCTGGCTAGGAAATAATTGATCTGTGTTAATGTCACCGGTTGAAATTTAGCTGTCTGGAGTGTATGATTAATGGATATGCCTGCAGTGGAGAATGCAGTGAATGTCAAGGTCATTTTGGCTCGTACTTGGATTGCCTCCGTCATGAATTGATGATTCTATAGGGGAATGAATCGAGCACGGGCCTCTGGTTTGCCCCTCTGCATCTTTTGATTCGTCCCATGGTGCTCCTGCCATTATCCAGTTTCTAGAATTGTGATATTTGGGAAGATTGTTCATGATGCTTAATTTTGCTTGATTTTACAGTCAATTGCTGATACAGAGGGTGCAAAGAGGCATGCTATGATTGACCTGTTCAAGAAGCATGACCGATTGACATATGTAAGTAGCCATTAACTTGGGTTTAGGTTAATAAATCGTCTTGGTTATTACATTGCAAACTTGTACGGATGTTCAGTTCGAGCAATAGCTCAACATTACTAAATTTGTAACCTGGCACCAGGTAGTACAGTTTTCACCAGTAATTGTATGGTATAGAAGTACTTGGTATGTCCCCCGTATATTCCTCTATAGCTGTCTCTATCATGGTAATTTGTATCCAGGGCACTTGGTCCCAAGTATTGTTACCAGAAGTGGAAGTGGGGGTATTTGGATGTGTCCATGTGATTTATGGAAAATGTTAGATGGATGATTTTGCTATCTTGTTGCTATACAATTGGCCATTTGTTAGAAATTGCAGTATGAACTGTTGATTAAAAACCTGATAATGTTCTCCTTTAGGAGTTCATACTCGATGTACTAAGGATGGGTTTTAGAGGTTTACCTCTACATTTTCATTTAATGGTAGTCTTGGTACAACAAGCTGGCACCCTCTTCTCATGGGTTGCATTTTTTATTTTTTTCATTGTTTGACTCTAACCCAATTTTCATTTGCATGTAATTGAGAGCGATGCTACACAAGTTCTGAAAGCAGTGCCTTTCCGGTTCGTTGCTTTCCTTCATCATTCTCACGTGGCTGATAAAATCTGTATGAGAAGCTAGGGTTCTGACTTCATGCCTATTGTACAGAAGTGTTATGTGCCAATATGAAGTGCTGACTGATCAAATTGCAAAGAATAGAAATAGCAGGCAAGGCAGGAAGTCAAAAAATAGCGCCGGAGAGCAGAGTAGAAACAATCCTTTGCCCAGAATGTCAGGATACATGAATTCTTGTCGAGGGAGAAGAGCTCGAACATCCAACTGTTTATTTATCCGAGGTGTGGAAGAGAGCATGATCCCCTCATACACTTTATACCATACAATTTTTTTAATCCTTAATTTTTGTGCGAATGAAACGCTCATGAATATCCTGTTTGTATCGTCAGATGTTCCACCACAAGCTGAAAACCATTGAATCGCGCATGGCATGGACGAAGAGCCATGAGGTGCTTAACAACTATTCCACCGGGCTGATTTTTCCTTCAGAACATCAGGAGGAGTCTGAGGTATCATCACACTGAGTTCCTATTTCTCTAATGATACATACACCTATCTGAACTGACCGCAATCACATGCCGTTGTTGCAGAGCAGGTAATGCTGCCGAAGTCACTTGCTCTATTTGCAGCAGAACTATAGAGAGACGTGAGCTCATGGAGTGGGCCACGCTTACCCCAGAAACGAGACCAAACCTATACTGCTAGAGCTATTGTACATCTACAAGACGAACTGTAAATAAGCAAGCATATACTGTAAACAGTTTATGCTAGAGAGTCTGACACTTATTTTTCCGTACCCACTGTACCTATTTTCTTTATGTTAAAATGTCCATGGAGGTGGGTCAGGTTTATTAGTTGCTAACTATTTTTGTAAGAGTCTGACACTTATTTTTTACGTACCCACTGTACCTATTTTCTTTATGTTAAAATGTCCATGGAGGTGGGTCAGGTTTATTAGTTGCTAACTATTTTTGTAAGTATCTTCCATTGTTGTTTCCTAAGGATTCAGTGAATGTTACTATGCCTATGTGATGTATTTTTTAATCGGAATTCACTTGCAGTGTACGTGATGTCCAGTGTGAGGATCCACTGAATATTCTACCGCTGATCAGGGCTGAATGTTACTGTGAAACATGAGGATGACTCCGTCAAAGATGATGACCGAGTCATATCCGGTTATGCTTCTGCATCTGTTTTTGTCCAGATAAGTTGAGCCAGACAAGAAGGGCTGAAATTGCAAATAATCGCAATTGTGATTGCAAGAAAATATTAGGTTTTTACTCGGCGAAAAATTAAAAGATAACAAATTCTTGATGAGATGTTTGACATGACATGCACAATTAATTTGATGTGTATCATGAGTAACGCCGTAAAAAAAATTGTGTTGCTCCGTGGCAACGCACGGACATTTAGCTATATAATAGTAAAGAAGATAATTTGCATATTCTGCAGAACTGTAGCCCTGTGGAAGTAAAGGCCCATGAGAATGACTTGCATTTGGCAAGCTCATAGTGACAAAATGCATGCTCTTTTCCTGATGATGTTGCCTTTAGAATGTTGATAAAAAGTTGTGATCATTTGTATTTTTCAATGTCTCCATTATTTTTAACGTTTACATGTGCTGGCATGCTCAGCAGAGGCGCAAATGAGATTGGTAGGCTTACCCGTTGCAACGCACGGGCATATTACCTAGTATATGGAGAATGATCAAATGTTGAAAAGAAACGTAGAACGACAATCAGGGGTGTGGCATGAATACAACGATATTACTCCAAGGTAAGGGCAAAGCCCCAAGCAACCGAGTACAACCCACCAAAACAAAATATGACAAAAAAAATTAAAAGTGTGTGATGCGACCCACACCACACGCAATAACGCCAAGGGCACGCGTCTCTGACAAATCATGTGGGCGCACACACGTCAGAAGAATGCCTCCTCCGCCGACTAGGGTATGCACTATCATAATTGTCGTTTATAAAGCACGACTTTTGGCCGACACCTGTAGGCAGGCTCAACCTTCGAACAATCTATCTCCGCTTGGCTCAACGACGAGCCTGCGGGAAGAAGTTTGTCTCCAAGAGTGCTAAATATCAACATGCCTCGTGGGTACAGGAAGCACAGCCAACTCCATTTCAGCGACGATCACATCCCGAGAGGACGGCAATTCATGGGGTCTAACCGGCGTCTATGGTCCACAAGGCGATGCCGAGAAATACGCTTTCATCGACGAGCTACGTGGCCTCGCGTCCTCTCGACCTCCAAAGTGGTTAATCCTAGGCGACTTCAATCTGATCTACCGAGCGGCGGACAAAAACAATGGCAGGCTCAACCGAAGGCTTATGGGAAAATTCAAAGGCGCCCTCGACGCTCTCCGACTCCGAGAGCTCCGCCTAACCGGGAGAAAATTCACATGGTCCAACGAGCAAGCAACACCAACGCTCACACGCATAGATCGATTTTTTTGCACCGATGCTTGGGACACACTTTTTCCGGCGGCCATCCTACACCCTTTGCCTTCGTCAGTTTCAGATCATGCGCCGCTTCTGCTCATGGGCTCGGCAAACTTTCCAAGAGTGCGTATGTTTCGTTTTGAAGCCTTCTGGACTCGCATGGAAGGTTTCGAGGAGGTTGTCAATACGGCATGGGCGACGCCGGTGACAACAAATAGTGCAGTTCGACGTCTCCATGTCAAGATGGCACGGGTGGCCAAGGCCCTCAAGAAATGGCACCGATCAAAATTCAATGATCTGAAGATGCAGCTAGCTGTTGCAAAGGAAGTCATTGCTAGACTTGATGTTGCACAAGAGGAACGCCCCCTGACTGTTGCTGAGCGTGGCCTCCGGGTCACCCTTAGAGCAAGAATTCTTGGCATTGTCTCCATACGTAAGATCCAAATCCGGCAACGCGCGCGTCTATCAAACATCCGCCTAGGGGACGCCAACTCCAGAATCTTCCACCTCCGAGCAAACGGCCGGCGCCGTAAGAACTACATTCTCAACTTGCGCACTCCGACCGGCTTAGCGATCACCCACGAAGAAAAGGAGGAGGTACTGCGCAACCACTTTCAGGACTTCATGGGCACGGCTGCCCCACGATCAACTACCCTGAACTGGGAGGAGCTGGGATACCAGCAACGTGACCTCACAGAGCTTGAGGCTCCTTTTCCAATGGAAGAACTCAAGAAGGCTGTTTTTGACTTGCCCTCGGAGAAGGCGCCGGGCCCGGACGGATTCATTGGCCTGTTCTTCCGTAGATGCTGGGACACTATTTCTGATGATCTACATGCCGCCATCACACAGCTAGCCGAGAGGGGCGACGGAGGAGCTAGATTGCTCAACTCAGCTAACATCGTGTTGATCCCAAAGAAGACGGATGCCCAAGCAGTGGGAGATTTCAGACCCATAAGTCTAATCCACAGTGTCTCCAAAATCTTCTCCAAAATGTTGGCTGCTCGGATTGCTCCGCTGCTCCCTGAGTTGGTATCGGATAGCCAATCCGCCTTCATAAAAAAACGTTGCATCCAAGATAACTTCCTGCATGTTCAAAGCCTTCTCCGTGAGCTTCACAAAGGAAAATTCCCAGGATTCTTCATCAAGCTGGACATTTCGAAGGCCTTCGACACGGTGAACTGGGCTTATCTTTTGGAGCTGTTGGGGGTCCTCGGCTTCGGGCCCCGATGGATCAGATGGGTATGCCTCGTACTCTCCTCGGCATCATCACGGGTGTTGCTTAATGGAAAGCCCGGGCCTCCCATTGGACATGCTAGAGGTCTTCGTCAGGGAGACCCCCTCTCTCCGATGCTCTTCATCCTTGCGATTGACCCTCTTCACCATATCTTCCGGCGCGCTACGGAGACGGGAGTGTTGCAGCCCATTCGAGACCGTCCTGTCCGCTTCCGAGTTTCCCTTTATGCGGATGACGCAGCCATCTTTGTGGGACCTTCGGAACAAGACCTCATGGCTGTCAACAACCTCCTGACCATTTTTGGGAATGCGTCGGGGCTGCGATCAAACCTTGCGAAAACAGAGATCTTCCCCATCGGCTGTGACCAAGCTCAGATTGATTTGGCTTTGGCGGCCTTTCCAGCTCGTACAGGATCGTTCCCCTGCACTTACCTCGGCCTCCCTCTTCACTTTGCTTGGCTTAAGGCCACCAATTTCCAGCCCCTCATCGACAAAATTGGTGCTCGCCTAGCTGGATGGAAAGGAAAGCAATTCACAAGGGCCGGCAGGGTGGTTCTTGCCAGATCGGTTCTCTCTTCCATGGTCACATATTACCTCACCATCTTCATCCTCCCCAAGTGGGTCCTCCGGCGTATAGACAAGCTAAGAAGAAACTTCATTTGGATGAAAGGTAGTGCAGACCCGGGCACGACCAGCCACCCCTTGGTCAATTGGCCAACGGTGTGCCGCCCCCTCAACCTTGGCGGTTTGGGTGTGCTGGACTTGGAGAAGTTTGGGAGGGCCCTCCGGCTGCGCTGGCCATGGTTGGCATGGACTGAGGCTTCTCGTGCATGGCTGGGTGCTCGGTTGCCGGTTTCGGCATCCGACATGGCGCTATTTCGAGCATCTACACACATCACCCTTGGAGACGGTGGCAAAGCGTCTTTTTGGCTTGACTCTTGGCATGAAGACGGCCCCTTCAAGCTACGCTTCCCTGGCCTATTCTCCATAGCCACAAGAAAATTCAGATCGGTCAAGAAGGAGTTAGAAAACAGGAATTGGATTCGGGCACTTCAACACATCTCAACGACGGCGGAGTTGTCGAGCTTCATTCAGTTGTGGAACATTATTCAGACTGTCCATCTTACACAACAGCCCGATTCCATCACGTGGCGATGGACAACCTCTGGAGTATACACGGCGGCGTCGGCATACAAATGTCAACTGATTGGCTCTCTAGCACCGTTTGACTCTCGGAAAATCTGGAAGGCGCACGCGGAGCCGAAGTGCAAATTTTTTGCTTGGCTTGTCGCGCACGGCAAGATCCGCACAGCTGATATCCTCGCAGCACGAGGCTGGCCGCATAGCCCCATCTGCAAACTGTGCCACATCCACCCCGAGACGGCCCAACACTTGATCCACAATTGCTCTTTCGCGGTGCTGACCCGGGACTTGGTTTTCACGGAGCTGGGCTTTCCCGTGGCCATGCAGACGGCACCACGGCCTGCAGCTTTCGAGGCATGGTGGGAAGACTACATCGCGGCCATGCCGGCGGACAAAAGACGCAAAGCGAGTGGTATCATCATCTATACCATTTGGGGAATTTGGAAGGAACGGAACCGGAGAGTCTTCACAAACATTGCACTGCAAGTGCTAGAGGTGGTCCGTATGATCAGGGTTGAGATTGCGCAGCGCGCTATCGCCTTTTCCAATGATCCTGGAGACCTCACACCGCCGTAGTTGTAGCTCTGGCTAGCTTCTTTGGCTTTGGCCTTTTTCGTTTTTCGCCCTTTGGGGCTCTGTAAATACTCTTCTACCTAATCGAATGGCAATACGACTGCTTTATACCTCAAAATAAATATCAACATGCGCCGACCGAACAACCTCTGGAACTTGAAGTGAACACCCATAAGCGTCCAAAGTAGATCTTTTAGTGGGTGTTAAACTTCATTGTTCTGACTTGATGTACATGGTACAACCGCTAAAAAACAATGACCTCATTAATTGGCACTTGATATTTGTTAGTTTTAGTTACTGTATGCTTTTTGTTATTTTGAGGTATAGATTGGCATATGTAAAAATTGCGATAAATTTAACCCGCCTCAAGAACTGTGGCAGAATTTGAAAAGGGTAGGAGAGGTGAATCTCCCACCTTCTTTGTCAGCGATGACAGGCAGAGGGAGGCATGGTGCTGTGCGTGCCAACAAAATTAACACAACCACGTGTAGAGGTGTGTGACACAAGGTCCACCCTTTACATGCCCTATCCCCCGCCAATGGTAAGTTGTGCTTCGGCTCCCCATAAGCATTGCAAGGGGCGCAGGAAAAAGAGATCGGATATGGAGAAAAATAAATGATGAAATACAAAGAAGGATAATTAGGGGGAGGGGGCATGGATATAGCAGGCCACATGATTTTTATGAAAGATTACATGTGTCATAATATTACTTCAAAGTAGGAAAGTAGGGTCATGACACCAGAACGCTCCTGAGTACAACCCACCAAAAAGGAAAGAGGGCACAAATAAAAGGAAAACGGCAAGTGTTCCCTTGATTATACAACCAGCACCCGCACACAATGCGAAGCGCTTTGTGCCCCCTCCAAGTTACATGGACATACATATGTTTGAAGAATGCCTCTTCGAACAAGGGCATGCTCTGTCATCATTGCCATTGATGAAGCACATACTTTTCATTGAAAATAGCAAGCATGCGCAACCTTCTGACATAATAGAAAAATGAGACCAAAGAGGACTCTCTTGGTGGCTTGATTTTATAAAAGAATTGCTCCGTTGTGAGAATTCTAAAAATTTGCTCCCGACGGGATTCGAACTCTAGTTGCCAGGTTTAGCCACTGCTACCTTTGTAACTGGGCCTCTGCCCCGTTCTCAACCTTCCGACATAATGCCCCTGCTTGGCTCAACAACGATCCTTGAGGAAGAAGAAGATTGTCACCATGAGCGCTGAAATTAAATCCACATGCGGTGGTTACTACTGAAAACTCTCTTGAATAGCAGTTGACACGTACGTGACACGTCATAAGTCACCCGTGCCATACTGTACAAACGAGAGAAGGCAATGCACGACTCTTAGCTCGTATTCACTCCGTTCTAAATTAGATGACTTATATTTATCCAAATATGGATATATTTATATTTACAACATGTCTAGATTTGTGGACAAATGAAAGTTATCTAATTTGAAACGGAGGGAGTACGTGACACAGTCATAGGCTGACGATGTAAATATTCTAGTTTCAACTTTCAAGCACGCGTCGTACAAATTCGCACATAAAACCTGCTTTTGATTTTACCAGCTGCCTAGCTTAAGCATTCCAATATATCGTTCTTTCATCTATACACGTCAAATTCGGGCAGTAGTTACATTTGCACATCGTCTGCTAGCCCGAAAAGGAGTACCGTGCCGGTGCCTGCGACGACGAGTGCCGCCGCATGACGCTGTCGCCGTTCGCCACCGCCGGCCCCTGGTTCCAGTCGTACGGCACGTTGCCGTTGGGCAGCCCCCTCCGGTCATCGTCGTCGTACCCACCGTCTTCTTCTTCTTCTCCGTCCGCCGCCGACTGCTCCTCAATCAGCTTGATCGACGCGGCGGCCACGACTAGCTCGTCGACGCCGGCGTCGTCGTCCCTGGTGTGCTGCATGTCGGCCTCCTTGTCGTGGAGGTGCGCGAGGTAGAGGTCGTAGAGGCGGCGGCTGAGCATGACCTCGAAGCCGAGCACGTCGAGCAGCTCCAGCTCCAGCTTGTTCATCTCCGCGTTGCTCACGCCGCCCACCCGCGCGAAGAAGGCGTTGTCGTGGTGGCTGTAAAAAACGCCACATCAATGGGTTCAGCTAATTTATTCACTTCTGGCAAGCAGTAAAAATCGGTGCTGACCAAATGGTGTAATGTAACTATCCACTTGATTCAGCATGATCGACATGCATACATGATCTGTTCATCTGTCTGACCAAGACATGCATTATGCAGCAGGTATCATGCATGCATGAGCAGCTTAATGAATCTGTAAATGTATTATATACTATGTATGTACCTGTCAAGTACGTTGATTTTTCAGTTGACGACATAAATACGGATTGATCATGAACCGCTAGCTAGTGTACTGTACCTACCGGTCGTTATACCGGAGTGCGTGGTGCAAGTACAACAACCAACTTTTTTTTTAGAAAAGGAGGGTGCAAGTACAACAACCAACTGACTGATTGTGACAAGGTTTAACTGAGAACAACGAAAATAGTGCATGCCTTTCGCTTTTTCTGCACTTGAAAGCGCCATTATTAAGTGCTAGTAGGAGTATTTTCCAATTCCGACTATGTTTGTCGATAGATTAATTGTGGTCACATTTTCTCAGAGCTAAATGTGGCCGTGGTTGGTCTCACTCTCACCTATCTTCCGGTCGTACGACATTATCTTAGCGGTAGCCTGGTAGGAGTAGTAGTCAGTGTGCATCATTATCAGCTAATGGTGTTATGCTTTGGCTGTTCTTGGTAGAACCGCGGGAGGGTGACAGTAACCCTTTGGTTTTTGCCTCGAGCAGCATAGCATGATCGAACGGAGCAAAATTCAGTTTCGTACGCACGCACAGGAATTTTTCAGTTAGTCGCCGCGAGGCAACTAATTGAGAGAGTACTTACAAGTCGTCGAGGACCTTGGAGGCGACGAGGAGGCAGGCGAGGAGCAGGCGGTGGACGTTCCTGGACGCGACGGCGGCGGCGGGGCGCCGGTGCGCGGCCCTGTCCACGTACGCGTACGCCACCACGTAGCACTCGGGCTCCAGCCCCGCGTACCGGTGGACCCGCTCCATGTACTGCGCCAGCCCGATCCGCGGCGCGCCCGCGCCCTCGAACGCCGCCATTCCGCTCCCGGCCCCGGTCCCGTCGCCGCCGTCGAGCGCGTCGTTCCGCGCCACGAGACGCTGCACGGCGCGCGCCACCATGCCCAGCTCCGGCGGCGGCGGTGTCGGCGGGGAGAGCACGCCGCCCGGCGCCACGGCGTCGCCCATGCCGGCCCGTGCGCGGGCTGCTGTTTTCGTCGGCAGCGTCTGCTCGCCTGCCTGCCTGCCGGATAATTAATGCGGTGTTTGCTTGGCGGTGGTTTGGCCGCGGGTGTGGACGTCGGCGGCCGGGGGTGTGGGGCCGCGGCTGACTGGTGGAGCTTTCTCTAATTCTCTTCACGTTGTCGCGGCTGGATGGAGTGGATAACGTGAGTGGGGTCGCAAATTTCCATTCCTCTTTCCCTTATTAGGCATGTCTTATGCATAAGCTAGGGAAAATACGGATTCCTAATTTCAGTTGACTACATTAGACTTCAGTCACAGTCTTAGAAGTTGAATTTGCCTTGACGAGAATTACACATGGATTGCAACTGAACGACAAAAATGTTCCAACGATATAGATTTTTTTGTTCACGCGGTATAACATAATTGTTCACGGGGCTAAAAGAAAAGGTTAACATAGTGTAAATTCGTGGGTGACATGACCCGACCAAGAATTAAGTTGATTCTTATCGACCAAGATCTAGGTGCTCTTAAGAAAATACTAGACAACTTAGCGCGGCAATGCCGCGCCTGTTTGGTAAATTTCAAATTTGGGAATGTCCATATTCAGAAGTTTTTCAAATCTGGAAATTATTGCAATTCAAAAAAGTGTGCACTTAAAAAATGTTGTGAATTTAGAAATTGTCTGTATGGGAATGTATTCAAATTTGAATTCTTTTAGAAATGATCATATAGATTTTTAAAATTGTACAAATTGGAAGTTTTTCGAATTTAAATTCTCGCGGCATATGCCACGCCTGTGTTGTTAGAAGAAGAAATAGTGCGATGTAAGAAATTCAAATTTGTGAATGTCCGCATTCAAAAGTTGTTTAGATTTAAATCTGTTGAAACTAAAAGAAAAGTTTGCACTTATAAGTTGTTCAAATTTCAAAAATTGTTAGAACTGGAAGTTATTCATATTTGATTTTTTTTAACGTTTATTGAATGTTCAGCTTTGGGAGGCATTTAAAATTTTGAAATATTCAAATTTGAGTTTTGATCACATGCCAGAAGTAGTCAGCGTTTATTTTTGTAGGCATGCTGTTTTTTTTGTCATATTTGCGAATACCGCGGTGTAAAGAATTGAAATTTGGAAATGTGCACATTCAAAAGTTGTTCGGATTTTAATATGTTGAAATTGAAGAAAAGTTTACATTTATAAGTTGTTCAAATTTCAGAAATTGGAAAAATTGGGAAGTTATTCATATTTGAATTATCTTTATATTTATTAGATGCTCAGATTTGAAAGGCATTAGAACTTGGTCAGACGTCGTAATTAGCTTTTTTTATGTGTTTATGTTGGAATATTTGTCGTATTTGAATTCTCTTTGCGTTTATTAAATGCTTATATTTGAAATGCATTCAAAATTTTAAAATATTACAATTTAGAATTTGATCATATGCCACAAATAGTCAACTTTTTTTTTGTTCATGTTGATATATTTGTCATATTTTTCCTGCCCGTGGGGTAAAATTCTAATTTGGAAATGTTAACATTCGAAAATTGTTCGAATTTTGAAAATATCGAAATTCAAAGGAGGTTGCGTTTGAAATTTATTTGGATTTCAAAAATCAAATTCAAATTTCAGAAATTGGAAAAATTGGGAAGTTATTCATATTTGAATTATGTTTATATTTATTAGATGCTCAGTTTTGAAAGGCATTAGAAATTTTAAAATATTCAAATTTGGAATTTGGTCAGACGTCATAATTAGCTTTTTTTATGTGTTTATGTTGGTATATTTGTCGTATTTGAATTTTCTTTGCGTTTATTAAATGCTTATATTTGAAATGCACTCAAAATTTTAAAATATTACAATTTGGAATTTGATCGTATGCCATAAATAGTCAACGTTTTTTTTGTTCATGTTGATATATTTGTCATATTTTTCCTGCCCGTGGGGTAAAATTCGAATTTGGAAACGTTTACATTCGGAAATTGTTCAAATTTTGAAATTATTGAATTTCAAAGGAGGTTGCATTTGAATTTTTTTTGGATTTCAAAAATTGGTCCAATTGGAAGTCATTCAGGTTTGAATTCTTTTTACGTTTACGGAATGTTCAGATTTGAAGGATATTTAATTTTTTTAAATATTCGTATTTAAAATTTCATCGTATGGCATAAATAGTCGGCATATATTTTTGTGACCATTTTGCTATATTTTTTTCCTAGTGTGTAAATTTAAAGTTATTGAATTTGTAAAAAAAATTCATTTTTCTGAAATTCGTGTAAGTAAGTAAGTAGGGCCCACCTGGCAGGAATTTTATATTTTCTAAAATTTTCTACGAAAAGAAGAAATTCCTGACAGCCTGGGCCCACGCTGACGTCGCAATGACGTCAGCAATGGCCTGCAGTGGCACTGCCGTGGCGGCGTCGACCTCGCCGGCGTCGCGCCACCGCGAGATGGGATAGGCGCGTGAGCTCGCCGGAAGCGCGTGGGTGCGGGGTGGCAGGGAGCGGCTGCGCCGCCTCTTCTGGGTCGCCGGAGCGGCGGCTGCGGCGGAGGGTGCAGTGCCACGACGACGTCGATTCCGGCGACGGCGCAGCGTTTCGGCACGCGAGACTCGGCGTGGAGGGAGAGGCGGCGACGGCGGAGCTCGCCGTGTCCGTCGATCTGAACGGGGAGGGCCGGAGCGGCGAGGGCACGCGTCGGCGGCGCCGGCGACGTCGCGGCCGCGTGGGAGGGAGAGAGAGAGGGAGGGGGGATCCGCGGACGATTTTCCAGCGGGGTCCCTGGTTTTTTGTGGAAGAGTAGATAGGTCCTTCGCAGTGTGAAAATTAGGACTGCGGGGCAAGAGTTGGATTTGTGAGAGTCATTTTTTTTTGCAAAATTGGCAGAGTGACCGGTTGGAACCGACTTCACCGGTTGGTGACCGGGACGCGTGGCGTCTTCTGATTGGAAGAAAATCACGGGAACTGTAGATGTCTACAGGGCAGCGCGCTGGGTGGCGTGACCGTTTCCTGGCCGTTAGATCACGCCGATCGGACGGTCTGGAAAAGGGGGCGACGTGGAAGGTGGAATGCGGGGTGAATCTAGTTAGCCTTTATATAAGAAAATATGTGTCGCCCTTTTGTCTAACAAAAAAAATCTAGACGCGGTTCTCAAGAAAATAAATCCTAGTTGCCGTGGTCTTCCGTTACCATTATCGGTTTCTACAATCTCCGGCGGTGGTCTTGCCACCAGCCGCTCGAAATTACATGTAACCTTGGATCTTTGCTTGGTGTAGATCAAGTCATTCCGTGTTAGTTCTGTGGGTCAATGGTGCTACACACGAAGCCACGTGGGAGATACAACTAGAATCATGATTAATGTTAACACGAAACGTCCACGCGAGAAGCAGAGTAATGGATCCTTCCTGCCATCTTCACCAGCAGGACACACGGCTTTTCCCGATGCCATCCTCAAGCGGCCGTGAGGGTCGATAGGCCACGCGGGCTTGAGCGGTGCCATGCTCAGGCGGCTATGAGGGCAACTCAGGAGGATTGGCGGCACGAGGGGTACCCTATTGCACTAAGAGCAAGTACAATAGAGTGACGTGTAAGGATTATAAAGGATTAAAATAATATATTTGTGTTTAGTTGGAGGAGAGAGAAGAGGAGTGGACTCTGATGCAAGAGCTAACTCTATCACGTGCTCCTAGGCACTTTGTGAGAGTGGATTATGAGTCATGTATTAATAAAACTAGCAAAATGCTCGTGTGTTGCTACGGGCTGTGATTTATTTTTCACACTGAATAACCGAGTAGCTTCTTCCAAATTTGGTAAAGGTACGGTCAATATCTTGCCAATAGGTGCATCTTCAAATGGATAGAAGTACATCTCAGCCATAGTGACCAGTAAAGAGAAATCAGCTAATTTGAGGAAACAAAACCATCTCCACTTGTAATCTTCATATTTTTGCACTTTTCTGGGGTTCTCTTTGTAATTTCTGCTTTCGTTTGGACTTTCTTGTAAAGTGTTTTGAGCTATGTGATGGATCCTCCTCAAAAAAAAAAAAAAAATCTCCAACGCACATCATAGTACCATGTAGACATGCTCACATGCATGAAACTGAAGTAGCTCCAGGTGGAACTCAAATCAGCTTTGATACTCTTTCCCAGCCTGTCTAGAGCATAGCAAAGTACAAAGTTAGGCTTAATTTGAACAGGAAGAATCGACAAATATACTAAGTGGCAAGTCTGCAGCTGTTACAGTTGAATCACTGATGGGAACACTGTTAACAATACCATTGCAAGCAAAAGCATGAAGTATCATAAGGACATGGATTGTTGTTGCAAGCAACCTGACAGAGCACCAGTAAACATGCATGAAGCAGTAGCAACAATTATACTGCTTGCCGTTGTCAATCAACATACTAACTGGGTTACATTGGACATTAAGATTTGTAACAGAATGGTCTTCAACATTTCGAATACAAGGAAATTGTTTAAATGAATGGTCTGCACTTCTTTTTTCTGTATGCTACGTGCTGAATATAACAAATGCATTGTCAGCAACATAACTTGGGTGAAAATGTTAATAAAACAGTTGCAGTTATGATCGCTATTAAAGTATCATTTATGGGGAACTCACACTCTAGTGATGACTCCTTCATGGCTATGTTTAACACCATCCGACTTAATGTACTGAACTTGCCAAATGCTGAAATTTGTGTTCAACATCCTCGTTATGTACTGAACTTGCCAGATAGTGTAAGTTTAAAATTGTTTCAGGTGCAGTATTATTTGTTTTAAAGCGAGCAATGCTTAACAAATGAGATGATACTCTTGAACCTACTATTCAAAATACCAAATAATTATGCATGAAGGGGCATGTGAAATGCATTGGGCAGGTGAATGTAATGTAATTTTTCTCAGGGATAATGAAATAAATTTACACCTTCTATTTGGAAGACAGGGTTCCACCGGAGGATGGAGTTGTTTGGTATTTTTGGCAGCTTCAGCTGAGATTCTTCACGCAGTACCGAAGCTGAACTGATAAGATATGAATATGTTCTCGTCCATCAGTCATCGTGTAAGGCGAATCTCTGCCGCCTCAAGTTCTTGTTTACTGCTCCTGTGCTGGTCGCCAAACCCGGTCCTGACTCAGAAAACTGCAACGTACTACCAAAAATAAGAGAGAGATGCATATAGTGGGGCAAAGAACAGATAGAAGGAGAGATGAGATGAGCCTTGGTTCAAGATCTCAGGCCGGCGATCTCCGGCAACGGCCGCCCACGCGACGCCAGAAGCAGCAGCTCCGGCAGACGCCCACCAGCAGGAGACCACCGGTAGGAGCGCCCGCGCAAGGACCTCGGCCCCCACCGCCGCCGCTCAGAACCAGGTCACCGCCGCCAGAATGCGGGAGGCTCTAGCACGCCCCTGCCGCCGCCGGTCAGGTCCGGGTCACCACCGCTCGACGGCGTGAGGCCCTCGATTTCGCCCTTGATTTCGGCAGCCGTGGAATGAGGGATTGGCGAGCGATGTCGCGACGACGGCGTACGGGCCCTTCCCTACCTCCTGGAGGCCGCGGACGCAAGTACCTTCTGCAGGCGACGCCGACGACCTCCATGTGGATTCTCAGACCACATCGACAGGCGTTCGAGCACGCGCGTCGGCGGCGCTCGCGTGGTTGAGCCCGGGGGGCGGCGGCGCTCGCGTGGTGGAGCACGCGCGTCTGCGGCGGAGCTCACGGGGTGGAGGCGGCGGAGCTCGGAGCCCGGGGGCGGCGCACGGAGCGGGCCATGAGATAAGAGGAAAGAGGATAGAGCGGAGGATGTGATGGACTGCGGGCTGATTTTGCTTTCCCCGAGGGTCTAAAACGTAAAGTGCACGACATATGACGGTCACTTAGCGGTGGCATAGATGTAATATTTTCTGATCCGGCTTATTAATGTAGGGGTAGAATCGGGAATTTAAAAAACGTACCAACCATCACCTCTAGGCATATTATATAGTAGAGATAGATCATCTTTGTGTCTTACTACTGTACATATTGACTATAGAGATGGATATAGATGACATGTCATTGTCTTATAGCCAACAATTGACTCTATTATTGTACTTGCTCTAAGGAGGATGGCGTGAGGACAAAGTCTTTTTTTTTCCTTTTTCTGAACCATCTTTTCGGTTCAATGGCGGAGCTATGCACATGTGAGGGGGGCCACTATTCAGCAAGCTGTAATATACAATTCAATATTCTCGACCCACACAAAAAAAAAATGATGATAATATATCACGTCACTCTGCAATGGCACACCATACAGTATATGAGATTGAATCTGAACTGCTTAAGTGCCAATGACTAGTTTCTTACTACTCTTTAAGATACTGAATTGCAGGTTACAGACATTAACTCAATTGAGAAAAAACCATGCACCCGTCAAAATTAAAAAACATATCACGGTGGAAACAACGCCGGTTATGAACACAATCCAAGCATGTCCGATGTCCTCCGCTTCGCCTATTACCACCGACATGGTGACCAGCTCTCCCATCCCTGTTGCGCAGACGACCACCAGCCCGCCGGCGGGCAGTGTGAAGTACGCGAGTACAAGAATCGCCGCCCCGATGAAGTAGGATGCAAGTAGTGCCACGGTTTGACGAAGGCGGCGGAGAAGTTGCTCATTTTCTATCCATTGTGAATTTTCATGTGTTTTATGTTTACATGTGTAGCAATTTTTTTAGCAAATCGTGGCAACGCACGGATAGGAAGTCGGCGGTGGCGCGAGGGTCATCAGGGTGTCGTAGCCATGACTGCGCCCGGTGGGCCTTGTCGACCTGCTCAACACTCAGCGGCACCTAGTAGTGTCAACGTCATAGTCGTCCTGCTGCATTATCAAAAATCAAACAATTATAAGCTCCACTAATCTTTTATTTCTTCTCATCAAATGGACGGAAGAAAAAAGTGTCCCATAGAAATGAATTATATATTCCTCTTTGCATATTGAAAGAATAACATGCATGGAATAGATTCGGTGCATACTCACAAGCATTCGGTGCCTAAATGCAAAACGAAACGGTTCTCATTACATATATCCATACGGTGCAGCAGCAAAATAACTCAAACAGATCTGGGCATCAAACACCAAGCAATAAACTAATCTAGATAGAGCAATGCATCAGCCCAACGCTTCAGCATCACGAGCCATGAAAGCTTATCATGCACGCAAAACAGCAAATCAGAAAGAAAGTAGAATAGAGAAGGGACCGATGCAAAGCATCAGCACGCTAGGGAGCTCATCATCATGGTAGTAGCAGTACAGGGCCGGGCTGGGAAAATCCGAGACCTTGTGCCAAAATTTAAAACAGGGTCCATAATTTGAACTAATAAATAATTTTAATGTGTATGACAGAATGTTTAACGTAACACCGTAACTTCTACCGGTGATTCGTTCTTTACCATTTTTTTCTATATTCAAAGAGACTCGATTTTGGATGAGATAAATAGAAACAGATCCAAAAAAAGGTACTACTATCATACCTATATAAATCGAAGTTGCGTTATCTTTATTTGAATATCACCATTCCTTTTATGTTCTTTGAAATAAATTTAAAACGAGGTAGACTGATTGTAAGAAAAAATTGCAAGTGCAACGGTAGAAGGATCAACAGATTACTGGATGACGAATTTGATACTTCTTTTCTAATAAACTTGCGAAAATCTCAAATAGAGGCCGAGCTACATGTAGCTCGGTATCAAAAAAATTCAAAACCAAATATTTTGATTCAAAAAATTCTAAAAAAAAATCATGGATGTAGATTAAGTCGCGATCTACCTCTACGTAAAGATTCAAATCGAAATTCGTAAGATTCTACGCTACACAAAAACAAAAAATTCGATTTTTTCAACCGTGTAATGTTCCAGATCCAGATATGCGTATTTGTCTTTTTTACCCGGCCTAAAATACAGCGTATCTTTCACTAACAATTTGCATAGCTGTAGATATAAACATTACCTACATGCAGGATTTGTTTTCGAATTTTTTGACACAAAAAAATGCAGATTCAGTTTTCTTTTAAAACCGGGCTACATATCGCTGCACTCATAAACTTGTACATAACACCTTGTACGACGACAACTCGACTAGCACAGGCACGAGCGGACGAGCGCATGCACTACGCGAGGCGGAGTCAGAGAGACGGCCCAGCAGTGTGCAGTGGTGCGGCCCAAGACGCAGCATAAAAGCAAAAAAACAAATCCAGATGTACAGTACTAGTGGCGCACAATTTGGGATGCACGCCACTGGTAGTATACATATGCTTTAAATAAAATTTGGGCCCTGTGCCGGTGGCACAGTTGGCACCACTGTGGGCCCGGGCCTGTAGCAGTAGCAGCCAGCCGCCACATAGCGGAGAAGACACCTGGAGGAAGCTCTGGCCGCACCGCTCGCTCTTCCTCAGGTCGTCTCCTGCGCGCATCAGAGGGCGAGATGCCAAAAGACGACAGGCCTCCTCGGCACGGAGAACTTCACCTTCGACGACGCCCCGAGGACTGCCGCTCGTGGACGGCACGCCTCTTGTGCCAGGCGATCCGGCGAAGCTCTTGTGGCCCTCGATATATCTGTCACGGGGGATAGGGGCGTCGCTCGTGTGGCTTTGCTCGTGCGTCCACATTGTGGGTAGCCGCCTCGTGATGCTCCGGCTAGAGAGCCGGCGAAGGAACGGCGCCGGCAGGGCGGTATGGTTGCAGGCGACATCGTCCTCGTCCGTCTACAATCCCTCCTCGTCATCGTCTTCGTAGTGGTAGCACTCGTTGTTGCTCGCCATGGCGAGCCGACGCCGGGTGGTCTATCGATCGTGTGTGGCGGCTAGTAAAACACGTGATAGGATGGTTAGTTATTTGAGGACAGAGATCGCGTTCGAGCTGGACTCGGCTGCCGCATCTGGCCATCAGCTATGATGGATTAGTTTGAGGATAGTATCGATCGAGTTCGAGTCAGACTCTGCTGCAGCGTTCGGCGTATGGACGATTTTTCAAATATCAGTATGACGTACCAAACCATCGATCAAAGACGACGTACCGAACCAACGAAGGACTTAATGGCTTTATTATCTCTACTATAAAAGAACGGAGTGTCCTGTCTCCTGCTCGTCCGTCGTGGTCAGTTTACATTTTAGTCCCTCCGAAAGTTGGAAATCAACCCGCAATCCCTCTCTACCGGTTCGCATCTTCTTTTGACCGCAGGAAGAAAATATCTCGATACATCTTCCCATCCGGCGCCCGCCGAGGCACTTGCCATGGGGCATGGGCGGCACCGATGTCGGCGCTCCCGTTCTTCCGCGGCGCGATCCCGGTGGCGATTGGAGGGAAGCAGGCGGCGTGGCGTCTGGAATCCGGTAATTTTTTCTTGGGCGGAGGCGAGGTCGGGGAGGAGAGCGCGATCTCGGTGGCGGCTGGAGGGGAGCGGGCGGCGTGGCGGCTGAAATCAATGGTGGGCATGGTGATGCGTCTATGGTCGGTCGTGCACTCCATGGTACGTAACGGCGACCAACCCCGACCGTGGAATCTTCTCGCCGGACCGCTCAAACCGGCCCCATCCATGCTCAGCGCCGTCCGCCCCAGTAAGTCCCTGGTCGCCGGCGAGCTCAGCCCCGATTCGTCCCTCGCCGGAATGCTCCGCCCCGATCCGACCCTTGAAGGCCATTGTGCGCGAGCGGCGGAAGCAGAAGAGGAACAACGCCCAGCTTGCAGATTGGAGACTCCGTCCTCAATCGCACTTTGCCGCGTACGTCCACCAGGTGTTCGACCTTGTGGCTCTACCTGGGACTTCAACCTCATGCTGCTACCCGTCCGCTGCTGCAACGAGCGCAACGCCGGGTACGCATGTGACGTCACCTCAACCGTCGGCCGCCTCAACGTCCTCAACGCCAACATCACCGGTGGACACCAACCGGTCCACTGATTGATCTTTCCGTTTAGCACTGATACCTTGACTTAATTTTGTCAAAGAGTGATTTGAGGCTTTACCTTGTAGCTTGGTTGCAGTATTGTCAGATTTGCGGCTTTACCTTGTAGCCTGTCTTGCGTTTTATTTATCAGATTGACATTGTTTGTAGTATGGTTAGCCTATGATCGGGACGTTCCCGTCGAGCAATTTCAGTGGTGCATTGCACCGACAAGGCAATGGTGAGGGGCTCACCCTCCGGTGGCTGGACGAGCTGTGACGGCTTCGGCGCCGATGGGTGATGGCCTAAGAAGCAGCATGACGGTGTCCGCGTCCTCCACAGCGCGTCACATTCTCTGCAGAGCCGTGAAGAAGTAAGAACTGATCTTTTTCGTTGGTTCATTTGCTGACAAGGATTCATTCAATTTGTCTATAATACAGACTTACCATTCGTGTGTACATTCTCGTTCGTCACACTGATAGGAGAAGAAAGATTCAATTGTTATTAGCTATATGTGATTCTTTATTCTTTTTGCTGTAATGTAGAATTCTGGACGCCGAGCAAGGTGACGGCGAGGGGGAGTGAGGCGTCGTCCAGCAGCGTCACAGGTACATCAGAGTCTCTTTCTCCCTGCAGGCAATCGTGGTGGAGCTTATTGTCCTCTTAGCAAGAACCAAGCACAACCGTTGTTGTTTTTAGAAGGAGAATTGCAGTGTATATGTGTGCATTATTTTGTATGGTTCAGTCATCATAGCTGCCAATGCTTTTTTCCATGTTTTTACTTTTTCTCTCAAATACTCATATGTACAGCAGAAAACTCCTTTGAGTATCGTTACATTGAATTCTAAGCGTATTTCTTAGTATTTTGTTACTTGTAGGCAGAAACATGAGTGTGCATGTCTGGGTGTTAGCAAGAAGGCATTAATTGAATGATTGATGCTGACAATGCAGTGACCCTCTTATATATATTGCTGCTCAGTGCCAGAAACTAAATAAACGACACCTCTATTTTTCTGCTCGCTGGTTGATGCTAAATAGATGACATGTTCTGGAGTATTATATTCACTTTTTCAATTGTTTTTATTCTTTAAGCTGCAAAGTCACCGATCTGTTTGAATTAGTCTTTTGATCCCAAATAGAAGGCCCTATGTACAGATAGGAAAATTTGGTTGTGAAACCACACTTAGCTTCTATGTACATCTATGCATGTGTGCATTCGACTTTCTTTGTTGAAGTTACAATATACATGCAGTTTGCTGTCAATTATGTTGAAAGAACTTGTTCTAAATTTTTAGTTCCTTGCCGCTGCTAGGCCAGTATAGTTTCCTATGGATTAGGTACCTTGAAGCTGAACATGCCAACTAGCTCTGCATCAAGATATCGTTAAAAGTATGAGTACAGCTTACTGCCAAACAGGGAAAGAAAGGAAGTTGCTGAGTCATTAGATAATCTGACATACATGTCCTCTCTTCTTTGTACTGAATAATTACTTACAGAAAACTCATAAGAGGATAAATGAATGTCTTCTATCTTACAGGTAATTCTCTTTGCTGAAGCATGCTTGTTCTTGTTCTGTGGCAGAACAAGCATTGCAAAAATTATACTTGAACATAAAGTACCCACTGTCCCAGTGCCAATTCGATTATTTGAAGTAAACATTTATTTATCCTTCCAGTTACTCTTATTCCGATCTTGGGTTCATATTTTATTGTTATCCATAGTGCCACTGTTCTGAAATTTCGAGAACTGTTTCACATCTCTTCCCAGTTATTTTAATTTTGTGTTATATCTCTTTCATTTACTTTTCAGAAAAAACTCACCTCAAATCTATGTGAATCCATTAAATTCCATTGAGTTTGTTGTGGAGGTGAGTTGTATTTCTTGTTAATTTGGTGGATCAGTCATCAGTGGATGTACTGTTGTGGTAATGGAGACTTGCCTAACTAGATCTTGTTTTCCCTGTAATGTGTGGTTAAAAGTTCCTACAGCATATGCTTCAGCAAGTCTAAGAGAAGTTTCACAAGGTGCATTCGATGAGAAACACATAAGCAAAATGAGCAGTGGTGCAGCGGTTGCAAGCTATTCTAGAACGACAACGATGACAATGTTCCTTGGGCCAGGAACAAGGCATGGCCTCAGGTGAACAGAACAAGCTCTTCTTTCAATGCCAAACCTGTTCCTTTTTGGAGTTGCAGGATTTTCACTTTTATCAACCGACTGGTCTCATGATGTAGTACAGTAGGTTTGGATGCATCGTGTACTCATGATGATATTAGCAAGCTTTGGAGAAGTGCAAATCCTGCAACTATTCAGCAACTATGTTGCATAATACTTAAGTTTGTTTCGAACTTCATATACAAGCTCACAAATATGTCAACTGTTATACTTGGAAGTTATAAGAATGTTATTTTCCAACAAGGTCTACAATGTAGTTTGGGAAGTCACTCAACTTTTGTGCCTTCCGAAATTCTTTCTTTTTTGCAAATTCTGATTATTTGGGCTAAAAATTATTTATACGGATTAATATTTGATTGATTTCTTTTCACTTTATTTGGTTGATATTTGGACGAGGTATTTAGAACAATTTATAACAGACTAATAACTTGTATGTGTGTTTCCAGTTCCATCAAGGTCTTATCTCCATGCATTGGGAATTAGTATGTTCTTCTGAATTTGTTTGCACGGAACCGCAACGACAAAAGGCAATTATGTTATCTCAATTATGAGTAAATGGTTCAGCAACAAAAAAAATGATAACATGCAATTAGAGAGATGTGATGTTTGTCCCTCTAATGTATTTTGTGTCTTTCACTATAGGCCTCCCACAAACCACACGCTGCATAATTAGCTTAGGTGGTGGCCACAACATCCCCCTCTCCCTTGTCTCTCCCACAACCTTATTCCCTTTTCTTTCCACGAACCTCACCACCACGAGAGATGAGGGCGGAGAGAAGAGGACATTGAGACGGAGGTCGTCCAAAGATGAGGCTGATGGTCAGATAGGGCGATGAAGGATGTGCTTGATGTAGGACGGGGCAGCTAGGCGGCAAGTGAGCGGGCCGGCCACGGGCGTCAGGGGACATGTGGTTAGGCGAGTAGTTATGGGGCAGCAAAGTCCCCAATGGCGGGGAATATGAGGTGAGTTTTTGGGGGTGACACTGATTTTGTAATTATGTGGCGGGAAAACAACCGCGTAGTCGCTTCCTAAGTGGGTGACAGATTATTAGCCTCCCTGTCCAAACATAAGGGAACCCGTGTCATAGAATTCGCAACACCTACACATTCGATAGACCATAAGAGCCAACATGGTAAGGAGCGGTATGCCCATACAGGTAAACATAAGGAAAACTAACGAAATAACAACACGGTGATTCGTTTACTCACTTCACCCGTAGTAACGCACGGGCATTTAACTAGTTAGGTAATAAAGATGACAGGCTGTTTTGATGTAAAACGATCGGTCGTCGCCATTACATTATATAGGACGTCTAGTCTCGTTGTGCAAGTCTTGGACTACGCGTTTAGAATGTGTATAACTCCTACTCAAAATTAGGCACATATTCCTTCATCGTGCCGAACCAGGACTCAAATGTCTAGGTCGCCTCTCTGTCTTCCAGATTTGTCCTTTTGCGCTGCGCTGATTTATATGAGAACCACATTTTTTGGCATAATATTTTGTACTCTCTCCGTTCGGAAAATGATGTCACAAAAATGGTCTATCTATAGTTTATTTTTGTGACATCATTTTCCGAACGGAGGGAGTATGAATACAAGACATGATCATCTTTGAGCGCAAAAAAGTTGGGATTTTTCTTTTACTTTTTTTTTTCAATTTCTAAGTTCTTTTGCATATATCAGGTGTGCTGATACCCGAGAGGCATTAGTCTGTGTCTGCTATTTTAATGTACAACTAAAAACCATAGAAATAAGCAGTTATGTCTTAACCTTTGGGCTCTGGAGGACATTCTTCAGGCATCTTGGACAACAGTTTGCTATGATTACATAGCAACACATTTGCGGTAATCTTTTTGATGGATGAGGTGATCGTGAGGAACTGAAGCTGATGATGGTGACAAGGTTTCGTTTTCGTAATGATAATGAAACTGGGAGTTTTTATCCTCTACCGAAGTCTAAAACAAGGATACCACTGTGCAAATCTCATTACTCACTGCACCCAAGTAGATTCGTGACTGTTCAGAACAAGCAAACTAGCAAAGAAAATATAAACAGAACAACAACAACCTTGAAACTAGAAACAGCCAAACATTTCTGCTATGGAAAACTGATGGATAATGTGAATTACAATTTACATCACACAAGGCGTTCATCGGTGCTTAGCTTAGCACGGGTTACATGGATCCAGGCGATTATATAATATGACAAGTAAGCGTGATCAACCTAAGATCATCATAGGCTGACGATTGCACCAAGCAAGAACCATCGTTTCAGAATCTCAGAAAGACCCTCTTCATATCATCGTCCATATCAGAAAAATCAAACTCTTTGAGTGCCTCTTCCCGTGCTTCCTTGTTCCATGCTCGGATCTGGGCCCTACTAGCAAGGAAGTCATCGTCGACCTCGACATAGCCGCGCTTGTCATACTGGCTGCGAACCCAGGCCTGGAAATTGGAGAACCTCTCTCCAATAGCATAGATAAATTGGAGCTTCCTCCTCCTCCTCCTCGTGTTTGGCCACCGCCGCCGCCGCCTCCGACTCAGAACAGCCGAGACCGGCCGTCTGCTTCCTTTTGATGGTGCGCGTCATCTCATCGCCTGCTGCCGCGGCATCCGCCTTCCTCTTGGTAGTGCACGGCATCAGTGTGAGCTCCTGCATTGGACCGTGCTGGTACCGATTCAGCACGCACTCGTCGCCGGCCACCATTGCCCTCGCCGCCCTCTCATCCGCTGCCATGATTTTGGTAGTGCACTGCTTCGATTGACCCTGGTCAATACCGGCCATCAGTTGATCTGACCTCCCGCGGCTCAACTCACCACTAGTTGCTTTCGATTTTGGGGCAGAACCGCAGAATTGAGGAACCCTGCTTTGGAATTGGGAGAGCTGTAGGGAGTAGCCCTTTTGTTTGTTCTAGTCGGGACGGTACGATTGACTGAATCGGAGTAGGATTTGTTCAAAAAATAAAAAAATCAGAGTCGGAGATTTGTTTTTTTCTTTTCTTTGCGGAGTTTTTCTTTTTTATGCAAGTCGGAGTAAGATAGAATACGGCTGTGCTATCTGCCAATGCTTCAATGATAAGCTCCTCATAAACACCATGTATGCTCTAGATTTTTCTATTTTTTTAATACCTAATCGTACACTCGAAAGCACTATCACAATATTTATTCGACCATATGCATATGTGTAAGATATTTATTCTATAATATATTCACTTGATGCATGTAATTGGTCTCTTTTTATAGCACATTATCGGAATTTGGTTTAAAAATTTGTTCAATGTGCCGAAAGGTAAAAAAATAATAACATGAGGAGAAACTATAGTTTAAAAATAAGCCAACCTAGCATAAGGGAGTGGATGCACAGCCCATCCGCACTCGGGTTCATGTCCTCGTGGATGATAATTTCGAGTCTTGTAATTAAAAGCAAAATCATCATGTCATATTGGATGATTTTATCGTTTGTGGACAGAGTTTGTGAAGATTCAGTTCAAATACAACCCTCGCGAGATAAACTCTATAACTCATTAGCTCACAAGATTAGCTAAAGGCCATACCCAATGAGTCTGGTTAGATGAAGCCCATCTGTTCTTTTACCTCTACTAGTCTCATATGTAACCGTTATTTCTAATGAATAAAGGGGTGTAAGTTATAAAAAAGCAAAACCATCACAATAGCTCATCTACCACATTCATTTCAAAATATAGAGTTTTATAATTTGAAAATAGTATGTGTGTTATTTAATGATAAACAAATAGTTGAAAAATAATGAAACTATATGTCAAAATCAATCCATTAATGGATTCGATTTGTCCCTTTATTATGCTCATGTTTAGAGCAAGATGGAAGTAGTGACTCTTCCTAGTGGAGAAAGCAAGTGTATCATTTCGAGTCTTGTAATTAAAATCAAAATTGTAACGTCATATTCGATAATTTTATCATTTGTCTACAGAGTTTGTGAAGATTCAGTTAAAATACTAACCCCTCGCGAGACAAACTCTATAACTCATGAGCTAGCAAGATTAGCTAAAGGCCATACCCACATTCATTTCAAAATATAGTTTTAAAATTTGAAAATAGTATGTGTGTTATTTAATGATAAACAAATAGTTGAAAAATAATGAAACTATATGTCAAAATCAATCATTAATGGATTCAATTTGTCCCTTTATTATGCTCATGTTTAGAGCGAGATGGAAAGAGTGACGCTTACTAGTGGAGCAAGCACGTGTCTCAGATATTCATTGATAGTGTTTGTGCTCAAGCCAACAACATCAACATAACCCTTCAACCTACCACTTTGTCTCGTATGTTCCGTGTTTCAAAGAGATTGTTGTGATAGGGACCATGATCGGCGCTTCCAATCAATGTTGTTACTC
The DNA here is from genome assembly GCA_947311845.1 of Poa pratensis. NCBI lineage: Eukaryota > Viridiplantae > Streptophyta > Magnoliopsida > Poales > Poaceae > Poa > Poa pratensis. The sequence goes on along the minus strand of CAMZMU010000128.1, from coordinate 100,358,313 downwards.
GAGCTAGTACTGGTTACTCTTGTATCATCATGTAGTCAATTTTCATCGTGAATATCATATTAATTAGCCAAATCCCCCAACACAGCTATGTGTGCTTGCAAGTGCTATATGTGCTCCAATAATACACTCCATATTCTTATTGCTCTATTCAGTGTGGTAGTTCTACCCATGGCTTACGTGTAGAACTTTCCGATATCGAGCACCCATGTCCGGTCGTGCTCTCTACGGGAAATCATAGGCAATGTCATGCGATTTTTGTTTGACCTGAGAAAATGTACAAGCCCTTAAATTTTCTTGTAGTCTATAGTTAAACAGATGCCTCATATCATTGTTCGGGTTTTAATGATTTCATTACAAGCAAACTTTAGTATGTAGCATAGCCAAGAAAACCAAAAGTTATGCCATCAATATCTAGATTTATAGATCTAAATTTTATACCAATACCACTTAAAAACATAATATAAAATATTTTTTAGCCGCATTAAAATCATGACTTCAGACTAGATAAGTGCAAAATTTGTCCCCTCCTGTAAACAAGTTAAAATAACTAGCTGATCAAACAGGAAATAAGTTCAAGATACCATCACATTACAACCATCACGAAAAGAGGTGAAAGATAATATCTATAGGTAACAATAAGCAAAGTTATGCCGGACAACAACGTGAGTTACTCCTATTATTGGTGATTAGTTACCATGCCATAATATTTAAAGATATTAACTTTTCTAGTAGTAGTATACAATGATAAAATACACTTTTGCATAACTTGTGATTGTCATGGTACAATCACCATTTTTATAGTGGTAACTATAGGGTAATCACCCTATTAATTGTGTGACTACATGGTGAAAACTGTTTAATTACATCATGGTAACTATTTGACTCATATGTTGGTAACTGTTTACTCATCACCCTGGTGAAAAGAAAGCATGACAGAGTGAGCATGGGAGATGGTAGAGGACGAGCGACGAGGAAAACACACAAGACATTCTACACTTACCACAAATATTGAATGGTCTACATTTAGATGTTCATTAACAAATTAGGAGATCACGGGATCTATGCATTTTGTATGGTGTGGTTTAAGGATAAAATGCAGAGAGAATTGCATATATGCAACATAAGAATTAACAGCTTAGGACTACGTAACCAATTTCGTCGAGCTTTCTTTTTAAAATGTCTTCTCTCAACCTCACTTGTTCGTTTGCTCTATTTCACCCAATTCTCTGTAAGATCGCCAGGGGTGGCCCTTTACAACATCCTCATTGACAACTTGTCAATGGTCAATGGGAACATGCGGTCAAGTGCGTTTTTTTTCCTGAAGGGAAGCTCAAATTCAATGACGTATCTCTGTCAAAACGGTTTGTTTTCGAACGCGTGGTCATTTATTTCCCGGGAACGTGGGACAATTAGGTTGGAAGCAAAAGTGCCAAGGAGCTCCGAGACGGGTTCGATCGCCAGCGAAAAATCGATTCAGACTCCAACTCGCTCGTACCGTGCTCTCGACAGGCAAGACCGCCTTTATAATCTGAAGAAAACACCGGCTCCTCCTCTTCCAATTCCATCGCTAGGGTTCCTCAATTCTCCCAAAATCTATCGGCGCGCTGAGTTGAGGCACGGTAGATCAAAATAAACCCATGGCCGGTGAGGAGGGCCCGTTCAACCGGCGCACCACCAGAAGCATGGCGGCGAAGGCAGCGGCGGCGGCCAAAAGCGACGATGAGAAACCTCTAGCGAAGAAGAAGAGCCGGCTGCCGCAGAAGGATGTCGATCACATCCTCAACTGGGTGGTCGAGCTCTCTCCTTGTATTGAGAACCTGAAGTTCCACAACCCTGACTTGACCCCGTCGCCGGAAGAGGAGCTGGACCAGGAGATGGTGGAGTTCTACGAGGAGGCGTGCCTGCTTGTTAGATCAATAGAGAACTACAGAAAATTTCAGGCCCGGGTCCGCAGAGAGTACCAGAAAATTGAAGCAGCCAACACACTCTCATTGCATCCCAAAGTCTGCTTGCATGAGGGCAACTGACCAATGCGTGACCAGTATCTTCAATTTGTCGACAACATACTTTACACATTCGAGTGACATGCATGCTCCTTCTCCTTCAGTTGCTAACGTCTCAGCAGCCGCTTTCCACGCAAAAGTTTTCACTTTCGATGGCACTCCGGAACGTCGTATCTTCAACCAACAGTCGTCATGTCCGTCGGGGTGAGTGCTGGTAGCTGCAAACAAACATTGCACTGGTTGTTCCTGTAATGCCAGCTTATAAGCGCTACGAACCGTGAATATTCCGTTTCTTTCTGGTTGCCAAGCTAGAATGTCATCATCGCCTCGTCGGGAGGGTTTAATAGAAAGGATCGCTTCAACATCAATTGGTAAGAAACTAAGAATGTCTCCCTTACGATATCCACCTCCCTTGTTCATCAAGTAATTCAGAGAGACTCTTCTTAGGCCACGATTGCCACGAGGACTTAGGGCTTTGCCGTACGAGACTCTTGGGATCCAGCTATCCCTCCAGACCTGGATTTTTCTGTCCATTGCCCACATGCCACACTAATCATTTCTTCAGGAGTTCTAGGCCATGAGCAATTGCAGTCTTTGTGGACGATGGATTCCCGGTAAATACTGTGTCAATCAGCTCACCCCGTGGGTAGTACTTTGCTTTTAGAACCCTGGCACACAGACTGTCCGGGAATGCTATAAGACGCCACACTTGCCTAGCCAAATGAGCTTGATTAAACAAAGCATGTCACGAAAACCCATGCCCCTTGAGCTTTTGTACGAACCAACTTCTCCCAACTGATCCAGTGGGTCTTGCGGCGTCCATTTTCCTACCCCCACCAACAGTTCCTGATTAACTTGGTGAGATCATCACAGACCGAGAGGGAGTTTAAACACACCCGTTAGGCAGGTTGGTATGGCATGTGCCACTACTTTGATGAGGACCGTACGAGCACTTTGGGATAATAGACTTTCTCCTCACTCAACTCAAGAACGCAAAACAAGGGACCCTATGTGTGTTCTTGAAATAAAAACCTACGTGTCAGAATTGGTGCCCAAATATACATGTCGAGTTAGTATAGTGTAGTATGACAAGCTATGATATCACATTAATGCGAATATGGTTGTTTCCTTTTGTCACCATCTGAAGGAGTCAACGACGGAGCTATGTACACATAGGGGGGCCACCGCCCCCAGCTTAAGATTTTTTTTCTTAAAAACTATTGCTCTTTGGCCTTTTTGCATTCAAAATCAGTGATATTTGGCTCATTTGCCCCCATGCCCCCAATACGGGCCCAAGATGTGCCTGAGGCCTATCTGCTGGACTGGAAAAAAGGGACAGTCATTAAATCTAGCTGGCAGATAACCAATTGCGATATATATTCTTTGTCACGTCTTTCTCGTTAATTTAGATTTATAACTTTTCTACGAAATGTTAGATGGGAGTTGAATTGGTTCTCAACAACGGGGACATGACGGCCCTCGAAATCGGCCTTTGCGTCGGAGGGGTTGTCGTAGTCGTCCTCGTGTGCTTCTTCGTCTACCTCGCCTACATTAGGTGGGCCACGAGGAGACTGGAGGCGGCCGCTCGCGAGAGCGTTGTGAAGAAGATCAAGATGACAATCTTCAGGGAGTACTCGAGCAGGCTTCGAACGATGACGTGGAGTGTGCGGTCTGTTTGGAGGAGTACGAGGACGACGACCGGATCGCCAGGATGGACTGCACCCACCTGTTTCACTACAAGTGCGCCAGGCGGTGATCCTGGTGGATCACCGACAGGAGACCTGCTTGCCCCCTGCATCACTCGTGTGATATTGTATATTTCTATATTGTACGTGTGTGTGCAGTTATGTCGGGTGTGTACATATTATGGTGTTTAACTATTTATATTCGTACTGGGCCGCATGTGTGTACTGATTGTTGCGTTGTCGTTTGTTTAATGGATGGATCGCATATACATTGTTCTATTTGAATATGTTGTATTATTATAATTTTAGTATTGTTTTTTCTCATTGATCCACCGCGCAATGTAAAAATGACCCGTCAGAACATGATTAATTTCATGTAAATATTCATTGTGCATGTGTTCACAAATAAATAAATATAAAAGTTCCTTTAAAGGAAGGAAAACATAATGAAATTGACATTTTTTTCTACAGGAGAATGTACAATAATAAAAAAAATTAACAAACATATAGTAATACTCCCTCCTATCTATAAAAACTGTCGTGCCAAAACAGCATAAGCAGTACAAGTCCTACGTAAGTACGTATAACCTCTGAGTGTTTTTTCGGATCAGAGGGAGTACTGAGGGAGCTCCTATCCACGCCTTTAGCGCCCGTTATGCCGCGTGCGCGTACCCCCCTACGCTTTATTTGTACACGCCTTTGATTGTGGGCTCGGCTCATGTTTGTGATAATGTAGCTTTAAGTTAGGTCATGGTGTTCCTAACTACGTACTGATTGTCCTTGTATAATTCAGTATGTTATTGTGTCCAACAGTTTGCCACGAGGATGTGTTTTAGGTTGCAAAAATGTGTGCACAAAGTTTGAAGAGTAGCACTGTCGAAATCAGGAAATCTAAGGTGTGCAAGAAGTAAGAAGCAAGCGTGTAGTTACCCCCAATAGCTTCGCTTGTGGCATGTAGTTCAGTAGTTGTAGCAAGAATATCAGCTCAGTAGACAGTTGTAGCTAACATTTTTTGCCAATTCTGTAATACAAACATTTCATGGTAAAAAGAATGGAGGTTTAGAAACTTCATCCCAGGTGCTTCTCAGTGGCCAACCATGTCCGGCCATCTTTCCAGGGAGGTCTCAGTTGTGTGCGTGTTTGGTTTGCGACGAAAAGCAGAGCTATGCATTGGTAATGTCAAAACTTGCCAAAAATTGGAATGTCAAAATGTCCGACCATTGTGTCCGCTGGAATAGAAAGATGCCAGCTCTGAATGCTCCCTTGTCTTTTCTTTTTCCAAAAAAAAAAAACCAACAACCACTAGCTCTTTGTTTTTTTTTTGAACAACACAAGGGCGCCGAAGGCGCCAATTCATTTCAGCTCAGCTGCAGATAGCAGCAAAAAATACAAAGTCCTCGAGATGTACATCTTGTAAAGTGGAAAGCACAGGACAAGCACCTGTAGTGTGAGCTGAATTTGTACATTGAAAGATAGGTCGGTTTAGGCTAGGCCTACAAACCTGTGATGCTCACTTATGAGCTTCTTGATTTAGCTCTCTCGATATATGGAACACCTAAGGTGAGCAGCCTGTTGTATCTCTGAAAAATTGTGCTAGATGGTTTCTTGCATTCCAATGTAGAAGTGGATGGTCTATTTTCCTTGATGCTGCTGTTTTCGCTAGTACCTGGTTATCTGTAAGAAAAGTCGGCGTGTCCACCTGTAGCATCTTTGCAATTTTAGCTGCTAGTGAGAGAGCTTTTGCCTCTGCTTGAAAGACTGTAGCTTCCTGTTGTGATATGGCCTGTATTTTGATTCTCCAATTCTTTTGATCGGCGTCGTCTCGGATGTATATTCCTAGTCCTACTGATTGTCCCTGTATCGCATCTTTGTTGTTCCTACAAGACGCATCTGTATAGATAATCAATCCTTGCAGCAATCTGTCATTTGTTATCGTGGATCCTTGCGTTGGATTTGCCATCCTAGAGTTTTCTGCCTTGAATTTTGCCTGTTTACTTCCCTGTTCATAAGAAGGAATAGAATTACAGAGTTCAAGGTTATTTGCTAGGGCTTGAGCATTAAGGAAAATCTGATGAGGTTGCCCACATTTTCTTTGAAAAAGAATGTCATTTCTGGACTTCCAAATGCACCACATAAAAGTGAAAATGTTTGCTAGGGTGGCATATGGATGGTTCATTGAGAGCAAGTCTAGAATAATATCTGTAAGGTTGTTGGAATTGTTGATAATGAGCACAGTTCTTATATACCATGGAGCAATGAACCAAGCAGATTTAATAAAAGGGCAAGTAAAGAAGAGGTGTATTTCATCTTCCTGCATACCACACCTACAGCAAACCTTGTTGATGTGTTTGGAGTAACGCCCCGCTCTTGCTCCTGTTGGAAGCGCTTTGCGAAGGAAGCGCCAAGCAAATGTTTGGACTCTTGGAATGATGTCCTTGCACTTCCATACATGTTTGAGTAATTGGATTGTTTGTGGTGATGGTTTCCTTGGCTGATCTGCTTGTCTCTGTTCATACAGTACCTGTAAACAAGCATGATATGCAGATTTTGCATTGCACCTACCATCTTGAGTTAGTTTCTAGCAAAGCATGTCTTGTTCTTCCGTATCAATAATTGTGGTTTGCTTAATGGAGAGGGCTGCCGAGGGCGAGAACAGGGAATTAACAAGATTTTCATTCCACTGTTTTTGATTTGGGAGCCACAGGTCTTTGACTAGAGCTGGATAAGCAAAGCCCGGAGATTGAATGATTAAGTCATCATAGATAGAGTCCCATGAGGAGTACCAAGACGTGCTCCAGATAGAAATATTGCCTTGGGTTAGTTGGTAGGAGGTATAAGTTCTTAGGATAGGGAGGACTTTGAGGATGGAGGTCCAAAAAGCCGATTTTGGAGTATTGGACTTGGGTCGCCATATGGATGCACCTGGGAAATATTTAGATTGTAAGATCAGATGGAGGTGATCATTGGGGTTTTGGGCTATTCGCCAGGCTGCTGTGAGAATGAGGCTTTGATTTATCGCTTGCAAATTCCTAATTCCCAGTCCTCCTTCTTTCTTCGGCGCACAAAGGTCTTTCCAGGCTTTTAAGCAGAGGGTTTTCTTCTGTGATTCTTCTCTTACTCCAGTCCACCAGAAAGTTCTTATAATAGCTGTGAGTTTAGATATGAACTTTTTAGGAAAAAGGATGTTGGACATGTAATAAACTGGAATCGAGGAGAATACAGATTTAATGAGTTCCAAACGAGCTGCGTGTGAGAGTTTGTCTGTCTTATAAGTGCCAAGCTTTGCTTTAAATTTGTCGACAACGAAGTTGTAGGCTGATGATCTATCCTTTGCAGGGAGGATGAGAGGGTGCCCAAGGTGAATAAAGGAAGCATCTATATCTTGAACCGGAAAAATAGTTTTAATGGCAGCTGCATCATTAGGTTGGACATGTTTACTAAAAAGGATCCCAGATTTAGACCAGTTTGGTGTTTGTCCGGATGTAGAACAGAAAGATTCTAGAATCTGTTTCATGGCTGCTGCTTCCAGTAGTGTAGTTTCACCACAAATGAGGAGGTCATCGGCGAACAGAAGAGAATGAATGCGGGGGCAATTTGGGCCTAAAACCACACCTCGAAGAGAGTTATTCGCCATAGCATCCTGCAGCGAAAGCGACAGCTCATTGATACAAAAGACGAAGAGGTACGGTGAAAGGGGACAACCTTGTCGTATTCCTCTATCGCTACGGAACCTCGCAAAAGGTTGACCATTTATGACCACTGAAAAGGTGGGCGAAGAAATACAAGCAAAGATCAAATTGATAAAGTGGCAATGCAGCCCTTTACGAGCGAGTGCCGCGACAATGAAGTTCCATTCTAGGCGATCAAATGCTTTAGCAAGATCAATTTTTAACATAAAAGCATGATGGGGCCAAGAAGCTAGGGCAAAGGAGTGGGTAATTTCTTGGGCAATAATTATATTGTTGCTAATACGTCGCCCTTCAATAAAAGCCTGCTGAGCTGGACTAATATAATCAGGAAGATGAGGTTTGAGTCTGTTGGCTAGAGTTTTGGCAATGAGCTTGTAGACTACATTACATAGGCTAATAGGTCTATAATCCGTAGGCACAAGAGCAACAAGTTTTTTGGGGATCGACATAATGTGAGTGTCATTAATATGTTGAGGCATGACACCCGAGTGATAGAAAGAGCTTACCAGATTTGTTACGTCATCCCCTATCCATCTCCAAGTTGCTAGATAAAACTCCACGTTGAATCCATCTGGTCCTGGCGATGCATTTCTTTTCATGTCCTACAATGTATCCCATAATTCCTGCTTGTTCGGCACCGTGTAACTATGGTCTGTAATGTCTGTTGGGAGTTGTGTGTGAATAAAGGGCCTGCCAGTATTAGTATTAGCATAAGCAAAGATATGTCGAAAGTAATTGACAAAGGTATTGCTTATTTGTCTTGGCATATGTTGGATAGTATCATTTTCATCCTTGATGGAAACAATCATATTTCTTCTCCTTCCTTTGAGAATTGCTCTATGGAAATAAGCCGTGTTCCTGTCTCCATCCTTTATCCAATTCTTTTTTGCTCTCTGCATATAAGAATCAGTGAGTTTTGTGAGGTTTTGTTCATACCTTGTGATTAGAGAGTTTTCCAATGCTTGATCCTGAGCTCCCACCGGTTTGGCTTGTATCTGCTTTATTTGCTCTTCTAATTCATTGAGCTCCTGTTGTATTGGCTTCTTTTTCCTGCAACAAATTCTTAAAGCTTGTGCCAAGTGGTTAGTTATTTTGTTAAAAGGTTTTCTGCTGGACTTCGACCAAATTTCTTTAGCATGAGTATTGAAGTCTTTCTCCTTCAACCACCAGTTTTCAAATTTGAAGGTCCTTTTTTGTCGACGTACAGTACCGTCAGTGGACAATAGAATAGGGGCATGATCACTAATTGCATGCATGAGAGGCAGATTGTAAACATTTGAAACAGGGAAGTGAGCACATCAATCAGCATTGACAAGGCATCGATCAAGTCTTTCATAAATAGGTTTCGAGGAAAAACGTTTGTTTGTGAAGGGTCGCGTGTAGGCTACACTAGCGCAAATCAAAATTTTCTACCGCGACATCCAAGGAACTGCTGCAGTTATAGATCACGGGATTACCACTAGACGCGCTGTGCCGTGCCGAAGTCGGTGAAGCGAGTCGGGGCAGGGTAGACGTACAATCCTCTCCGATCCAGTCGCTCCCACGAACAGCTCCCACGAACAGCTCCTCTCGGCGGCTCGTCCAAGTGCTCCAAGAACAGCACCTCTATCGGTATCCACACGTACGGCGTGGAGGCGCCGCTCGCCGGACTGCTAGGTCCCGCGGGCGGCAGGGGCGTGGTGAGACGGTGGCTGGGTGGATTGTGGTGCGGAATTGGGCAACCCTAAAACGTCCAGCCTCCTCTCCTTATATAGACCTCCCCATATTGGGCTGCCTCAACCGAAGCCCATTCTGGAGTCTATTCCAGCCCAACTCGGATCCAATCCGAATTCTGCCTTCACTGCCTTAAGTGTGTGACCCTATAGGTTCACGCACGTTTAGACATGACACGAGTACACCTACTCGGCCAATAGTTGGTAGCGGCTTCTAGCAAAACGTGCCAACTCCCAAACGCACATAAAGATCGTATCGGACGAACCATCACAATGTTTATGCCATTCCCTTTGCCTCACGATATTAGGTCAAGCCTCCAGCTGACCTCTCTTTCTCGATCCTGTGATTCGGAATCCCATACTAGGTTAACCATTAACCTTATGTAGCACGGCCATGCATTTCTGGATCCGATCACTCGAGGGGCCCAGAGAAATATCTCTCTCAAGTAGAGAGGGGCAAATCCCATCTTGACTGACTATGCCTTGCAGCATGTTTCATGACAAACCCGTAAGCTACCTTTATGGCTACCCTTTCACGGTGTAGCGTTGGATAGCCCCAAAGTAAGTTAATTCACATCTCAAGTACATACGACAATCTCAGGTCTAGGGACAAAGCAAACACATCGTGTAGAGAGAGAGCTATGAACGTTTGCTTCATTGTCTCAAGGTGGGTCAGCCCAACTCTATGTTCACAACATAAGTCCACATTATTAGTTTGACATCTCCATGTCTATGACTTGTGAAACATAGTCATCTACTAATACATGTGCTAGTCTAATATTCAAGTGTGTCCTCACATGAACTCCGACTAGGGACATATTTAGAATAACCATACAAGTAATGAGTTTCACAGACAAGTCCTCAACTCGCCAATCAATACAAGACATTATTCAAGGCACATTATAAATCATGGATACATTGAAATATCATCATCTCTATGATTGCCTCTTGGGCATATTTCCTACAGTCTCCCACTTGCACTAGAGTCAATCTAGAAGATATCTAATACCCATAGCTCTTGTGTGCTTATCATGATTCTTCTGTGAGAGAGGCTTTGTCAACGGATCAGCCACATTCAGATCCGTATGTATTTTGCATAAGTTTATTTCGCCTCGTTCGATGTACTGCCGAATGAGATGAAACCGCCGCATAAAGTGTTTGGTCTTCTGGTGATTCCTTGGCTCCTTTGCTATCGCAATGGTTCCACTGTTGTCACAGTAGAGATCCACTGGACTGGACGCACTAGGGACAACACCAAGATCAGTAAGGAACATTTTCATCCAAACACTTTCCATGCTAGCTTCTGCCGCAGCATAATACTCGGCCTCCATTGTAGAATGAGCAACTGTGTCCTGCTTGGAACTCTTCCAGCAAACCGCCCCACCGTTCAACGTGAACACATAGCCCGATTGCGACTTGGAATCATCCACATCAGTTTGGAAACTAGCATCGGTGTAACCATTTACAACGAGCTCCTCCTCACCTCCGTAAACTAGGAACATATCCTTAGTCCTTTTCAAGTACTTAAGGATATTCTTTACCGCTGTCCAGTGACTCTCACCGGGATCAGCTTGGTACCTGCTCGTAACACTTAGAGCATAAGAAATATCTGGGCGAGTACAAATCATAGCATACATGATAGATCCAATTGCCGAAGCATATTTGATATTTTTCATGCGCTCTCGCTCATCAGTAGTCGAAGGACACTGAGTCTTGCTAAGGTTTATACCATGTGACATAGGCAAGAACCCTTTCTTAGCCTCTTCCATGCCGAAACGTTTTAGCACCTTGTCAAGGTATGTACTCTGGCTTAATCCTATTAGCCTCTTCGATCTATCTCTATAGATCTTAATTCCCAGAATATATGCTGCTTCTCCTAAGTCCTTCATTGAAAAACTATTCTTCAACGAAGTCTTTACGGATTCAAGCATAGGAATGTCATTTCCAATCAGCAGTATGTCATCCACATACAAGATTAGAAATACGAGCGAGCTCCCACTATCTTTCTTGTAAACACAAGACTCTGATTCGATTTTGGTGAAGCCAAATCCTTGGACTACTTCATCAAAACGAATATTCCAACTCCGAGATGCTTGCTTCAGTCCATAAATGGACTTTCGAAGTTTGCAAACCTTTCCAGCATTTTTAGGATCGACAAAACCCTCGGGCTGCATCATATACACGTCCTCGGCAAGGTTTCCATTCAGGAAAGCTGTCTTGACATCCATTTGCCATATCTCATAGTCAAAATATGCAGCAATAGCTAGAATTATCCGAATAGATTTAAGCATCACTACGGGCGAGAAGGTCTCCTCGTAGTCAACTCCTTGAACTTGTCGAAAACCTTTTGCAACAAGTCGAGCTTTATAGATGTGAACATTTCCATCCATATCAATCTTCTTCTTATAGATCCATTTGCACTCGATGGTCCTATGACCATCAGGCAGGTCAACCAAGTTCCAAACTTGATTTTCATCCATGGAATCTATCTCATGGCACTTTGCCATTTCTCAGAGTCTAGGTCCATCATTGCTTCCGCATAGGTCGAAGGTTCATCATTGTCCAACAATAATATTTCACGCGTATCATTGTCTATCAATAATATTTCTCGCGCATTGCGAATCCTTTCTGACCTTCGTAGTGCTGGTGTTTCTCTTGCCACGGGTTCCTCAACTCGTTCTGCCATGATGGCATCACCCATTGAGTCCTCCCCGGTAGGCTCAACTTGAACTTCTTCAAGCAGCACCGTCTTTCCACTTGTTTCCTTCTTGAGAAACTCTTTCTCTAAGAAAACACCGCTTCGAGCGACAAACACTTTGCCCTCTTCTCGGTTGTAGAAGTAATATCCCAAGGTTTCCTTGGGGTATCCTACGAATATGCATTTATCCGACTTGGGTGTGAGCTTGTCCGCCTGAAGTCGCTTGACAAACGCATCACAGCCCCAAATCTTTAGAAAAGACAACTTGGGACTCTTCCCATTCCACATCTCATATGGTGTCTTAACTACGGATTTAGATGGTACCCTATTTAGTGTGTGAGCTGCTGTTTCTAGAGCGAAACCCCAAAACGATAATGGTAGATCTGACTGGCTCATCATTGATCGAACCATGTCCAACAAAGTCCGATTACGTCGTTCGGAAACCCCGTTTCTTTGAGGCGTTCCGGGCGGCGTAAGTTGAGGAACAATTCCGCAACTCTTCAGATGATTGCTAAATTCGTGACTCAAATATTCTCCTCCACGATCTGATCGTAGAGCCTTAATTTTCTTGCCACGTTGATTCTCTACTTCATTCTGGAACTCTTTGAACTTTTCAAAAGTTTCAGACTTATGCCTCATTAGGTAGACATATCCATATCTACTAAAGTCATCAGTGAAAGTTATGAAGTAGTGAAAACCACCTCTAGCGGTCGTGCTCATTGGTCCACATACATCAGTATGTATTAGTTCCAGTAAGTCCGTCGCCCTTTCAGGAGAACCATTGAAAGGCGACTTGGTCATCTTCCCAAGCAAACAAGCTTCACATGTCTCGTATGATTCAAAATCAAACGAAGTTAGAAGTCCATCAGAATGGAGTTTCTTCATGCGCTTTTCACTTATATGACCCAAACGACAATGCCAAACATAGGTGGGATTCAAATCATTAGGCCGAAGCCTTTTAGCACTTATGTTATAAACTTGCTCATCATCATGAACATCATCAGGATTCAAAATAAACAACCCATTCACAATGGAAGCAAAAGCCACAAACATATCATTCTTAGAGATAGAACAACCATTGTTTTTACTCGCAAATGAATAACCATCTCGCATCAAACATGAAGGAGAAATAATGTTTCGACTTAAAGCTGGAACATAATAACAATTATTCAATTCCATAATAAATCCTGAAGGGAGGTGCAGTTGCATGACGCCAACGGACAACGCAGCAACCTTTGCATTATTTCCGACGCGAAGATCAACTTCTCCTTGTCTCACGCTTCTACTCCTTACTAGCCCCTGCATCGATTTGCAAATGTGAGCAACCGATCCGGTATCAAATACCCAAGAGTTAATAATGGAGTCAGCGAGAAAAATGTCTATAACATTAACCACAAGCGTACCTGAGCTAGAAGTCTTACTCCCACTCTTCTTCAAAGAAGCAAGGTACTTGCTGCAGTTTCTCTTCCAGTGTCCAGACTCATGGCAGTAGTAACATTCTGTGTCAGGTTTAGGTCCATCCTTAGGCTTAGGCTTTGGCTTAGAGATCACATCTTTAGCTTTTCCTTTTGCCTTGGACTTGCCATGCTTCTTGAAGCTAGGCTTGTTCTGCACAGCCAACACTTGGCCATGCCCTGCACACTTCTTAATGTCACATTCTGCCGTCTTGAGCATTCCACAAAGTTCATTAAGGTCCTTCTCCACCCCATGCATATGGTAGTTCGAAATGAAATGCCCATAGCTGGCTGGAAGCGACGCTAAAATAAAATCAGTGGCCAACTCTCGGCCCAATGGAAAACCAAGTTTGTCCAAAGTCTGCGCGTAACCAAGCATCTTGATCACGTGCGGGCCTACTGCTGCTCCTTCAGCTAGCTTGCATTCACCAAAGGCCTTAGCGACATTGAACCTTTCAGTCCTGGCCTGGGTCTGGAACATGTCCTTAAGCGCAACGATCATATCGTACGCTTCCTGACCATCAAACTGCTTTTGAAGGTCGGGTTCCATGCAAGCAAGCATAAGGCAGCTAACCTCAAGAGACTCATCACATGCTCTCTTGTAGGCAGCCCTAATGGCAGCAGTGTCGGTGTCAAGAGGTTCATCTGGGATTGGGGTATCCAGAACACTTTCCTTCTTATCAGCCCTGAGAACAATTCTCAGATTCCGGATCCAATCCGAATAGTTTGTTCCAGTTAACTTTTCTTTCTCAAGGATGGAACGCAAAGCAAAAGGGGTGGGTTGGTTACGTGCCATTGATCTACAACAGAAAACATGCAAAATACTAAGACAAAAATCCATGATAGAGTAAAACATTAAACAATTTAATATGGTCTACTCCCACTAAAACCAACATCCCTCTGTTGATACTTAGTGATTCAAGATCCACAACGAACAAGTCTCCTAGTGAGCCGGACGCTTCACCGCTAGAAAACGAGGTAGTTTGGTAAGCAACACTTTGCTAATCATATCACATATGACTCTTGTTGTTGGGTGACATCTCTATGTCAAAACCCAACCTTTATGCCCCAAGGCGCTTAACCGTTAAGATTACCTTGTTGAGCTAACCAACTCTTATGCATGTAAGTATCCGATACAAACCCATCTAGCCAACGAAAACCGATGGCACCCTACTGTCATAGGCCCACCATCGATCGTAGAAGACATGGGATGGTGCAAGGTTTAGTTGGGGGGCATGTTAACTTAACATTTGTGAGGGATCGTTCTACTTCCACGAATCTAACATGCATAGGAGTAAAACAATAGGAATACAATCACATAGTTGTGACACAGTATGGCCCGTTTCTCATGGTGATCTCCATCTCCATAGAACCTGTCCACCATGGTGATCTCCATCTCCATGGTCCATGTGCGCCATCCCTCCGAGTGATGAGTCCTCCAAGAACTATTACAAGCTATTACGCCTAACAGCTAGTAATGTAAATTACATGAAGTGTGGGATCATCACAAGTCGGCACGCAGGCCGTTAATACAATAAGTGACAACACATCTGGCTCCTGCCGTGTTGACATACTCACGACACGCAGGTCATGAAAAATTACACACATGCATCACATACACATGGGCCATACTGGTCACAAAACACAAATCTGCAAAAACGAGTTAGACGTTCTAACGCCGAAACTTGCAACCCCTAAAACTTGCTTTTATCAATCGAATTTGCCAAATCTAAATTTGACCCTCTTCAATTGATCCCTGGTTTTTTGAAGAAAATAAAAAGATCTACAACTTTTATTCAGACCTTTTCTCGATCCGAGGTCGTCTGCAAAAGTTACAGCCGTATTACCGGAAACTGTTCGTTTTGGCAGATTACCTGTTACCGGCGATAGATCCGATCTATCACCCCGCGCATCTCATGCACCATGAATATGATCTAAATTCCGATTCGACCAATCCAATTGATCTTCGCGTGCTGCTGTTGGATTTACGTGTCACAGTCTACCCCGATGGCGGAAACCGACCGGTAGGGGTAAGTCGTTCGACGACCTCTTGCAACACGATCACGGAAATCAGATCACAGATCAAGACATTTACAACAGACTGCCGATCACATCGGCCTTACCCCATCTACATATCACATATGCAAATGATCCGAACCTATAACGAGGCAGCATCGGCTCTGATACCACTGAAGGGTCGCGTGTAGGCTACACTAGCGCAAATCAAAATTTTCTACCGCGACATCCAAGGAACTGCTGCAGTTATAGATCACGGGATTACCACTAGACGCGCTGTGCCGTGCCGAAGTCGGTGAAGCGAGTCGGGGCAGGGTAGACGTACAATCCTCTCCGATCCAGTCGCTCCCACGAACAGCTCCCACGAACAGCTCCTCTCGGCGGCTCGTCCAAGTGCTCCAAGTGCAGCACCTCTATCGGTATCCACACGTACGGCGTGGAGGCGCCGCTCGCCGGACTGCTAGGTCCGCGCGGGCGGCAGGGGCGTGGTGAGACGGTGGCTGGGTGGATTGTGGTGCGGAATTGGGCAACCCTAAAACGTCCAGCCTCCTCTCCTTATATAGACCTCCCCATATTGGGCTGCCTCAACCGAAGCCCATTCTGGAGTCTATTCCAGCCCAACTCGGATCCAATCCGAATTCTGCCTTCACTGCCTTAAGTGTGTGACCCTATAGGTTCACGCACGTTTAGACATGACACGAGTACACCTACTCGGCCAATAGTTGGTAGCGGCTTCTAGCAAAACGTGCCAACTCCCAAACGCACATAAAGATCGTATCGGACGAACCATCACAATGTTTATGCCATTCCCTTTGCCTCACGATATTAGGTCAAGCCTCCAGCTGACCTCTCTTTCTCGATCCTGTGATTCGGAATCCCATACTAGGTTAACCATTAACCTTATGTAGCACGGCCATGCATTTCTGGATCCGATCACTCGAGGGGCCCAGAGAAATATCTCTCTCAAGTAGAGAGGGGCAAATCCCATCTTGACTGACTATGCCTTGCAGCATGTTTCATGACAAACCCGTAAGCTACCTTTATGGCTACCCTTTCACGGTGTAGCGTTGGATAGCCCCAAAGTAAGTTAATTCACATCTCAAGTACATACGACAATCTCAGGTCTAGGGACAAAGCAAACACATCGTGTAGAGAGAGAGCTATGAACGTTTGCTTCATTGTCTCAAGGTGGGTCAGCCCAACTCTATGTTCACAACATAAGTCCACATTATTAGTTTGACATCTCCATGTCTATGACTTGTGAAACATAGTCATCTACTAATACATGTGCTAGTCTAATATTCAAGTGTGTCCTCACATGAACTCCGACTAGGGACATATTTAGAATAACCATACAAGTAATGAGTTTCACAGACAAGTCCTCAACTCGCCAATCAATACAAGACATTATTCAAGGCACATTATAAATCATGGATACATTGAAATATCATCATCTCTATGATTGCCTCTTGGGCATATTTCCTACAGTTTGTCCAAGTGTAAGCAGGACCACTATAACCCAAGTCAAACAAGCCACAAGATTTCACAAGAGATTGAAAAGTATTCAAGCGAGAACGATTTATAACAGGGGTGTTCTTGTCGATATCATACAAAAGATCATTCATGTCACCCATACATAACATAGGGAGATTTGCATTATCATACACAAAAGAGGCTATCTGATCCCAAATCGAGCTAGTCTGCCTATGATAAGGATCGCCATATATACAGACTAAACCAAACTTCTGATTACTAGACTTAATACTAGCAGTAGCTAAAATAAGGTAGAAGGTAGTGGTATGCACAATGATGTCCAGATCGTCGTTCCACATCAGCCAAAGACCCCCAGAGCGACGCCTCGAGGGAACTACAAAGCTATTAGACATATTAAACCTAGCAATAAGATCTGCTGAACTGACTTTAGAAGATTTGATTTCGAAGATAAAAATTACCTGAGCTTTTGTGGAGTCGATCAGCCGGGCAAGGTGAACCATTTTGCTACTGCTCAAGGTCTTGTCCATACCTTGGCCGTTCCATCTGAGGGCTCTCATGGCGCCCGTGGCGCCTCCTGGGCTGGCGCCATTGCCCTTCGATCTAGTTCCATGCCTTCATTGCTATCTCCAATGTATTTGTGTAGACGAACTCCCTCGCTAGGATAAGTGGTTGAAGATTGGGTTTCATCTCCATCATGTCCCTGGTTTCCTTGACCAGCAGCCAAATTACCAGCATTGATAGCCATGTAGTAGTTGTCAACCATCTGAGTAGGTGAGAAAGCTCCTTGGCGAGAATCCGGCGTGCCCGGTGACCAGATAGGCGAAGGGTTGCGAATCAGACAGGGATCATGCTCTAGAGGGCTCAGATGGCTTTCCCTTGGAGCTTGTCTGCGTGGTGAGCGAACATAGGGGTGCACCATACTTCCCACAGATGCGCTGCGATATCGGCGAGGATTGCGGATTGGTCCCACTTGACCGGCGCCTCCTTCATGGATCCAAACAGCAGCTCCAGGTTGATACTGAGTAGTCCCCAAAGTAAATTGGTCTTCACCTCGATCATGGAAGGGCGGCGGAATATCCCAGCCCGTAGCACGACGACGAGGCCTGCTGTTTGTAGCAGTTGGTGCTGCATCACTGGTTGGTTCGGTAGCTGCCTCTGTGGACTCTATTGTTGTTGCTGCTGCTGTAGCTCCATTTTCATCAGCGCTTGCTCCGGCTATATCTCCTCCGAGATCTCCGTGATGAGAAGCGCGATGTGGGGTTGCTGCAGGTTCTAGAGGATCTGCGATGCCCTGATCATTCTCGGCAAGGATATGCTATGGCAATTCATGGTAGACTTGTTGGGAGGACAAAAGGAGTGGAAGTTGGATTTTTTTGGTTAGCGGGGCAGTGGTGGGCTCATTATTCGGTGCCGGCCGTTTTGGTGCTTGACCCTGCATAGTGCTCTGTGTGCCCATTTCTTGAAATCCCATCTTCTCTGTGTTATGACTCTGCATAGGTAGATGAGTAAGGCCTTGCTACTGGCTGAAGTGGCTTCCATGCATCTCATGCGTGGGTCCTCCACTGTCAATCCGGAGAGTTCCTGAGTGAATTGTAGTGGGAGTAAATGTCGTGAACCGCTCACCAGATCGTTGTGCCCTTACATTTGCATCTAGAAGATTCTGCCCCTGATGAACTAAATGAACTTGCTCAACTTGTTTTCCTTTTCCCTTCGGATCCTCGGCGAAAAGTTTCTGCAGCCTTTCAAGAATTGGATTGGGTCTCTGCTGAAGTCCAATGCTGGTGATAGATGCATTCTGAATTGCTTCCAGTGGCACCAAGTCTTCATCAATGACCCAATGTCCAAGCCTCTATGCCGGAATATCATGTACTGGCAGACCTCGCTTTGATCTTTCCCTGAGTATATTGTTTCTTGTTGGGCAATGCTGCACATTATGGAACATGATTCCACAGAACAAGCAGATCCTCTTGATTCTCTCGTAATGTAGATATGCGAAACCTGAACTGTTGTCCGGGTACAAGACCTCAACTTTATCCTGAACTGGTTGATTCACTCTCAGTTTTGCTACTTCCCATATGTAATCTTGGTTAGCAAACAACATATTTTACTGAGGAATATGATATTCAGAAACATATCCCACTTGATTCAAAATGCCAGTAAGCAGAGAGATATCTCTAGCAACTCTAGGAATACCATAAGCTCTAACTGTGACGAAAATGTACTCAAATCTGTAGTCTCCACTAGAGTGTACTTCATCTTCCAGGTCAAACCAATCGAGAAGTAAATTATCTGAACCCGTAGTCCACGGCTGACGAGTGTAAACTGACATCATGGCTTCATGTGATCGAAAGTGTGCTAAGAAAACCGAATCCGATACCTGAGAAATAGCATAGTAGTTATTCCTCCAAGCCTTGGCCATGGACTGCTGTAATGCTTGCTTGGTGATATGTCTTGGGGTTCCTCCCGTACAGGCAATCTTCATGAGAAGGCAGAAGCTGAAGTTTAGTTCCTCCTCTTGCTGCAGCTGACTAGCGTGGACGGAGCTGATTCTTGGGCCTGCAATACTCATTGCTTGTAAGTTCATCGCCAGATCTGGAAGCTCTGGCTTCTCTGGCGGCCTCCGCTGATCCTCTGCTTGGTTTTCCTCTTCCTGTTGCTTCCCGTCCATCCTGAGATGGTCTGGTTTCTCGAGAGAAATTGCCTAAAAGTTGAAAAACGGGTGTGGATCTGAGTGTCTGGAGGGAAAATAGGGTTGATTTGGTGTGATTTGGTGCGATTTGGGAAAGATTTGAGGGAAGATTTGGTTTCGGGGAGGCGGAGATGGAGAGAAAGGTTCAGAGCGGCATGTCGCCAAGCGCCACGTAGGGCAAGTCGAGAGAACTCTCCAATACCGCTCGCTCTCCACTAGCTCTTTGTTGAATCAAGCATGGAGAATAAACCGTATGTTACAAACCGATTATTGACAAGAGGAGGTAAGGAGAAATAAAAGAAAATGTGCAACATAATTGCGTTACATGAAAACGTTTCGCTCGCCCCTGCATCGCTCCGCTCTAGGGCGACTCGGGCAGCAGCGACAAACCCTAGCCAGCCCGGGCGCGGCTTGGCTGATTTTGTGTAGACAAGTCACAGCTACAGTATCCTGACTTAGGCTGTGCGAACCAATAGATCAAAATCGGACAGTCCAGATTCGGATCCAACTATTCACCTGGTACTGCTGACAGACCACTGTTCACGGGAACTGTTCATGGTATATGTTCATGCGCTCTGTAGCATCCGATCTGGGCTGTTGGTACAAGATCCAGCGGTCGAAAATGGGCAAAGTCAGCCGCACTATAGCGTCGCTGCAGTTGCTTCTTGAAGTCAGCGAATCCGGAGAGAGCCAGCCCAGCCCCTTCGCTCTCCTCTTCTCCGCTGCCGCTATAGGGCCCCACGCCCCCCACCGACAAGCCCGCTCGTGATCTTTCTCCGATGGTGTTCCTAGTTTCACGAGGTGTCCTCTCCAATGTTGATCATGCGGATGGACGAGTTGTCTCTTCTGACCTGTAGTAATACTTCGACTGTGAGAGATGACTTTTCGGGTTCATCCGGGATCTATAGAGGGCATCTCTGACCGTTCTTAAATCCGGTCAGAGATGTCGAGACAACAATATTGTATTTTGTACCGGTGTTTACTCTTCGATAGCTCGCCAATAAAGTTAAATGTGACCATGTCCCAATCTTATTTTGAATTTGGCAAGGGACCGAGTATTAGGGAATGTGATAGACTATGCCAACAGAAATACTTATTTTACCGCATCCAATCAAGTAACCTCTGCAAGTAATCTACAAGTCTTGGTTGATTACGAGACATATTATAGATTTATTTTCTTTGTATCTTATTCTTCTACAACTTGTCTAAGCCAATTACTAAGTAGTACCTCATCCTAGATTAGGACACATTCCATGATGCCTGCCACCATCGAATTAATGATTATCATTCAAAATCAATGTCAAATGGTTTACGTGAAGACGATCAATGTTGAATGGTTACAAACTAGGAAAGCTCGCTTGTTCCCTTAGTAAGGGACGCCATGTACATTATGGTTTACCAATCCATGACAAAATAATTCTGCTTGCGTAGCTTTCTGATACGTCCCAAACATATCTATAATTTTTGATGTTCCATGCATGTTTTATGTCAATTGGCACATGTTTTATATACACTTTATATCATATTATGACATTTATTGGATTAACCTACTAATAGTTGCCAAAGTGCAAAATCTTCTTGTTTTCCTATTTGTTGTGTAGGAATTATCAAAAATACAAAAGGAAACCATATTGGAGTCGAATTGGGACTTTACTGAAATCTGTCTGGAAACTTTTTTTGAAGATGGTCACGTTTGGGCCCGAAGACGACGTCAAACGGAAACCTGAGAGAAGACAAAGTTGCAGAGAATTTTCCGAGAATCGATCTAGACTTAAAATTCTCCCAATTCCGACTCCGGACGGCCGAGATATTTCCGATTTACTGCAGCCCTAGATGGGATGACGAGAATCTGAAAGATTGTGACTTTATTGACTCCAACTCTTACCAAATTTAATGGATTCGACCAAGACACGAATTGGAGCCTCATTAGGGCTGAGAGGGGTTCCTAGGAAGCTTCTAGAGGTGCCCAAGAGCCCTTGGATCAAAGGGGCATCCATCCCATGGCCTAGATTGCATCTCCACCTCTATATAATGAAGGGAAACCCTATTTTCCAAGCAAGCCACAAAAAACCACGAATTTTCCTGCTCTTGGCAGCCGCCAAGGAGGGGGAGGAGCTACTCCATTACTGCACCATCACCAAGGAAGAAGAAGGGGGCCAAGGGCCGCCGCCACTCGCCGTCGCCGCGCCGTGGCTGCTGCGGGGCTCCGTCTCCACTCCGGGATGCACCTCTTCATCAACCTCTCCATCAAGCTCCTCATCACCATGACCATGTGTGAGTAGTTTCCCTCGGGGCCGAGGGCTCGTGCCGGTAGCTATGTGGTTCATCTCTCTCTCCCATGGTGTGATCTTTATGTGATCATGAGCTTTGTAATCTAGTTGAATCCATAGATGTTACTCTTCATTATCTTATGAATTATGCTACTCAAGTGGTTTTATTAATGTAATCTCCGGAGTCACCTTTTCCCAAGGTGCGAAGTTGACAGTGTGCGCACCGTGTGTGACTCTTAGGCTAAAGATTACATGAATACTTATCATGAGTTGTTCTTTTGTTGGTTGTCACTATAAAATTATGGTGTTTGTTTAGTACTATTTTGGGGCGCTCATAGTGACATTGGGGTTCCCTAGATGTGGAAGACAGACTTTAAGGTGTACTTTTGCAGCCCTACACGATGGTCTTGGTGTTCTATGATATTGTGGTGTTTGTTTACTCAGACTTTAAGGTGTGCTCTTGTAGCCCTACGCAGTAGATTGGTATTTCTATCCAATGGGAGAATAGTTCAGAGTAGCATAGTGAAGAGGAAATATTTATGTATTCAATTATATTATTATTGTTGGGAGTGTCCACTAGTGAAAGTATGATCCCTAGGCCTTATTTCCAAGCATTGAAACACCGTTTGCTCTCATTTTGTCTCATATTTGCTTGCTGCCAATTTTATTTCAGATTACAATTACCACTTATAATCATCCATATTACTTGCATTTCACTATCTCTTCGCCGAACTAGTGCACCTATACATCTGACAAGTGTATTAGCTGTGTTGGGGACACAAGAGACTTCTTGTATCTTAATTGCAGAGTTGGTTGAGAGGGATATCTTTGACCTCTACCTCCCTGAGATCGATAAACCTTGGGTGATCCACTTAAGGAAAACTTGCTACTGTTCTACAAACCTCTGCACTTGGAGGCCCAACACTGTCTACAAGAATAGAAGCGTGCGTAGACATCAAGCTATTTTCTGGCGCCGTTGCTGGGGAGGTAAGTGTTGGAAGGTATCTCCTTTAGATCCTGGAGTTATATCTTTTTGTTTCTTGTTTTTATTTCACTAGTTAGGCTTAATGGAAAACAACAACAAAATTAGAGATCTTTATGAACTTTATATTGAATTAGGACATGATACTTTTGAAGAGAAAATTAAAAAATCTATGGAAGTGTGTTTGCATAAAAGTGATAGCAATGTTATTAGCACAAATTCTTTGAACACCATTATTGCTAACGCTATGGAAAAGTCTAAGCTTGGGGAAGCTGGTTTTGATGAATATGGTATTTTTAGTCCCCCAAGTTTTTAGGAGAAAAATTCCTTTGATGATACTTTGCCTCCAATTTATGATGATTATAATCATTGTTATGTTTTCAGTCCACCTACTATTGAGGATATAGTTTATGTTGATTATGATATGCCTCCTATTTATGATGATTACAATGACGGATGTGATAGTTTTACTCCCACTATTACTAATGAAACTGTTTTTACTTATGTGGAGAGTATTGATACTTTTATGCATATGGATCATGGTAAGAATGTTTCATGTGATGGTTATATCGTGGATTTTATCAATGATGCTACTGAAAGTTTGTATGATAGAGGGAGATATGACTTCATATACTCCCTCCGTCCCAAAATAAGTGTCTCAACATTGTACAAAAGTGAATGTATCTATACTTGTTTCATGTCTAGATACATCCACTTTTGACAAATCTAAGATAGTTATTTTGGGACGGAGGGAGTACCACAATAATATTAAGTCTCCTCTCTTTTTGTTGAAAATTTTGAAGTTGCACTTGCTTTGCCTTCCTATGCTAGTCACTTTGTGTTTTATTGATTTATTTTCTTACAAGATCCCAATGCATAGGAAGTGGGTTAGACTTAAATGTGTTTCACATTTTTCTCTTGATGCTCTCTTTTGCATTTCAATTCTTGTTCCTGTGTGAGCATCATTAAAACTATCATGGCTGTCCAGAAAACAGATTCCTAAGCTTCACTGTGAAAAATGTTAAAAATCACAGAAAAGGAATTTTGACCTGAAATTTTACGACAGCAATCTCATTATTAATACACATTTCATTAGTTCAAAATTTCTGATTTGATCAACGTAAGTGCCTCTGAAAATTACTCTTTACGGGCTGTCCAGTTTTTGACAGATTCTGTCTTTATTTTGCATTACTCTCATTACTTGTGTTTTGTGTAGTTCTATTGATCAAAGGGCAATCACAACCATAGTAACAGTAGATAATGTTTAGAATCAACTCATGATATGTCTTTGCTGTACCTATGAGGATTTAATTTATGGAGACACTAACCCCTCTAATCAAGTTTTATGTTGAGTTTTGTGTAAAGAGAATTTTTCAAGTGGAAGAGTTGAGGGTGATGAACAAAGATCAAGAGGGACAACCACTAAAGCTTGGGATGTTACCCCTAGACTCACCCAACATATATCAAATAAGTACAAGAATTCAAGCTTGGGGATGCCAAGCCACCTCACTCCAACCATCTTGATAACAAGTAAGTAAGCCTAGCTACATGGCTATAAAGAAAGCGCTTTACGGGAGGCAACCCGGTTATTTTTATTTTCTTTGTGTCCTTTGTTGTAAAAGAGACTTAGTTTTTAGTTTAGTTTGTGAATTTTTAATAAAGTGCCAAGTTTTACCCATTTTGGTTTGAAAAAGTTGCTTATAGCGTTCGGAGATTTTATTCCTGCACGAATCTGTGCACGGTATGATTTTTAATTATTATTCTGTAACTCCGAATGAGCTCATATTTGAACTGTAGTTGTAACTTTTCATCCTCTATATGCATGAATTTTTTTCGGAATTTTTCGACAAAGTTAAGTAGGGTAGAAAAATACGTTTAGCTGCTGCTGTTTTCTGGACAGATTCTGTCCCATTATGTTTGATGCATGCTTAGAACTTTTAACTTGAATCTTTTTGATCCAATTGAGTTTATGAGTAGGCATACAACATTATACACTTTTGGACATTCATATGAATTTTTGTCTAAGGATTATATGCAGCAAGAAATCTATTTGTTTATCACTACTAATGCACCCCACAGAAAAGAAATGGGAGAAACAGTGTTTTGAATTTTTTTCACAGGGATTAGAGGAGATGCACCAAGAGCTATCCAAGGATGGTGAAGACCATAAGCTTGGGGATGTGAAGACAACCCCACTGGACCTACACACTCTCGGTTTGCACACGTCTAACTTCTGTTTTTCGATCGAAACACTTTATCGCATAAACTTGGAGCGTCTTTTTGTTTGTTTTGTTTGATTTTTATTTTGTGAGACCACCACACTATCATTATATATGAGAGAGCTACTGGAAGTTTGGGTTGAATTATGTTGGATGCTATTATAGATTGGGAAAAGGGATGTTGGAGTTGATTTTAAAAGATACATATAGTTGCATGATTCATGAGCTTGTTAATGAGTAATAATTTGCAAGTATTTTATCAAGAGCTATCTTTTATTCATGTTTTGATGCTGAATGTTAGTTTACTTTGTTTAACATGGATTGGTTAGTTCTATGGACACTCATGCATGCATTTAGATGGTCAACTTTCTCCCTCTTGCTAGCCCAAAAATTCCAACAAGTAAAAACTTGTTTCCAACATCTTCAACCAAAGTTTTTCCAGTGAGTCCACCATATCTACCTATTAGCTTTATGCTATTCCGAGTATGTTTATCATGATATTTGTGTTATCTATACCTCTGAATGAAAATCTTATGTTGTTGATTGTTATGGGAAAAGTTGGTTATAGAGCTCTCTCGAACTTGATGCACACTTTACTTTCATTGCATAGATAAAACATGACCCATTGTGATTAAAATTATGATGTTGTGGGCTTGACAAATGTCTTTGGTTGAGAGTTAGCTCATATGTGCTGTCACATGGCAAGCTTTCAACATGCACTTCATTTCATTTAGTTGATATCATGTACTTTTGTTTATGGATGCTTACCATGGGTGAAATAAATGTGGAAATGAAGTGAGTTTAAATGAGTTTGTATAAATGGTTAGAAAGATGCCTGGGTCGCTAATCTAAGCCATGCATCATTCATGGTGGAAATTTACTTACATGCTATGGTGAACCTTCTGTGATACACCTTACAATAAAAAACTATCTAATGGTAAATAAAAAGGGTGTTGAGATTGTTCATTGTGTTTGTTTGTCTTGTCATTTTGATATGGGCTTGTTCCATATCCTGGGACAAGAGGTACCCCAGTTGACGCTCTTAATGATACTATTATTACTTACAATGATATTTAACTTGAACTTGCTTTGTTTCCCAAGATGAGTAACACATGGAGTAGGTACTTGTATTCAAGGGGCATGAGACTTTCAACCTGTACTTTGTCAAGCACACTACTCATATTTGCTTTCAATTTAAACTTAATCATTCAAGATGCTATGATAGGGGAATGAGAGCTTGACACCAAGGATTACCACATTACAATCATTAACTTAAGTAGAGAAGTTCAGAAGCTAGATGAAACTTATTCATGTTTTACCTCTACTTATGTATCTATCTTTCCAAAGTGTCCAACTTTTATATTCAGATTTCATAAGAGTACTCTATGACCATTATAGGATGTTTTACTTTTCATTATGCATACATTTGGTTTATGGTACTTTCTTCTATGTTACACTTTGTGAATTATCATAGAACATCCTTGCAGTAATATTTTGATATCAGTTTATAATCTATCTTGTATATTGATACTCCTTTGAAGAATGAATCATTTGACTCTATGTTGCAACAACTTCATCACTTCATTCATAACATGTGCCTTACAATATTTGATCAAGTTTATGATGGTATCATGTCACTTCAAAAATTATTTTGTTTTATCGTTTACCTACTCGGGACGAGTAGGAACTAAGCTTGGGGATGCTTGATACGTACCAAACGTATCTATAATTTTTGATGTTCCATGCATGTTTTATGTCAATTGGCACATGTTTTATATACACTTTATATCATATTATGACATTTATTGGATTAACCTACTAATAGTTTCCACAGTGCAAAATCTTCTTGTTTTCCTATTTGTTGTGTAGGAATTATCAAAAATACAAAAGGAAACCATATTGGAGTCGATTTGGGACTTTCCTGAAATCTGTCTGGAAACATTTTTCGAAGATGGTCACGTTTGGGCCCGAAGACGACGTCAAACGGAAACCTGACAGAAGACAAAGTTGCAGAGAATTTTCCGAGAATCGATCTAGACTTAAAATTCGCCCAATTCCGAGTCCGGACGGCCGAGATATTCCCGATTTACTGCAGCCCTAGATGGGATGACGAGAATCTGAAAGATTGTGACTTTATTGACTCCAACTCTTACCAAATTTGATGGATTCGGCCAAGACACGAATTGGAGCCTCATTAGGGCTGAGAGGGGTTCCTAGGAAGCTTCTAGAGGTGCCCAAGAGCCCTTGGATCAAAGGGGCATCCATCCCATGGCCTAGATTGCATCTCCACCTCTATATAATGAAGGGAAACCTTATTTTCCAAGCAAGCCACAAAAAGCCACGAATTTTACTCCTCTTGGCAGCCGCCAAGGAGGGGGAGGAGCTACTCCATTGATGCACCATCACCAAGGAAGAAGAAGGGGGGGGGCCAAGGGCCGCTCGCCGCCGCCGCGCCGTGGCTGCTGCGGGCCGCCTCCACTCCGGGCTGCACCTCTTCATCAACCTCTCTATCAAGCTCCTCATCACCATGACCATGTGTGAGTAGTTTTCCCTCGGGGCTGAGGGCTCTGCCGGTAGCTATGTGGTTCATCTCTCTCTCCCATGGTGTGATCTTTATGTGATCATGAGCTTTGTAATCTAGTTGAATCCATAGATGTTACTCTTCATTATCTTATGAATTATGCTACTCAAGTGGTTTTATTAATGTAATCTCCGGGGTCACCTTTGTCCCATGGTGCGAAGTTGACAGTGTGCACACCGTGTGTGACTCTTAGGCTAAAGATTACAAGAATACTTATCATGAGTTGTTCTTTTGTTGGTTGTCACTATAAAATTGTGGTGTTTGTTTAGTACTATTTTGGGGCGCTCATAGTGACATTGGGGTTCCCTAGATGTGGAATACAGACTTTTAAGGTGTGCTTTTGCAGCCCTACACGATGGTCTTGGTGTTCTATGATATTGTTGTGTTTGTTCACTCAGACTTTAAGGTGTGCTCTTGTGGCCCTACGCAGTAGATTGGTATTTCTATCCAATGGGAGAATAGTTCAGAGTAGCATAGTGAAGAAGAAATATTTATTTATTCAATTATATTATTATTGTTGGGAGTGTCCACTAGTGAAAGTATGATCACTAAGCCTTATTTCCAAGCATTGAAACACCGTTTGCTCTCATTTTGTCTCATGTTTGCTTACTGCCATTTTTATTTCAGATTGCAATTACCACTTATAATCATCCATATTACTTGCATTTCACTATTTCTTCGCCGAACTAGTGCACCTATACATCTGACAAGTGTATTAGGTGTGTTGGGGACACAAGAGACTTCTTGTATCTTAATTGCAGAGTTGCTTGAGAGGGATATCTTTGACCTCTACCTCCCTGAGATCGATAAACCTTGGGTGATCCACTTAAGGGAAACTTGTTGCTGTTCTACAAACATCTGCACTTGGAGGCCCAACACTGTCTACAAGAATATAAGCGTGCGTAGACATCACTTTCCTATGTGCTTTGTTAGTTATAGTTCCAGAACGGGAAACCCAAGTTGCTTTCTTCAGCAAGATGGTTTCACTCTGCAGAATCGGAGTCATCATCTGCATATTGTGGAGCTGCGTATCTAGGCATGAATTCTTCATCCGGATAGATATGTGCAAATAACTGCAAGAAATAAAGGAAACCAGATTAACTTTTTAAGCAACAAACATAACTAATCTCGTGGCCAGGCAAGATGCTTTTATACATATGCCATGAGTCTTAACATCTCAATGTATCACATGCCTGCCTATGTACATAATAAAGTAAATGAAGAGTCGGCCTCTGGAGCTACCTAAACACAATGTAGCTTATAAGAGCAAACAGAAGACACGCCAATGATAGGTATACAAGTTACTCTTTCTATCAATGCAGAACATAATAAACTTCCTGGATTAACCAAAATTATGACCTTCCTGAAAGAAAAAGATCTAGGGTACTTGAAAGTTGGGTAAGAACTCAAACCTCAGCAGGCTTGGGCGCAACCATGGCAGTAACCTACTTTCCAGTACCGATGCAAATACAACATTGAGAAAAATGTAACATCATCACTTAGTGCATACCTTCTTAGTTGATTCTAGTATATCTCTGTAGTCTAGATATTCATCAGGCATGGGGCATGAAACCACAGTACCGGATGTACCCTGGTGATCGAAGACAAGAAAGACATGTTTGTGAAGGAAAAGTAGCACATCAGAAAAATAAATCATTGTATTACAAATATTGAGCTATAAATGGAGTCCATAATGATTATCACAGAAATGGACCTGTGTGATCTCCTGGACATAAACGCACTTCCAGATTTGTGCGGAATTCACATTCTCACTGTCTTTGCGGGTTGTCTCTAAATGACCTTTTGTACCATTTGAAGCCAGGGAACCGAAAAGAAAATCTATTGCTTTGTCTATGCAGAGCTTTCCCGTAAAAGCATCGTCGCAGGCGATAGACAGATATGCTATAAACCTGCATGTGAGATTTGCTTGTGAGGGGAGTTGCACATGTTAATGAAATGGATTGGTAAGAAATAACTTACATTCCAGGAGGACATACTGCTACATTGCTGCTCAACTGAAGCACCCAAAGAGTTGCAACCTGCTGTTCTTGTAGTGCTGAAATGGAGGGAACATGTCAAAGAGAAGAAAATAAATCACCGTCGTAAGACTAGTTCAAGGAATGGAAACATAAAAAAGAGAAGGGAAAGAATTTTCTTACATTTTGGGGGAAAAACAACCAGAACATCTGGCGAATCTTGTTTCACAGGCCTTCTAGTTATGCATATTCCCCGAGCGACTTTTCTCGGTGAATTGGAGTCTGAAGCATTAGAAGGAAAACCCAAGGAACGAATTTTGCATGAGGAATCAAGTATCAACTGTTGGCACGATATATCCTGACCAGATGCCAACCTGGCGCCTACATAGCGTTGTTTTTCCTGATCAAGAGGGTTTTCATTACTGGACGTTTCTAATTAACATAGGGTCGCAATATTTATGGACAGTGAAATAAACAACTAAGGGATGACAGAGCTATCGATTAAAATCCAGATAAAGTAATCAAGACAAACTAGAACATGTACTGTGTGAATTAATATATATCGGACAAACAAATAACCGCAACAACATACCCAACATAAGCATAAATTTCTTAAAAATTATCATACCTTATCCATTAACAGGGCTGTGACAGACATCCGCAACACCTGATTCACAGAAGATAGACATTTCCCAAGGCTAAGTATCAAAAGGATCATAAAAGATAAGGCTCCGTTTGGGAGCTCCGTTTATTCAAAAGCACAGTATTGCAAAGCCGAAGTATTTGAGTGTCAGGGCAATGAATAGTTGAATACTTTAGTTTCTTGGTTTAGGAAAAAAGAGTTCAGGAACAAAGTTTCCAATACGACAATAAAATGCAGTTTTGGAGGAATACTTCAGTTTTGAAACCACATTATTCATTGCATCCAAACCATGGTATTCTCATAATACTTCAAAAATATTTTGATGGCAAAGTCAATCTTAGGCTAGTTGATAGTTGATATAGGTTGCAATGAATCAGATTGCTGGAGACTTAAAAATGATCTGGCTAACTATATGATTACCAATCTGAAAAAGAATAAGCCAACACCACAGGGTAACAACCAGATAAATATTTTGAAGGTGTCAATCATGATCTTACATATAGGGCACCCTTAACAGCAGCATAGCGACAGAAAGCTTGAGGCAGCTCACCATGGCCATGCATAGGATAGATGAAAGCACCTTTTGCATTAGCAAACCTGGTAAAGGAGTATATGTAAAAAATGTACCAGGCATCAAGACACTGATTTTATTATTACCCATATCAGAGGCTAAACATAAGTTCATCAACAAGGTATATTACATCCCAAAGAGAAACGGATCGAAGCAAACTAACCTCCTAATGGACTTGACATGAAGAACTACGGTTTTCATTCCATCTCTGGTTGTGAGTAACTTATCACAAGATCCCGCGGCAGCGGCATCTTCTTGGTCATAATCCGCCATCGCTATTGCATACAACATAACCCTACAAATAAACAAGAAGATGCAGCGGGTCTTAAGTACTAGTCACACTAACTATGGACTGAACAGATCCCATGTATAGTACATATACTTGATAATGAATGAATGCTCTAGCTTGAATGCTTGATCTTACTGTATCAACTTGGGTGAAAGTTGTTGTTTCTTGAGAAACTCAAGGAAGGGGAGGTCTAGGTCTTCCTCGGATATCGAAGCTCCGCCTTCCTCACCCTCCTTGGCTGCAATGTGTGACTCCACGAGCCTTACGAAGGAGTAGAGACGGTTCTTGTCCAAGAACTCAAGTTCGGTGTTGAAGACGTCCTGCCTGGAGCCCGGAACTGGTAAGAGAACGCCATGATCCCAGTAGAGGAGGCCGACGCTCTTGAAGTCCACGTGGTGGCCGCCCCCTGTGCGATGAAGGAGGTTGACAACCTCCTCGGTGCAGTAGAGCAGCTTGGGGCCTACCAGGTCGACGGCGAACCGGCCCTTGATCTCCTCGGGAACCGTCCCCGAGGTCTCGATGTCCTCGTTGTTGAGAGAGCTCCGGCGCTGGAGAGGGACCACGCCGGTGTCGGAGCATGGTGTGGGGTTGGAGGAGTCGGAGTCAGGGGAGTTGAGGAGGAAGGAGGGGATGGAGTGGGGCGGAACGGAGGAGGAGAAGAGCGAGCCGTAGAAGGGGTTGGGGTCGACATGGAGGACGGTCTTGCCGGCGGCCGCGCAGGCAGCGGCGAGGATGGACTCCAGGAGGCCCATGCCGCATACGACCACGTCGAACGAGCTGGGCTCGATGATGGTGCTCGCGTCGGCGGCCGCCATTGTTGGTTGGTCCTGGCCGATCACAGGATCAGATGGTTCACCTGACCCTGCGCCTACAGTTCGGTTTGGTGTTTTCGTTTCAGGTTTCAGATCAACCCAAACTTTTAAATCTCCGGCTATAGCGGCACTATAGCTGTGCTATAGCCTGCTGGGAGGCTTTCCGTTACAGCTACATGCTTTGTATGCTAATTGTGAAAAAACGCAATAGCGCCGCTAAACGAGGTTAATCGTCACTAAATGAGGCTTCGCTGTAGCGTCGTCCGTCCTGCTCGGGCCCAAAAAATTTGGTGAAAATTTCCATCCGCACGGCGCGGGCGCGGCCCAACTATTTCGCCAAAGTAGAACTACCAATTACCTACCCGCTCGCAACCCTAGCCCCCAATTCACTTTCCCCGTCTCTCCTCCAAAGAACAGAACACGAGCAGAAACGACCATGGCGGCGCGGACAATACGGCCGTTCTAGCTCCTGCTCCCGGCCACCCTAGCTCCAGATCCCGGTTGTTCTGCTGACCGAGGCCGTTCTCGGCCGCTGCTCACCCAAGCCGCGCTCGGCGGCGACCCAGGCAGCGCCTGGCGGCGAACCAAGCTGCTACCAGCTGCAGCTGCGCTGGCCGGCTCCCTGCTGCTCCTGGACTTGATCTACTATCTGCGTGCTCTAGACTGCCTCTACCACCGGCTGCAACCAAGCTGCTCCCGGCAACAATGTCGCAGCCAGGCAAGTCTCTATAATCTCCTATCTCCATGATGTATATTGGTCATTGGATGGTGTGCTACTTCAATTTTGCACACCACGTTTGGGTTCAGATTGAGAGATTATTGATTCAGTAATGCTTGCATTCAGTACTGCTTGTAGATGATTTAGTACTGCTGCATTCAGAGAAAATTTATTTTGTTTGCATTTTTTGTTCACTAGGTATCCATTCTATACTTAATTCCGTCGACGAAGAAGCTGTGCTTTCCGATTCTTCATCTTCGGAATCAGAAGGTAATCAAGCTCAAGATCATGACATGCTTTCTGATAGCTCTCAGTCTGCTTCAGATTGATTGTAATGTATGCTCCTCTCTGATAACTTTCTAGTGCACTTTGATGTGTGCAAGACCACGTGCAGTTGTGCTATTTTGTGCTGATTATTAACTTTGTCATTGCATTCGCTGTGTGCAAGTGCAATGTGAACCTCCTGTTGTTGGCTATGTAATATTAGGACAATGTCCTGTTGCGACAAGTTGGTTATGTAATATGTGGGCCCATGTTCGAACCTAGTTATTCTTATCTTTTATGTGGTTTAAAGTTTGTGGTTTTGTCTATATGCTGCAAAATATTTGTTTTTTTTTCATGATTTAGCAAAAACGCTAAATGGATATAGCTGCGATATAGCTGTGATATAGCTGCTGAAGAAACTGCCGCTAAATAGCTTCTCCCGCTATTTAAAACTTTGGATCAACCTAAAACTAACGTGACTAGTTTGCTCTTTTTTTGTTTGTGACAGCATGCCTAGTTTGTTCTCTTCTTTTCACAGGGAAGGAGTTGCAATCAGGGGCCTGGTTGCAATGAATTTCTATTGTTTGGTCCTGTCATCGTATCAAGTTATTACCCAACTGCCACGTGACCTCAAGACCCTGAAGCGCCGGAACACTAACTTGATCCCTTCGCCGGCCGGAGGAGGAGATGAAAGAGGATACGACGCACTTCTACTCCGACGCGCGCGCGATGTGCATTGGAGAGAGATTCAGAGAGAGTTTCAGGCATCGGTTTGCCGCGAGCACAAGCACAAACACAAACACAGTTACATCTCAAAACATGCTGTCACCCCGCTTTATAAATAAAACCACACGGCCATGCAGTGACGGGGCATAGCAAAAATGTAAGGATGGGTCAACTAGAATAGACTGGGATGAATTGAGCTACTGGGACAACTATTTCCAACAGATCAAGGCCTTAACAGATATTATGGGTGAAATGTCTTAGTAGTATTGTTTTTATTTATGGAAGACAGGCTATGGCATGATTTGGTCTCTAAGAGGATCCGACGGTGTGGCCGCGGAAACCCTCTTACACAACATAGCTAAGATAAAAAGGGGAAAAAGGGCAAGCTACACCCCACAAGATGCAACCAAGATACCGACTACAGGTGACACCACACCGCCTTTAGAAACCAACGAACATCGTCGCACCATACCCACCAAGCTGTCGCTGGAGAGGGCCACTTGTCCTCTCACTATGGGCCGTTGAGCGCTAGTCCCGTCAACAGGCAGCGAGGGTCGGGCGCAGGGCAACTAAGCCACGTGCAAAAGATAGACAGTTGCTCATACCGCCCCACCCAAACACCAAAGGTATTCAAGATTCGAGAAGGATCTGAACTTGCCCGTTGATGACAATGAGACGAGACCAAAGATAACCTCCGCTCCACGACGACGCCCCATAAACGGTGATAACGCTAGACACAGACATCGTCGAGACCGAAACAGTCAAGACATTTCACTTGGAGTTCTAACGATGTATACACATATTTTTTATGATGGCGTAGTTTTAAGTTAGGCCATTGTGTTCTTTAAGTCTTCATTTTTATCCGAAGATGTTACTATTGAATATCCTTACCTGTACTAAATTGAGCATTGATCGGCGCTCGGATACATACGGAAATCCATATATGCCCTAGGAGAATGTGATGAATTGTTATAAGTGCAACCGAGTGAGAGAAACAGAGAAATAGTTGTCTTCTCATAACAACACACAGTGATGAAAAAAATACTCTATTTTTAAAACTCTCGAACCATCACTAAGAAAGTATTATTAGCTTCCTACCTTGATGAAGAAGACACCCAACTCTCATGCGTGTTCATGAAAAGAAAGTTTTATTACCAGACCATATCAAATCATGTCATTCAGGGCCGAAACAGAAACACCATCAGAATTCAAATCCCCCCATGACGTTGCAAAATTGGTGAAGCTGGAGAGAGAGCAGAGCATACTCTCTAGTACCATTAATTGGTCCATACTCTCTACTACTGTAGGTTAATTCAAGGTCGTCGTCAACACTCAAACACGATTTACGACTTTGTCACACGAGAGGCGACCAGCAGATGGTTTTGCACCCGTCGTCAATACGAGCCTACGTAGATCCTACCTACGTCTATGAATGCTCTTACCCGTCACTCCAACTTTATCACATGTCACTGTCACCGTGTGCTTTGCTCGTTAGCAGGATTAAGGTTGTAGGAATAACTAACCTAAGCAAGCTACTGGCCGGGCCGTTGGTTAATTTGTTAATCCAATTTCAAAGGGGCTGTGACTTTCGAGAGTTCAAGAACTAATTTGCCACTCCCCGCAAAAACATAAGAAAAAATATTACTTTTTTTTCTAGGATTCTTGTAAAGGCAAGTGAGATTATTCTAGTATAGAAGTACTGCTACTCCCTCCGTTCCACGATATAAGATATTTTAGCTAGCTCACATGTTGTTGGCTAGGTGCAAAACCAAATGAGAGTACATACACATTAAAATATGTCCACATACATCTATATACATGTGAATGTGGATAAAAACTAAAACATCATATATTCAAAAACAGAGAGAGTATGAATCAACACCTAGGATTAGATCGATCAGGTTGAAGGGAATAAACCCAGATTCACCTAGTATTTTGCTAATGGAAGCCACTCACCACTCACCATCAGCATGTTGGGACCTTGACCTGGTCAAGACACGCATATCGTTATCGTATCTAACCTGCCTTGAGTTGGGTTCTTCTTTGCAATGCCACGTCAGCACGCACGCACGCTCCATTCCACTACACCCGTCAACCCCAAAAAAAAACAGAAGAACATATCCGTTTGTTGCTTCCTTTTAGGGTACTACTACCCACGCCATGGAAACTCTTTTTTTTAACTAAAAAATGGCACCCGCCTTTATCTGCTCTTTATCTGTCCATTTTGTTTACTCCGTTTGTACCTAATTATCCTGCTGCATTATGGGTTTATTAAAATCATTTTTTAAGTTTGACCAAGTCAACATGTACTCTAATGACCTTAAAAGGGTAGCAAAATACTTCATCGACAATTGCTGGAAAAAATATTAACTTTTGATCTAGTTTTAGATGTAGCAATAACTCTTATTCGCTAGACATGCAGAAATTATCGAATCCAGCAATTGATTAAGTTTGGTGCAGTGACTTCTACAAGTTTTTTTTATCACTTATTGTATGCATGTTATTAACTAACACGGATAAATTGCAGTGGTTATTAATAATAACGAAATAGAACAGATTAAAGATTTCACATGAAGCTGCATACACATGTTGAGGATTACAAGATAAATAAATATTAGACACTGGTGAATATTAAGCATATTATTTGAAAATACATAAGTGAGTGATGCGTCCTTATAACACGATGACCATACTACCACAGTATCATAGATCGAATTATCCCAGTTTGCCCCTATTATGTCTCGAGGGGTTGGCTTGTCTTTTACGAATCTGTTAGACCAACACATTATTAGCATTTGATGACGTTAGCGTTGCCCTTGACGAATCGGTTCCATATGTCGTATAATCTTACTATTAGTGGGGTTTGTCGTAGACTTCCTCTCTATCTAATTGTTTCCTTTACTTGTACCGATCTTCGTTGCCTCAGGTATGAACAAGTACTAGGATATATCAAGGTAAAGACAAGGGACAAATAATTGCACGAATATATAGAGCAAGATCGTACCATCAATACCTTTTCATGCGCACATGGAGGTTGTGATGATCTACCTCAGCCCTTAGCCAAGTGGACTACTCATGCAACCCAACCGAATCATAAGTGGAAGAAATTGCACAACGGAATTCTTAAAGATGAATTATTAATAATCTTACAACGTCCCCGATCGTGATGGAATCAAGATTAAGGTAGAGTTCTAATATAATGGATAATGGACATGATTGTTGTGGCGTGACTTGGGCGTCGCATGTTGTTCTAGATGGATTGGCGCCCTCTCCTTTGTAGCTTGCAGAGGACGAAAATAGGGTTTCGGGGTGTTTCGAAATCGAACTAATCGCCAGTCCTTCTACAAAGCGTGTCAATGCGGACGTCATTGAGGACAAGAATAAGGTTTCAAGAGCATATGACAAACCCTATTCTACGATCTATCACCCTTTACAAGATTTACCAAAGAATTCTCGGACATGAGATCTCTAATTTTCGCAACCAAATTAGTTGGATAATCAAGTAACATAAGACACTTGTAAGATAATATGTAAACGTTATTTGATTTGAATATTTTATTTGGATGCATTTTTGTGCTTATTGTTACTATTTCATGCATAGACATATATTGACAATTTTTGCTTTGATGCTTATATTAAGAGACTCTGGTTTCTAGTTTCTCATTGAGCCCTACAAAACTTAACTGACCCTGATAGCTAAGATAACAGTTACTAGTGAAGATATAGTTTTAATCGTTTCAAGACACCATCCCTTATTTTTCATGGGCATGATATGAGCTTAATCAAACATCATTTGCCTATATTTATACCAAATATTTTTACTTTATTAGATCGACGCCGCTAAAATGTACCTAGTTTATTCCACTAATACCATTTTAACATATCATAAAATTAATATTTTGTGTGTAATAACATTAAACACACATTGGTTTTCCAACGTAAAGTTCAAACTTCTCTGTTAAAAAAATCAATCGCCCGTGTGGTATTAGGTTGCCATAAAAAACATGTTATTTTTCAAATTTCGTTTTTGGACATTTTATTGAATTGTGTTCAATCTAATCTAAGCAAATAATAAAGGATGACAAATTACATTTCCAATGTATAATTTTGACACTTAGATAATTTACAGTGAATATATGTGTGTGAATGGGTCGATTTTTTAAAAATATAATATAGAGTGTTCTACTATATATATATATATATATATATATATATATATATATATATACCCCTGCTATTCTAGACTCCCTTCTAGAATAAGTATTCTAGACAATTTTCTGAACTGCGGTTTTCAGAATGCGTGAACTTCTGGACGCGATTTTTGAACCGTGTGTTGAAATGACGCATGCGATATACCATTGGATAGCTATGGAAATTGCGCAACTTTCTCATGTTGACGTCTTTTTCAAATTCGTTATGGTTTTGAAACAATTTCAAATATACTAAAGACTGTTTTCGCGGATTTCTCCGTTTTTTACTGTATTTTGGACGCCATTTTCACACCACTACTCCGATTGATGCAAGCGATATGCCGTTGGAAAGCTATGGGAAATGCGCAACTTTGCTATCTCTACGATATTTTCCAAATTCATTACGGTTTTGAAACAATTTCAAATATACTACATACTGTTTTCGCGGATTTCTCCGTTTTTTACTGTATTTTGGACGTCATTTTCAAACCGCTCATCCGATTGATGCAAGCGATATGCCGTTGGAAAGCTATGGGAAATGCGCAACTTTTCTATCTCTGCGATATTTTCCAAATTCATTACGGTTTAGGAGCAGATTCAAATATACTACATACTGTTTTCGCGGATTTCTCCGTTTTTTACTGTATTTTGGACGCCATTTTCAAACCGCTCATCCGATTGATGCAAGCGATATGTCGTTGGAAAGCTATGGGAAATGCGCAACGTTTCTATCTCTGAGATATTTTCCAAATTCATTACGGTTTTGAAACAATTTCAAATATACTACATAGTGTTTTCGCGGATTTCTCCGTTTTTTACTGTATTTTGGACGCCATTTTCAAACCGCTCATCCGATTGATGCAAGCGATATGCCGTTGGAAAGCTATGGGAAATGCGCAACTTTTCTATCTCTGCGATATTTTCCAAATTCATTACGGTTTTGAAACAATTGCAAATATACTACATACTGTTTTTTACTACATACAGAGTATAATGAACTTCCTTTATATACGGTAGTGAACTTCCGTTTAGTTTGTTAGTAAACTTCTGTTTATTTTGTAAGTGAACTTCCGATCGCGATTTATTGGTTCTATTTCGCGCATTGTTTTTGTCTGAACTTCGTCTGGTGAATATTGAACTTCGCGGCTGAACTTCTATTTTAATAGAAGATGAACTTCGTGATGAAATTTCTGTTTTAGAAATTTCTGTTTTAACACGAGGTGAACTGCATCCTATATAGTAGTGAACTCCTCGGTCCATGTAAGTGAACTTCCGGTCGCAGTGTAATTGTTTTTCGTGTGCGTATTGTTTCTATCGTAGTTTTTAAACCGTTTGTCCAAACGATGCAAATGATATATCGTTGAAAAGGTATGAAAATTCTGCATCTTTTCGTTTTGTCCATTTTTAAAAATTATTAATGGTTTAAGAGCAGTTTTTAAATATACTAACCGCTGCATTTTTAGAATTTTCTCTGTTTTCATTATGTTATTCGGACTAAACTTCGAGATTATATACTTTGAACTTCAAAAGTTTCAGAAAATTAACTTCTAATAACTGCGAATATTTATTTTCATGCGGATAAGTTTGAAGTTTTGCCGAGAAAAATAAACCCACGCTCCACACGAATTGAACTTTCGGCCAACAAAAAAGTGAACTTCACGGCTCACACAACAAAAAAGAAATCAGGATAATTAACTTCCAGGTTATGAATTCCCTAACTGTTCCTAAACTTCCGTTTTAATACAGAGTGAACTCCTCGGGATAAACTTATGTTTAATACGAAGCGAACATCCGTGGGGTGAATATTTTGCGGCTGGAATTCTGTTTTAATACGAGATGAACTTCGCGACTAAACTCTGTTTAATATGAGGTGAACTTCGCGTGGTGAACTCCTGTTTAATATGAAGTGAACTTTTTATTAATTTTAAAAGTTAACTTAAAACTTGAAATGATTTGTATCCTCATTATTTTAAAATAAATGTACAACCTGAAAAAGTTAACTTCCAACGTAATAGAGCTGAACTTCCGACGCATTCAAAGTGAACTCCCCCACGGGTTAAACTTCCGACGCGTCTGGAACAAACTTCCAATACCTTTATAGTGAACTCCGGACATGGTCAACATGAACTTCCGATACCATTATAGGCCCGAGCCCCGTGTGAGGCAAAAGCCGGAAGGACCGATGACGACCATTTTGTAAAAAATACTTCTGTTATCTCATAAGAAGTCAAAACACACACGAATGGTTCCTCGGCATGGTGACACGGATGGGGTCGAGCGAGACGGCGGCGAACGGCCAACCGTCACGTACCAATATTTACCAAGGAAAAAAATAGCGTGCTATCAAAAATAGCGTGTCCCTCCTCCAGAAGCTATACAAGATATAGCGTGATATAGCGAAGTTACATATAAAATAATGAGTTTTCAATATACCAAACTGCTGGTTTTTTTTAAATTCAGTTTTTCAGAATAAATCTACTAACTGATAACTTCTAACGTGATTGAGGTGAACTTCCGACGTGATCACAATGAACTCCCCTGCAGTATAAAGTGAACTTTGGATTTGATCAAAACTTGCACAGTTTTTTCCAACGTGTTCAAGGTAAACTTCCGACAGGATAACTCCCCCGTGGTCTAAAGTGAACTCTGAACATTATCAAAGCTAACAAAATTAACTTCCATCTTTCTAATAATACATGTTGCATCGTGTGCATAAAAAAGTGCAAAAAGTGGTAGCCCAATTCAACGAGCACTGAACACTCCTTTTTTTTCTAGCAAATTTACATTTACTTTTCAAGTGGACTTCTTTTATTCTTCATTTTTTTGTGAACAAATAACAAACCTCCGAGATGGATGATCTAAACTCCCGATCTTGAAATAGCGAACCTCCGAGATGAATGATCTTAACTTCCAATTTTAAAACTGCGAACCTCTAATACTGAAAAAGTTTGAAAATATTGTCACGTGGACATTTGTAACAATTTTAAAACACACGGAGTGTAAATTATTCTAAGTAGTAGAGATGAACTAGAACTAGATATAGGAACATCATGTCCGATGACCACTGTATGCGGCGTATGCACGACAAGCATCCGTCCACCACCGTAACTCGATTTTGTGCATACAAAAAATGTCAGTCCTCGTAGGCATATGAACAACAAGTAGACAGCAGCAAACGACAACAGCAAACATAATTTTTTATTATTTTCTCCCTACTTAGCTGCATCAAATCGGGTACCACATGCATATTTTTCACCACAAATGGATCATTATACTAAGAGAGAAATAGAGAGAGGAGCGGCTGTAACAGATCGTGAGAGAGAACTAGATTGATTGTGAGTAGCACTAGCATCAAGCCAGCTACTCGCTAAAGCATCTAGAGAAAAATCCAGTCCCTGGATTCGTACACGAGCTCTGATTCGTGGGGTTTGGCCAGGCATAGGAGGCACGGAGCAAGCACTTGCGGCTGGCGCGAAGCTTGGAGCGG
The DNA here is from genome assembly GCA_947311845.1 of Poa pratensis. NCBI lineage: Eukaryota > Viridiplantae > Streptophyta > Magnoliopsida > Poales > Poaceae > Poa > Poa pratensis. The sequence continues at coordinate 100,317,145 of CAMZMU010000128.1, read as the reverse complement.
AGAAGGACATTGGATGGGCGTGGCGTAGCCGGCTAGTAAGGAGAGAGAAAGCAGCTGCAGCACGCGGCGGAGACCACCGAGAGAAAAATTGATGTCGTTCCTGTCAGCATCGGTGGCTCCTAACTCATTCTCCTTCGCGCTACTGCTGTACGGCCGGAAAAGATAGATGGCGGCAGGGGATCCCAAGGCGCTCGATGGCAGAGATTCCGCAACGGCGCGGCGCAGAGAAACCCATCTCAGCGGATGTGCGGGAGTAGGTGGCATGCGGGAGGTTCAGAGGCAGGGCGGCGCGAGGTTCAGACGCAGGGCGGCGCGAGGTTCAGAGAAGACAAACGCGGGAGTTGAAAGATACAGAAGGTGCAGTATAGAAAGGCTGGGCCGATGCAGCGAGCTACCGGCGACTAGCAGAGAGAGCCATGGGCGCCGCCCGGGATAGGTACCAGGGCGAGCAGTTGGAGCCGGGGGCAGTGCAGGGAAGCTACTGGCGGCAAGCAGGAAGGGTCGGGGCGACGCGCAGCGGCCTGCTCGACGGCCACCGCTAGCTAGCAGATAGGAGGACAGAGAAGGGTTCCCGCCGGCTACCAGGAGCGGGGCCAGACGGGGCGCAAGGTGGCGGCGGCGCTCCCCCCCGCGATGGAGAATGTCGGGGAAGGGGTGGAGCAGGGAGCGGCGGAGCTCCCGGATGCGGGGCGCTCCCGGCGGCGCGCTGGTGCTGGGTCCTACGGCGGCGCTTGGGTGGAGGCAGGGAGGTCCAAGCGGCGCACGACCTGGGGAAGAAGGTGGGTTGTTCGGGTGGGAGGCGTACAGGTGGGATGTGCTCAGGATTAGAAGGTTTCTGCGGTTCGGTCGGTTCGGGTTAGGATGGTGTTTAGAAGAGAAAGTTGTCTAGAATAACTATTCTAGAAACACTTAAGGGGTTGTGTAGAATAGTCCTGTCCTATATATATATATATATATATATATATATATATATATATATATGTGCATCTAGAAAATATCTTAATAGTCGAGTATAATTGTTTAGCTTAGGCACAATAACAACTAATATTTGTATTATATGAGGTGTCAATAAGTGGTTTGTCTAGGGATCCTCGTCGCACCATTACTAGTTGGCATTGCTCATCCTTTCATGGTCTCATGGACTCTCCATAGGAGAAGAGCACCAAAATGAAGAATTTTAATATATTTTTCTTTGCAATCATTAAAGATATGAAAGAAAGGGATCAGGGGACTTATGATTGGATATGAGGCATGAATGCATGGGTCTACGCACCAAGATGAAGAACAAAAGCAAAAAAAAAAAAGAGAGGATGAATTCATTTGGTTAAGGGACGAGAAGCATATATGATACACCACCAAGGACAAGGAGTAATGCATTTTGCACTTTGTTCAAACATATACATATGTATGCTGTTTGCACGTGTTAGTTACCAGGGCACACGAACATGCTAGGATGTTTCAAAGAACCTTGTAATAAGAACCAAGCAATCAAAGAGTAATTAACCGACGTTGACTATTCGGCCATGCATGTAAACCAATAGTCTTAACAAACATTGCGACGTCCAATAAACATAAAATAAATCCCCATCAAAGAAAAACTCTGACTAATTGGTCCTAATGTGTATGAGGGTGATTAAGGATTTTGTCAAGAGTCAAGACCCGAGCCGGTTGTTGGCATCATAGAAACCGACTTTTCGGTCACTTGGCAGGATGAGAGCAACCGACAGATGGTTTTGCACCGCGAGCTAGATCCTTACCTCACTCCACAGTCCACACAGATGAACATGTGCACTACTACTGCCATGGCAGCTTGTGGCTTGTCAAATGTTATTCTTGCTGTGTTGGTCACTCCAGCTTGTGTTGTGTCACATGTCACTGTCATCAACATCCGATGCGTCAGTAATTGGTAAGATTAAGGTTGTCACACAAGCTAATTAAGCTGCTACCTAAGATTGTCGCGAGTAGTACTATTCGATCGTACGTGACCAGTTCTTTTCCAGCGACAATTAAACTGGATCGGATGGAGTACTATACACGATGTGTTAATCCAATTCCAACGGCCATAGATGTTTTGGGAGTTCGACGAAATAGGCCGTAGCCCCGCTATATAAATATAGTAACAACCCGATACAACCAACAGTCTCGCAATGCTGGGCGGCAGCAAACATACACCTAAAGCAAGAGGAAGAGAAGAAAAGAAGAAAAACACAATGGAGACATAGACGGATCGACTAAGCGACGGTGACCCGCGACCGCTGCGCCCTCCGAAGAAGTATCACCACACTCCTAGCGTCGAATCGTCAAGCACCAATCTGAATATGCATACCTTATCGGTTCGACCACTCACTAACCAACATGCATGTTTGGACCTGGTCAAGAGTCAAGACATGCACCCATGCAAGTTTGAGTTCTCATTTTGCAACGTCAGCGCGCACGTACACTCGACCTGTGAACACCAAGAGTAACAACGATCTCTTCTAAACTGAATTTGGGGAACTATTCACAACAGCTAATCTTAACCGAATTCAAACCAAAACATTTTGGCGCTTCAGAACTCATACACAGCGTGAATGCTCTTTCTCAAGCTGTTGATCATGAGTGCGTGCCCTAGTTCGAGATAAAATTTCTCGCCCTGTCGTCGGTGTCTCCAATCTAGCTGAATTGTCCACCACAACCGGGTCATCATTAAGCAACAGGGATGAAAAGAAACCATTCTACCCACCATCGTCTTCAAGTCGTCACTCCTCACCAACACTGTATTCCTGCCGATCAAGCTCATTGCAAACTCAGACGGAGTGGTGGCTCCAGCACCATGAAACGGAGGCGGCGGAGGTGGTCTCCTCCTGGGAGGCGCCGAGCAGCTCCTCCAGGTATTCTGCGCCGAGGTCCTCGAGCTCCATCACGCCCTCCGGCCGCCGGGCGGCCTTGGGCTTCCGGCTCGCCGCCGCCGGCCGCCTCCGATGCATGGAATGCCGCCGCTTGAGCGCCAGAACGGGCGACACCTCGTCGGCGCGCCCGCACACGTCGTCGCCGGCACCGACCAGCGACCGCCGGACCTGCTCCGCGGGGAAGTTGAGGGTGGCGGCGCCACCCCGCATCGCGAAGGCCGCCTGATCGTACGCCAGCGCCGCCTCCTCCGGGCTGTCGAAGGTGCCCAGCCACACGCGCACGCCGTTCCGCGTCGAGTCCCGGATCTCCGCCGCGAACTTGCCCCACGGCCGCTTCCGCACCCCGCGGAACGCGCGCCCGCCGCCGCGCACGGCTCCGTCTCCCTCAGTTTCCTCGTGTTTCACTGGCGCTGCCGTCGTGGGCACTTGCGCGGAGGTGTCCTGGGAGTGGGAGAGCATGTCGAGCAGGAGCATCTCGTCGGCGTCGTTGGTGTCAAATGGTAGCAGAGGCGGTGTGGCCGGGGCGCGGTGCCACGGCGCGGAGTCGGCCGAACCGGTGGAGGAGCCCGGCGAGAGGAGTAGACCGGTTGGGGGCTGGTGGAATGCTGCTGCTCGTTGGTGCGTGGTCATGGCGCGGCGGGTCAAGAAGTTGACGACGCCGGTGGTGAGGCGCGGAGAGAAGATGAAGAGGAAGCGGTGCTGCTGGGATCAGACATTTGTTTGAGTTGAAACGGTTGGAAGTGCACCAGTTTTTATAGTGGTGGCGGGAAAGTTAGCAGGGGAGCAGAGAAGGGCACAATTGGAATCATAGAAAAATGCTCTGTTTTCTTGTTGACACCTGAAAATATCCCCTGTTTTGTGGGTTCTTTAACTGTTTTCTTTGGATGCCTTGCCAATTGGGGCTGCGAAGATAATAATTCAGGTGTGATGGTGACCTGATTTTAGTTTTAGGACTACCCTGCGACCCTGGGACCTGATTCATCGCCTGCTGCCGCCTCCGCCTTCCTCTTGGTAGTGCATGACGTCAGTGTGCGCGCCTCCAATGGACCATGCTGGCACCGAGTCAGCACACACTCGTCGCCGGCCATCGCTGCCTTCGCAGCCCTCTCATCCGCCGCCATGATTTTGGTCGTGCGCTGCTTCGACGAACACTCCTTAACACCGGCCATCACTTGATCTGATCTCGCGCGGCTCTGCTCAGCAAGTCAGCAGCAGTTGCTTTCGATTTCCGGGCAGAATTGAGGAGCCCTAGCTTTGGAAATGGGGGGCGGAGCCGATGTCGTGTGGGGATTCTGAAGGGAGTGGCTCTTTTTATTTGCTCCGGTCGGGACCGAACGAGTGACTGAATCGGAGTAGGAGGTTCAATCATCTCAGCTGAAATTCCACATCACGGGAGTTCGCGCTGGATGGTTGGCCCAATTGGGTTTGGACTGGGAGCCCGGCCTGCTGAGGATCTCCCACTCCGACTCCGACTCCGACTCTCGCCCGAGAGAAAAATAAAGGGCCTCGATCTGTATATACAATCCCCAAAGTACACCAACCTCTCCATCGCAATTCGAGGGCTACGTACGGTTTCTCCAATCTTTCCCAAATTCGAGGGCGACCAGATCAACCGATGGACGACGAGGAGTGCTCGATCAATCGGCGCACCACCAGAAGCGTGGCGGCCAAAGGCGACGACGAGAAGGCTCCAGCGAAGAAGAAGAGCCGGCTGCCGCAGAAGGATGTCGATCACATCCTCAACCGGGTGATCGAGCTCCCTCCTTTTCTTGAGGACCTGAAGATCCAGAACCCTGACTTGACCCGTCGCCGGAAGAGGAGCTGGACCAGGAGATGGTGGAGTTCTACGAGGAGGCGCGCCTGCTTGTTAGATCAACAGAGAAGTACAGAAAATTTCAGGCCCGGGTCCGCAGAGAGTACCAGAGGAAGGGCTACGTCGAGCTCGACGACGACTTCCTCGCTAAAGTGGACAAGGCCAAAGCAAGTATTGAAGAATTTAAGAAAGAGCTAGCCCAAGACCTCGCCGACGATCTTTAACGCAATAGACCCGAAGAGATGTTTCTGAAAGTGCAATATGGTGTCTGCGATGCTGCGTTTTTGTGTTAGGCAATGGTGTTTCTTAGTACTGATGGGCGACCCCGTGTATCAATAATTACTGCATGTTATTATATCTGTCAGTTTACCTTACCATGAGGATGCGGTTCTTGAGTGTCTGCAGTTTAAAGGCCTCTTGCCTGACCTCACATGACGATATGCTGCCGTATTTCCTGGTTGCCACACATTGTCAGTCGTTGGAATTTTTCTAGTCTTAACTTCAGTGTAATGTGCTATGCTAGCTTCTCAAAAAACACATTGCAGAAATTCAGAGAGTTCTAGGCCTGGTTCCGCAGCGAGTATGCCAAGAACGGTACGTCGAGGTCGACCAAGACTGTCATGCTGGCAGAGCATGAACTGTTGCATGAAGAAGCAAGGGAGAGATACTCAAATACATGGAGTTTTTGGAGGACACTTTTCAAGGATAGCTGAAGAGGTGGTTCTCAAAATGCACACCTGATAATTCGTTTGCACATATACGCATCTGTCTATTACGATGTAGTTTTAAGTTAGGCCATGGTGTTTCTAAGATTGATGCCTTGTATAATTCACCATGTTATTGTATCCATCAGTTTGGCACGAGGATGCGTTTCTGTCATTTACATTGCAGAAATGTGTGGACTAAAGTTGAGGAGTAGTACTGTCGAAATCAGGAGATCAGAGGTTTTCAAGAACTAAGAAGCAAGCTCCTCAATAACCCATCAATAAAGTCAAATGATACCATGTCCCAAGATTCTATCGAGTGTTACGGAACGAGCTATGCTACGCTTATACAAATCAAACTTTTGCAACTAATCAACACGTCTATGTGCTTTGTTATATAGCTCCAGAACGGGAAACCTAAGTTGCTTCCTTCAAGAATACAAGATGGTTTCACTCTGCAGTCTAAAACATTGGTATCACTCTGCCGAATCGGAGTCGTCATCTGCATATTGTGGAGCTGCGTTTTAGGCAGGAATTCTTCGTTAGGATAAATATCTGCAAATAACTGCAAGAAAATAAAGGAAACCAGATTAACTTTTTAAACAACAAACATAACTAATCTCGTGGCCCGGCAAGACGCTTTTGTACATATGCCATAGAGTAAAACGCCTCTGGAGTCTATCAAGTTGCGGAGTTAGAGCGGATTGGTCACCTACTGGGAAAATGCTAACTATTGGTCAGTAACTTGTGCGAATATTGCACATTAGTCATTCGTCACTCCCACCGTTAAAATGTTGACATGGACAATGTTTCTTTTACAAAAAAGACCTTAAACTTCTATTTCTTCTTATTATTCGGTCCTTAGTTTGTGATGTTACCGTGAGGTTGTCGAAACTGCTAACTATTGCGTCTGGTACGCGGCAGCGCCTGCGCCGTGAACTAGTGCATGCGGGGGTGTGGTGGTTCCCGTCGCCTCCTCCGAAGGACAGGAGCTGCGTCTGGAGGCCGTGGTGATGGCAGGACAGGTCGGCGTCGCCCATGGGCGACAGAAGAGCATACTCGCCGGGCTGCCTCACGTACGCGGCCTGTAGGTGCGAGAGCTGGAAGATGGGGACAGGCGGAGGTTCTTGGTCCCGCTGCACTTCTTCGTGGAGCTGCAGCAGGCGGTACTGGTGGTGCTGCTGCTCCAATGCGTTTCCATGCAGCTCGCCGGATCCCATAACTAGGAGGAGAAGAAAGAAACACAAAAATCCAACAGTCAAAATAAAGAATCGAGAAGAAGAAGAAGAAGAAGTCGGAGGCTGCATGAGGGATTGAATTGGAAGCAATCTGATGGATTGAACATCACATTTTAGCAGGGGGGCAGGCGGCGCGGGGGGACGGAGGCAAAAGCTCTCTCTCTTCCTTCGTGTTGGCGTGGGAGCTTTGGAGAGCAGGAGTTACAACGAGGAAGTCAGGAAAACATGATGATAAAGGATTTGGGATTTAGTGAGGAGAGAGAGCTCGTTTCGTTGCTCTATGTCAGTGTAAAAACCAAACAACTAATTAACTAAGGACCCATGAATAAGAAGAAATAGAAGGTTAAGGTCTTTTTTGTAAAACAACATTGTGCACATTAGCATTTTAACGGTGGGACTGACGTAATGACTAACGTGCAACATTCACACAAGTTACTGACCAATAGTTAGCATTTTTTCAGTAGGTGACCAATCCGCTCCAACTCCGCAACTTGATAGACTCCAGGGACGTTTTACTCTATGCCATAAGTCTTCACACCTCAATGTATTACATGCCTGCCTAAGTACATAGTCAAGTAAATGAAGAGTCGGTCTCAAACCTACCCCAAAAAAATGTAGCTAATAAGAGCAAACAGAAGACACGTCAACGATAGGTATACAAGCTACTCTTTTCATCAATGCAGACATAATAAACATCCTGGATTAACCACAATTATGACCTTCCTGAAAGAAAGAAAAAATCTAGGGTCCTTGAAAGTTGGTAAGAACTCAAACCTCATCAGGCTTGGTGCAACCATGCCAGTTACCTACTTTCTACTCCCTACGTTCATAAAAGGATGTCTCAACCTAGCTTAAATTTGGTTGTATCTACACACTAAATAATGTCTAGATACATGTAAATTTGAGAAAAGTTGAGACATCCTTTTATGAATGGAGGGAGTAGTACCGATGCAAATACAACTTAAGAAAAATGTAACATCACTTGGTGCATTCCTTTTTGGTCGATTCTAGTATATTTCTGTAGTCTAGATATTCATCAGGCACGGGGCATGAAACGACAGTACCGGATGTTCCTTGGTGGGTTAAGACGGGTAAGACATGTTTGTGATGGAAAAGTAGCACATCAGAAAAAGAAATTGTTTTATTACAAATATTGAGCTATAAATGGAGACCATAATGATTATCGCAGAAATGGACCTGTGTGATCTCCTGAACATAAACACACTTCCATATTAACGTCGAATTCACATTCTGACTGTCTTTGCTGGTTGTTTCCAAATGCTCTTTTGAACCATTTGAAGCCAGGGAACCGAAAAGAAACTCTATCGCTTTGTCTATGCAGAGCTTTCCTGTAAAAGCATCATCGCAGGGGATAGACAGGTATGCTATAAACCTGCGTGTGAGATTGGCTTGTGAGGGGGAGTCGCACATGTTGATGTTAATAAGATAGATTGATAGGAAATAACTTACATTCCAGGAGGACATACTGCTACGTTGCTGCTCAACTGAAGCACCCGAAGAGTTGCAACCTGCTGTTCTTGTAGTGCTGAAATGGAGGGAAAATGTCAAAGAGAAGAAAATAAATCACCGTGCTAAGACTAGTTCAAGGAATGGAAACATAAAAAGAGAGGGGAAACAATTTTCTTACATTTTGGGGAAAAGCAACCAGAACATCCGGCGAATCTTGTTTCACAGGCCTTCTAGTTATGCATATTCCCCGAGCGACTTTTCTCGGTGTATTTGAGTATGAAGCATCAGATGGAAAACCCAAGGAAAGAATTTTGCATGAGGAATCAAGTATCAACTGTTGGCACGAAATATCCTGACCAGATGCCAACTTGGCGCCTACATAACTTTGTTTGTCCTGATCAAGAGAGTTTTCATTACTGGACGTTTCTAATCAAGAAAGGGTCACAATATTTATGGATAGTGAAATAAACAACTAAGGGATGACAATAAGAGCTATCGATTAAAATCCAGATAAAGTAAGCAAGACAATCAAGAACATGTAATGTGTGAATGATATATATCATAAAACAAATAACCGCAAGAATATACCCAACATAAGCATAAATCTTAAAAATTATCATACCTTATGCATTAAAAGGGCTGTGACAGACATCCGCAACACCTGATTCATAGAAGATAGACATTTCCCAAGGCTAAGTATCAAAATGATCATAAAAGATAAGGCTCTGTTTGGAAGCTTCGTTTTTTCAAAACCATGGTATCGCAAAAACGAAGTATTTGAGTGTTAGGGCAATGAATAGTTGAATACTTCCCCGTTTGGGAGCTTCGTATTTTTTTAAGTATTCCAAGAATGCTCAGTTTTTAGAAATACTGAACTATTAAATACTTTGAGATGTTTGGATGTAGCCAAAAATGTAGTTTTATATACTTCAATATTTAGGAAACTACACTATTTCAAAGTATATAAAAAAGAGGGTTGGACCTCTTTTCCAATACTGAAGTATTGGTTCGCTAGGCATAGAAATATTGTGTTTGCGAATAATTTGATTTTAAAGATACTTTGCTGCCATACTAAGAAAAGAGGCTAGGAACAAAGTTTTCCAATACGACAATAAAATACAGTTTTGGAGCGATACTTCAGTTTTGAAACCACGTTATTCATTGCATCCAAACCATGGTATTCTCAAAATACTTCAAAAATACTTAGATGGCAATGGAGCCTTAGGCTAGTTGATAGTTGATATAGGTTGTAATGAATCAGATTTCTGGGGACTTAAAGAAAGTCATCATGATAGAAAAATGATCTGGCTAACTATATGATTACCAATGTGAAAAATAATAAGCCAACATCACAGAGTAACAACCAGTTTTTTTTTAAGGTGTCAATCATGATCTTACATATAGGGCACCCTTAACAGCAGCATAGCGACAGAAAGCTTGAGGCAGCTCACCATGGCCATGCATAGGATATATGAAAGCACCTTTTGCATTAGCAAACCTGACACATGAGTATATGTAAAAGAATGTACCAGCAATCAAGACACTTATATTATTATTACCCATATCAGATGTTAATAGGGTAGTATTATTTTCTAAAGCTAAACATAAGTTCGTCAACAAGGTATATACATACCAAAGAGAAACGGTGTCGAGGTGTGCCCTCGGCAAATCCCAGGTTTCGAGTACCCAGGTTGATTATGAAGGAGAAGATGTGCGCGCTGGTAATTCCGGACGACTGACAAGTAAGGATTTACCCAGGTTCGGCCCCTCATCGTGAGGTAAAGACCTACATCCTGCTTGTCTGATCTTGTATTGATGATGATATGAGATTACATGGTGGCCGTGATGGCGATTGTGGAGGAGAGACGTGGCTTCTCTATGCTATGCCGTGTCTGCAATGTCTAATTGTGTCTGGATCTGTCTTTGGGGGTCCCCTGCCTGGCTTTATATATGCAGCCAGGCAGGGTTTACAAGAGTCCTAGTCGACTACGATTTGGAGTCCTTGCCTTGTGCTTGAAGTAATTGCTGGGCCGCCAGGCGGGCCTTTGTCTTGACTGCACCAGGTATACCAATAATAGGGGACCCGAAGGGTATATCCTTGTCAAACGGATAGAAGAGAAATGGATAGAAGCAAACTAACCTCCTGATGGACTTGACATGAAGAGCTACGGTTTTCATTCCATCTCTGGTTGTGACTAACTTATCACAAGATCCGGAGGCGGCGGCATCTTCTTGGTCATAATCCGCCATGGCTATTGCATACAACACAACCCTACAAATAAATAAGAAGATGCAGCGGGTCTTAAGTACTAGTCATACTTGATAACGAATGAATGCTCTAGCTTGAATGCTTGATCTTACTGTATTAACTTGGGTGAAAGCTTTTGTTTCTTGAGAAACTCAACGAAGGGGAGGTCTAGGTCTTCCTCGGATATGGAAGCTCCGCCTTCCTCGCCCTCCTTGGCTGCAATGTGTGACTCCACAAGCCTTACGAAGGCGTAGAGGCGGTTCTTGTCCAAGACCCCAACTTGTTTGTCCTCGAAGATGGCCTCCCTGGAGCACGGAACTGGGCAGAGAACGCCATGATCCCAGTAGAGGAGGCCGACGCTCTTGAAGTCTACGTGATGGCCGCCCCCTAACTGGAGAAGGAGGTCGACGGCCTCTTCGGCGCAGTAGAGTAGTCTGGGGCCTACCAGGTCGACGGCGAAGCGGCCCTTGATCTCCTCGCGAACAGTCCCTGAGGTTTCAATTTCCTTGTTGTACAGAGAGCTCCGACGCTCGAGAGGGGCCACGCCGATGTCGGAGGAGGGTGTGGGGGTGGAGCAGTCGGAATCAGAGTCGGGGGAGTTGAGGAGGAAGGAGGGGATGGAGAGGGGCGGCACGGAGGAGGAGAAGAGCGAGCCGTAGAAGGGGTTGGGGTCAACATGGAGGACAGTCTTGCCGGCGGCCGCGCAGGCAGCGGCGAGGACGGACTCCGGGAGGCCCGTGCCGCAGACGACCACGTCGAACGAGCTGGGCTCGATGGTGCTCGCGTCGGCGGCCGCCATTGTTGGTTGGGCCTGGCCGATCACGGGATCAGATGGTTCACCTGACCCTGTAGTTCGGTCTGGTGTTTTCCTTTCAGGTTTCAGATCAACCTAGTTTGTTCTCTTCTTTTCACAGGTTTCAGATCAACCTATCCAATGCAATTTCTATTGGTCTCGTCATCGTATCAAGTTGTGAGGATTAGGATTTGGGAGGAGATGAAAGAGGATACAATGCACTTCTACTCCTGCGCACGCGCGATGTATGACATTGGATAGAGATTCAGAGGGTTCCAGGCCTCGGTCCGCCGCGAGCACAAGCACAACTACGTCTCAGAAACATACTATCACCCGCTTAATAAATAAAACCACACCGCCACGTAGTGGCGGAGCGTAGCAACAATATAAGAGCGGTCAACTAGAATAGACTGGGACAAATTGATCTACTGGGACAACTATTGCTGACAGTTTAAGACCTTACCAAATATTCTGGGCGAAAGTGTCTCAGTAATATTGTTTTTTATTTATGGAAGACGGGCTATGGCATGATTTGGTCTCGAAGGGTGTGTTTGGTAGACTGGGTGGACTCAGATTTTCCCACCTCACCCTAGTTTTTGTTGTTTGGTAGGTCGGGTCGGGCCAACTGGGCACTGCCCACCTCATGCGAAAAGAGGCCCTCAGCCATGCCCAGTTGGGAAGCTCGAATCGAGCTTCGCAACTCAACCAAGCTCAGCTCATACCGAAAAATCACACGCGTGGGCCCCACCGAGCGTCGGCCCCGCGAGCGCCCACCACCCCGGTCTCACATTTCCCCCACGAGCATCTTCTCCCCCGTTTCCTCGATGGCGAAAAAAGTCGCCCGACCCCGTGCAGACCCGTGCCGCCGCCCAGCTCCGGCCAACGCCGGCTCCTTGCGCCGCCCAGCCGCGGCCAACGACGCCCCCCAGCGCCGCGCACCTCCTTTTCCCATCGCCGGCCAACGTAGACCGCCGCCTAGCTCCGCCTCGGTCTTCCCTGCATCTGAAGCTCAGCCCGACGCCGCCTAGCTCCGCACGGCACCGCCTCGGCCCTCCCAGCTAGCTCGAGACGGCGCGCGAACTCGTACGCGTCCTCGTCCAGGTCTCCACCGACGCATGGGCGTGGTTCTCCGGCCGCCGAGCTCCTTGGCCAGGTCCAGCCGGCCAAGAGGACTTGATCGCTTTTTTAAACTTCTATCAAGGGCCTGTCTGTAATAACTTGGACTGGTTTATAATTTTTCTGAGCTCAGCACTGCCCAACGTATGCAGGCCACCAAACAACTTCTCACCCGAACATGTCTCAACCCATGCAATCCACCAAACACATCAACAAATCTCAACTGAACTTGTATAAGCCCAGCCTAGCTTAGGTGAGAAACACATTCTGAGCACATACGGGCTACCAAACACACCCTAAGAGTATCCGCCGGAGTGGCCGTGGAACCCTCTTACACTACAGAGCTAAGCTAAAAAGGAAAAAAAAAGAGAACAAGTTACACTCTAGAAGACACACCCAAAACTACCGACTAGAGTGACACCACACCGCCTTGAGAAACCATCGGACACCGTCGCACCGCACCCACCAAGCGGTCGCTGGAGAGGACCGCTTGTCCTCTCACTTCGGGCCATGGAGCGCCAATCCCGCCAACACGCAGCAACAAGATGAACTTACCCGCCGATGACAACGAGACGAGACCGAAGATAACCTCCGCTCCACGACGATGCCCCGTAAAGGGTGACGACGCTAGACACCGCCATCACCGAGACCGAAAATGGTCAAGACATTTCACTCGCATGACGCTATATGCACATCCTTTTTTATGATGGTGCAATTTTAAGTTAGGCCATTGCGTTCTTTATGTCTTCATTTTTATCCGAAGATGTTACTATAGACATCCTTACATGTACTAAATTGAGCATTGATCGATGCACCGATGCAGATGGAAATCCATATATGCCCTAGGAGAATTTGATGAATTGTTATAAGTGCAACCGAGTGAGAGAAACCGAGAAATAGTTGTCTTCTCGGAACAACACACAGTGATGACAAAAATACTCTCTATTTTTTAAACTCTGGAACCATTACTAAGAAAATATTATTAGCTTCCTACCGGTATGTAGAAGACATGCAACTCTCATGCGTGTTCTTGAAAAGAATGTTTTATTACCAGACTAAACAGAAACAACACCAGTGATCAAATCCCTCCCCCAATGACGTTGCAAAATTGGTGAAGCTGGAGAGAGAGCAGAGCATACTCTCTAGTACTATTGGTCCATACTCTACTACAGTAATAGATTAAATTTAAGGTCGTCGTCAACACCCAAACAAGATTTACGACTTTGTCACATGAGAGGCGACCAGCAGATGGTTTTGCACCCGTGGCTACGAGCCTACGTAGATCCTACCTACGTCTATGAATGCTTACGTGGCGTGTCTGTCCACGTCACGCACCCATGCATGCATGCAGCTACTCTAAAAATAATTAGTTAATCCTTCTCCTTGATGTGTTGGTCACTCCAACTTTATCACGTGTCACTGTCACCGTGTGCTTTGCTCGTTATAGCAGAATTGAGGTTGTAAGAATAACTAACCTAAGCAAGCTACTGGCCGGGCCGTTAGTTTAATTTGTTAGTCCAGTTTCAAAGGGGCGGTGACTTTCGAGAGTTCAAGAACTAATTTGCCACACGCTCTTAATTACTTAATCGAGACGTAGATGAAAAGAGAGCGACTTAATTAATAAGTACTTTTTTATACTCCCTCCGATCAATAAAGATTGTCGTGAACAGTACTACTCGACTATACATGACTAGCTCTTTTTGAGCGACAATTAAACCTAATCGGAGGAGTAGAATTCTTGTAAAGGCAACTGAGATTATTCTAGTGTAGAAATACTCCTATGAACCAGCACCTAGGGTTAGATCGATCAGGTGGAGGCGAATAAAACCAGGTTCGCTGCACCTGGAACGAATAGCATATGCCAATTAACCTGACTTGTCATAATCGCACGTGACCTAATAGAAGCCATTCACCACCAGCATGTTTGGACCTTGACCTGGTAAAGACATGCATACATGTACATAACCTGCCTTGAGTTGGGTTCTTCCTTGCAATGCCACGTCAGCACGCACGCTCCATTTTTTTTAAACGAGGCAAAAGTTTTGCTTTTTATATTGATAAAGTAGAAGCAAACAAGTAGGACGAGGCCTAAAAAGGAAAAAATGTACAACTCGATCCACACCGGCCCCGAGGCCGCGCCCCCACACGGGTCGACGGCAAAGTTGCCCAAGCAACCACGGCCGACACCAAAACCCCTCAACGCAACGGCAGAGGGCAGAATCCGGAGCCGCCGTTCCGACATCCACGCCGGCCCCAAAGCCGCGCTCCACACGGGTCGACGACCAAGACGCCCAAGCGACACAAGCCGACACCACACGACCTCGACGCAACACGGCGGGGGTGGCCTCGACGCTTCACAGCGGAGGCGAAACATCCGAGCTGCCACTCCGACATCCACGCCAGCCCCAAGGCGACGCTCCATACGAGCCGACGACCAAGACACCCCAACGACCAGAGTCGACGCTCCGCCACCTCAACGCAGCACGGCGGAGGCGAAATCCGAAGCCGCCGCTCCGGCATCCACGCTGGCCCCAGGGCCACGCACCCCCTACCCAAAGACGAAACTCGCCGCCGCCAACCATCATCTCTCCACAGGTCCCCACTGGCGGGTGGAACATCCAAGGCGAGCCCCAAGAGGCAAGCGACGCATAAGCGCCGCCCTCGCCCGATCCCGCGAGGGATCTAGGGTTTCCCCCGGAGAACCCGGCGTGGAGAAGCGACAACACCACCTCGACGACGCCTTCAAGAAGGATGCGACGACCGAGGGCGTCACCGTCGTCGGCCCCGGCTGACTGCCCGGGCAAGGCTTTCGCCCGGCGATGTGTCGCGACCCCGCATACCGCCCGTCGAGGACTGGCTAGACCACCATCTCCGCGTGCTGCAACCACCGCGTCACCTCAAGCCACGGCAGGCGGCTTGCCAACCACGGCCAAGCCGCAGCCGCAGTTCCGGGGCCGCCGCCCCGGCTTCCTCCTCCCCGACGTAAGATAGAGAGCAGAAGAACATATCCTTGCTTTCTTTTAGAGAACACCCACGCCATGGAAACTCAAAAATGGCACCGCGTTTATCTGCTCTCTATCTGTCCATTTTGTTAACTCCTTCGGTACCTAATTATCCTGCTGCATTATGGGTTTATTTAAAAAAAAATTAAAGTTTGACCAAGTCTACATGTACTCTAATGACCTTAAAAGGGTAGCAAAATACTTCATCGACAACATTGCCGGAAAAAATATTAACTTTATCTAGTTTCAGATGTAGGAATAACTCTTATTCGCTAGACATGCAGAAATTATCGAATCCAGAAATTGATTAAGCTTGGTGCAGTGACATCTACATGTTTTTTTATCACTTATCATATTCGTTTCATTAACTAACACTAATAAATTGTAGTGGTTATTAATAATAACGACATAGAACAGGGTAAAGATTTCACATGAAGTTGCATACACATGTTGAGGGTTACAAGATAAATGTTAGACATTGGTGAATATTAAGCATATTATTTGAAAATACATAAGTGGGTGATGCGTCCTCATAACAGGATGACCATACTACCACAGTATCATAGATCGAATTATCCCAGTTTGTCCCTATTCTATCTTGAGGGGTTGGCTTGTCTATTACGAATCTGTTAGACCAACACATTATTAGCATTTCATGATGTTAGCGTTGCCCTTGACGAATCGGTTCCATATGTCGTATTGATCTTACTATTTGCGGGGTTTGTCGTAGACTTCCTCTCTACTCTACTTGTTTCCTTTACTTGTACCGATCTTCGTTGCCTCAGGTATGAACAAGTACTAGGATATATGGAGGTAAAGACAAGGGACAAATAATTGCACGAATATATAGAGCAAGATCGTACCATCAATACCTTCTCATGCGCACATGGGGGTTGTGATGATCTACCTCAGTCCTTAGCCAAGTGGACTACTCATGCAAAAAAATTGAAGAAATTGCACAACGAAATTCTTAAAGATGAATTATTAATAATCTTAAAAACGTCGCCGATTGTGATGGAATCAAGATTAAGGTAGAGGTCTAATATAATGTATAATGGACATGGTTGTTGTGGCGTGACTTGGGTGTCGCGTGTTGTTCAAAATGGATTGGCGCCCTCTCCTTTGTAGCTTGCAGAGGACAAAAATAGGGTGTCGAGGTGTTTCTAAATCGAACTAATCGTCAGTCCTTTTACAAAGCGTGTCAATGCGGACGTCATTGAGGACAAGAATAAGGTTTCAAGGGCATGTGACAAACCCTATTCTACGATCTATCACCCTTTACAAGATTTACCCAAGAATCCTCAGACATGAGATCTCTAATTTTCGCAACCAAATTAGTTGGATAATCTAGGAACATAAGAAACTTGTAAGATAATATGTAAACATTATTTGATTTGAATATTTTCTTTGGATGCATTTTATGTGCTTATCGTTACTATTTCATGCATAGACATATATTGACAATTTTTGATTTGATGCTTATATTAAGAGACTCTGGTTTCTAGTTTCTCATTGAGCCCTACAAAACTTAACCGACCCTGATAGCTAAGATAACAGTTACTAGTGAAAATATAGTTTTAATCGTTTCAAGACACCATCCCTTATTTTTCATGGGCAAGATATGAGCTTAATCAAACATCATTTACCTATATTTATACCAAATATTTTTACTTTATTAGGTTGACGCCGCTAAAATGTACCTAGTGTATTCCACTAATACCATTTTAACATATCATAAAATTAATATTTTGTGTGTAACAACATTAAACACACAATGGTTTTCCAACGTAAAGTTCAAACTTCTCTGTTAAAAAAATCAATCGCCCGTGTGGTATTAGGTTGCCATAAAAAACATGTTATTTTTCAAATATTGTTTTTGGACATTTTGTTGAATTGTGTTCAATCTAATCTAAGCAAATAATAAAGGATGACAAATTACATTTCCAATGTATAATTTTGACACTTAGATAATTTACGGTGAATATATGTGTGTGAATGGGTCGATTTTTTCTTTAAATATAATATAGAGCGTTCTACTATATATATGCATCTAGAAAAATATCTTAATAGTCGAGTATAATTGTTTAGCTTAGGCACAATAACAACTAATATTTGTATTATATGAGGTGTCAATAAGTGGTTTGTCTAGGGATCCTCGTCGCACCATTACTAGTTGGCATTGCTCATCCTTTCATGGTCGCATGCGACTCTCCATAGGACAAAAGGATCAAAATGAAGAATTTTAATATTTTTTTCTTTGCAATCATTAAAGATATGAAAGAAAGCGATTAGGGCACTTATGATTGGATAGGAGGGATGAATGCATGGGTCTACGCACCAAGATGAAGAACAAATGCAAAAAAAAAGAGAGAGGATAAATTCATTTGGTCAAGGGACCAGAAACATATCTGATACACCACCAAGGACATTGAGTAATGCAATTTGCGACTTTGTTCAAACATATACTCCCTCCGTTCAAAAATAAGTGTCTCAAGTTTATTTAAAAGTGGAGGTATCTAGACATGTTTCATGTATAAATACATCCACTTTTTGTCAAATTTGAGACACTTATTTTTAGACGAGTGAGTACGTACATATGCTGTTTGCACGTGTTAGTTACCAGGGCACACGAACATGCTACGATGTTTCTAAGAACCTTCTAACAACCAAGCAATCAGAGAGTTATTGACCGCCGTTATCTACGATAATTTTGCCATGCATCTAAAGCAATCATTTTTTTTCTCTTTAACAAACATAGGGACGTCCAAATGTCCAATAAACCTATCTGATCCCCGGCCAAAGAAAAGCCCTGATTAATCGGTTCTAATGTGTATGAGCGTAATTAAGGATGTTGTCAAGAGTCGACCAGGAGCCGGTTGTTGGCATCATAGAAACCGACTTTTGTCTCACGTGAGAGGATGAGAGCAACCGGTAGGTGGTTTTGCACCGCGAGCTAGATCCGGCGGCTAGTAGCTTGCTTTGTGTCTTGGTTGCCTCACTCTACACAGATAAACTTGTGTCCTACTGCCATGGCAGCTTGTGGAGTGTCAATTGTTCTTCTTGCTGTGTTGGTCACTCCAGCTTGTGTGACATGTCACTGTCAATTCATCAATATCCCATGCGTCTGTAATCGATAAGATTAAGGTTGCCAGACGATGCTAAGCTACTATAAGCGGTTCGTTAAACCAATTCGATGGTTTGTGAACTTTTTGGGACTTCAAAAACTAATTTGCTTGCCACAATCTCTTGGTCATGGGTGGACGATAGGAGGACCCAGTCACTTTTCCTCTCGCCCTCTCTCCTTCTAGCTTTCTCCGTTGAGAGTCGACCCCGGTGAACCGGGATGACCTGAGGCCGTCCTCGCCGGCGCTGCCGATGGGGAAGGGCTGAGGCGAGGTGTCGGAGCCTGTAGATTAGCTAGTAGCCTAAATAAAGGTAGGAGTAGTTTGCTTGGCCTGTTTGCTCGTGTTTGGCTTTATGCTGGGATTGGCTTCATGCCGTTCGCTAGAGGCTTTCTTCCGGCGTCAGCAAGCGGCGCTGGGGGGCGGCAAGCTTCGATCTCTCGTCGGTGTCCAAGGTGGATGGCGGCAGAGACGGGATCTGGCCAAAGCTTCTCAATAAGCTTGCAAGTCTGCAGATCTAGACGGCGACGACGATTTTGCCCCCACCCCTCATACTGGCATGGTGCTAGAGAAGCTGTTGGTGTTGGGATGTTCATCTTCGTGTGGATCTGCTGCTGGGTTCACCGGACCTGGCGATGTTGTTCGTCCGAGGTCAGCAGCATCTTCCCGAGCTCATCCTCCATGGTTTTTGTGGCAGATGTCTCTGCCCCCCCCCCCCCCCCCCCCCCATGGACTCTTCTGGCCGAAGGGCGGCCGTTGGGAGCGTTGGCGACCATGCGCCACCTCCATCTCTACCTCCTGGCCTTGATGCCGTTTCGGAGGCAGGCCATCTTCAACACGGCGTCCGTGGCGTTCCATTCCGGCGTCAGCTGCTGGGAGCGTGGCGGCTAGAGCACTGCACCAAGTGGTTTTGTCCCCGGTTGCTCTGTTCTTGGTTCGTGCTTGAAGATGAAGATTAGAGGAAGAAGGACTACATTGCGTTCCTCATTTTCTTTTCAGGGTCCTTCTTGTAATTTGTCTGGACCATGCTGTAATTTTGTTTTTCATATGGGTCCATCTGCTGGTTGTAACTCGATGGATTTAATGGAATAGCAGCACGGGTCCTTCTGGACCCTTCCCCTGTTCTAAAAAAAATCTCTTGGTCATAGCTGGTTGGTCATAGTACCACAAGCTGCATAGATAGATAGATACTATATATAATGGCGTGAAGAGTTCTCGCGCTCTCAGCGCCCGAGCTACTGTAGATCTACAGTATGTTCACACTGTAGCGTGCTACAGTAGCTATGGAAACCTAATACAATAGGGGCGATTGAATTTAATAGCGCGCAGTTTAAAATTCTACATTGGAAAAGCCTAATAAGACATGCCCAATCTGAAAGTTCAACCATGATTTCCTTATATTAATATACTAACGTAGTAATAGCTACCTAGACAAATTACTCGGACCAAGAAGAAAAAGAAAAGAAAAAATGATAAATTCATCTGGTCAAGGGACGAGACGCAGATATGACACGCCACCAAAGAGTATGCTGTTTGCACGTGTTAGTTATCAGGGCACACGAACATTCTAGGATGTTTCTAAGAACCTTCTAAGAACCCAGTAATCAAAGAGTAATTAACCGATGTGGTCCGCAATAATCTGGACGCGCACTTAGATCCCTGATTAATCCGGTACTACTAATGTATATGATGGTAATTAAGGATTTTGTCAAGAGTGAGAACTTGTCTGTGGCAAGATGGTTAGGATGGTGGTTTTATCCCAACCCATAAGACTTCAAACCAAAAGTTTGACGCTGGTGTTTCTCATTTAAGGCGAAATATTCTTCAGTGAGAGGCGACGTTCCCGTCGACAGCGAGGCGCCCATGGTGACTTCGTCAATCTCAAGACTCGACCCGCCGACTCGGTCTCTTGAAAGTGTTCATAGGGATAGGGTGTGCGTGCGTGCGTTTACGCGTGTATATGAGCGTCTGTATTGTACTGTGTTTAGAAGAAAAAAAAAGACTTTGTCAAGAGTCAAAGTTTCGAGCCGATTGTCGGCATCACAGAAACCGACTTCTGTTGACAGGATGAGAGCAACCGGCAGATGGTTTTGCACCGCGAGCTATAGATCCGGCGGCTAGCAGCTTGCTTGTCCCTTGGCTACCTCCACACACAGATGAACATGTGTCCTATTGCCATGGCAGCCTGTGGAATGTCAACTGTTCTCCTTGTTGTGTTGGTCACTTCAACTTGTGTTGTGTCACATGTCACGTCATCAACATCCCATGCGTCAATAAGATTAAGGTTGTCACACAAGCTAAATAAGCTACTCCGTACTACCTAAGATTATCGCGAGTAATTAATACTACTCGATCGTATGTGACCAGCTCTTTTCAGCGACAATTAAACCTGATCGGAGGAGCACTATGCACGGTGTGTTAATCCAATTCCAACGGCCATAGACTTTTTGAGAGTTCAAGAACTACAGATGTGAGATATGGCAACCTGAATATGCATGCCTTATCGGTTCGACCATCATAACTACTCCCAATACTTGTCTTCCATTTGTCCAAATTCGGATGTACCTAGACATGTTTTTTGTATAGGTACATTCAAATTTGGACAAATGAAAGACAAGTATTTTGGAACGGAGGGAGTACTGTTTTTTTATTACACACTCACGCACGTGGCTAAGAGTCACTCACTAACCAACATGCATGTTTGGACCTGGTCAAGAGTCAAGACATGCACCCATGCAAATTCAAAAAAAAAAAAAAAAGACATGCACCCATGCATGTATTTTTTTCTTCTTCTGTTTGCCTGCTTTAGTTTGAGTTCTCAACGTCAGCACGCACGTACACTCCATTCCACTTCGCCGAGCAGCTCCTCCAGGTACTCTGCGCCGAGGTCCTCCAGCTCCATCACGCCCTCCGGACGCCGGCGGCCTTGGGCTTCCGGCTCGCCGAGGCCGGCCGCCTCCGGTGCATGGAATGCCGCCGCTTGAGCGCCAGCACGGGCGACACCCCGTCGGCGCGCCCGCACACGTCGTCGCCTGCGCCTACCAGCGACCGCCGGACCTGCTCCGCGGGGAAGTTGAGCGTGGCGGCGCCACCCCGCATCGCGAAGGCCGCCTGGTCGTACGCCAGCGCCGCCTCCTCCGGGCTGTCGAAGGTGCCCAGCCACACCCGCACGCCGTTCCGCGTCGAGTCCCGGATCTCCGGCGCGAACTTGCCCCACGGCCGCTTCCGCACCCCGCGGAACGCGCGCCCGCCGCCGCGCACGGCTCCGTCTCCCTCAGTTTCCTCGTGTTTCACTGGCGCTGCCGTCGGGGGCACTTGCGCGGAGGTGTCCTGGGAGTGGAGAGCATGTCGAGCAGGAGCATCTCGTCGGCGTCGTTGGTGTCAAATGGTAGCAGAGGCGGTGTGGCCGGGCGCGATGCCACGGCGCGGAGTCGGCCGAACCGGTGGAGGAGCCCGGCGAGAGGAGTAGACCGGTTGGGGCTGGTGGAATGCTGCTGCTCGTTGGTGCGTGGTCATGGCGCGGCGGGTCAAGAAGTTGACGACGCCGGTGGTGAGGCGCGGAGAAGAAGATGAAGAGGAAGCGGTGCTGCTGGGATCAGACATTTGAATTGTCTTTCAATCTTTGAGTTGAAACGGTTGGAAGTGCACCAGTTTTTATAGTGGTGGCGGAAAGTTAGATGGGGAGCAGAAAAGGGCACAATTGGAATCATAGAAAAATGCTCTGTTTTCTTGTTGACACCTTGCCAATTGGGGCTGCGAAGATAATAATTCAGGTGTGAAGGTGACCTGATTTTAGTTTTAGGACTACCCTGCGACCCTGGACCTGATTCATCGCCTGCTGCCGCCTCCGCCTTCCTCTTGGTAGTGCATGACGTCAGTGTGCGCGCCTCCAATGGACCATGCTGGCACCGAGTCAGCACACACTCGTCGCCGGCCACCGCTGCCTTCGCAGCCCTCTCATCCGCAGCCATCACTTGATCTGATCTCGCGCGGCTCTGCTCAGCAAGTCAGCAGCAGTTGCTTTCGATTTCCGGGCACAATTGAGGAGCCCTAGCTTTGGAAATGGGGGCGCAGCCGGTGTCGTGTGGGGATTCTGAAGGGAGTGGCTCTTTTTATTTTCTCCGGTCGGGACCGAACGAGTGACTGAATCGGAGTAGGAGGTTCAATCATCTCAGCTGAAATTCCACATCACGGGAGTTCGCGCTGGATGGTTGGCCCGATTGGGTTTGGACTGGGAGCCCGGCCTGCTGAGGATCTCCCACTCCGACTCCGACTCTCGCCCGAGAGAAAAATAAAGGCCTCGCCGATGATCTTTAACGCAATCGACCCGAAGAGATGTTTCTGAAAGTGCAACATGGTGTCTGCGATGCTGCGTTTTTGTGTTAGGCAATGGTGTTTCTTAGTACTGATGGGCGACCCCGTGTATCAATAATTACTGCATGTTATTATATCTGTCAGTTTACCTTACCATGAGGATGCGGTTCTTGAGTGTCTGCAGTTTAAAGACCTCTTGCCTGACCTCACCTGACGATATGCTGCCGTATTTCCTGGTTGCCACACATTGTCAGTCGTTGGAATTTTTCTAGTCTTAACTTCAGTGTAATGTGCTATGCTAGCTTCTGAAAAAACACATTGCAGAAATTCAGAGTTCTAGGCCTGGTTCCGCAGCGAGTATGCCAAGAACGGCTACGTCGAGGTCGACCAAGACTGTCATGCTGGGCAGAGCACGAACTGTTGCATGAAGAAGCAAGGGGAGAGATACTCAAATACATGGAGTTTTTGGAGGACACTTTTCAAGGATAGCTGAAGAGGTAGTTCTCAAAATGCACACCTGAGAATTCGTTTGCACATATACGCATCTGTCCATTACGATGTAGTTTTAAGTTAGGCCATGGTGTTTCTAAGATTGATGCCTTGTACAACTCACCATGTTATTGTATCCATCAGTTTGGCACGAGGATGCGTTTCTGTAATTTACATTGCAGAAATGTGTGGACTAAAGTTGAGGAGTAGTACCGTCGAAATCAGGAGATCAGAGGTTTTTTTTTGAAACGAGGCAAAAGTTTTGTCTTTTATATTTATAAAGTAGAAGCAAACAAGTAGGACGAGGCCTAAAAAAGAAAAAACGTACAACTCAATCGACACCGGCCCTGAGGCCGCGTCCCCACACGGGTCGACGGCCAAGTTGCCCAAGCAACCACGGTCGACACCAAAACCCCTCAACGCAACGGCGGAGGGGAGAATCCGGAGCCGCCGCTCCGACATCCACGCCGACCCCAAAGCCGCGCTCCACACGGGTCGATGACCAAGACGCCCAAGCGACACAAGCCGACACCACACGACCTCGACACAACACGGCGGAGGTGACCTCGACGCTTCACAGTGGAGGCGAAACATCCGGAGCCGCCGCTCCGACATCCACGCCAGTCCCAAGGCTGCGCTCCATACGAGCCAACGACCTAGCCGCCCCAACGACCAGAGTCGACGCTCCGCCACCTTAACGCAGCACGGCGGAGGTGAAATCCGGAGCCGCCGCTCCGACATCCACGCTAGCCCAGGGTCACGCACCCCCTAGCCGAAGATCAGAGGTTTTCAAGAACTAAGAAGCAATCTCCTCAGTAACCCATCAATAAAGTCAAATGATACCATGTCCCAAGATTCTATCGAGTGTTACGGAACGAGCTATGCTACGCTTATACAAACTAAACTTTTGGAACTAATCAACACGTCTCTGTGCTTTGTTATATAGCTCCAGAACGGGAAACCTAAGTTGCTTCCTTCAAGAATACAAGATGGTTTCACTCTGCAGTCTAAAACATTAGTATCACTCTGCCGAATCGGAGTCGTCATCTGCATACTGTGGAGCTGCGTTTCTAGGCCGGAATTCTTCGTTAGGATAAATATCTGCAAATAACTGCAAGAAAATAAAGGAAACCAGATTAACTTTTTAAACAACAAACATAACTAATCTCGTGGCCCGGCAAGACGCTTTTGTACATATGCCATAGAGTAAAACGCCTCTAGAGTCTATCAAGTTGCGGATTGGTCACCTACCGGGAAAATGCCAACTATTGGTCAGTAACTTGTGCGAATATTACACATTAGTTATTCCGTCACTCCCACCGTTAAAATGTTGACATGGACAATGTTTCTTTTACAAAAAAGACCTTAAACTTCTATTTCTTCTTATTACTCGGTCCTTGATACGTCTCAAACGTATCTATAATTTCTGATGTTCCATGTTGATATTATACAAATTGTTACATAGTTTATATACACTTCATAGAATTTTTATTCATTTTCTGGGACTAACCTATTAACAAGACGCCACAGTGCCAGTTCCTGTTTTCTACAGTTTTGTATTCCAGAAAAGCTAGTCTAAAAATATTCTCGGAATTGGACGAAACTTGGACAGAACCTCCTATTTTTCCAACACGAACACGGAGTCCAAAGGAGAGACGGAGGAGAGCCACGTGGCACCCACACCATGGGGCCGTGGGGTGGTGTGGGGCCCACGTGGGTCTCCAGCCGCCGCCCTTTCGCCTATTTATTCCTGCCGATGCGAAAAGTCTAAATAACCGAGCCATTATCCACGAAAAGTTTCAGAGACGCCGCCGTCGTCAACCCTAACTTGGGAGGGTTCAGAAACTCTTCCCGACACCCTGCCGGAGAGGGGAATCATCACCGGAGGGCTCTACATCACCATGCCTGCCTCCGGAGTGATGCGTGAGTAGTTCATTCTTGGACTACGGGTGCATGGCAGTAGCTAGATGGTTGTCTCTCCACTTTATGATATCATGTTTAGATCTTGTGAGCTGCCTATCATGATCAAGATCATCTTATTGTAATGCTACATGTTGTGTTTGCTGGGATCCGATGAATATTGAATACTATGTCAAGTTGATTATCAATCTATCTTATATGTTATTTATGATCTTGCATGTTTTCCGTTACTAATAGATACTTTGGCCAAGTAGATGCTTGTAACTCCAAGAGTGAGTATTTATGCTAGATAGTGGGTTCATGCCTCCGGTAATTTGGGAGAGTGACAATAACTTCTAAGATTGTGGATGTGCTGTTACCACATAACCGATGCTTAGCTTAAGAGTGCGCCGTTAGGTCTAACGCATTTATTTACTTGACGCACATTGCTTAATGCAATTATCCGTTGCTTGCAACTTAATACCAACGGGGAACTCGGATGACAACTTGGCGGTGGATTATTAGTCATAGACGCTGTTGGATAATGGGCTATGTATTTTTTCGTAATGCCCACATGAATATCATAGTAATCATCATGTCAGATATATGCATTGTCATGCGCTCAATATTTTGTCAATTGCCTAGCTATAATTTGTTTACCCAGCATGTTAGTTATCTTTTATGGAGAGACACCACTAGTGAACTGTGGACCCCGGTCCATTCTTTTACACTGATAATACAACCAACTGCAAACATTGTTCCTTTTCATTCTCTGCAATTTACTACTGTTTTCCACACCATACGTTTAATTCTTTGTTTTCAGCAAGCCGTGAGATTGGCAACCTCACTGTTTCGTTGGGGCAAAATAGTTTGATTGTGTTGTGTGCAGGTTCCACGTCAGCGCGCCACTGACAACTTTCATAAGTGGTTTCTTGCTCCTACTGGTTCGATTAAACCTTGGTTTCATACTGAGGGAAACTGCTACTACACTGCTACATACCTTCCTCTTGGGGTCTCCCAACGAACGTGTGATCCACTCAATCAAGCATATTTTCTGGCGCCGTTGCCGGGGAGCAAGAGGATTTCTGCAAGGGGAGTTTCACGCTTCAAATCTCTTTACTTTGTTATTGTCTTGCTTAGTTTATTTTTATTTAGTCTTGTTTGCTTTATTTATCAAAAACACAAAAAATTAGTTACTTTTATTTTCAAGTTGTTATCTTTCTGTTTTATTTTAATTTTACTAAAATGAGTACCCCTGAGAACACTAAGTTGTGTGATTTCACTAGCACGAACAACAATGATTTCATTAGTACACCTATTGCTCCACCTGCTTCTAATGCAGAATTCTTTGAAATTAAACCTGCACTTTTAAATCTTGTTATGAAAGAGCAATTCTCTGGTGTTAGTACTGATGACGCTGCTGCTCACCTTAATAATTTTGTTGAACTTTGTGAGATGCAAAAGTATAAGGATGTAGATGGTGATATTATTAAACTGAAACTTTTTCCTTTCTCTTTGAGAGGACGTGCTAAAGAATGATTGCTATCTTTGACTAGAAATAGTATTGATTCATGGACTAAATGCAAAGATGTTTTCATAGGAAAATATTATCCTCCTGCTAAGATTATATCTTTGAGAAGTACCATTATGAATTTCAAACAATTTGATAATGAGCATGTTGCTCAAGCTTGGAGAGAATGAAATCATTGGTAAAGAATTGTCCCACCCATGGACTGACTGCTTGGATGATCATCCAAACCTTTTATGCAGGACTAAATTTTTCTTCAAGAAACCTATTGGATTCGGCCTCTGGAGGTACCTTTATGTCCATCACTTTGGGTGCTGCAACAAAGCTTCTTGATGATATGATGATAAATTATTCTAAATGGCACACCGAAAGAGCTCCACAAGGTAAGAAGGTAAATTATGTTGAGGAAATCTCTTCCTTGAGTGATAAGATTGATACTATTATGTCTATGCTTACAAATGGAAAAATGCATGTTGATCCAAATAATGTTCCTTTAGCTTCTTTGGTTGCTCAAGAAGAGCATGTTGATGTGAACTTCATTAAAAATAATAACTTCAACAACAATGGTTATAGGAATAATTTTGGCAATAGCAATTATAAGCCCTATCCTTTTAATAGTAGCAATGGTTATGTTAATTCTTATGGAAATTCCTACAACAATAATAAGAGTGTACCCTCTGATCTTGAAGTCATGCTTAAGAATTTTATTAGTACACAAACTGCTTTCAATAAATCTGTTGAGGAAAAGTTTGGGAAAATTGATGTTCTTGCCTCTAAAGTTGATAGTCTTGCTCTTGATGTTGATTTGTTAAAAATTAAAACTATGCCTCATGATGTTAAAGAGAGCAAAACTCTCAATACTATACAAGTTAAAATTGATAATAATGTGAGGATGTTAGCTGATTTACATGCTAGGTGGGCAAGAGAGGATGAAATTGTTAAAAAGAATAGTATTGCTATGATAAAAGTGCTGAAATTTTTCGAGATGTGGGAGACAATGGTCCCATTACTTTTGATAATAATGACTTTGATTTTGATGGTTGCAATATTTCTGAAGTAATTAAGTTCTTGCAAAAGCTAGCTAGAAGTCCTAATGCTAGTGCTATAAACATGGCTTTTACTAAACATATTACTAATGCTCTCATGCAAGTTAGGGAAGAGAAATTAAAACATGAAGCTTCTATCCCTAGGAAGTTAGAAGATGGTTGGGAGCCCATCATTAAAATGAAGGTGAATGATTTTGATTGCAATGCTTTATGTGATCTTGGTGCTAGTATTTCTGTTATGCCTAAGAAACTCTATGATATGCTTGATTTAGCACCTTTGGAACACTGTTATTTGGATGTTCACCTTGCTGATAATACTATAAAGAAACCTTTGGGGAGAGTTGATGATGTTTTTATAATGGTTAACAATAACCTTGTCCCCGTTGATTTTGTTGTTTTGGATATTGAATGCAATGCTTCTTGTCCTATTGTTTTGGGAAGACCTTTTCTTAGAACTGTTGGTGCTATTATTGATATGAGAGAGGGGAATATTAAATATCAATTCCCACTCAAGAAAGGTATGGAACACTTCCCTAGAAAGAAGATGAAGTTACCTTTTGATTCTATTGTTAGAGCAAATTATTCTGTTGATGCTTCATCACTTGGAAACACTTGATTCTTACTTTCTGCGCCTAGCTGAAAGGCGTTAAAGAAAAGCGCTTATGGGAGACAACCCATTATTTTATTTCTGCAATTTTTCTTTTCTTTTTGAGTCAAGGAGTTGTTTACTTCTGTAACAATTCCTTTGTATCTTTATTTTATCGCATTGTTGTGCCAAGTATTGCCTCTAATAGGAAGATGATGCTAGATTTGGATTTCTGCGCAGGAACAGATTTCTGCTGTTCACCGTTTTAATTCTGTAAAATCACAGAAAAATTATTTAAATCTGCAATTTTTGTGCGTGATCCTCAGATATGTACGCATCTTTCGTTAGTTTAAAGTTTTTCGATCTGAGCAACGTAAGTGCCTCGAAAAAATTCGTCTTTGCGGACTGTTCTGTTTAGACAGATTCTGTCTTTTATTTTTCGCATTCTCTCTTTTACTAGTGTTGAGTGGAATTCTTTTTTAGGGTGAAGAGCTTCACATAACATCAGTGGCAGTAGTAATGTTAAAAGTAACGGTCATGTTTGTGTCCTTATAGAACATGTGAGTTTTTGATTGTGCACTAACCCTCTAATGAGAATTACTTGAGTTTGGTGTGGCGGAAGTTTTCAAGGGTCAAGAGAGAAGGATGATATAATGTGATCAAGAAGAGTGAAGAGCTTAAGCTTGGGGATGCTCCCATGGATCACCCCAGCATATTTCAAGAAGACTCAAGCGTCTAAGCTTGGGGATGCCCAAGGCATCCCCTTCTTCATCAGCAACTTATCAGGTCATCTCTAGTGAAACTATATTTTAATTCTTTCACATCATATGTGCTTTACTTGGAGCGTCTGTGTGCTTTTATTTTCAGTATTTTATTTTTCTTATGGTCAACTTGATTGGACCCCAGCATTCTTGATTGGGAGAGAGACACGCTCCGCTTTTTCATATGAATACTCCTATTCTTCACTTATACTTGTTGAGTATTCTTATCTAGCTATTGCTATGCTTTTAGCTCCTGTTTTGCATGCATCTCT
Source organism: Poa pratensis (assembly GCA_947311845.1). Classification (NCBI taxonomy): domain Eukaryota; kingdom Viridiplantae; phylum Streptophyta; class Magnoliopsida; order Poales; family Poaceae; genus Poa; species Poa pratensis. The sequence goes on along the minus strand of CAMZMU010000128.1, from coordinate 100,287,856 downwards.
TATTCAGAGCTGTTAGTTCTTTTAAAGAAAGTACTCTCTTGCTTCACTTATAATTGTTTGGAGAGTTTATGTTGAAATAAATTGATTGGTGTTTGGTTGGAACAGAAAATGTTGCATGTGGTAGATGGTATAATGGAAAAAGCTTACATATTCTTGTAGATCATTGTATTGGATAATTTGATACTTGTCAATTGTTTTGAGTTATCAAGTAGTTCATGTTTAAGCTTTTGTATCATGTAGTTAAAACCTATTAATGAAGAACTACCGTAAAGCTCGTTGAAATTTGGTTTGCATGATTGGTATCTCTAAGGTCTAGATATTTTCTAGTAAAAGGGTTTGGTTAACAAGGAAGACAGTGTAGAGTCTTATAATGCTTGCAATATGTTTTCATATAAGTCTTGCTGTGTCGGTTGATATCCTGTGTTTGCTTCAAATAACCTTGCTAGCCTAAACTCTGTACTGAGAGGGAATGCTTCTCGTGCATCCAAAACCTTGAGCCAAAATCCATGCCATCTGTGTCCACCATAACTACCTATATGTGGTATTTCCTTGCCATTCCAAGTAAATTTTTCATGTGCTACCTTTAAACTATTCAAACTTTATTACTCCTATTTTGTGTCAATGTTTACCAAGCTCATGAGGACGGGGTGGATGTCTTTATGTCAACTGTCAAACAGACTTTACCACCGGACTAGCGGCATATACATCCGCTTATCCATTAATTTTGCAAAAAGAGCTGGCAAATGGGGTGCCCAGTCCCAATTAATTACAACTTTAACCGCTTAATTCTCTTCACATTTTTGCCCTGATTTATCAGTCAAGCAATGACAAACAGTGAAATATCTGCATGTGTAAACAAAAGAGAAAGAGGGATGATCTGCCTTGCTGGTAGAAATAACGTCCTTCATGGGAGCCGCTCTTAAAAGTCTGGTTGGCAGGGGTCATATTGTACTTTCCATTTTCTGATTCGTTGACAATTAACAAACACCTCTCAAAACTTATTTTTACTCTCTATATGATTTCAAAAACTTAAAAAGCTCTAGCACATGATTTAATCCCTGCTTCCCTCTGCGAAGGGCCTTTCTTTTACTTTTATGTTGAGTCAGTTTTCCTACTTCTTTCTATCTTAGAAGCAAACACTAGTGTCAACTTTGGTGCAACAATTTTTATATGCTTGTATATTGCACTTATTATATTGCTTTGTGTTGACAAATATCCATGAGATATATATGTTGAAAGTTGAAAGCAATTGCTGAAACTTAAATCTTCCTTTGTGTTGGTTAAATACCTTTTACTTAGAATCTATTGCTTTATGAGTTAACTCTTATGCAAAACTCTTTGATGCTTGTCTCGAAAGTACTATTCATGAAAAGTTTTTGCTTATATGATTCAGTTGTTTGCTCATTATCTACTTGCTAGCAAACTATAGACCATTGACCTGGATCACTTCATTCATAACATGTGCTTTACAATACTATTTGATCAAGATTATGATTGTAGCATGTCACCTCAGAAATTATTTTGTTTTTATCGTTTTACCTACTCGAGGACGAGTAGAACTAAGCTTGGGGATGCTTGATACGTCTCAAACGTATCTATAATTTCTGATGTTCCATGTTGATATTATACCAATTGTTACATGTTTTATATACACTTCATAGCATTTTTATGCATTTTCTGGGACTAACCTATTAACAAGATGCCACAGTGCCAGTTCCTGTTTTCTGCTGTTTTTGTATTCCAGAAAAGCTAGTCTGGAAATATTCTCGGAATTGGACGAAACTTGGACAGAACCTCCTATTTTTCCAACACGAACACGGAGTCCAAGGAGAGACGGAGGAGCCACGTGGCACCCAACCATGGGGCCGCGCCCCCCCGCCGCGCCGTGGGGTGGTGTGGGGCCCTCGTGGCTCCAGCCGCCGCCCTTTCGCCTATTTATTCCTCCCGACGCGAAAACCCTAAATACCCGAGCCATTATCCACGAAAAGTTCCAGAGACGCCGCCGCCGTCAACCCTAGCTCGGGAGGGTTCAGAAGCTCTTCCCGGCACCCTGCCGGAGAGGGGAATCATCACCGGAGGGCTCTACATCACCATGCCTGCCTCCGGAGTGATGCGTGAGTAGTTCATCCTTGGACTACGGGTCCATGGCAGTAGCTAGATGGTTGTCTCTCCACTTTATGCTATCATGTTTAGATCTTGTGAGCTGCCTATCATGATCAAGATCATCTTATTGTAATGCTACATGTTGTGTTTGCTGGGATCCGATGAATATTGAATACTATGTCAAGTTGATTATCAATCTATCTTATATGTTATTTATGATCTTGCATGCTTTCCGTTACTAGTAGATGCTTTGGCCAAGTAGATGCTTGTAACTCCAAGAGTGAGTATTTATGCTAGATAGTGGGTTCATGCCTCCGGTAATCTGGGAGAGTGACAATAACTTCTAAGATTGTGGATGTGCTGTTGCCACTAGGGATAAAATAACCGATGCTTAGCTTAAGGGTGCGCCGTTAGGTCTAATGCATTTGTTTACATTACGCACATTACTTAATGCAATTATCCGTTGCTTGCAACTTAATACCAACGGGGAACTCGGATGACAACCTGGCGGTGGATTATTAGTCATAGACGCTGTTGGATAACGGTCTATGTATTTTGTCGTAATGCCCACATGAATATCATAGTAATCATCATGTCATATATATGCATTGTCATGCGCTCAATATTTTGTCAATTGCCCAGCTGTAATTTGTTCACCCAGCATGTTAGTTATCTTTTATGGAGAGACACCACTAGTGAACTGTGGACCCCGGTCCATTCTTTTACACTGATAATACAACCAACTGCAAACATTGTTCCTTTTCATTCTCTGCAATTTACTACTGTTTTCCACACCATACGTTTAATCCTTTGTTTTCAGCAAGCCGGTGAGATTGACAACCTCACTGTTTCGTTGGGGCAAAGTAGTTTGATTGTGTTGTGTGCAGGTTCCACGTCAGCGCGCCACTGACAACCTTCAGAAGTGATTTCTTGCTCCTACTGGTTCGATTAAATTGGTTTCATACTGAGGGAAACTGCTGCTACACTGCTTCATACCTTCCTCTTGGGGTCTCCCAACGAACGTGTGATCCACGCAATCAGTCCTTAGTTTGGATGTTGCCATGAGGTTGTCGAAACTGCTAACTATTGCGTCTGGTACGCGGTAGTGCCTGCGCCGTGAACTGGTGCATGTGGGGGTGGTGGTGGTTCCCGTCGCCTCCTTTGAAGGACAGGAGCTGCGTCTGGAGGCCGTGGTGATCGCGGGACTGGCCGGCGTCGCCCAGGTGCGAGAGCTGGAAGATGGGGACGGGCGGAGGTTCTTGGTCCCGCTGCACTTCTTCGTGGAGCTGCAGCAGGCGGTACTGGTGGTGCTACTGCTCCAATGCGTTTCCATGCAGCTCGCCGGATCCCATAACTAGGAGGAGAAGAAAGAAACACAAAAATCCATCAGTCAAAATAAATAATCGAGAAGAAGAAAAAGAAAGCGGAGGCTGCATGAGGGGGAGCGGTTGGCAGACCCAGGAAAGGGAGGAGCGGGGGACTGAATTGGAAGCAATCTGATGGATTGAACATCACATTTTAGTAGGGGGGCGGGCGGCACGGGGGGACGGAGGCAAAAGCTCTCTCTCTTCCTTCGTGTTGGCGTGGGAGCTTTGGAGAGCAGGAGTTACAACGAGGGAGGCAGGAAAACATGATGATAAAGGATTTGGGATTTAGTGAGGAGAGAGAGTTCGTTTCGTTGCTCTATGTCAGTGTAAAAACCAAACAACTAATTAACAACTAAGTAAGAAATAGAAGGTTAAGGTCTTTTTTGTAAAACAACATTGTGCACGTTAGCATTTTAACGGTGGGAGTGACAGAATGACTAACGTGCAACATTCACACAAGTTACTGACCAATAGTTAGCATTTTTTCAGTAGGTGACCAATCCGCTCCAACTCCGCAACTTGATAGACTCCAGGGGCGTTTTACTCTATGCCATAAGTCTTCACACCTCAATGTATTACATGCCTGCCTAAGTACATAGTCAAGTAAATGAAGAGTCGGTCTCTAAACCTACCCAAAAAATAATGTAACTAATAACAGCAAACAGAAGACACATCAACGATAGGTATACAAGCTACTCTTTTCATCAATGCAGACATAATAAACTTCCTGGATTAACCACAATTATGACCTTCCTGAAAGAAAGAAAAAATCTAGGGTCCTTGAAAGTTGGTAAGAACTCAAACCTCATCAGGCTTGGTGCAACCATGCCAGTCACCTACTTTCTACTCCCTACGTTCACAAAAGGATGTCTCAACCTAGTTTAAATTTGTTTGTATCTACACACTAAATAATGTCTAGATACATGTAAATTTGAGGAAAGTTGAGACATATTTTATGAACGGAGGGAGTAGTACCGATGCAAATACAACTTAAGAAAAATGTAACATCACTTGGTGCATACCTTTTTGGTCGATTCTAGTATATTTCTGTAGTCTAGATATTCATTAGGCATGGGGCATGAAACGACAGTACCAGATGTTCCCTGGTGGGTTAAGACGGGAAAGATATGTTTGTGATGGAAAAGTAGCACATCAGAAAAAGAAATTGTTTTATTACAAATATTGAGCTATGAATGGAGACCATAATGATTATCGCAGAAATGGACATGTGTGATCTCCTGAACATAAACACACTTCCATATTAACGTCGAATTCACATTCTGGTTGTCTTTGCTGGTTGTCTACAAATGCCCTTTTGAACCATTTGAAGCCAGGGAACCGAAAAGAAACTCTATCTCTTTGTCTATGCAAAGCTTTCGCGTAAAAGCATCGTCGCAGGGATAGACAGATATGCTATAAACCTGCGTGTGAGATTGGCTTGTGAGGGGGAGTCACACATGTTGATGTTAATAAGGTAGATTGATAGGAAATAACTTACATTCCAGGAGGACATACTGCTACGTTGCTGCTCAACTGAAGCACCCGAAGAGTTGCAACCTGCTGTTCTTGTAGTGCTGAAATGGAGAGAAAATGTCAAAGAGAAGAAAATAAATCACCGTCCTAAGACTAGTTCAAGGAATGGAAACATAAAAAGAGAGGGGAAACAATTTTCTTACATTTTGGGGGAAAAGGAACCAGAACATCTGGCGAATCTTGTTTCACAGGCCTTCTAGTTATGCATATTCCCCGAGCGACTTTTCTCGGTGTATTTGAGTCTGAAGCATCAGATGGAAAACCCAAGGAAAGAATTTTGCATGAGGAATCAAGTATCAACTATTGGCACGAAATATCCTGACCAGATGCCAACCTGGTGCCTACATAACTTTGTTTTTCCTGATCGAGAGAGTTTTCATTACTGGACGTTTCTAATCAAGAAAGGGTCACAATATTTATGGACAGTGAAATAAACAACTAAGGGATGACAATAAGAGCTATCGATTAAAATCCAGAGAAAGTAAGCAAGACAAACAAGAACATGTATTGTGTGAATGAATATATATCAGAAAACAAATAACCGCAAGAATATACCCAACATAAGCATAAATCTTAAAAATTATCATACCTTATCCATTAAAAGGGCTCTGACAGACATCCGCAACACCTGATTCACAGAAGATAGACATTTCCCAAGGCTAAGTATCAAAATGATCATAAAAGATAAGGCTCCGTTTGGGAGTTCCGTTTTTTCAAAACCATGGTATCGCAAAAACGAAGTATTTGAGTGTCAGGGCAATGAATAGTTGAATACTTCTCCGTTTGGGAGCTTCGTATTTTTAAGTATTCCAAGAATGCTCAGTTTTTAGAAATACTGAACTATTAAATACTTTGAGATGTTTGGATTTAGCCAAAAATGTAGTTTTATATACTTCAATATTTAGGAAACTATACTATTTTTGAAGTATATAAAAAAGAGGGTTGGACCTCTTTTCCAATACTGAAGTATTGGTTCGCTAGGAATAGAAATATTGTGTTTTCGAATAATTTGACTTTAAAGATACTTTGCCGCCAAACTAAGAAAAGAGGCCAGGAAAAAAGTTTTCCAATACGACAATAAAATACAGTTTTGGAGCGATACTTCAGTTTTGAAACCACGTTATTCATTGCATCCAAACCATGGTATTCTCAAAATACTTCAAAAATACTTAGATGGCAATGGAGCCTTAGGCTAGTTGATAGTTGATATATGTTGTAATGAATCAGATTGCTGGAGACTTAAAGAAAGTCATGATGATAGAAAAATGATCTGGCTAACTATATGATTACCAATGTGAAAAACAATAAGCCAACATCACAGGGTAACAACCAGATAAATATTTTGAAGGTGTCAATCATGATCTTACATATAGGGCGCCCTTAACAGCAGCATAGCGACAGAAAGCTTGAGGCAGCTCACCATGGCCATGCATAGGATAGATCAAAGCACCTTTTGCATTAGCAAACCTGATACAGGAGTATATGTAAAAGAATGTACCAGCAATCAAGACACTTATTTGATTATTACCCATATCAGATGTTAATAGGTAGTATTTCTTTCTAAAGCTGAACAAGTAATGGTTCATCAACAAGGTATATACATTCCGAAGAGAAACGGATCGAATCAAACTAACCTTCTAATGGATTTGACATGAAGAACTACGGTTTTCATTCCATCTCTGGTTGTGACTAACTTATCACAAGATCCGGAGGCGGCGGCGTCTTCTTGGTCATAATCCGCCATCGCTATTGCATACAACACAACCCTACAAATAAATAATAGGATGCAGCGGGTCTTAAGTACTAGTCATACTTGATAATGAATGAATGCTCTAGCTTGAATGCTTGATCTTACTGTATCAACTTGGGTGAAAGCTTTTGTTTCTTGAGAAACTCAACGAAGGGGAGATCTAGGTCTTCCTCGGGTATCGAAGCTCCGCCTTCCTCACCCTCCTTGGCTGCAATGTGTGACTCCACAAGCCTTACGAAGGAGTAGAGATGGTTCTTGTCCAAGATGCCAACGTGTTTGTCCTCGAAGATGGCCTCCCTGGAGCACGGAACTGGGTAGAGAACGCCATGATCCCAGTAGAGGAGGCCGACGCTCTTGAAGTCCACGTGGTGGCTGCCCCCTGACTAGAGAAGGAGGTCGACGGCCTCCTCGGCGCAGTAGAGCAGCCTGGGGCCCACGAGGTCGACGGCGAAGCGGTCCTTGATCTCCTCGGGAATCGTCCCCGAGGTCTTGATGTCCTCGTTGTAGAGAGAGCTCCGGCGCTGGAGAGGGACCACGCCGGTGTCGGAGGAGGGTGTGGGGGTAGAGGAGTCGGAGTCGGAGGAGTTGAGGAGGAAGGAGGGGATGGATAGGGGCGGGATGGAGGAGGAGAAGAGTGAGCCATAGAAGGGGTTGGGGTCGACGTGAGGATGGTCTTGCTGGGCTCGATGATGGTGCTCGCGTCGACGGCCGCCATTGTTGGTTGGCCCTGGCCGATCACGGGATCAGATGGTTCGCCTGACCCTGCAGTTCGGTTTGGTGTTTTTCTTTCAGGTTTCAGATCAACCTAGCTTGTTCTCTTCTTTTCACAAGGCAGGAGTAGCAATGCAGTTTCTATTAGTCTCGTCATCCTATCAAGTTATTAGGAGGAGATGAAAGAGGATATGATGCACTTCTACTCCCGTGCGATGTATGGCATTGGATAGAGACACATACTCTCACCCCGCTTTATAAATAAAACCACACCGCCGCGTAGTGGCGAAGCGTAGCAACAATATAATGACGGTCAACTGGAATAGAGCGGGACGGATTGAGCTATCGGGACACCTATTGCTGACAATTTAAGGCCTAACAGATATTATGGGCGAAAATGTGTCAGTAATATTGTTTTTTATTTATAGAAGACGGTCTATGGCGTGATTTGGTCTCTAAGATGATCCGCCGGTGTGGCCGCGGAACACTCTTACACAACCGAGCTAAGATAAAAGGGAAAAAAGCACAAGCTACACCCCACAAGATGCACCCAAGACTACCGACTAGAGGTGACACCACATCGCCTTGAGAAACCCCGCACACCGTCGCACCGCACCCACCAAGCTGCCGTTGAATAGGACCACATGTCCTCTCACTCCAGGCCGTGGAGCGCCAATCCCACCAACGGGCAGCAAGGGTCGGGCGTAGGCAACTAAGCCACATGCAAAAGATAGACGTTTTTTATACTGCCCCACCCCAACAAAGGTCTTTGAGAAAGATCCGAACTTGCACGCCGATGACAATGGGACGGGACGAACATAACATCGTAAAGGGTGACGAAGCTAGACACCGCCATCGCTGAGACCGAAAACGGTCAAGACATTTCACTCGGAGCCATGGCGCGATATGCACATCTTTTTTTATGATGGTGCAGTTTTAAGTTAGGCCATTGTGTTCTTTAAGTCCTCATTTTTATCACAAGATGTTACTATTGACATCCTTACCTGTACTAAATTGAGCATTGATCGACGCGCCGATGCAGATGAAAATCCGTATATGCCCTAGGAGAATTTGATGAATTGTTATAAGTGCAACCGAGTGAGAGAAACAGAGAAATAGTTGTCTTCTCGGAACAACACGCGGTGATGACAAAAATAATCTATCTTTTAAACTCTCGAACCATTACTAAGAAAGTATTATTAGCTTCCTACCTTGATGCAGAAGACACGCGAGTCTCATGGGTGTTCTTGAAAAGAAAGTTTTATTAGCAGACTATATCAAATCATGTCATTCATGGCCGAAACTGAAACAGCATCAGTGATCAAATCCCCCGCGTTGCAAAATTGGTGAGGCTGTAGAGAGAACAGAGCAATACTCTCTAGGACCATTGGTCCACTTGTAGGTTAATTTAAGGTCGTCGTCAACTCCCAAACCAGATTTACGACTTTGTCACAGGAGAGGCAACCAGCAGATGGTTTTGCACCCGTGGCTACGAGCCTACGTAGATCCTACCTACGTCTATGAATGCTTACGTGGCGTGTCTGTCCACGTCACGTACCCATGCATGCATGCTAGCTACTCTAAAAATAATTAGTTAATCCTTCTCCTTGATGTGTTGGTCACTCCAACTTTATCACGTGTCACTGTCACCGTGTGCTTTGCTCGTTATAGCAGAATTGAGGTTTTAAGAATAACTAACCTAAGCAAGCTACTGGCCGGGCCGTTAGTTAATTTGTTAATACAACTTCAAAGGGTGGTGACTTTCGAGAGTTCAAGAACGAATTTGCCACTCCCCGCAAAAACAAAAATTAATTTGCCACGCGCTCTTAATTACTTAATCGAGACGTAGAGAAAAAGCGAGCGACTTAATCAGTACAGTCAAATTTAATTGTGGCGGACAATATACTGCACTAGTATAAAATACTACTTAGCTCGCGACAGTTATTACCGATCGGGGATTACTTTTCTTCTTCTAGGATTCCTGTAAAGGCAGCTGAGATTATTCTAGTATAGAAGTACCCCTATGAAGCAGCACCTAGGATAAGATCGATCAGGTGGAAGCGAATAAACCCAGATTCACTGCATTTGGAACGAATTGCATGCCGATACTGCTCGATTTTTTTTTTTTTGCATGCCGATTAACCTGACTTGTCATACCCGCTCGTGAGCTAATAGAAGCCACTCACCACACACCACCAGCATGTTTGGACCTTGACCTGGTCAAGGCATGCACATAGTATACATGTACCTAAGAGCATCTCCAAGCGGAGCCCCCAAATCCGGCTCCCAAACTGTGCCCGGACGCGTCCGCGGACAGTGACCGGACAACCCCCAAAATTGGTGTCATACAACCATAACCCCCAAATAATCCCCCCCCCCCCAAAACCATATTGACATGCAACGTAGATCATAGTTCAAAGATCATACGAATAAACATAGTTCAAACATCCACGGACATAGTTCAACACAGAAATTAATCGGACACAGTTCATTGGACACACCGGAGCGGAGGCACGCTCTCACAGATCATGGAGAACCCGGCCGTCCTGCGCTGCGGCACATTCTCTTTGGCGACGGCGACGTGCCCGGCGAACTCCGGCTTGACGTTCCAGGTCCCGTGCGGCGTTGGCTTCACGTTCAGCTTCCACCGCTATGGCGACCGCTCTCGCGATAGCTTCCTCTTGCTGTTGGCGTGCTTGAGCGGCGGCCTCTACACGTCCCCGTGTTTCGCGTTCCCTTTGCCGAGCACGGCGTGCCTGTCGAGCCTGGCTCTCCACTCGGCGGATCATGTCTCTCCTCTCCTCATCCGGCGTGTAGTCCACCATCGGATATCCTTCAGTACTTCCCAACAATGGCCGAACTTCCACTCCGTCGTCTCCGGCTTCCCCCCAAGTGCGTTGTACAGTAGGATGGCATCATCCATCTATGAAAATGAAATAGGTACTCCATTAATTGTAGCTAATGGATCCGGCATTGAAGAAAATTTAACAATAAAAACTTACGGATCCCATTTGAGCAAAGCATCCGGCGAACTTGTTGACTTCCGCCACTATGTTTCGCCATCTATGGCGGAGGGAGGCCTCGTTCCGGAAAATTTCCGAGTTTGCATTGAAAACTTGACCGATCCGGCCCCAAAACGAAGCAGGTGGTGGATTCCGGTCTGACAATCCTCCGGGGTGGACAACCACGCATTGCACAACACCTTATCATCGCCGACGGAGTACGCCGGACCGCTAGGAACGGCCTACGGAGTACATCGAATTCCTAAATTACGCATCGGACATCGGCTCTTAAAATGTACATTGGGGTAAGGAGGCGCGAACCTGCGGAAGCGCCGCCACTGGTTCGTTGGACGCGGCGGCGGCAGTGGCGGCGGAACTGCCCGCAGCGCCGTTGCAAAGAGCCGCCGCCAACGAAGACGGCGCCGCGGCATCCGGCCCGGGGCAGCTCCCAATCTCCTCCTCCTCGCGAACGCATGCCAGTACAGCTCGGCCGTCGATTCGCTGCCGGGGCCGGCCATTGTCGAAGCTGCGGACGGAGGAGAGTTGGAGTGGAAAGGGGATCGGAGGAGAGTGTGAGAGCTAGGGTTCCGACCGGGGTGGGGATTTTGTGGATATATGTGGGGTCGTGTTGGGCCGCGTCCGACGTGGCGGCCTGTCCGGCGCGTCCGGACCTCCCCAAACCCTCCCCACATATGGGCTGGGTTTGGGGTGTGCCGGACCGCCCGGACGTTTGGGACGGCTTTGAGGCCTCCTTTGGGTGGTGGTTTTTAGCCCAAACCCTATCCGGGCTGTCCGCCCGGACGTTTGGGGTTGGTTTGGGGGCTCCGGTTGGAGATGCTCTAACCTGCCTTGAGTTGGGTTCTTCTTTGCAATGCCACGTCAGCATGCACCTCCATTCCACTACACCCGTCAACCCCAAAAAAACAGAAGACCATATCCTTGGTTGTTGCTTTCTTTTAGGGTACTACCCAGTGGCGGAGCTAGGATCACCGGAGTAATTGTAGGGTCAAATTGGGTGTACTTCTAGCTAATATTATAGTGCTTACCAAACTTTTGTGATGTGGCTTGACCACATATAATACAAGCAGCTCCGCCACTGGTCCCACGCCATGGAAACTCAAAAATGGCACTCGCCTTTATCTGCTCTCTATCTGTCCATTTTGTTTACTCTTTTGTACCTAACTATCCTGCTGCATTATGGTTTTATTTAAAACCAATTTTTTAAAAGTTCGACCAAGTCTACATGTACTCTAGTGACCAAGGGTAGCAAAATACTTCATCGACAATGTTGCCGGAAAAAATATTAACTTTTGATCTAGTTTCAGAGGTAGCAATAATTCTTATTCGCTAGACATGCAGAAATTATCGAATCCAGAAATTGATTAGGCTTGGTGGCAGTGACTTCTACAAGTTTTTTCTGTCACTTATCGTATTGGTTTCATTAACTAACACAATTAAATTGCAGTGGTTATTAAAAATAACGAAATAGAACAGGGTAAAGATTTCACATGAAGCTGCACACACATGTTGATGATCACAAGATAAATATTAGACATTGGTGAATATTAAGCATATTATTTGAAAATACTTAAGTGGGAGATGTGTCCTTATAACACGATGACCATACTACCGAAATATCATAGATTGAATTGTCCAGTTTGCCCCTATTCCGTCTCGAGGGGTTGGCTCATTTATTACAAATTTGTTAGACCAACACATTAGCATTTGATGATGTTAGCGTTGCCCATGAGGGAATCGGTTCCAGATTTCATAAGATCGATCTTACTCTCAGCAGGGTTTGTCGTAGACGTCCTCTCTACTCTACTTGTTTCCTTTACTTGTACCAATCTTCGTTGCCTCAGGTATGAACGAGTACTAGGATATATTGAGCTAAAGACATGAGACAAATAATTGCACGAATACATAGAGCAAGATCATACCATCAATCCCTTCTCATGCACACATGAGGGCCGTGATGCTCTACCTCGGCCCTTAGCCGAGCGGACTACTCACGCATCACTATCGAATCATAAGTGGAAGAAATTCCATAAAGTAATTCTTAAAGATGAATTATTAATAATCTTACAACGTCGTCGATCATGATGGAATCAAGATTAAGGGTGGAGGTCTAATTTAATTTATACTGGACATGGTGGTTGTGGCATGACTTGGGCGCCGTGTGTTGTTCAATATGGATTGGCGCCCTCTCCTCCATAGCTTACAGAGGATGAAAATAGGGTTTTGAGGCGCTTCTGAATCGAATTAATCACCATTCCTGTTACAAAGTGTGTCAATGCGGACGTCACCGAGGACAAGAATAAGGTTTCAATAGCATGTGACAAACCCTATTCTACGATTTATCACCCTTTACAAAATTTACCAAAGAAACCTGGGACATTAGATCTCTACTTTGGGCAAACAAATTAGTTGGATAATCTAGGAACATAAAAAACTTGTAAGATAATATGTAAAAGTTATTTAATTTAAATATTTTCTTTGGATGCATTTTATCTGTTTATTGTTACTGTTTCATTCATATACATAGATTGACAATTTTTGCTTTGGTGCTTATATTAAGAGACTCTGGTTTCTAGTTTCTCATTGATCCTACAAAACTTGACCAACCCTGATAGCTAAGACACCAGTTAATAGTGAAGATATGTTTTTAATCATTTCAAGACTCCGTCCCAAAATAATACTCTTATTTTTCATGGGGATGATATGAACCAAATCAAACATCATTTACCTATATTTATACTAAATATTTTTACTTTATTAGATTGACGCCGCTAAAATTTACCTAGTTTTTCCATTAATAACATTTTAATATATCATATAATTAATATTTTGCGTGTAAGAACAATAAACACGCAATCGTTTCCCAGCGTAAAGTTCAAACTTCTCCGTTAAAAAATTCAATCGCCCATGTGGTATTAGGTTGCCATAAAAAACATATTATTTTTCAAAATTTGTTTTGGACATTTTATTGAATTGTGTTCAATCTAATCTAAGAAAATAAGAATTGATAAAAAAATTACATTTCAAATATATAATTTTGACACTTAGGTAATTTACAATGAATATATGTGCGTGAATGTGTCGATTTGTCCTTTAAATATAATATAGAGTGTTCCACGATATATATGCGTCTAGAAAATATCTTAATAGTCGAGTATAATCGTTTAGATTAGGCACAATAACAACTAATATTTGTATTATATGAGGTGTCAATAAGTGGTTTGTCTAGGGATCCTCATCGCACCATTACTAGTTGGCATTGCTCATCCTTTCATGGTCGCATGCGACTCTCCATAGGACAAAAGGATCAAAATGAAGAATTTTAATAAATTTTTCTTTGCAATCATTAAAGATATGAAAGAAAGCGATTAGGGGACTTATGATTGGATAGGAGGGATGAATGCATGGGTCTACGCACCAAGATGAAGAACAAATGCAAAAAAAGAGAGAGGATAAATTCATTTGGTCAAGGGACCAGAAGCATATATGATACACCACCAAGGACATGGAGTAATGCAATTTGCGACTTTGTTCAAACATATACGTACGTATGCTGTTTGCACGTGTTAGTTACCAGGGCACACGAACATGCTACGATGTTTCTAAGAACCTTATAAGAACCAAGCAATCAGAGAGTTATTGACCGACGTTATCTACGATAATTTTGCCATGCATCTAAAGCAATCATTTTTTTTCTCTTTAACAAACATAGGGACGTCCAACAAACCTATCTGATCCCCGGCCAAAGAAAAGCCCTGATTAATCGGTTCTAATTTGTATGAGGGTAATTAATTAAGGATGTTGTCAAGAGTCAAGACCAGGAGCCGGTTGTTGGCATCATAGAAACCGACTTTTGTCTCACGTGAGAGGATGAGAGCAACCGGTAGGTGGTTTTGCACCGCGAGCTAGATCCGGCGGCTAGCAGCTTGCTTTGTCCCTTGGTTGCCTCACTCTACACAGATAAACTTGTGTCCTACTGCCATGGCAGCTTGTGGAGTGTCAATTGTTCTTGCTGTGTTGGTCACTCCAGCTTGTGTGACATGTCACTGTCAATTCATCAATATCCCATGCGTCTGTAATCGATAAGATTAAGGTTGTCAGACGAAGCTAAGCTACTATAAACGGTTCGTTAAACCAATTCGATGGTTTGTGGACTTTTTGGGACTTCCAAAAACTAATTTGCTTGCCACAATCTCTTGGTCATAGCTGGTTGGTCATAGTACCACAAGCTGCATATGACTACATGAGGTGAGATACTGAGATGTGCCATCCCTTATCGGCTCGACCATCATAACTACTGGTTTTTATTACACACTCACGCACGTGGCTGAGAGAGCCACTCCCACTCACTCAGCAGTCAGCAACATGCATGTTTGGACCTGGTCAAGACATGCACCCACGCATGTATTTTTTCAGCTTGTCTGCTTCAGTTTGAGTTCTCATTTTGCAACGTCAGCACGCACGTATTCCACTTCACCCATCAACACCGAGACTAACAACAAAGTCTTCTAAACTGAATTTATGGAACTATTCACAACAGCTATCTTAACTGAATTCAAACCAAAACATTTTGGCGCTTCAGAACTTACACACAGCTTGCATGCTCTTTCTCAATCTGCCGATCAGTGCGTGCCCTGATCAGTGCAGAGGCCAGGTTCCCCACTTCAACAGAAAATTCCTCACCCTATTGTCGGTTTCTCCAATTTAGAAGAAAGAATAGTGGTCAAGCTGAATTGTCCAACACAATCGGGGCATCAATGAGCAATATGGAAGAAAAGATTTAGTACCCGCATGGCACACCGAGCAAATTTATAGGACTACTGGTGCACTTTTACTAAAAAAAAAATCAACATCCATGATGGCAAATTAATATTATTAGTATCATCGTAAATTACAGTTTAATATTATATGCATTTGATATTACATACATTAATATTTTTTACTTTATGGTTAGTCAAAACTTTACAAAGTTTGACTTTGACTAAACACAGAATGCGGGATAATTATGGACAGACGGAGTATGTCCATTTCCGTAAGAAATAAAATGAACATGTAGATTTTCACATTTTTGTATTTATTAATGATTAATAGGCATACTTAAGGGATAATTAAAGAAAAAACTAGAATATATAGTTTAAATGAAAATAAAAAATAGGTTGTAAATTCACTCTTCACATCTCTAGCTAACAACAATGTCTTGGCATGACACAACTCTTGAGTTGTGTGGTTGATCGAAGCTTGCTACTAAAATGGATATGGAAATATATGACTCAGAAATGTGATACAAGAAGGATCATGTAAATTGTATGGTCTGAACTTGATCACAGTCACCAGAGTTCTTTCCTCACACCTCGCAAAGTTCGAGAGCATGTGACTAAATCAATTCTACGATCTATCACCATACATTTACAACATTACTAAAAGATCCCGGGAGATGAGAGGTTTAAGTTTTGCAACCAAATTAGTTCGATGGTAAACTAGGAATATAATAAACTTCTAAGATAACAAGTAAACATTAATTGATTTGAATGTTGGACGCATTTCATGCGTATATGTTCAAATGTCATATACATATATTAATGCATTTTGATTTGATGTTTATATTAAGAGTGTATGGGCTTCTACTTTCTCCGTGAGCCCAGGAAAACTTAACAACCTTGGTACAGAAAAGTGTTTAATCATTTCAAGACACAATCCCAAGATCATACTCTTATTGTTTATGGAAACGATATGAGCCTAATTAAACATCAGCCACCTATATTTATACTAAATATTTTTACTTTTAGTAGTTCGATAATCCAATAAATTTACCTAGTTTCTTACATACCAAAATCATTTTTAATATCATCATAATTAATATTTGTGTCTAAGAACATTAAACATGTATTGTTTTTCCAATACATAATTTTAAACTTCATGTCATAAATTTCATTCGCCCATGTTCTATTAGGTTTCCATAATAATACGTTATTTTTAAATTTAGTTTTGGACATTTTATTGAATTGTGTTTTGTACGTCTAATCAAATCAAACAAGAAACGATGACACAATAACGTTCAACTACAAAATTTGTGCCACCTAGGTAATATAAAATCCATATATGAGTGTGGTTAGGTCAAATTTCTTCTCTTTAAATATACAATAGAGTGTTCTACGGATATATGAGCCTAACAAATATCTTAATAGTCGAGCATAATTGTTTAGCTTAGCAATTCAATAAATGTCCAAAAGTAAACTTGAAAAATAACATATTATTATGGAAACCTAATACAACAGGGCGATTGAATTTAATAGCGCGCAGTTTAATATTCTACATTGGAAAAGCCTAATAAGACATGCCCAATCTGAAAGTTCAACCATGATTTCCTTATATTAATATACTAACGTAGTAATAGCTACCTAGACAAATTACTCGGACCAAGAAGAAAAAGAAAAGAAAAAAATGATAAATTCATCTGGTCAAGGGACGAGACGCAGATATGACACGCCACCAAAGAGTATGCTGTTTGCACGTGTTAGTTATCAGGGCACACGAACATTCTAGGATGTTTCTAAGAACCTTCTACGAACCCAGTAATTAGGGAGTATGCTGTTTGCACGTGTTCCGTTGCAAACATTTTTGGCAATTGGTTAAACGGGGTGGATCCTAGGTTTAAACTCTTCAGTAGGGTGGGAGCGATTGCCGTTATTTGGTCGCTGTGGCTATGTAGAAATGACAAGGTTTTTAACGATAAAAATGTGTTATCTATCGGTGTACAGCATCGCTACGGGCATGGTCGGCCCTGCAACGTGTGGAGCACCGAGACTTGTTTTTGGAGGTGGCGTCACGTTTGGAGACCGCAGCCAGAGAGTTATTCTCCCGACATGGATGGCAACATAGTCTCCGGATAGACCTACCAGCAGATTAGGCGGATCTACAATTTCTCATTCTGATATGTAATTCGCCTTTTTAATTTCAGCATTGGGTACTTGTGAGCTTGTGAACCATTGGCTGTGTGCATCCTAGCTATGCAGAGCCCGGGTGTAATGCTTAAAACTCTTAACTAATAAAATCACTTATCTAAAAAATAATAATCAAAGAGTAATTAACCGATGTGGTCTGCAATAATCTGGACGCGCACTTACATCCCTGATTAATCGGTACTAATGTATATGAGGGTAATTAAGGATTTTGTCAAGAGTGAGAACTTGTCTGTGGCAAGATGATTAGTAGGGTGGTTTTACCCCAACCCATCAGACTTCAAATCAGAAGTTTGACGCTGGTGTTTCTCATTTAAGGCGGAATATTTTCAGTCGACAGCGAGTCGCCCGTGGTGACTTCGTCAATCTCAAGACTCGACCCGTCGACTCGGTTTCTTGGAAGTGTTCATAGGAGTAGGGTGTGCGTGCGTGTGTTTGCGCGTATATATGAGCGCCTGCATTGTACTGTGTTTAGAAAAAAAGGATTTTGTCAAGAGTCGAGTTCCGAGCCGATTGTTGGCATCACAGAAACCGACTTTTGTTGACAGGATGAGAGCAACCGGCAGATGGTTTTGCACCGCGAGCTATAGATCCGGCGGCTAGCAGCTTGATTGTCCCTTGGCTACCTCCACACACAGATGAACATGTGTCCTATTGCCATGGCAGCTTGTGGAATGTCAACTGTTCTTCTTGTTGTGTTGGTCACTTCAACTTGTGTTGTGTCACATGTCACTGTCATCAACATCCGATGCGTCAGTAATTGGTAAGATTAAGGTTGTCACACAAGCTAACTAAGCTACTACCTAAGATTATCGCGAGTAATACAACTAGATCGTATGTGACCAGCTCTTTTCAGCGACAATTAAACCGGATCGGAGGGTGTGTTAATCCAATTCCAACGGCCATAGACTTTTTGAGAGTTCAAGAACTACAGATGTGAGATATGGCAACCTGAATATGCATGCCTTATCGGTTCGACCATCATAACTACTGTTTTTTTATTACACACCCACGCACGTGGCTAAGAGCCACTCACTAACCAACATGCATGTTTGGATTCACCTGTCAACATCAAGACTGACAACAATCTCTTCTAAACTGAATTCCGGAACTATTCACAACAGCTTATCTTAACCGAATTCAAACCAAAACATTTTGGCGCTTCGGAACTTATACACAGCGTGCATGCTCTTTCTCAATCTGTTGATGACCTGCGTGCTCTGAACAACGCAGAGGCCGGGTTCCCCGCGTCGAAAGAAGGTTTTTTCCTCACCTAGTCTAGCTGAATTGTCCAACAGGGGAGAAAAGAAAGAGATCGATCCATCATCTTCAAGTCATCACTCATCACCAGCACTCTCGTCTTGTCGGTCAAGCTCGCTAAAAAGTCAGACGGAGTGGTGGCTCCAGCACCATGAAACGGAGGCGCCGGAGGTGGTCTCGTCCTGGGAGGCGCCGAGCAGCTCCTCCAGGTACTCTGCGCCGAGGTCCTCCAGCTCCATCACGCCCTCCGGACGCCGGGCGGCCTTGGGCTTCCGGCTCGCCGCGGCCGGCCGCCTCCGGTGCATGGAATGCCGCCGCTTGAGCGCCAGCACGGGCGACACCCCGTCGGCGCGCCCGCACACGTCGTCGCCTGCGCCTACCAGCGACCGCCGGACCTGCTCCGCGGGGAAGTTGAGCGTGGCGGCGCCACCCCGCATCGCGAAGGCCGCCTGGTCGTACGCCATCGCCGCCTCCTCCGGGCTGTCGAAGGTGCCCAACCACACGCGCACGCCGTTCCGCGTCGAGTCCCGTATCTCCGCCGCGAACTTGCCCCACGGCCGCTTCCGCACCCCGCGGAACGCGCGTCCGCCGTCGCCGCGCACGGCTCCGTCTCCCTCAGTTTCCTCGTGTTTCACTGGCGTCGCCGTCGTGGGCGCTTGCGCCGATGCGTCCTCGGAGTGGGAGAGCATGTCGAGCAGGAGCATCTCGTCGGCGTCGTTGGTGTCGAACGGTAGCAGAGGCGGTGTGGCCGGGGCGCGATGCCACGGGGCGGAGTCGGCCGAGCCAGTGGAGGATCCCGGCGAGAGGAGTGGAGGGTTCGGGAGCTGGTGGAATGCTGCCGCTCGTTGGTGCGTGCTCATGGCGCGGCGGGTCAAGAAGTTGACGACGCCGGTGGTGAGGCGCGGAGAAGAAGATGAGGAGGAAGCGGTGCTGCTGGGATCAGACATTGAATTTTCTTTCAATCTTGAGTTGAAACGGTTGTATTTGCACCAGTTTTTATAGTGGTGGCGGGAAGTTAGCTGGGAGCAGAGAAGGGCACAATTGGAATCATAGAAAAATGCTCTGTATTCTTATTGACACTTGAAAAGATCCCCTGTTTTGTGGGTTCTTTAACTGTTTCTTTGGATGCCTTGCCAATTGGGGCTGCGAAGATAATAATTCAGGTGTGATGGTGACCTGAATTTAGTTTTAGGACTACCATACCGCGACCCATTCCGGAACTGCCATGTGTCCGTGTGTCAGGACAAAATCAGGATGTTTGCTGGGAGATCTGACGGTTGAGATCGCACGCGCTGCATGTCAAGAATTGCCACGTTCGCTCGTTGCACTTTTTGTTTTTTTATGGTGATACTATTTTTACTAGATTTTTAGAAATCCTCTTGCCGATTTTATTTCATTCAAAACAAAATCAACATTGTCTATAGCTAAAGACAGTTCAAACTAACCTTAAAAACTACCAGTTCAACAAGCTAAGCAAAACATGAAAATAGTCTGCAGCCAAGTGCTGGAGCACTACACTGAACAACACCTAGAAAAATCATCATATCAACACGAGTTAGAACTACTGAGACCGGAGACAACCAAAACTGGAACATAATGCACGGAGGCTTCCATCTTCTCCTCTGGAGCGGAGATGAAGTCACCACATGAATGGCATCGCCGTCTTCAAGGTGCTCCTTCAGTACCGCCCGCCGTTCATAATCAGAGTTTGCAGTCGCCACCCAGCTGGCAATCTAGCGAAAATATACGCATCTCAGCTGGTTCCATCCTCAACGGAGTCTTGAGCATTTCCAGCTAAATGCCCAAGGATTGAGCCGACTCCCCCTCTAGCTTCTTGAACGGAATCATGTAGATCTTCATATATGAATACAGTAGACGCCAAACCTGATTCATATTGATCCCAAATTTCCGTGAAAAACTAAGCTATTTCTATTATTTCGGATACTCCAGCGAACAAAAATACCTACATTCAAATGCATTAAACGTCTGTTGCAAATCCGTTCAAAAGCAGAAAATTCAAAGTAAATAATATGAACATCAGAAACCTCATCCACTAACTCCCAAAGGATTTTATCAGCAATGCATTCCAAAATAGATGGAAAACTGACTCAATTTATTTGCAAAGTTCACATTCTATACGTATTAATTTTTTTTCATATTGTAGTCATTACCTTGTTCTTAGAGAAAAGCCACAGAAAACCTGAATCCTAGGAGGCACTTTCAAATCCCATAAAATTTGGCGGTATAAAGGTTTAACACCTCTAAAATTAACTAAATCATACATGGACTTGGAAGAATAAATCCCACTTGGTTCATATTGCTAGACCAATTGATCCTGCGATAAATTCAAAGTCCTGACAAGCACAAGGATCATTGGACCATCATTTCATTTGTAAAGGTCCTCTTAAATATCACATCTAAGTTGAGAACCATCCCAAAGATCAAAAATAATCCTAGTATGTTGGGTTGAAACAAAATAAATGTCCCAAAACAAGGTAGATAGGTGAGAATTTGTTTTTTTAAGACTTGTATCTTTGTTCATTATGTACCCCTTTGTAGGTTGAAATAGTTCAGATACAAGCGAAAAGTTCAAATAGAGGCTGATCTCCATAAACCATCTGTTTTTTTAATTCAAAAAATTATATTTGAAGTTTTGAAAAACTCTGAAAAAATAATATTGAATGTAGACAATGGTCATTCTACCGACATGCAAAATAATTTATATTCTGTGCTACATGAAAATAGAAAAATCTGACATATTTTGGAGAGTTGAAAATTTGCAATGTTCAAATATCATATATTGTCATTTTCTTGCATCCCAAAATACAACACATTTCTATTTAAAATTTTGCATATTGGTGAAATATAACACAGTCTACATCCAAAAAATCAAAGTTTTTCAAACTTCAAATTTTGTTTTTGTTTTTTTTAAACAAAGGGCTACCTGAATCTCGGGCTCCATTTATTCGATGCAAGGCTTTTCCTTTTCCTTTCTCACCGTATGCTAGCAAAATCTACGTGTATTCCTGAGGCAAGATAGTGGAGTTTGATACATTCTACTGACGTGCAAAATCGCAAATCAAAATAATGTTTAGTCTGTGCTACAAAAAAAAAGAAAATCTGACATATTTTGGAGAGTTGAAATTTTGCAATGTTCACTACCTTCAAATATTAGATATTGTCATTTTCTTGCATCCCAAAATACAACTCATTTCTAGTTGAAATTTTGCATGTTGGTGAAATATAACATTCTACATCATAAAAAATCAGAGTTTTTCACAACTTCAAATTTGATTTTTGATTTTTTTTTTAAAAATAAAGGGCTACCTGAATCTCCGGCTCCATTTATCCGATGCAAGGATTTTTCTTTTTCTTTCTCAACGTATGCTAGGAAAATCTACGAGGAGTCCTGAGCCAAGATATATAGTGGAGTTTGATGGCAAATCACCCAAAAAATGAAGAGCAAAAACCCCAAGATTGCTGCCAATTAGTTAGCATCATCCCTGGTAATGAAATTCATCGTAGCTGGCTGGCCTAACCGTGATCAAGTGGAAGCTAGCAGCGGCTTAGTACGTGGTAGCCACTCCACTAGTAACAATCAGTTGTGAGTGCGACGATTATGATACTGCCGATGGTGATCGAGCTTGGTAAGCCGCACGTGAGTCAATCCGCAGGTCCATCGCACCTGACCTTGACGACCATTCCTCCATTTCCAAGTGGCACATATATTATTACTCCATAGAGCTGTTACCACGCATCTGAAATTTCCCTAGCATAATACGTACCGCCATAGATATATATATATATATATATATATATATATATATACATATATATAAATAAATCCTACTGATCGACGGCCGATGATGATATCGTAACCTACATCCATTGCACCTCGCCTGCAAGCTTAACCGGTTTCCTTCCACCCATCTTCCTCTCGTGTGATGGAGGCACGTGTTGATTAGCCATCACTCTCCTTGTCAGTTATCTAAGCGAGCTGAAGCTGAAATCTTGGTTGGTTTCCTTGGATCTTCCATCCATGGCCATGGATGAACAAGATGAATGTTACACTCCACTGAAATGCGTTAGCCAGCCAAGCTTCTACATACGTTGTATCTGCGATTTTGGGGCGTGCGTCAATTGGCGTTTGGGGCCACGTCGGTCCAGTCCAGAGGAAAAAGGCAGGAATTTACGGTTAGGCAGGAGCATGCAGTACGTCTAGATGGAATAGCCGAATAGATGCTTCTTTTTTGGGATCAAGTTGCATGCGACGAAGTCGCCGAGACCTTGCCCCCAGACCAGATGACACCGCACGCTACACATAAGTGCATCAGTTGATGTAGTATTATATACTGTTACATTTCTGCTCAATCTGATATGGAAATTAACAGACAGGGCAGTCAGATTACAGCTTTGTGAAATGGCCATACTGAGCATAAAATACCTAATAAAATTGAAGTTTGTGAATTTTAACGGAGCTTTCGGTAAATGGTTATGCCGAGGAATAATTTTGGTCTTTAAATTTATCCGATAACCGGCAGAGATTTTCCGATAACCGTCGCGGAGTTTTCTTCTTCCAAGAACCAAATCCACCATGTAAAGTGTAATTTTTCCCACTTCTACCGTGGCATGGTATCTGTGTGGTTGAATGTGATTGGCTGCGCTCATGACATGCATCTGCGTGATGTGATGGCACGCATTTGGTCAGCATACAAGTAGCTGGTCGACTTCTGGATTCATATGCATATATTTCAGTTCATATATCCTCTTCCTTTAACTCTGCCTTTCCCATTTCATTTTTGCATTTCATAGATAATAAATTGTCGCACGAGCGTGATTGAATCTGGTCCGGAGTCCGGGCGGCGTGCTGGAATAAGCACTAGCACTATATTAATACGGATGGATCAATCATCCCGGATCCACTAGTTCGGTTAACTAATGGCTATAGCTGTTAGCTAAATTCTTTCTAATTACTCCGTACTAGAAACGGAGTACCATGCATCCGTTTCGAAAAATAAGTGCTACTCCTTTTCCGGTCAAATTCTGCTACGAGTTCGATTGTTCAAAAAAATGTCTCAAATGTAATTGTCGGTGTATTGAAACGTATTTGTTTCATGCATGTCATTGGGTATTTGGGTCATTGCGTGCTAGGCCGCAGTGTGTCTGTACGCTGGTAATTTAGATAGCGCTAGGAGCCTAGGAGGGGTTTGGCTTCAAATCGAGATGCCCAGACTGCCCTCGGGAAAGAACATCGGAACTTTCCTTATCCATTTCAGTCATGAGAAGATTCTAGCACTTCTTCCTGAATTTCATGATAGATAGAATAAAAAAGGAAACAATGTGAGGTCATTCATGACCATTTCCGTTTTGACCTGGTTGGGGACTTCCATTTTGACCAAAACTGGAGAGCCAATCAATTCGGTATGTGCAGCTTAATTTTCGGCAAGCTACAGACTCGTACTTGAAGTTGCTTTCCCCCTAATTATACATCATCGAGCATTTACGACTAATAAGATTGAGTACTGTCAAAAAACTAATAAGATGGAGTAACTAACTCTGTCCAAGATAATTAGAAAAATAATTATGCCGAAATGTTGGACACAAAAGAAGACTAAGTTAGTAGGTGCCTTGAAATGACTGACTAATTCCATCCTGGCAGCATGCATACATAGGAGAGCTTGAATGATTAAACAATAAAGATTCGATCAAACTGATAATACATACTCCCTCCGTTCCAAATTAATTGACTTGGTTTTGTACAAATATGGATGTATCTATACTTTATGATGTCTAAATACATCCATGTGTAACCAAATATGTGTCAATTAAATCCGAACGGAGGGAGTACTACAATTTGGTGTACCAACAAGATATCCAAAGAGCATTTCAGTTTGAAACTTTGACTTGCACACGAGAGATCAATATATGTTTGACTCAACATGCAGGCTGGAATATATCTACTCTGTTAGTTATACCTAAATTTGCATTTGGCCGCTCTTTGAAGTAGATACGATTCAAACTAGTATGACAAGCATGCAGCTACAATGGCGAAGCTATGTTCAAGTTTAGGATTAAGTAAAAGAAAGACCTAGTAGCATAACTGTGAAGGATTAAAATAAGAGAAAGCACCAAAGTACAAAAGTATGAATCTGTCTACGATATTGTGGAACAGGTGGGTGGCGCCTAGAAGGACTTCATGGCCTTCGGAGGAGGATTGCGGTTATTTGTTGGCGCAGACTTTGCTAAGTTGCAGATGGCGACCTCTCTTCATTGCTTCGTTACCAAATACAGGTATAATAAAATCGTAGCCATCTCTGATATGTACTTTGAGTTACCTACATTGTTAGCGATTGTATTTGTACGATATTGTAACCGTGTACATTGTAAACCCTAACCCTAATTGGCCTTAGTGCCCCTATATATAAACATCGGAACCCCACGTCAATACGTGCGAGGCTTCCCCCAAAACCATCCCTCTCACGTTTTTACATGGTATCAGCCTAAAACCCTAATCCCAAACCGATCTAGACCTAGCCGCCACCCTCCTCCGCTGCGACATGACTACCCCGACGGCCACTGATGCCACCTCCGGCGCCCTCGTCTCCTCCGCCTCCGACGTCCTGCCACCTGGCGGCGCGCCTCGCAACGTCGCGCCCATCGTCCTTACCTTCCAGGCCGGGAACTACTCCCGGTGGACCATCTACATGCGCGCCGCTCTCGGCCGCGCCGAGCTCTTGGGTCACGTCGACGGCACCACGCCCGCTGCTCCGACCGACGCCGCCTGGCTCGCCTCCGACTACACCGTCCTCAACCTTCTCCACTCCGGCATCGACGAGGACGTTGCCGACATGGCGCTCGCCCAGAACCAGACGCTCGCCAGCTGTGGCTCGCCGTGCGTGAGCTGTTCACGGCGAACAAGGCTAGCAAGGCCATCTACCTCGACAACGAGTTTCGCCAACTCGTACAAGGCGCCATGACGATCACCGAGTACTGCCGCCGCCTAAAGCATCTCTCTGATGCCCTCACCGACAACGACTCTCCTGTCTCCGATTGGGCGCTCGTCCTCAACACCCTCCGTGGGCTCGGCCCGCGGTTCGCCTCCGCTGCCACTGTAATCTCGATGACGGAGCCCCTGCCCTCCTTCCTCCGCGTCCGCAGCATGCTACTCATGGAAGAGATGCAGCAGTCCAACGCCGCCGCCAACGCCGCCTCTACGGCTCTCGTCGCTCAGGCTCGCCCTCCTGGACCTGCACCGTGCACCGGCAGTGGCCGGCTGCCGCGGTGACGCTCCTTCCTCCGGTAGCGGCAGGCCCAAGCCCGCCACCAAGCCGAAGAACAAGAACGGCGGCGGCCGTCCCTACACGCCAAACCGTGGGCCACCTCCGGCACCTGCCGGGCCGTGGGTCTGCTTCAACCCCGGCCAGAACCAGTGGCGTGCCCCCTCTACACCGAGCATCATCGGCCCTCGCCCCCAGGCATACACGACGACCTCGGCGCCGCTGCACCAGTCCACGCCGAGTTGGGACAACTCTGCTCTCATCGCTGCTCTCAACAACCTCGTCCAGCAGGGTGGCTGGGTCATGGACTCCGGCGCGTCATCTCACATGACAAACGATGATGGTAATCTCTTTCGATCCACACCTCTTTCTTCTCCACACTATGTCACAGTTGGTAACGGGCACACCGTACCTATTTCTTCCTCTGGACATACCTTTCTTCATACACCCTCTGGTCATCGTTTTCACCTCAACAATGTTCTTCTTGTTCCTCATATTATTCGCAAATTACTTTCAATTCGGAAGTTTACTCGTGACAATTCTTGCACTGTTGAGTTTGACGCTCTTGGTTTCTCTGTGAAGGACCAGAAGACGCGTCGCGTGATTCTTCGCTGCAATAGTAGCGGCGATCTCTACACGTTTCCCGGCTCCGCCACCACGCCTCGATCTTCCCCAGCTGCGTCGACTGCCACCGCCACCGCCACTGCTGATCTCTGGCACCAGCGTCTAGGTCATCCCGGTCAAGATGCAATGTCGGCTCTTCAGCGTTTATCTTTTATCAAGTGTAATAAAGCTCGGCGTTCCTCTGTTTGCCACGCTTGTCAACTTGGCAAACATGTTCGCTTGCCGTTTAGTTCATCTACCTATGTGTCTAGTGCTATTTTTGATTTAGTGCATTGCGATTTGTGGACATCACCAATTATTAGTAACTCTGGTTTTCGATATTATCTTGTTCTTGTCGATGACTACTCACACTTTATTGGTCGTTTCCACTTAAGCAGAAATCGTGTACCTCTCGCATCTTAGAGACGTTCTTCTCTTATGCCCGCACGCAATTTGGCACCACCATATGGTCTCTACAAACCGATAATGGCACTGAGTTCTTGAACTCCACCGTGGACACCCTTCTCTCCAACCATGGCACCACCATCCGCCTCTCGTGCCCCTACACATCGCAACAGAACGGTAAAGCTGAGCGGGCTATACGCACCATTAACGACACCATGCGTACACTCATGTTTCATGCCCATCTCCCCGCAAACTTTTGGCAGAAACTCTTGCGACAGCCACCTATCTCTTAAACCGGCGTCCTTGCAAAGCCATTCAATCGAATGTGCCCTACACACGTCCCCATGGTCGTCCGCCCCCTTACGGCACACTACGCGTCTTTGGTTGTCTTTGTTACCCTAACATTGCCTCCACAGCTCCACACAAGCTCAGCCCACGGTCTACGCCTTGTGTATTCCTCGGTTATCCGTCCAATCATCGTGGATATCGCTGCTACAATCCTTCGACAGGAAAAATACTCATCTCACGGCATGTTATTTTCGACGAGTGTGTTTTCCCGTTTCAGCTTGCTGCAGCATCGTCGCCACAGGATATGTCACGCGCCTCGACTTTCTCTTTGACGAGATACTGCCTGCGCCTTCTGTGCCCAGCTCGCCGCCGTCCTCTCGCCTCGGTCTGTGCCCGAGACACCAGCCGCTCCTTCGCCACGGGCCGCGGCTACGCCACCACCTGCAGCCCGAGTGCCGCAGGTCCCTGGCACACCTCCACCAGCTGCTGCGGCAGCACCTCCCACGGCTTCTACCATCCAGCCTTCTCCTGCCGAGAGACGGCGAGGCCGTGCCACTACGTCCACGACAACCAAAACCACGCGCTCGGGCCGTGTGTCTCGTCCGGTTGATCGGCTCAATCTCTCTGCCACCGTGTCTTCAGCTGCTCCCGTGCCTACGACATATCGACAGCCATGCAGGAACCCTATTGGCGTCAGGCCATGGCTGAAGAACACCAGGCCCTCCTCGACAACAAAACCTGGTCGCTTGTTCCTCGTCCTCCTCGTTCCAATGTTGTCACAGGGAAGTGGATCTTCCGGCACAAGTTCCACTCCGATGGCAGTTTAGCACGCTACAAGGCACGTTGGGTTGTCCGTGGCTACTCTCAGCGCCCCGGCATCGACTACGATGAGACTTTCAGTCCCGTGGTGAAACCTGCTACCATCCGTACGGTTCTCACCATCGCATTCTCCAACTCCTTGCCCATCCGTCAGCTTGATGTCAAAAATGCCTTCCTCAACGACAACCTCGATGAGCTTGTTTACTGTCAACAACCACCTGGGTTTGTCGATGCTTCTCGACCGGATCATGTCTGTCAACTGCACAAGTCCCTCTACAGCTTGAAACAGGCTCCACGCGCATGGTACCAAAGGTTTGCTACCTACCTTGCTTCGCTGGATTTGTTGCCTCTGTCACCGACACATCTCTGTTTATGCTGCGATCTGGACACGACATGGCCTACCTGCTGCTCTATGTAGACGACATTGTTGTCACTGCCTCTTCATCCGGGTTTCTGCAGCGGCTTCTTGTCAAGCTCCACAGTGAACTTGCCATGACTGATCTCGGCGATCTTCACTTCTTCCTGGGTATTGCAGTGAGCCGCTCCTCTAGTGGTTTGTTCCTCTCACAGCGTCAGTATGCCGCAGACGTACTCCAGCGTGCCGGCATGTCTGAATGTCACTCCGCGGTGACACCCATCGACACCAGCTCCAAGCTGTCAGCTACGGATGGTGCCCTTCTTTCTGATGCTACTGAGTACAGGAGTCTCGCCGCGCTCTCTGCAGTATCTCACTCTGACGCGACCAGATATCTCCTACGCGTGCAGCAGATATGTCTCCACATGCACGCTCCTCGTGCTCCTCGTCTCGCTCTTGTGAAGCGGGTGCTCAGATATGTTCGTGGTACTATGGACTTTGGCCTTCATTTGCGAGCGTCTACGTCCACTACACTGACAGCTTATTCTGATGCTGATTGGGCCGGCTGCCCCGACTCTCGTCGCTCGACATCTGGTTACTGCGTCTACTATGGAGACAACCTCATCTCTTGGTCTTCCAAGTGGCAGACCACTGTCTCCCGTTCCAGTGCTGAAGCCGAGTATCGGGTTGTTGCTCACGCTGTTGCTGAGTGTTGTTGGCTGCGGCAACTTCTTCAGGAGCTTCATCGTCCTCTTCGTTCCGCCACGCTTGTCTACTGCGACAACGTCTCTGCGATCTACATGTCCTCTAACCCAGTTCAACACCGCCGCACCAAGCACATCGAGATTGATATCCATTTCGTCCGAGAGAAGGTGTCCCTGGGTGATGTTCGGGTTCTTCTTGTACCATCGGCTCTTCAGTTTGCAGATGTTATGACAAAGGGTTTGCCGACTCAGATCTTCCTCGATTTTCGTCCAGTCTCTGCGTCCGAGAACCTCCCGCTGAGACTGCGGGGGGTGTTAGCGATTGTATTTGTACGATATTGTAACCGTGTACATTGTAAACCCTAACCCTAATTGGCCTTAGTGCCCCTATATATAAACATCGGAACCCCACGTCAATACGTGCGAGGCTTCCCCCAAAACCATCCCTCTCACGTTTCTACATACATATCAGCCTCTCAGTATTAATTCACTTGTCCATGTTGTAGATGGAAGATCGTCAACGGTGGAACCATGGTGCTCGCTCAAGGGCCACGATTTTCTGATGGTTTTCACATCGAGCTTCTCTCAAAAGTTTGATGTCTGGCTTAGGTCGGCTTTGCTACTGTACAATATATAAATATAGTTTTAATCAAATAGGAGCATTGACCGTTGATCAATTATGTTGTTCGTAAGTAAATCATTGAGAAACGATTATCAATTAATTGAGCAGGAAACATGTTTCTGCTTTCAAAATAGGAACACACACGTTGGTGTAAATTTTAGCTTATGCTAGTGAGATCTAATTGCAACTATATTAATCTTCATATTCTTATTCCTACTGCCTCATACACTATCTTAAGAAAAATGGTGTCCTAACTCTTGGTGCCTTGCTCCTCGTTCATATTTTGTTGGTGACAATTGCCTATAGGATCCAGATCAAACAATTAGTTCACTTACTTAAGTGAAGGCTCCTCACGTTGCATTGTGCATAAAGCCACATACATGCACGAGCAAACATTTATTATTAGGTTACCTGTATGAGTTCGGTAACCAGGTTCGTAGGAGCATGTTTCATCGAGGCCTGGCTAAGGTCCACATTTTGCAAGTTGTTTGGTTGCCTCTATTACATGCGGGGGAAACGGCGGAGCTATGTTGATGTCAAGGGGGCCGCCCCATCGAGGCCTGGCTGAGGTCCACATTTTGCAAGTTGTTTGGTTGCCTCTATTACATGCAGGAAACGGTGGAGCTATGTTCATGTCAAGGGGACCCCCCCCCCCCCCCCCCCCCCCCCCCACACACACACACATAGCCATTTGCTAAGATTGGAAACAATCAGAGTACTTGGCCCCCGCAGCTACATCTGTGCGCCTTGGGATATTAGGCTTGTTAGAGAACTAGGCATTAGGAAATTGCGTTCCTAAAAAATAGGGCATCGTGCTCTCTGTCTAGTACATGGCACATACAACTGGCGGCCCGCGAGCACCTGGCAGGAACAACGACCAGAGGACGTGTGGCGACCAGTAGACTATGCAGCTCTGCTGTTGAGTCATCAGTCACAGGCCTCATGGCGTTTATCCCCTCGACCGGTTCATCTCTTCCTACTTGATTTGGCAACAAATTATTTTTAAGTGGTGAACTGGTAATCTAGTTAGGTTTTTCAATTTTTAGTGCGAGAATATTCTCCTTAATCACAGGTTCTTAATTGTGCGTTAGATACAAATGCCTTCTGGCGGATCTAAACTAAACTCTAGGACCCTGCTCCTCGTAAACAACACGCCTCCCTTTTCGAGCTTCGCCGTTCATGACAGAAACCAAGTTTGTCGAACTCAGATTGAGCCTCCTTGTCTCCTTGACAATATGGGCATAGACCCTATATAAACCCTACTTCAATGCTCTTGACCATATTCATACACTCGCTAGCCACTCATATGCGCCGAGCATTGAGATCCCTCTCGCAAGTGCAATCACCTCGATTTACGCGAGTGCCTCCAGCGTTTCAGCCTCCGTGCGGGCAGGGTAGACGACGGCTGAATCTCCCATGAAAACGCCATTGTCACCCCTACTCCTGGCAATTTCAGATACTGTTCGAGTTCTTGCCAACAGCTGCGTTCGCAGTACAATGCTAAAAAGAAAAATGAAAAAAGAAAGTACGTTCGCAGTAGGCCCAATGGGCACTCGACGGTAGAAGGCTGAAAACGGCCGAAATGCGTGCGAATCTCACTCAAGATGATCATGGGCTGCGCGGGGTGGTGGCCCAATTAGGTCCTGCCTCGTCAGCGCATCGATTCCGACTCCGACTCGAGTCCCAACTGGAAGAAAAAGCTCGGTCCTTTATAATCCCCAAACCGCAGCAGCTTCTCCACCCCCAATTCGATTGCCAGGGTTCCTCCAATCTCCCCAAGATCCCGCGGCGTCGTGAACTGAGGAGCAGGAGAGTAGATCAAGCGATGGCAGGTGAGGAGAGCTCGTCGAAGGCGTGCACCACCAGAAGCAAAACAATGGCAGCGGTGTCCGGCGGCGAGGAGGGGTCGTGCACCACCAAGAGAAAGTCGGAGGATTCTGTGCGCGCCACCAGGAGGAAGGAGGCGGCGGCCAAAGGCGACGAGGAGGAGGCTCCTGCGAGGAAGAAGGGCCGGCTGCCGCAGGAGGAGATCGATTACATCCTCGCCTATGAGATGAACGACGATCGTCTCCCTCGTGCTATCAGGGACCTGAAGCGACGGAACCCCGACTTGATCCCGTCGCCGGAGGAGGAGTTGGACGAGGAGTGGATGGACCTGTACGAGCAGGCGCGCCTGGTTTATAGGTACCGAGAGGATGTCAGGAAATGCCATGCCTGGGTCCGGAGCGAGTACCGCAAGAAAGGCTACGTGGAGGTTGAAGAAGACGTCCTCGTTAGGTTGGAGAAGACCAAAGCGTGGGAGGAAGAGTTTAAGGCAGGGATGGCCGCAGGAACAATTTGAGGCAGAGCTAGCTAGCCCCAGACATAAAAGGTGTCTCTTTTAGACCTGAAGAGCAGTGAGAGATCAATGTGCACATCTTATCTGTGTTAGCCATCTGCCTGTGATGATGCAGTTTTGAGTTTTGCCATTGTGTTTTTTCTGTCTTTTTATCATGCCTATCATTATTGTAATGGATGAACGTCTCGTATGATATACTGTAATGGAATATCCATCAGTTTTGGATAAGGATGCAGTTACGTTCTCGCACCGCAGAATGTCATGATCCTTGGATGTGCTGCGATCCATGTCACCTGTGCTATGCCAAGCACTCAAGAACTCCTTGAATTCACTATGTTAAATCAGTGAGTTACCATGGCAATGTGGTTATTACAGAAATGTCTCTCGAGCTTCCAAGCTACCATGGCAATAGTTTTCCAGTAGTTTTTTCAAGGAAAAGTTTTGCGGACTGCATTGGCGAAGGCAGAGCAGCCCGGTCATGTGCAACGCGCTGCAAAATGGTCTGAGACCGGTCAGAGCATGGACAAAACACGTGATGGATAGTCTTGATAACCAGATGCACGGGTGACAAACATAGCAGTTTGGTGATTCTGTGTTAGACATAAACTTTAGGATTAATCTGAAGTGGATATTAATCTCATGATTAGAACACTTAATCATATGAAACTATGGGTGACACTAACAATTATGAGAGTTCCCAAGGTGATGGCCATGGCCTCTTGTGGTGTGTGGAAATTGAAGAAATTGTGAGGAAGAGAAGGCATGCAGTGTGGTCGTGTAGGAACCCGGCCCCATGGACGTCGACGCTGCCCTTGGAGGTGGCAGTAGGGATCGCGCATAGGAGAGGGGATGGTGTAGCCTGCCTGCAGCTACTCTAGCTTCGGCTTGGGGCGCACAGGCAAGTGTGCCCTGGTAGCCCTGCGGATCCAGCTTCGGCATGGAATGCCGGAGTGCCCTGCGGTGGCATGACCTCCATCCGGCGTCGGCGCCTGGGAAAGATGCAGTGTCGGGGAAGTGGCAGTGCCTCGCCTAGAACCAAAACGGCGATGTAGGTGGGCGCCATTAAACAATGTTGACCGGCCAGTCCTATGTGACGGGCGTGTTCGGCACCACCAAGCCAGGGCCGAAGAAGGTTGGCTCCGGCAAGGGGTTTTCCAGACATTATTGTCTCCTCTTTATATATGTGGCCTTGTGACCGTGAACCTACACTATTTGGTTTTGGGTGCTCGGGCACGTACCGAGGAGCCATGCTCCCCTTTTTGTTCTCTTCGGTCCTTAAATCTGAGATCAATCCCAACATTCCCCCATTAATCATAAGGTTAACAAAAATTATAAACCCACTTTTAATAGAATGACACACCAAACTAAGGTGTTGCAGCACCCAATGAAATGACACTGGACCTCAGTAGTTATAGGCTTATAGCATGTCATCTCGTCTAAAAGTGGAAAGACATAATACTTAGATGGTACTACTTTTCAGAATCAAAAGGCTTTCCAGCAACCGATGCCGACGAAATAATCATAAAAAGGGAAATGCCCTTCCACCGACGAAGACTAGCCCATCCTATTTGACTCGTTCATGGACGTGTTTTGGCGAGAGTCGCTACCCCACGCCATTTTCATGGGAAGTAGAGAGAGATCAATGGCCGGTGTTTATCGATTGTAGGGTGAGGCCCTTTTATTTTAGCGTAAGCCGGTGGGCAATTACGATTACAATTCACACCCTACTGTCCAAACTCTTTCCCTAATATCAACCGTTCACATTCCCAGTCCCGTCTGTAAGGTGCAGTTGGTCCCACCAAGTAAGGTCCCACATGTAAGTTTCAGACGATCCCATCTTGGTCCCACTATGTATGGTCCAGTTGGACCTACAATGTAAGGTCCCACATGTAACCTTTAAGCGAGTCTCACACACGTAAGGATCTCAGTCGATGAATGGTTTTATGTCGTGGGCCGACAAAATGCTCTGTTTGGTTATTGGCGTCGTATCCTATGAAACCCGTTCGTCTGTGTATCCATGTATCCAAAGTGTTTAAGGCCAGCCGATGAGAATCGTAACGCTAGAGTTGCTTCTGCCGTACATCCTTCATGAAGACGCGGAGGTGATTCTTGGTTGGGACGCGAAGGTAGCCATCCTGATCCTGCGTGGTCGAGGATCCACCAGCGCATCCTCCGGCAGCAGCTCGCCGTCGTCGGCCGCGGTGGCGCCAAGGCTCTTACGCTCCTCGCGCCGAGGCTCTTCCGCTCCTTGCGCAGCCAGAGGAGGGGTACCATGTATGAGGCGGCGCCGGCTCTCTTGCGCGAAGGAACTATGAGGAGGACGACGGCCGTGCCTTCGTTGACCTTGCTAGGAGGGGAAGCCATGTTCTCGATCTGCACGGGAGCACGATGTGGGGTTTCGTGGACTGGAAGTATGGGGGTTTTCGTAAACATGACATTGGTTAAGTCTAGAAGCGGGCGTGTAATTGTAAATTTTCTAGCAAGTCGACACGAGGCACACGATTTTGATCGAGCGACTGTGTATGAAGGGATGCATGGATGCACCAAACCATCAGATTCACAGGATACGGCGCCTCCTTTGGTTATTTGTGAGGCTAGTTTCAAAAGAGTAGTGGAAAGGTGAGGAAAATTAAAGGCTTGGAATAAAACTGAGTATAACTAAGTAAACAGAGGCACCAAAACTAAAAGAAAACCTTTTGTTATAAACTCTCCATATGCCTTGTATTCGTATCTATTGCTCGTATCTTTTCCGGATTGATTCCAGCTATCATTTCATTGTGCAAAGTCCATAGCAGTTCTTACATACACCAAAATCAAGAAAAAATCTAATAAAATTTAACTACGCAATGATCACAATAAAATGCACCGAACTAGTAATCATGCATAACAGACATGAAAATAGCTAGATGAAACATAATACGAGGGACTTTTATACAACAAATGAGCTACAAAAACACTATAAAATCCAAAAATGGCAGGTCAAAACATGAGTTCATGCTTCTGCTGTTACGCAACACCAAGAAAAAACGCACTACAGGCATGATGTACATTGTTTACAACTTGACTTAACAAACCAGTATTCTGGCAGAAACATAAGCTCTTTGGTCTTAAATTGCAGACATTGCCATTTCAGCACCCAAGTAAGCTGGGCGCTGAGGTGTAGGCAATGCAACGTGTTGGTAGCTTAGCATCAGAACTACCTCCTGCATGGTGGGCCGGTTCGCCGCGTCTTCCTGCACACATAACAATGCTATCTGGATGCACCTCACTATCTCCGCTGCATGAGATTCACCGCGCAAGCGCGAGTCGACAAGCTTCATCAATCTTCCTCTATTCCACAACCCCCAGCCCTAAGGCGACACCGAAAATTAATCATTAGGTATTTGGTTGTTATTACAAACTCTAGATTTAATGCTAGTATAATTTGGAAATAAACAACTACGGAAGATAGTATATGTGTTTATATATGATATTCAACATAAAACTAGAAAATAGCGACCTGATTTCAAATCTATAGCATGCAACATGTAGCAACGGATGATAGATATCGTGCATTGGATGTATCAATAATTCAATATTCATGGATCCCAAGTAAAGAAAAGCTAAATAGATTTCATATGGTGTATTTTGACTAAAAGGGTTTCCGCAATTCTAAGCTGAGTACCTACAAGCAATAGAATTGGCTAACCAACAAACAAAATACACGAATACACAATTTAACAACATAGAGAAGCAAATTGTGGGGATCAAACGAACATAACGACATCAACGGGTGGTGCTTGAGCTGCGGCTCAGAGCAGCAGGGCGGAGCTACAGGAGGTGTGCCAAGACAAGTGAGCTGGTTCTAGCTGCGGTGGCTGGCACTTTCGCTTGGCTTGCATGGCGATGTTGATTGGTGGGGGCAATTGGGTTGTCAGCTTGGTCGGTATACGCCCCACTGGTTACAATTGGACAACATGTAGGAGCGACGACCTCGGTTGTGGTGTGGGCTTGGTTCAGTTTGTATCCATATTTGAGTGGGGCTGGCTTCCCCCGGTTTTATGCTAACCACCTGGGCAACTTCTTCTTAGTTAATTAAACAAGCAAAGATTTTGCCTGGGTTTAAAAAGTGTTAGGTCTAGTTGTCACGATTTCTTCTAGAAGTTCAAAAGGTGGATAGTGCTAACTGCTAAGGCTTTAGACCCCACAGCTGTTATACTGTTATGCTGCTAACTTTAGAAAAGAAGACGAGCAAACAGATTTGTTTGCAATTGGGCACATGCATGATTCAGAATGTTTTACTCACCCTCTTATTCAAAAACCCATGATCGCCTTCACTTGAAAGTGAGAAGCACCTCTTGCCGCTGATGATCTCAAGAAGCAATGCTCCAAAGCCATACACGTCAGACTTTATCGAGAAAAGTCCTCTTTCCCGATATTCTGGAGCAACAAACCCACTGAAAAATGGGAATAAATAAACTTATTCACGAAACAAACAATTTGATGGAATTTCGTGCATATATCAACCAGAATGAAAATAACATCTTACGTTGAGCCCACTATGCGGTCAGCAAACTCTTCATCTATGCCTGGGCTATACAATCTAGCTATGCCGAAGTCACATATCTTGGGATTCATGTCAGAATCCAAGAGAATGTTACTTGGCTTTAGATCTCCATGTACAACATATAGTCCACACTGCTTATGAAGATATAGAAGTCCTTCTGCCACCCCTTTCATTACTTGGGAGCGTGTGTGCCAGTCAAGATAGGTCTTTCTTGTTCTTGCACCTACAAGAATACACGATGTCATCAAGCCCAAGGGGATTATAGATGGTCATGGAAAATTTGGTCAAAATTCGAAGTAAAGTAACCAGGGGTGATTGGTGAGCACATACCAAAGATGAAGGTATCAAAGCTTCCATTGGCCATATATTCATAGACCAAAACTCTCTCAGTTCCATGGAGGCAGCATCCCAGAAGTTTGACAATATTGGTATGCTGAAGTTTTGTAAGAAAGCGAATCTCGTTGCTGAACTCCAAATTTTGGGAATCCAGTTGACTAGGTGACGAACTCCTTTTGATTGCAACTTCAAGTCCATTATGTAATCGGCCCTGAATGAAAACAAAAAATCCAGATGATCAATCTTTAGGAAAAAACTGATTGGGACACCTAAAGAAGAGCTTGCTGACAATAGCTACTACAAGTTCCTGTGTTCAATTTGGATGATATTTGGTACCTATGATTGACAATGTTTTTTTAATTGACATAGCATAAACTGAAATTTTGATGCTGCATAAACTGAAATTTCAGCAAATAATACGAGGAACCTGGATAGAGGTGGAAAAGGGATACAGATCGTATTACATTAAATAAAAGTCTAGGAGATCAAGCATTGGCAAACATGCAGAATCTTACCTTGTAAACACAGCCAAAGGTACCTTGTCCAATCTGGTTTGAAGGACAGAAGTTTTTGGTAGCATCCACCAACTGAGAGAAACTAAACTTAAAGGACCCTATTAGAAAATAAAATATCAATATTAATGATGACACTTGCTTCTAGGGACTAGCTTATCCGTGCCAGATACTGTGTAAAATACTTTTTTCTGATACTGATAGATTATTGGAGAATACAACAATAAAAATGATTTCTAACTCAGCCATACCTTCGTGACCAATGAGTTTATGAATTGTAGGTGGCTCCTTTTGGTGTACACAGCAATGGCGCCTCATTCTGCTTTGTTTGGTTGATAATGATTCAACAACATTTGAAGGGCCTACAGAGAAAACTCATCTAAGAATTGTGTATCAAAGAAAGCGATAGTTGATGAAATACAAATATTGTCTGGGCCACTTGGGATATTCAAAAATAATATAGTCAGGAGATCATCGCAAATGAAAAGTGCGCCCAGGCTACATGGAGCCCAGAACTTTACAATATTCAAAAACGGTATTTTGAAGTTTTATTTGTTTCTGAAAATATGTGCATGCATATATAGATGTGATCTATGTACCTTTAAATTTTTATTTCATGATTTTGGCAAAAAAGAAATATTTAATGATTACTTTATATGTGGGTACACAAAAAAGAAAATTACGTGGATATTAAAATAGCAAACAGTAAATGTACTACTCCCTCCGTTCAAACAGGATATATGTTTGAGCAACAAAGGGATAGATATACTTCTTTGTGCGGGAATGCACTGCATATATCTAACCTGGCATCATGGGATGAGCAACTAGTAGCACCATAGTTTGAGCAACCAGTTAGTAACCTTGGCACCTCTTCTGCAGCCTACAACAACATAGCCACATATGTAGGTAACATATTAAGGTACTGTTATGTTTTCTTGGAAATGTTCACAAATGAGAGGAAATGAACAGACATGATGGAGCCGATAAGATTTATGGCTTTGAAAATGCCATAATTTATCTTTGTATAAGAAGGGACCATGGGTTTCGCAAGAAAAAAAGGGACCATGAAAATCCATTTAGATCTGTGCGCTGTGTGCCGCTGTGCGTCACTAACTACACTAGTAGAAACAGAGGCATTGGTGCGCCACTTTAGTACCGGTTGCAACAAAAACCGGTACTAAAGGGGGCATTAGTCCCGGGTCGTAATACGGCCCAGGACTAAAAGTGTTCCGCAACCGTTCGCCTGGCGCGAGAAACCTTTTAGTCCCGGGTCGTAGTACGGCCCGGGACTAAAAGGACGAACCGTTTGCCTCCCGCGCGCTTTGGAAGTTGTGTTTTCGCGACGGATCAGAGAACTAAAACCTTTTAGTCCCGGGTCGTAGTACGGCCCGGGACTAAAAGGACGAACCGTTTGCCTCCCGCGCGCTTTGGAAGTTGTGTTTTCGCGACGGATCAGAGAACAGAGGTCCATTTGCTACAGTACGGGTTCTCTTCTTCCTCTTGCTCTCCTCTCTTCTTCCCCAAATCCTCCACCATGAATCGAATTGGTATTCACTTTACTCATGTGTCAACACCATGCAAGACCCTTCTCGATGTCGCCTACACGAACGACTGCGCTAAGGTCCCGGGTCTTCTTGCCGATTTGAAGAAATGGCATGACGAGGATGAACACAAGTTCCTTGGCCTTGATCTCGAGTACACGGCCGATGGACGAGATGTTGCCGTCATCCAACTTGCTCACAAGAACCATGTCATGGTCTTCCAATGGTCAAGGTAACACGAACTTCTTGTAGGATAGGAAAATTGCATAGGATATATATATAGCAACGTGTGGCCATTTGAATCCTATTGGAAAGAGAACATCTTTTGATTCATAGGATAGCAAAATTTCATAGGATAGCAACATGTGGCCATTTGAATCCTATTGGAAAGATAGCTTCTTTTGATTCATATAGGATAGCAAAACTTTATAGGATGGCAACATACGTGTGGCCATTTGAATCCATTTTTTCATATAGGAGAGTGCTTCTTTTGATTCATATAGGATAGCAAAATGTTGCAGCGATGTTTAACATTTGTTCCATTAGTTCCATTTTTGTTGTTGCAGTAGTGTCAAGCACTGTCCAGAACTCATGGATTTCCTTGTCAACAGCGGCATACGTTTTTGTAGCGTTGATATAACGAATGACAAGATCAAGATGATGAGCACCTGGGGTATTGAGATACCAGCTGACTGCCACATTGATCTCCAGGACTTGATCCAGTTTCGGTATCCCTACAAGACTGGGATGGCTGATATGGCAAGAGTCTTGATCGACCCGAAGTACGCTGGTATGAAGAAAAAATTCCCCAATGAGCAGCACAACTTCTGTGAGAAGAACCAACTTGACAGGATCAACCTTGATTATGCAGCAATAGATGCATACGTTTCATTCGAGTTGTACCGCAAGTATTCTTCGGAGGACGAGTAGATGGGTGTCTGTGTCTCTAGTAGTATGTGCATAAACATGTGAATTTTAATTTCTGCCGGAAATGAATTTGAATTTCCTTTTCATTCAACTTGGATGGAGCCAATTTGAATTTTCTTTTTATTCAACATTGCAGATGAATTTACATCGGTAGTAGCGACAACACAACGACGTAGACATATTATTTATCAATTTTCAATTTACGGATTTGTAGATACGAATTATTCAATATTAAATAGAAAAGGCAAAAAAGAATTATTATTTAAATTCAAGAATTAACATATATAGTTTGGTGGTAACCCCTAAATCCATCGTTTTGAAAGGTTAGCAACTTTATTATTTAAATTCAGCACTTAACATATGTAAATCAATGTATTAAACCTTTATGTGATGTGTAGTAATGAAATTCGTCAATTTAATGTATTAAACCATAATACATAGCTCGGGTCCATTTTTATTTAACCATAATACATTACGAATAATATCACAAACTTTTGCTCGAGAAAGTCTATCAGGGTTACAAATTGATGTGGTCCAATGTCTGGCAGCTTCGATTTGTTGTTCCCGCCATCCTTCTTCGAGTTGTTGTTCCCACCATCCTTCTTCAACAGTGGATCTCAAGAATCTTGGGTACCACACCGAACCATTCGTCCTAGCCAATGGTGTGGCTCAGGTTTCCTATGTGAAGGACATGTCCACCAAACCGAAAAAAATAAAAGATAAGCAAAAGAATACATCGTCCGATGAGCCAAAGTGCCACATAGTCTGAAGATTATAATAAGTTTCATGAAATTCCGCCCTTCACAGTGAAAACTGACCCAAGCATCATGTTAAATGATGAAGATTCTCCATGGCTACGGCTCAGAAGAAAACATAAACAATAGTTGGTGATGTTGGTGATGTGTAATAATGTATTAAACCATTATGTAAGGAGCATGTGTAAGAAGCTTCAATCAGCTGCAGTTTTACCAACACAATCTCTGCATTCTCCAAGTGATAGAACAAAACATACGGTTTCCCCTGCCTACCTTCTCCAGTGGCCACTCTGACCGGCAAATCGGCAAATCATCGCGTGGTCGTGAGACGGCAAATCGGCCTTCGATCCAAACAGCGGCAAGACTTCTTTGATGATCTGCAACCGTCGAAACAAGTGTTGGGAATGTTGCTAATCATCAAAGAACCTTGCCGCTGCTTGGATCCGACCGAGGGGAGGGTTCCCGGAACCGAATGATATTGTTCGGTCGATGAACTGAAGGATTATGCAGATATATAGAACAGAACACACGGTTTCCCCTAAGCCGCGCGGTGCTGAGCCGCGGGCGCTCTGCCTCCAAAGAGCCGGAACCATCACGGGGTCATAGCTGATGTGATAAGGATCCCTCTGAAGTATCGACCAGCGCCTGTTGGTCTGAATCTCCAACAAATGCATGTAGCGACGGACGTGCTCGTCCTCCTCCCTGATACGGCGACGTACCACCTCCTCGGGGGCCGGCTCTCTCTGCACCCTCTGTGGCCCTAGCCGGAACCATCGTTGGACAGTACGGATCGTGTGTTTCTTTCGTGCGCTTCTGAGCCGTTGGATCTGCGGTGTGTTTCTTTTGAGCGCTTGTGAGCTGTTGGATTTTTAGAACCAGTCCCGGTTGGTAACACCAACCGGGACTAAAGAATCACACGGATCGTGTGTTTCTTTCGAGCGCTTGTGAGCCGTTGGATCCGGGGTGTGTTTCTTTTGAGGGCTTGTGAGCTGTTGGATCAGCACTCCCACCACCACCACCACTCCCACCTCATCCACACTCATTCCAACTTCTGCCTATAAATACTCCACCTCCCAGACAGGTACTCACTCATTCCAGCTTAACCAGCTCAAACACAAGACATTCGGATTCCCTAGCTAGGTTTTGGGCATCTTTGGGCAACCAGCGGCAGGAGGTCGCTGATGACCTGCGACCGTTCAAAACGGTTGCAGATCATCAGCGATCTCTTGCCCGACGGTTGTAGATCATCAGAGACGTCTTACCGCTGCTTGGATCGAAGTGGCGCTCAAACACAAAACATTCGGGTTCCCTAGCTAGGTGAATCCCCAAATCCCCACCTCCCCAAATCCCCACCTCCCCAAATCAATAAAAATAGACCCGAGCTATGTATTATGGTTTTATTGTGTTCGTCCTTGTTCACCGGCCGCTCATCTACCTTCGCCACCGAATCCAATGGCTGGATTTAGCCTACCTGCTGGCATGTTCCCTGGCATTATTGTGTTCGTCCTTGTTCACCGGCCAGCCATTGGAGCCACCTCCTGTAGGACGGTGAACAATGACAACACAACGACGCTGTTGGAAACACAAGCCCTCAGGTAGGTTGAATCCAGCCACTGGATTAGGGTGACGCAATGATGAATTGCCGAGGAGGTGGGAGTGGTGGTGGTGCTGGTACGGATCGTGTGTTTCCTTCGTTTCCCGCCACCGTTTCCCGCCAAATTCCGCCACCGTTTCCCGCCACCGTTTCCCGCCAAATTCCGCCACCGGTAGTCTATAAAACCCAGTTGAAGGTAGGCATGGTACTCACTTGAGCGCAACCATGGTGTGCATTGGTCCTTGCGAGAAGTGTGTGTCCGGGTTTCACATTACCGCATCCGAGCATCTCGCCAGGCTTTCGAGCAATTTGAAGGTAGATGGTAGGGTAGTTCCAATAGAAGAAATTTTGCACACTGAGAGTCATCTCGCTTTGCTCGGGTCGAAGCTATGCCGTGATGGGTTTCCGTATAGGACCCCGCTCCAAATTCGTGCAGAAATGCTCAGGCTTCAAGATAAGTTTGACAAGAAAGTTACGAATAGTCCGTTCTACCGAACTGAAGCTGACCGTGATTCGTACGGTCGTTCCTGTCTCTGGATAGTGGACAGCGATGATGACGACGATTTCATGCCATCGTCAAAGGAAAGGAGGGTTGAAGCACTGAGCAAGAAGGCTGAAGCTTCGTCCAAGGGCAAAGGCAAGAAGGCAGAATCTTCGTCAAAGGGCAAGGGTGGCAACACGGCGGATAGGTAGAGTCTTTGTTTCACTTGTGTTGTATCGTAATTTGAAGTTGTACCTTAATTTGTTCTATCCAGTATTTAGAACTAGTGAAATTGTAACGTAGATGTCTAGTTGTATGTTATATCATCTCTGCATAAGACGGTGTTGCCCGAAGTACCTGGCTGAGAAGGAACTGGCGATTACTGAAAAATATCACCAATGGTATTAAATAATAGCAATAAACATCGAACAAGAAAGTATATAAGAGAAAAATGAAAAGAAAGAAAAATAGAAAGAAAGAAAAATGAAAAGAAAAAATAGTATGAATAAAAACAATTAAAAGAAAAAACAAATAGAAAAAAAAGAAAACGGCAGAAGTTCCTCCACGGCCACACCTGGACAAGT
This sequence comes from Poa pratensis, assembly GCA_947311845.1. Lineage (NCBI taxonomy): Eukaryota > Viridiplantae > Streptophyta > Magnoliopsida > Poales > Poaceae > Poa > Poa pratensis. Next base: position 100,244,466 of record CAMZMU010000128.1, on the reverse strand, counting down.
TCGTCCGAGCGCTAGGTAGGTATGGATGGATAGAACGGGAGATAGGACTCACTAGAAGCTGGCTTAGTAGTAGTGATCTCCTTGTCATTTGTATGCGTCTTAGTACTGGGTAGGTACTTCAGAGTTCAGTCTGAACTTTGTGTTAGCAATAGAATGCGCTGGCTAGCTGAGTTATCTGGAGTTGTGGTTTCCTCTCTGCAATGTAGTAGCAGTACTGTTGCTTTGTTAAATTACCCACGGCATTATTTTATAAAACAAAAAATGGTTTTGAATTAATTATTTAAATTCAAACATTTTTCATGTTCAAAATTTAGTGAGATTCAAAAATATGCAAAAGATAAAAGATAATGCATTTTTTAATTCAAAATGGCAAAATGGTTAATAGTTTGTAGAGTTAGAATAATTATTTTATAAAGCAGAAAATGTATTTGGAATACTTATTCAAATTCAAGCACTTTTCATGTAAAAAGTTTTCTCAAATTCATAAGTATGCAAAAACTGTTTCATTCAAATGTTCAAATATTTGAAATTGTGCTAGATCTAAAAAAAAAGTAAAAACCCGCGCAATTTTTGGGCCTTTAGTACCGGTTTTGCATACCAACCGGTACTAAAGCCCGTGCTGCGCGCGGGAACGCGAAAGGTCCTCCCAAACACTTTAGTCCCGGCCCGTGCCTCAAACCGCGACTAAAGACCGCCCTTTAGTCGCGGCTTGAGCCACGGGCCGGGACTAAAGGTCCCTCCAGTACTTAAGCAGTTCCCAATCTGGGACTTGGCCATTTTCATCGAAGAAGAAGGGCAGACCAGAGCAGAGCAGAGGAAACGCTGCCAAAATTTTCCGTCGCCAGCGCGGCCGTCCCCGACGCCGCTGCCGTCTTCGACACGGCCGCTGCCCGTCGCCGGCGCCTCCTCTCCTTCTCCACCGAGTCGGTCGTGGTAGGAAGGCCGGAATCCGGCGAATCGCGGCCCCTCCCCCAACTCCGGCCACCGCGTGCGTGCACGATTCCGTCGCCGGAAGACCTCCCCCGACCTCGTCGTCGACTCCATCGTGCTCAGGGTGAGATTTTGCATCCTCCAGTGCCTTCAATTCCACTTATTGCGCCCCGTAGCTCCGCCGCCGCGTTGCCCGTCGTCGGCCGCCGCCAAACATCGTCGCCGGCTTGCTCCGGCGACCCAAATTGGGCGGCGCCGCTACCAAATGGTTCCCTGCAACCTCCTATACGTCGCAGCGCGTTCGAATCATCCAGAAACGCGCGGATTCGAGCAATCTTTGATTAACCCGAAATTTGAAAATAGGGCTTTATAATTCTGTTTCTGTGCTGTAACTTTAATTCAAAATAAAATAGTTAAACTGCATGTTTGTGCAAACCAAAAATCACAGTGATAAATGAATGAGTTTAGAACCACTTCCAATTTGCAAATCTTAAAAATATTAATTTGTGTGTGCTTGATAATTACTGTACTGCCACTGGTATAAATCAAGAACTATTTTTTAACTTGAGAAATATGTATCCAAAATTTGTAAATCCAATTGTTCTGGAATGCCTGTGAGTATAGCTTTCTGTAGAAATTAGCCTCATATGTTTGTGATACATAGTTTTGAAATGGCATGTGTTGGTAGTTTAGACCAGTGGGGTTTTCTGGCATTTAATTAATTTTCTGTGAATAAGATTTTGGACTAAATCCAATTGCATTAGTTTAAAATATTTACATAGAACATAAACCTATCTTTGCATACCTTGTTGATGAACAGAACACCCTGGACTTAATTAATAAACTCTAAAAATGGTGTTTTCTGCCTATTAAAAGTGATAAAATAAATATTTGGTCCTTTATGAAATTGTTGCTATTCTTGTTTGTGAAATGGTTAGCTACTGTAGATCACTACATAATGTTGTTCTTAATATGTTAGTACTGTTAGTAATTATTTAAATAAAACCATTTGTGTAATGAAAACCATTTTATGTTGTAAGGTATGATAATTCATTTAAATAATTCATTTAAATTCTAGGACTAAGTAATTTTTAGTAATTGATTTGTAGTAATAATTTATAACAATTGATACTCATTTTATTTGATGCATTTTGAAATAATATTGTGTGCATTTTGCAGAAACTATGGATCCACCTAGTCCAACCCGCACCCGCAGAGACCTAATACAGGAAGAAATTCTCGAGAATATAATCAACGACGCCCCAGCTGCTGATCCAGGATCTCCGTCGTCGTATCTGAACCCCTCCGGGGATGGAATGGAGGTCGACCAAAGTGAGGATGAAGTCGACGGCTCCGATGATGGAGAAGGCGATAGCTCCGATGATGGAGAAGCCGGTGAACCCTTAACGAAGTCCGGCGAGGTAGATAGGAAGTTCTTCGGCGATCAGTAGATGCATTACTTGAGTTGTATATATATAAATTGACGAATGTTTCTTCTCTTAGGCCTCCACATCGAGCAAAAAGTCCAAACGAGGCCCGACCAAAAAGTTGGCCCCAACTACGCATTATACATTAGAGGTCATATCCGTTACGGGCGAACCGAAGGAACCCAAGAAGGCTGCCGCTGTATTTAGAAAACAATGCGGAGTGCTGGTTAGGGAGCACGTCCCGATCATCGTTCGAGACTGGAATAAGCGCAAAGGGGCGAACGATAGTGAGTATGTCGCCGAAAGGTACAAAAAGGGTCTTTGGAATGACCTCATGGCACATTTCACCCTGCCAGAATTTGAGGATCCTGCCGACACTGCAGAATTGAGGAAGACAGTCATGAAGTGGACTCTTAAGAAGATGGCCGAACTATTTCGGGTGTGGAAGAAAAGATTATGGCAAGAATATCAAGAGAGTAAGACTGCTCCAGTATTTGAAGGCTATCTAGCGAAGCAGGCGGATCACTGGAACGCATTTAAGAAGTACAAGGAGTCACAAGATGCCACTGCGATCTCAGCAAGGAACAAGAAAAATGCTGACAAGAAAAAATATCACCATAAATTGGGGCCAGGGGGCTACGAGACTGCCATGCCAAAGTGGGATAAAAAAGAGCAAGAGCTTCTTGCTAAAGGGATCCAACCAGAATGGATGCGCGACGAATGGGAATTGAGGGCAAGAAATTGGTTCCTTGCGCATGGGGGTTCATACGACGAAACAACAGGGGACCTTATTCCCAGTGACGGGATTAGGGTACCCAGGGAAAATTGGGTTAAAACGCTGAAAGAAATTAAAGAGGGGAAGTTAAAGTTCACTCCCGATAGAGAGAGAGACTTGCTGTCACTGGTCCTCGAGAATCAAGAAAAAGGAGGACGAACACGAGGCTTTGGCCCTTCCGTCCCATGGTGGCTTGGGTTTGCCAAAGACGTAGAAACTTACAGAAGCCGAGCGAGAGCAAAGAAGCGAAAGGAGGAGGAGGAGGGAGCCAAGTTCAACCAGTTGCTTGCCAAATTTAACCACCAGCAGCAGGAGCTTGACGAACTTAGAGCAGTAGTGCCCCCGCAAAATCCTGTACTCGATATTACCGCCGGTCCATCTCAGCGGAAAAGCAGCGTGGGTGACTCGGAGGTCCCGGCTGACGATGCACGGCGGATGATAGATGCCGGTCCCGGCTACCCCGTGGATGGAATCAAGGATGCAATATCTTGTGAGCTCCATCAGCAATTGAAGAACATATCCATGAAGGTGGCGGTCGGATATGCTTTACCTTGTCCACCTGACACACGCTGGCAAGACCGTGAGATTCCAGCTGGCTATGCTAAAGTCGTGGTGGATGAAATCGTACCGGGGTCTCATGCTATGGTGCTTGACATCCCTGGACCTGGAGATGAGAGGACACTCGGAGAAGTTGTGGGTGATACGATTCTATGGGACAAGAACTACATCAAGTTTCCAGGGTCGACGCCAAGGACAACACCGCCTTCGAGTCGTCGCAGGTCAACTAAACCTCCATCACCTCCAAGAAGCAGGTCAACACCCCATGACTACGACTACCACAGCGCGAGTCCATCTCGATCTCCGCCGCCGGACTTGGGTGGTCGACCGTCTTCGCCGCCGCCGGACTTGGGTGGTCGACCAACTTCGCCGCCGCCGGACTTGGGTGGTCGACCGTCTTCGCCGCCGCCGGACTTGGGTCGACCGTCTTCGCCGCCGCCGGACTTGGGTAAAAGAGCAAGCGGGAGCACATCAGGTGTTAGTGCAAGCGAGAACAGAAGGGACGTTCCCCAGCTCGGGGAACAGGCCAAACAATCGATCCCATCCCTCATGGTGTTATCCGAAAACGTTCCCCAGCTGGTGCTGCAGCAGGATATGGAAGAAGCTGCGAAGTTGGCGGCCTCTATGGGTGTGACTGTTGCTGAATTGCTAGGTTCCCAGGACTTGGGTCGACCGTCTTCGCCGCCGCCTTTGCCCGCTAAGGACAATAAGCGGAAGCGTGCTACGTCGATGAGTACTAACCGACGCAGCAGCCCAAAACGACAAATGTCTCCCCTCCCAAGAGTGCTGAAGAGAAAATCTAGTAAAAGAGCAAGCGGGAGCACATCAGGTGTTAGTGCAAGCGGGAACAGAAGGGACGTTCCCCAGCTCAGGGAACAGGCCAAACAATCGATCCCATCCCTCATGGTGTTATCCGAAAACGTTCCCCAGCTGGTGCTGCAGCAGGATATGGAAGAAGCTGCGAAGTTGGCGGCCTCTATGGGTGTGACTGTTGCTGAATTGATAGGTTCCCAGGACGACAATTTACCCAAGGCTGATGTTGTCACTAAATATGTCCTAGGGAAGCCTTTTGTCAGCGAAGAGAAGTTCACACAACTGCCAACACATATGCGGAATTTGCATGACTGGTACTTGCGAGCGGCAGACTCGGGCAGAATAATGATCGTGGCGAAAGTCCCACCTGAGTACTTCTTCCGACCCGAAGAGGTCCATGTTGAGTTTCCAGAACTCTGGCAGTTATACAATTTCGACGCCCTCGACAAATCTCTCATCAGTTGCTATTGTCTGTAAGTTGTTGAATTCATTGTCTACATATAAGTTGTTCAGTTTTTCAGTAGTTCAGTTCATTGCATGTAATTATCCTCATTATATCCTTCTATACTCTATTATGCAGAATGATGATGTAGGAATGTAAAAGAAAAAACATCTATAATGTTGGGTTCATTGACCCAGATAAAGTACATATACATTCGCTAACGAACAAACCCAAGGACACGGCGCATAACCTTCTAAGATTCCTAACGGAGCAACATTTCTGTGACCACATACTATTTCCTTACAACTTCTCGTGAGGGTCTTACTCTGTTCTACACATTTTGCTTACTCGATGTTAAGTGTAATTGATGAGTTACTGACGTATATAAACGTGTGCAGGTTCCACTATGTTCTGCTAGACATTCAAATTGATAAGGGATTAGTTGAAGTCATGGACCCATTAAACAGAGACCTGACAGGGATTAGCAACATGCAGGTCTTGCTCCAGAGGTAATTTTCGGGCTATATCGGTCTCTTTCGTTGATTTCATGAGATATCAGGTAATGAATAACTCATTCATTAATTAATTTTCTTTGCCGGGCAGGGTTTGGAAAGAGTTCAGGCGTGTGGTGCAGGGTTCCTTTACTGAGAAGCTGAAGTTTACTACGGTCAAGGTAAGTAGTACGAGATATGTCCGTGCATCTCTTTAATTATAGTTTCAATACAATTATGATGCTAGATTATTATTTTGATTGAATTCTATTCTCGTAAAGTGCGCGAGGCAGCCACCGGGGACGAATCTATGTGGATACTACGTTTGCGAGTTCATTCGCACGTTTACCACTGAGCACAACGACGTAAGCAATACATTCACAACATTATTTTAGTACCGTCACTTTTTGTTATCATGATTGATGTTCATATTGATATTCTTTTCTTATATAGTTCGACAGAACGCGGGAAGAACACCTACCAGAGCAACGCGTAATAGGAATTGCAGAGGAACTGGCGGGATTTTTGATGACAGAGATGATAGACAACAACGGAGAATTTAGTGTGAATAGGCCCTACTGATGATCCCCGGTCGTGTAATCGAATAGACGGGCTCTAGTCCCGGTAATTGTGATCTCCATGTAACTATCAAAATTGTATATATTTGTATATGCTCGATCGTAAGACAAGTTATCTTATATATATGCACGAACGTCCCGGTTTGCCCTTTAGTCTCGCTTGTACTGTCCCGGTTCGCGAGCCGGGACTTTATACGCGATCTCCTCCGAAACCCTGAAAAATGAGCGAAAAGGACAAAAACAGAAACCCTAAACCCCGAAAAATAATCGAAAAGAAAAAAAACCAAAACCCCCCTGAAAATATAAGCAATAAAAGGGTGAACCTTTTGTCCCGGTTTGTATTACAAACCGGGACTGAAGGTCCTCAGGTTTGCGCTCGCCTGTGTGCCCACGTGGAGACCCTTTAGTACCGGTTTTATTTTGGTACCAGTACTAAAGGGTTACCCCTTTAGTGCCGACCCTTTAGTACCAGTACCGGTTGTGCAACCGGTACTAAATGCCATCTACAACCGGTACTAGAAGTGAGTTCTCTACTAGTGCTATAATGCTCCGTCCTTATTATATACTCCTAAACTTCAGAAAACAAATCGAATGCCCGTATTTCATGCACTAAACATGGTCTGAAAAAGAATACCGGTGGTGGTTAGCATACCTGTGATTGTGAAGGCCGTACGGCTTTTAGGATTTGATCCAGGTGAACTGTGGTTTCAAGGTGGCTGATGAGTGGGAACAGTAAGAGATAGGAGTCTATTCTATTTTGTACAACACGAAACTGATCAGCCTGCTTCCGACCCATAAAGAACTGGTATACATAGTTGCTGTTTCGGCAGGATGCAACGAGCATGTAGGCTTCACGTAGGATCTCTTCGAGCACCTTCAGTGGGCTCCTTATCTCTGGCTGCTGCATCTTTTCAGAACTCTGCAGCTTGTTCAGGAGGTCGCCGATCATCTGCGCGCGGTGGACGAGCTGCTTGCAGGTCTTCTTGTTATGGCGAACCGTCTGAGCTGCCTGGACAATCATCACGACAAGCTTCACCGCATCCACCCCTGCAGGCTGCGCGATGTCCATGTCCTCTCTCCTTGATTGCACGATTAGCGATCAGATTTCTATGGATACATCGTCCTACAGGAACTAGAGAAACATTTGGAGAGGAAAACTATTTGGGCAGATGGATGATTAGATGGTATCCCCACCGTAGTCAATGGCCAGACTAGTGGTCCAATAAAAGAGAAAAACAAAGACCAGAAGCTTGAATTTTTCGTCCAGTAGAGTGTCCCACATGTCAGTTAACAGCTGCTTCGGGTGTCATTTCTTCAGAATGTTCAGTTAGGGATTCTGTCTTCGTGACAGTTAGTTTCTTTGCTCTTTTAGCTGAAAATAAACCAAGCTGCGACTTGGTCATTAGTTTGTTAAGTGGATAGATTAGCTTGGCGCCATGATCGGTCGTGGGATGGCATGACAGAAGCGGTCATGGCGGCATTGTAGGAGGCGAGTGGGAGACGTTGGGATGGCAGCGTTGTGCCCCTGCTCGTACCTTCTTTTTCGGTTTTCAGTTAGATGTAAGACTGAATAAATAGAGAAGAGAAAGACCAGAAAAGCTGTACGTTTTACACAGCACCAAAACCTTGTGTCGAACCTCTCTCTGATCTGAAATCCATCGCGTGAGTTAGAGCTAGATACTGACAAGTGGTATCAGAGCCTCGAGGGCTTTGGTCTCCTGTGATGTCGAGTGCAGGCAAGTCGAGGAGGGGGAACAGCGACGACGACGACAGCGGTGCCGATACTTCGCCGCGCTCCAGGACCCGGAATCCAACCGCAGACGGCCACGGGCGCGTGCTGGCGATGGGGCGGCAGTATGCACCGGTTGTGTCGAGCACCTCCAACGTGCCGCCACTCACGAGCTCCAACTACGCCGAGTGGAGCCTCCTGATGGAGGTGAGCTTCCAGGCGCGAGGCCTGTGGGCTGCGATCGAGGGTGACGAGGACCTCGACGACGAGTACGGCTACCGCAACGACCGCAGCGCGCTGGAACTGATCTACCGATCGGTGCCAGCGGAGTTGCTGCCCGTTCTGCGCAAGCACAAGACCTCCAGAGATGTCTGGGAGGCGATCCGCAAGATGCGGGCTGGACCGGAGAAGGTGCGGGACGCCAAGGCGCAAGGCCTGCGCTCCGAGTACGACCAACTCCGGCACAAACCTGGTGAGTCTGTTGATCAGTTGGCACTGCGCCTGACAGGACTGACAGCGAGACTCAGCGAACTCGGCGATCCCATCGACGAGAAGAGGGTGATGCAGAAGTGGCTCCGCATCGCCCCCAAGCGCTACTCCCAACTGGCCATCTCCATCGACAACCTTGTTGATCTGGACTCGACGTCGATCGAGGAGATCATCGGCCGCTTCAAAGCCGCCGAGGAGCGGTATGAGCAGTACGCTGAGGAGGCGGGCGGAAGCCAGCTGCTCCTCACAGAGGAGGAGTGGCGCGCACGAGCTGGACGTCGCGAGTCTGGCGGCTCGTCAGGCGGCGAATCCCGCGGCGGCAAGCAGCCGCAAGGCAACGGCGACCGCGGCAAGGGCGCCGCACGCGCCGGCCCCGGCGATCGCGGCAAGGGCGGAACACGCCGTGGCGGCAGCTGCCGCTACTGCGGCATCAAGGGCCACTGGGCCCACGAGTGTCGCAAGAAAGAGCGCGACCGAGCCAACGGCGTCGCGCACGTGGCCGAGGCTGAGGATGACGACGAGCCCGCGCTGCACATGGCACAGGTGATGCCATCGGCGGAGGACATCGCCACGTGCGAGGATGGAGACATGGTCGTCCACCTCCACGAGGAACGCGCCAAGGTGTGCCTCGGCGCTGAGGACGATGCCAAGGACCCCAAGTGGCACATGGACACAGGTGCGTCCAATCACATGACCGGCAACGCCACTGTCTTCTCCGAGCTGAATCGGAGTGTCACCGGCACCGTGCGTTTCGGCGACGGATCGGTGGTCGAGATCAAGGGACGCGGCACCGTGGTCTTCGTCGCGCATGGCGGCCGTCACCGCGTCCTTGCGAGGGTGTACTACATCCCTCGATTGCGCATGTCAATCGTGTCCGTCGGCCAGCTCGACGAGGTGGGCTGCTCCGCGCTTGTTCAAGGTGGCTTCATGGTGGTGCGCGACCGCCAGGAGATCCTCATCGCCAAGGTGCCAAGGACCGGCAACCGCCTGTATACCATCGAGCTGCAGATCACGCGCCCAATTTGCCTCGCGGCATCGGCGAGCGAAGATGCGTGGAGATGGCACGCAAGGTACGGGCACCTGAACTTCGACGCACTACGCAAGCTGGGACAAAGCGACATGGTACGCGGCATGCCCGCGATCGAGCACGTCAACCAGCTCTGCGACGGCTGCCTTATTGGCAAGCAGCGTCGATCCGCGTTCCCCACGGAGGCGAACTACAGGGCGAGCGATCGCCTGGACCTGGTGCACGGCGACCTCTGCGGCCCGATCTCGCCGCCCACCTTCGGCGGCAAGCGGTACTTCCTGCTCCTCGTCGACGACAAATCAAGGTACATGTGGCTGACTCTGCTGAACAGCAAGGACGAGGCGCCCGCGGCGATCAAGCGCTGGCAAGCTGGTGTGGAGGTGGAGACCAGCGTCAAGCTGCGCGTGCTCCGCACGGACCGGGGCGGCGAGTTCACGTCCACGGAGTTCGGGGAGTACTGCGCAGACCGCGGCGTGGGCCGGCACCTCACCGCGCCCTACTCGCCCCAGCAGAATGGTGTGGTCGAGCGCCGCAACCACGCTGTCGTGGGCATGGCACGATGCCTGCTCAAATCGAAGGGCATGCCGAACGAGTTCTGGGGAGAGGCGGTGCTCACCGCGGTCCATCTCCTGAACTGCGCGCCCACCAAGTCCGTGCGCGGCGCCGTACGAGTCGTGGCATGGACGCAAGCCATCGGTGAGCTACTTCCGCACCTTCGGCTGCATCGCGCACATCAAGGTGACGCGGCCGAACCTGAAGAAGCTGGATGATCGCAGCATCCGCACTGTCTTCATCGGCTACGAGCACGGCAAGTCCAAGGCATGGCGCGTCTATGATCCAGTGGCCAAGCGCGTGCACATATCGCGTGACGCCGTGTTCGACGAGGCAGCGAGCTGGAACTGGGAAGGAGAGAACAGTGGCAGCAGCTTCGTCATCGAGCCCACGTTCTCCACGCACTGGGTGCCTGACGAAGGAGCAAGCCGCGCTGCTGCCCCCGCTGGTCAGGGCAATAACGGCTCGCCCGTGGCGCCAGGGAATTCGCCATCGAGCACTGCGTTCTCTGAACCTGACGAGGACAACGCAGATGAGGAACAGAACAACGACGAGCCCTCAACGCAGAGTGACACTACTGCTGCACCGCCACGAAACCAGATGACGACTCGCGCTCGCGACGGCATTGTACAACCAAATCCACGCCTGAAGGACTATGTCCTGGTGATGGAGGATGGTGAGCTGCACCTGGGGGCTGGGGAGGAGCCGTCGACCTTCGACGAGGCAGAGCCACATGCGGCATGGCGTGCCGCGATGATGGACGAGCTCGCGTCCATTGAGGAGAACAGGACATGGACACTAACGACGCTCCCCGCCGGCAAACGCCCAATTGGGCTGAAATGGGTGTTCAAGCTGAAGAAGAACTCCGCCGGCGAGGTGATCAAGCACAAGGCGAGGCTGGTCGCCAAAGGGTACGTGCAGCGTGTTGGCGTGGACTTTGATGAAGTGTTCGCACCAGTGGCGCGCCTCGACTCCGTACGATTGCTGCTTGCCATTGCTGCTCGTGCAGGCTGGGACGTGCATCATCTCGACGTCAAGTCGGCATTCTTGAACGGTGAACTGGAGGAGGAGGTCTACGTCACGCAGCCGCCCGGCTTCGAGCGCGACGGCGAGGAACAAAAGGTGCTGCGCCTCTCCAAGGCGTTGTACGGACTTCGTCAGGCTCCACGGGCCTGGAACGCCAAGCTGGACACCACACTGGTGTCGCTCGGGTTTCAGCGCAGCCCGTCAGAGCACGCTGTGTACATGCGCTGCGACGGCGACGAGCGCCTGCTCCTGGGCGTGTACGTCGACGACCTCATCGTCACCGGCTCGAGTGCGGTCGCCATCGCACACTTTAAGGAGCAAATGAAGAGCACGTTCTCCATGAGCGACCTCGGACGCCTGAGTTATTACCTCGGCATCGAGGTACACCAGAGCAGGGACGCGATCACCATCAAGCAGGCGACGTACGCGGCGAAGCTCGTGGAGAAGGCCGGGCTAGCAGGGTGCAATCCTGTGCATATCCCCATGGAACCAAGGCTGAAGCTGAGCAAGGAGAGCACGAACACGCCGGTCGACATCAAGCTCTACCGCAGCATCGTCGGCAGCCTGCGCTATCTGGTGCACACACGGCCCGACATCACATACGCCGTGGGGTACATCAGCAGGTTCATGGAGGCACCTACGACGGAGCACTGGGCTGCTGTCAAACATCTGCTCCGGTACATTGCTGGAACACTGCACTTTGGGTGCAGGTATGAGCGGAGCACAGGGGAGTCGCGACTGATGGGCTACAGCGATGCTGATTTCGCCGGCGACGTCGACGATAGGAAAAGCACCTCATGCATGGTGTTTGTGCTTGGGGGGAACGCGATCTGCTGGCAATCACAGAAACAGAAGGTGATAGCGCTCTCGTCGTGTGAAGCTGAGTACATTGCGGCTACCACGGCGGCGTGCCAGGGTGTCTGGCTCCGGCGAATGCTCGGCGAGCTGCTCGGGGAAGCTGGCAGCGCGGCAACTCTCTACGTCGACAACAAATCCGCGATCCAGCTCTGCAAGAACCCTGTCTTCCACGACAGGAGCAAGCACATCGATACTCGTTTTCACTTCATCCGCGAGTGTGTGCAGGACAGCAAGATCGCCGTTGAGTACGTCCACACCGGCGAGCAACTGGCGGACATCATGACGAAGGCATTGCCGAAGGCCAAGTTCCAGGAGCTGCGTCAGAAGCTGGGCGTGATCGACATCAGCAGCTGATTATGGGGGAGATTGTCAGTTAACAGCTGCTTCGGGTGTCATTTCTTCAGAAAGTTCAGTTAGGGATTCTGTCTTCGTGACAGTTAGTTTCTTTGCTCTTTTAGCTGAAAATAAACCAAGCTGCGACTTGGTCATTAGTTTGTTAAGTGGATAGATTAGCTTGGCGCCATGATCGGTCGTGGGATGGCATGACAGAAGCGGTCATGGCGGCATTGTAGGAGGCGAGTGGGAGACGTTGGGATGGCAGCGTTGTGCCCCTGCTCGTACCTTCTTTTTCGGTTTTCAGTTAGATGTAAGACTGAATCTCTACTATAAAAGTATGCAGTGTCCTGTCTTCTGCCAGCGACGGACGAAACCTCTACGTCGTACGTCGTGCCACTTTTGCAGAAAACCCCCTATCGATTATGAAAATCAACCCGCAGTACAACCCTAATCTACCCACTCCACCGGATCCAAATCGCCTGGCCTCCTCGCCCATCCTCCGCCGCCACCACCACCGCGCCATCCCAGGCCGCCTACGCGAGCTCCTCGGTAAGCAACGCCCACCACCTCCACTCCTAGCCACCAGCGACCCCCTCCCCCGAGCTTCCCTGGCCGCCACTGCCGCCGGCGCCAGCGGTGGCGGCGGGGACTGGCCGTTGAAGGTGGCCGGCGAGGTCCCCCTTTGCGCGGAGGCGTGCATCATCTCTCCGGCGAAGCCCAACCACTCCCCTGCCTGCCACAACACTCCACCGGTGGAGCCCCTCCCCATCCCCTGTAGAACCGGCGCCGCCCCTCCCCTTCCTTGCCTCACGACCGGCGGCGCGCGTCCCTCCCTGGGACGAGTCTCCCCAACGGGAGTCTACCACCTCGATCTGTTCATCCGTGCGTGCTGACCATGGTCCTTCCCCATGAATGCCTCAGTAAGGGCGTCTCTGGTCACCACGGCACACCACATCCGAGAGCTGTACAAGAAGGTCGAGGGCGATGTGCAGGGCGAGGCTACCTACGCAGGTTTTCTTTTTTCATCTTCCTTCCGTTGACCTTTGGGCCTGGACAGGGCAGCCACGGTAGGTCCGTTGGAGGTGGCCGATTCCCACGCATCCCATTCATCCTCCTACTACTCACGTTCTTCTTGGTGAATTTCAGCCTCTGCTCTTCTTACGATCCGCTATCCTCGGTAAAGGGCTCCTTGGGGCCATTAGGTTGAGTCAGCAACGATGAGGCTAATGGACGCCACCAAGCTCTTCCCGGTAAGCATCTTCAGCATCAACTAGAAAGGGGCGCAGAGATTCAGTGCATATTTGTTCAAATGTTGGTCATGTCTGAACGGGAGTCATCTTACATAATCTCATGGTGTATTATTTGAATCTAAGTTACATATGCAAATATATATATACACAGTCTTGGATGGTACTTTGTGCCATGGATGCTTATACCGTTTATTAATATTATCTCTAGCTCCCGGTTCTAAGTCGAGCGGTCATTTTCAGATGGTATATGCAAAATCTACCGTGAGGCCAAGATGCAGCAGGAGATCTGCAGAGTGCAGAGACGATCACGGTAAGGATAGCTAGAATTTGGATTCAATGATGCTTACCCTTCCCTTCAGTTGTTAATTAGCTATTGCTCTGTACGGCTCTGATAGAGAATTAATAAATACCCTTCCTTTTCTGAATAAATAGGCATTGCTCCATGACACGTAGATGCAGTGGAGGTCACTATGCATATAGCTTGGGGAAACAAGTTTTTGGATTGGTTCAGAAATTATTAGCTGTTAACATTATTCCAAAAGTTGGGAGTCCATGTCAAATAAATCTGTACCTTAATCGTTTGCTTATTGATCATGCGTTTTCATCCCAGATTTCATATACAGAACAAATTGGTTTCATATAATTGGCTTTGTCTCATAGACCTCTTCTAGCAACTAATGAGTTATACTTATGAGTTCTGTACCAATAGAAGAGCTGTAGTTTGTACTTTGATAAGTGTGTGTTTTCCTCCAGTCGACGTGCTTGCAATTCTGCAGTCTGTGAGCTTGCAAAATTTCTGGGTGGACTCTGCCCCCAGTTTTTTTGTAACCAACATTAATTGTATTAGTGAATCTAATGTTCTGGTTGAGTAATGGGATGCTATGTTCCAATAAAAAAAGTGTTCCGTACCGATCATAGCTGCTGAAATAAATCTGCTTTGCTCTAGAAATTAAATTTTCGTGTGACGCGATGTCTTTCCAGTATGTCCAAGAACCAAAAATAAAACTGCTAATGATTGGTTGTGGCACCTCTTGAACTGAAATTGGATGCAGATATATGTGTTGTGCTATTTGTCTCGAGTAGCTTGTTTTATGTAATTTTCAGAGTAAGAAAGAAGTATTTCGCTTTTGATTTGTGAACTAATACTTTGATTCAGGATATTAATCTCCTGATTGTACATGAGATTGGCACGTTCTGTTCTCCAGTTACATAATGCATTATTGGTTAGTTGTGGGATTAGATTGATGTATATTGAAAGTTTTACCATATTCATCTATGGTTAGTCAAGATCCATTTCTTTTTTACCTGAAATCTGGGATGATGAATATGATATTAACCTACCTCTGAACCGTGTAGGTTTATCAGGTGCACTAATGCTCTGAATGAGTTGCTCCCTGAGGTTTTGAGGTGAGCAAATTGTCTTTAAATTGAGCATTCATTTCGTGGTTTTCATTCCATCGATTGGTTCATTGCATGTACAACTATTTTCATTGCTTCTCATGCATTTGTTAAAATTTAGTAGGGTATTCAGCTGATTTATATCCAGCGTGGCCCCTTTCACGCTGCTTTCTGTAAAGTGCATTTGAGCTTAAGTGCAATCTCTGATGTTAAAAAAAAAACCTGAAACATTTGGGACCATTTACAGAAAAATGTATTGCTGCCGTGATTGCTATATGTACATCTTTCTACGGTGACATGGTTAATGGATGTCCCCATTCATATAGGATGGAGCATTTCCTTTTCCGTTGCCATGTAAACACAGTTTTGCCATTTCAAAATATCCAGTACTAAACTTATTTTGTATCATTTCTTAATTATTGTTTACCTATAAAATCAGGCTCGAGTGGGAATGCTATCCTGATAATATTTGGCTTTTCAGGTAACTTTCTCATGTTACCTTCCTACGAAATAATCAAAAAAGTAAAGGTCGAGGCTATTCTCATCGGTATGCTGTTAGTCTTGCGATGGTTATGTTACATAGTTCTCTGATTTTTTGGTTGTACAAATTTCATATGAAATGGATGAAAATTCCATAGGTATATGTGGCCGACTTGGAGGATCTTTCAAATTTTATATTGGATGCATGCCAGGAGGCGACTTATACATGAAAGGATTAAGACTAGAAGAAGTGCTCAAGAGGGTTGCTAGCTCTCTTTTTTTATTAATCTGCATGGTGTTGGATGCAAGTCGGATATAGATTTTCTGTTTTTATAATGGCTTCAGGATCTTGCAGATGGTACCAGTAGCCCAAAGTTCTTCAATATTATGTTCAAAATATTAATACTATGGTCTGTAAATTTCAGTATGTGATTTGTATACTATGAATAGCTATTCGAATGTATGTTTTTTCAGAGGTTTTACATGTTTTCATGTAATCATGTCTCCCCCTTCTCCCTTAATTATGCTCTAGAATTATCGTTTTCATATGATATCCTTGTGCAAATGGTCCATAAATACTCTTGATGTAGATAGCACTTGGTACTCATGCATGGTTTATCAATGTTGATCATGGATCCAAACTCAGGTTTTCATCAGGAAAGATGTATGTTGTGATATATGATAGGGAGCCTTGAACCATATCATGGAGGAGAACAAATCCTGTCAATTGTCTAATAAGCATTTGTAAACTTAGTCATTGTGTAATCAGTCTATAGGAGTCATTGAGTACAGAACAAGTAATATTTTGCGGTGAAATTTTAATTCAGGTCACACTACTCGACAAGCTGGAAGCAAGCTGGTTTCCAGGGTCGCTATTGCCGTCTCCTGAATCACAGATGTCCTAAGCCACCCGCATCACCTCTGTTCTCTGCCTATTCATTTTTGGTTGTAGAGGAGAAAGCAGTGACAACCAACGTGGTCGGTTACATGGCGTGCAAATTGAATTTCAATTTCGAGCAGTATAGGTAGACTGGTCGTCCTCTGTGCTCCAAGGACTCCCTTAAATCTTTTGGTGTTTATTATGTGGCTATTGCTCATATGTAGTTCTTCATGTTTATTCCGTTGATTGAATTTAATCGTGGGAGCTTGATTGGGAGTCAGCATAGACAACAGTCAGTTTGCGGCTGTTGCAAGTCGGCATAGATACCAGTCGGCTTGCGTCTCGGAGGGAGTCAGCATAGACAATAGTCGGCTTGCGTCTGGGAGTTGGCATAGACAACAGTCGGCTTACGTCTGGGAGTCGGCATAGACAATAGTCAGTTTGCGTCTTGGAGGCGTCCTAACTATGGGAGTCGAACAGTTGGTAGTTGGTACAGCCGGAGCCGGACGTGGAATGCCAGGCTCCAATGCCTCGATGACGTGTGTCATCGACATTCCCCAACTGCGTGTATAGGGTTTGATCGCAAGTTAACTGTACATATATATGATGGTGATCTTGGTGTTATGATGGCGCGTACATTTTGTATTACATAGCACGTATCCCAACATGGTATTATTTTATAAGTTTATTATTTTGTCTCCCATAAGTTTATTATTTTGTCTCCCGTGGCAACGCACGGACATTGTACTAGTAAATAGAGAAGAGAAAGACCAGAAAAGCTGTACGTTTTACACAGCACCAAAACCTTGTGTCGAACCTCTCTCTGATCTGAAATCCATCGCGTGAGTTAGAGCTAGAT
This sequence comes from Poa pratensis, assembly GCA_947311845.1. Taxonomy (NCBI): domain Eukaryota; kingdom Viridiplantae; phylum Streptophyta; class Magnoliopsida; order Poales; family Poaceae; genus Poa; species Poa pratensis. The sequence continues at coordinate 100,227,568 of CAMZMU010000128.1, read as the reverse complement.
ACTGACACCACAGTCGCATGAAATTCAAGTATACGATGGTGACCCTTTGGGAACCAGGAAAGATCCGACATGGAGTTGCTATCGGGAATGTCAGTGAAACAAAGACGTGCCGTTTTCAACACGGTATAGAAACGGCACAATGCTTATAGCAATCTAGTAATAAACTAACCCCCGGCCCAGTGAAGCTGCGAACAATAGAGTCACAGTCACGCAAAGCCTCCGAAGTCCGATCTGTGACAGGGTAGGATGGAGCTCACCGGTGCCACGCGGGGATCCTTTCAGTAACTGGTGCTCGTCGCGACACGGCATTCCCAGACGCACCTTTGGCTGGCCTTCTCGCGCGCAGGGTTGGAGACGCCACCGAAACGCGCTCACACTGTGTCGGAAACTTCGGCGGCATTTCCACAAACAGGTGGTGGATGCGTGCAGCGCGCCCTAGGCTAGAGCCTAGAGGCCAGACGCTTGTGCTCTGTTACTTGTGCAAGCACATGCCCGTCTCACCATCTTCCCTTTTAGGCCCCGCTTGGTTGGTTCTATTTTAGCCAAAACGATCGTTTAATTCCACGGAGGTGTCCAGGTCCCGTAGAAAATACTGCTGGAGCGCCGAAAAGTTTACGGCTCCGTATTCTGGCCAAGCAATCCAATCGGGGCCTTAGACTTGTAGCTCATGACATGCGTTTGGTGGTCGATTTCGGAGCTGCGGGAGGGAGATGGCGGACAACAAGTCCTCCAGGAGTGGAGTCACCCAGCGAGGCACAACCGCACAAGCTGACCAAGGCAGGTCCACACGTCGGGGACTCGGAAGAGAAGTACTAGTAGTAGGATAAAAGCGTATGGATCAGTGGCTGTTATCTTTACCTAATAATAAAAGCAGGAACGTTTCTTACTTCGTCCGTTTTGGTTTCTTGTCGTCCGTCGTGCGTGTAGCGTTGGTTTCGTATGTCGCACCACCCTCGCTCGCTCGCGTGATCAACCTTTGACTGCCGACTCGATCAGATCTGTGTCCCGATTGGGAAAAAAAAACACTTTGTTCCTAAATCACGATCACATCGCATCGTTTTTTCCGTTTCCTACGTCGTCCTTCACGATCACGATCGATTTTACGTGTCGACCCTATCGATCCGGACTCTAAATCAAGGTGGAACACCCTTCCCATAAATACGTCTACCGAGAGCGTCGAAGCAGGGCAGGCAGCCGTCGAAGCAGGGCGCGGATGCCATGGAGGAATAACCGAGCCAAGGTTAACGGCGACGAAGCCACACCGAGATCTCGCATGAGGAACAGCCCACAACTCCATCGAAAACCGCCGCTGTCCGTCCTTCCTGTCGAGTGTCGTCGCGAGCGCCGTTCAGAGATTCAAGCTGCCATCGTCCTCCTTTGCAGCGGACATAATCATGAGAAGGTGTTCCTCACCGCAAGGAACAAAACAATCAGCGCCGGGCCTTCGTGGTCAAGGACCGGCTGCGAGTCAGGGGACCTCCACAGCTCAAGAACCAACGAGACAAGTGACCTCGGAGCTCCGAAAATCCTATCTTTCTTTGCGCACCGGCGACAAAACAAATGGGGAGTCAAAAGACGAGCGACGGGACTCGCTGGTCGGGAACCTTGGAGCAAGCCAATGGTCTCAAACTCTCAATGATCCACGGCCTAGAGGTCATGCCGCTACCATGGTTTGCTGCCTGTCAGCGGAAGAGAAGAGATCATGCTGTTACTGAGTGCTGCTATGCCGGTTTCGTCATGCCATGACAAAGTTTTGGTCCATGCCACTGATTGTGCATCAGGCGATCAGCTTGGCATGCCATTTAGTGTGCAGCTGATGCGGGGAAGAAAGATGTTGGCGTTACTGGAGATGCAGGCCTCTGAACTTTTCTTTCAGGATTTTTAGTTGTTTTTCGCAAATAGAGGATCTAACCGAGCGAGTCTTGCCAGGGAATGGATGCAGCAGACAGCAGCATGGAGGGACTGTACGCGAGGAATCGGTTTGGGGCGGCAACCAACGTCTGTCTCGTGGTGCGTAGTAATTTCAAGTTTGTTTCATCTAACACAAAAGTAGTACAAAACTACTGATGGCATGGGAGCTTTCACAACTATACGTATTCCAGCTTTGGAGGAGAAATCATGGTTTTCAGGTGGTTCAAGAATTGTCACCTGTACCATACAATAAGATGAGCAATTTGATCTGAATTGCACTTACAACTTACTCCTGTAGTTTTGAACCGCTACTTAGATTTCATATGTTCAGTGGAAAGTGGCTTATGCATAAGTGAATTTTGATACATCTTCTCGATTAACGTCTATTTTCTGTCGACACTGGTAAATTGGATGGAGCTGTTGGAAAGAAGTCAGTATCCAGATTATCCCAATGTATCTAACAATTTTTTAAACAGTTTCACATATTGCCAACCGATCCTATGTACTTTTAAGGATTGAAGCAGTCCCAAGTCTTCAATGTAGAACCTAGCTTATGACATTAGTGCTCAATTCCAATTAATTATAACGGCTTTTCTATATTCCATGTGTGGGCCCACGACATGTTCAGTAGGAAGCAATGGACGGGTAGTTTTTCTCCCGTTGCAATGCACGGGCATAATTGCTAGTAATTACTAACTATATTAAGGACACCGGCTTTCGCGACCGGAGAGCCGCCCGGTCACTGTAGCTGCTACAGTGTTAGCTACTGTTGTACACTGTAGTATCCTGCAGTGATTCAATCCGAGCCGTCCTCCGCCGATCGAACGGTCTGCAGGACATGCCCGTGACGTCTTTGCAAAAAAAAAACCTCGCAGATCGCGACACTGCCCCGCAGCCCTCGCTTCACCAAAAGGAAGGACCAAAACGCAATTTTGAAGAAACACAAGGACCCCGTCGTAAAACTACACGCACTCCCCCCTCTCTCCCTTCTCGCTCCCGCGCGATCCCGCTGTCGCCGGCGACGCCGACGCGCCGCCTCGCCGCTCCGGTCCTCCCCGTCCAGATCGCCGCACACGGAGACGTCCGCCGTCGCGCGCTCTCCCTCCTCGCCCACTCTCGCATGCCGGAACAGCGCGAGCTCGCCGCAATCGACGCCGCCCTGGTCGCAGGCCGCCGCAGCGTCCGCACGCCGCCGGCGACGCTCCGGCATCCCAAAATCGGCAGCGTAAGTTATGATGTTGAAACGAATCTGAATTCTCACCTTCACTTCCTCTGTATCCTCACCTAGCTAGCACTTCTCCTTCCCCACCTCGATCTACTTTTCATCCCAAATTCTCTGCTGCTCTACACCCGATCCAACGCCGATCAACCGGTCCACCACAATACTCCGATAATAGAGTGGGTCAGCGACAACAATTTAGTTTTCAGGTAGTGACACTGCACTTTTCGAGCGTGCTTAACGAAAACTATTTTTCTAGCGTGCTTGCCATGTTTTTTTTAATATAAAGGGTACATATAGTCGCCAAGTCAATCAGCTCGTGGCAGTGCCGAACGCGTAGCCCAAAAGGTGTCAGGTGTATTGCTATGTATTGACAGCTTTTCCTCACTTCCTGACATGGTATTTCTTTTCCTAATCTCAACAGCTTTTTTTTGAGAGAGAGAAAAAACAGTCAGATTTATTGCGTCAGCTTTATTGGGAAACAGATAGAGTGGAATCACCCATTAGAGCATCTCCACCGGGGGCATCCAAATGACCCCCAAAGGCCCATTGAGGGTCCGGACGGCCAAAAACGCCTCCAGCGGCACCCCCAAAGGGTCACCCTGAGTAAAAACATGTCCGGCACCCCCCAAGATGCCTCCAAGTTTGGAGGGCCTCCTGGGGGTGCCGGACACTGCCAGGACATGGGCTCTGACAGGGGTGGTCCGTCCGTCATAGAGACAGCGCCCGCCTGGCCATGGGTTTAAGGCGTCTTGCAAGAGGTCGTTCCGCCCGCGTTAATGGCGACGCGTTTCCGCAGGCGATGAAGGGACGGGACGGCGATGCGTCTCCCGCACGCTTCACAATTACGGCGGCGCCTGCTGAGCGCCCAGCCTTTCCCGGCTTCCCAAGTGGCGCAGTGGCGGAGACGTGTCGCCGCCATTAACTCCGACGCGACGCGTGCTCACCCACCCGGCGCTTCCCGCCTAAGCCACCGCTTCCCGCCTCGGTTTCCCGCCGAGACATTGGGCTGGCTATAAAGAGGCCCCCGCCGTGCAGCCATTTCACCACACCAGCACCGACGCTCGCCGGTAGCCATTTGAGGACATAGTCCAGCCGTAGCCAGTTGAGCACATAGCCATGCCTCGCCGCCTCGCCGCCTCATGGGCCACGCTCACCCAGGCAGCGCGCCGTGCTCACGGCATATCGTATGAGGAGGACGCCGCCGCCGACGAACAGCCGTTCGACTGGGCGGATGTGGACGACGTCGACATCGACGAACAGGAGGAGCAGGAGCCGTTGCAGGACCCGTACCCCGACCAGGAGCCGCCGCCGGAGCTCGACGAGGTGCCGTCGCCGCAGCAGGCGCTCTCGCCGCCACTGTGGCCTGACCAGGTGGTTGCCGCCAACTCGTTCGAGAGCTGGCGCAACCAGCAGGCGAGCCGCCAGGTCAGGCTCAGCTACGAGGTGGCTGGGGACGCCGTGGAGGCCGCCATCATCCAGGCCTCCATCGCGACCGCGCAGCGCGACGAGCGGTGCCGCGCCTTCATGGCGCCGAGCGGGCGGCGTACGAGCAGCGCAACGCCCAGGCGGAGGAGCCCACGCAGCTAGCGCTCATCGCCCAGGCGGAGGAGCTAGCGGATGCGGCCTCCCGGCTGCGCGCCGAGCGGGAGGCGCACGAGGAGCTCAACCAGATGCGTGCGGGGAGGCAGGCTCGCGCGAGGCTGGCGCAGGCTGAGGACAGGGATGCCATGCGTCGGGTGGCGAGTCAGCTCCGGCTGGAGAGGCGTGTGCGCTCCCGCTTAGCCCACCAGAAGGCTGCGCACGACGGCGAGGCTGGCCCGAGCGGCGGCGATGCTGGCCCGATCGGCGGCGTTTAGATTAGGCTTACGTTTAAGTTTTAGTTTAAGTGTCTATGGTTTTAGTTTAACTATGTAACGTGTTAGTTTAAGTTTAGAACTTTTATCGGTTTAGTTTAAATTTGTATCTTTTTAAATTAGTTCGAAAGCCGCGGTCGATACAAGTACCGCCCGCAAGGTGTTCGATCATTTGCTCGAGTTTGGGGTGCGCCGCTGTGGGTGGCCTCCAAATCTGGGGCGGACACATGTCCGGCACCCCCAATTGGGCCTCCATTGTGGGGTGCCGAACACGAATTTGGAGGCCCCCGGTGGAGATGCTCTTACATCGTTACTGGCACACGGAGGCACCTCATACCCCCAGTTATATCTGGCCATGACAAGCCCGACGGCCCGGGCCAAAATTTCAGGGCATGTGTTTGTCTGGGCTTTGTCCATGGGCTAGGCCTGGGCCTGAGATTTTGGCCCGGAGGTCGCATGGGACTAGGCTTGAGCTTTGCATATTGCCGTTTTCAGGAAGAGACCCGACCCGAGGCCCAAAAGCCCGATGGGATTTTGCAGTCACGGTGGGCTTGGGCCTCAAATATAGACCCGAAGGTTGGATGGGCTTGGGCTTGGTATTTCGTCCGTGGCTTTGTTAGGTCAGACCGAAGCCCGGCCCATGGCCAGGTATGCTCCCAGTTGATGGAGGAAATTACATTGCTTTTTGCACCTTCCTGTGCTATCGCATGTGCAGCTTGATTCGAAACTCAGCTTGCTGAACTTATCAGGTGTTGTAATATACTCCCTCCATAAAAGGATGTCTCAACTTTGACGATAGACTCTACTACGGTAGACTCTAGAGTATTCTAAGAGAGTGGAGTCTGTCTTAGTATAGTAGTGTTGTCCTACTAGAGTCTAGAGTGTTGTACTCCCTCTATACTCGAATGAGTGTATATCTAGGTCAATTTTTAAAAACTTTGACCAACTTTATAGAAAAGAGTATTAATATGTGTGACATCAAATTCGTATATTTTAAAACTTCATTTCAAAATGTATCTAGTGATATCAATTTAGCATCATAAATGTTTTTCTTTTTTACGAATGGAGCACTATAAATGTTAGCACTTTTTCATATAAAGTTGATCAAAGTTTAATATGTTTGACTTATCATAAAAGGCATAAGTACACTTATTCGTGTACCGAGGGAGTATAAGCGAATATGAGTAGAGATTTCTTGCACCCGAGCTCCAGTGCTCCTGCCACTATAAAAAATTCGAAAACTAAATTTAAAAGTTTCAAAAAATTCTGAAAAAAATCATGCATATTCTTGATGATGTACCTTGTAGACGTGCAAAAACACAAAGCCAAAAGCTATATATTTCAACCTACACAAAAATGACAAATTTACATATCTTATTATAGTTAACAATGCATAGTTTCAAAACTCCCCATTTTGTCATTTTTGTTTTGACTATAATATAATGATTATGCATTGAGATTTTGCACGTGTGTAGTATACATCATTAAGAACACGCATGATTTTTTTCATATTTTTTGAAACTTTTGAATTTATTTTTCTATTTTTTAAAGGGCAGGAGCACTGGTGCTCGGATGCACGAAGCACTTTCCGAATATGTGTGCCTAAGTTGAGCTATATATAGGTGGACGGCGGGTCGCTTCGTATGTGTTTCTTTTGTTCAGCTTGTATGGTTTTTGAAACCGGTTTCCCTTATAAACTGGGTCAATTATTTTCTATCTATTCGAGCGGTGGTATGACCACCTTATCCTCAAAAAAATTAAATCTGAACACCCAGCTCTCGCGGCTACAACTTCGCTCAGGGGTCCTAGTAATGACTATCCATCCTCCCTGATCTTGTCCAAATACATAGGCCCCACCAATATTCAATTTGATAAATCCATGAGCTACTCGAGAGTAGAGAACTACCGTAAGGAAGAAAATCCTACTATATATAAAAGCATGTCAGATTCAGCCCCCAATCCGTCTTCCACGTCACCCAATTAGTTTTTGTCGTCCGATCAAGCCAACCGACGGTGCAATCACTTTAAAAACGGTGCGAGCTAGTATTATTGTAGCAGCGGGTTTCTACCAATCAGCGTTCGCGCACGCTTTTTGGGCGCGCCAGCTTTACGAAAAAGAAACCGCAACTTCTCGAAAAAAAACCCGCAGTCCACGTTTCACCACTGCGAGGGACCTCTGCGCAAATTCACGAAACCGCAAGGACTTTTTTGCGAAACCGTCCGCAGACCTCCCCGCTCTCTCCTCCCGCGAACCCGACCTCGGTGGCGCCGCCGACGCCGCATGCCGTCGTTTCGGACCTCCCCGTTCAAATCGACGAGTACGAGCATCTTCGTCGTCCCCTCCTCTCCGTCCTCGCCGATTTTCGCTTGTCGGGACGCCTTCTGCGCGTTGGAATCGCCGCCGCCGTGCCCGCGGGCCGCCGCCGCGTCCGCGCGTCTCCGGCGAAGCTCCGGCGACCAATACGCGGCGGCGCCGCCACCTACGGGTAGCACGCGTCGAGCCGCATCCATTGCGTCTATCCGCGCCTCCTGGGTCGCCCTGATGCGGCTCCGGTGAGGTCAACGCCGCCGCGGCAGTGCAACCCTAGCTCGCGCGGAGCGTGACGTCACCGACGACGTCACGGACGGTCCCACCTGCCAGTTACCATTTTTTTTTTAAACTGACCTGTGGGACCCACGTGCCAGAAATTTCGTAATTACAATTTTTTTACTAAAATCCAAAAAATTTCATATCTTCCAAACTACAATTCAAAAAAATACAAACAATTTATCCAAAATTATAGAAAAATGCTAACATTTATATCTTCCAACCTACAATTAAAAATAACACTTACAAAAAAAAATTTAAAAAACTTATATCCTCCAAACTACAATTTAAAATAATATAAACAGTATGTCAAAATTTTCTAAATTTAGCAAACTATCAAACTTTTCGCATAAAAAACATTCTAAAATTCAAAATAAAATACCTTCTAATCTACAACTCGAAATAAAAATTATCAAAAATGTTAGAACTAAAAAAAAATTAATCTACATTTCAAAATAATGTAACCACCATACCAACAATTACAAAAAAAATACTAAAATTCAAAAAAAAACATATACTCCAGTCCACAATACAAAATAGCAGTTAGAAAAAAATACTAAACCACAAAAAAAACATATTTTCCAATATAAAATTCAAAATAATACAAACAATATGACAATATTTTCTACATCACACTTTGACAAAAATTGTTCACCACATCTCTTCGTCTTAACCACAATTTCCCGATGATAGTCATATACTGAAGCATTTTCAACCCAAATTTCAATTAAAGGCCTAAAAAAAGGTCCTTTCAGATCTAACCATTTTATGAACGTGAAAATAATTCAGATCTTAATACGTTTTTGCTCCAACCAATTTTAAAACAACCAAATTTTACAATCTAAAACATTTTTACAACATAAACTTTTCAAAAATTACAAATCGAAACATTTTTACACCGTAGACTTTTAAAAATTACAATGATTTTTCCCATTTGAGCAATCTCTAGAATCCAACCATTTTTTATCATAAACTTTCCCAATTACATTTATTTCCAAACTTACACAATATTAGAACGCCGCTAATTTTTACCTATTTTCCAAACTTATTTCCTAAATTGTATTCCTCACCTTTTAATAAAATTGTTACACTCTGATAATAACATAAAAATACGAAGCTCCTCACATTTTTTATTTTAATTTCATAATTTTTTTTACCATTACAACAATTAGGAAAGCTTTACAATTTTAGACAAAATCCTACTTATTTAAACATGATATTCACGTCAAATACAAAATTTCAAAGAACAAACAATTTTTTACAATAAACTTTATTTACATTATACCAACTTCCAAACTTGCACAATTTTCAAATGTGAACATTCCCAAATTTGAACTATACCACACAAGCATGCCACAAACATTTGGATAATTCAAAAAATGCCTTCCAAATCTACCCACTTTATAAATGTAAAAATGATTCAAATCTAAATAACTCCTCAATTTGATAAAATTTCGCAAACTTCACAATTTTTAACCCTAACCTTTCTTCACATTTCAAAAAAATTCAATTCTTCACAACTATTAAATATCAACATTTCCAAATTTGAATTTCACCAAACATGCGCGGCATTTGCCGCGCTAAGATCCCTAGTATAGTAGAACAACTAGAATTAGCAAGCAAGATAATGCTGATGGCCCTGGTATTTTTGGTGATTATCTTGGTGTACGAGTTTTTCTTGAAGCGAGGAAACATCTCCCTCGATTTGTCTCCATCGTCGGAAAGATAACTGCGACTGCTGGCGCCTGGTTGACGGGAGAGTATTTGAGGATGATGATGATGATGGTGATGATGAGTACTTCCCCGACAACGGCGCCAGCAAAAGAGCTTGATGGCGTGAATCACACGTTCGTTGGGAGACCCCAAGAGGAAGGTATGATGCAGTTCAGCAGCAAGTTTTCCCTCAGAAAGAAACCAAGGTTATCGAACCAGTAGGAGCAGCAACTCTTCAGAAGGTTGTTGGTGGCTCGCGGCGCAACACGATCACCAACGTGGAATCTGCACACAACACAATCAAACTACTTTGCCCCAACGAAACAGTGAGGTTGTCAATCTCACTGGCTTGCTGAAAACAAAGGATTAAACGTATGGTGTGGAAAATGAGTATTAAATTGCAGAGAATGAAAAAGGAACAGTTTGCAGTTTGTGGTTGTTTAATCAGTGTAAAAGAATGGACCGGGGTCCACAGTTCACTAGTGGTGTCTCTCCATAAAAGATAACTAACATGTTGGGTGAACAAATTACAGCTGGGCAATTGACAAATAGTGAGCGCATGACAATGCATATACATGACATGTGACTACTATGATATTTAATTGGGCATTACGACATAATACATAGACCGTTATCCAACAGCATCTATGACTAATAATCCACCGCCGGGTTGTCATCCGAGTCCCCCGTTGGTATTAAGTTGCAAGCAACGGATAATTGCATTAAGTAAAGTGCGTAATGTAAACAAACACATATGCCGTGGACATAGCATCGTTAGGTTATCCCTAGTGGCAACAGCACATCCACAACCTTAGAACTTTCTGTCACTGTCCCAGGTTAAACGGAGACATGAACCCACTATCTAGCATAAATACTCTCTCTTGGAGTTACAAGCATCTACTTGGCCAAAGCATCTACGAGTAACGGAAAGCATGCAAGATCTTAAATAACATAGATAGATTGATAATCAACTTGACATAATATTCAATATTCATCGGATCCCAGCAAACACAACATGTAGCATTACAATAATATGATCTTGATCATGTAGGGCAGCTCACAAGATCTAAACATGATGGCACAAAGTGGAGAGACAACCATCTAGCTACTGCTATGGACCCGTAGTCCAAGGATGAACTACTCACGCATCACTCCGGAGGCAGGCATGGCGATGTAGAAGCCTCCGGTGACGATTCCCCTCTCCGGCAGGGTGCCGGGAAGAGGTTCTGAACCCTCCCGAGCTAGGGTTGACGACGGCGGCGTCTCTGGAACTTTTCGTGGATATTTGCTCAGGTACTTAGGGTTTTCGCGTCGGGGGGAATAAGTAGGCGAAAGGGCGGCGGCTGCGACCCCCGAGGGGCCCACACCACCCTAGGGCGCGCAGGGGGGCCCGCGCCCTAGTGCGTGTGGGGCCCTGGTGGCCCTCCTCTGCTGCTCCTTTGGTCCGTCAGGTGTGTTCTGGAAAATAGGGACCCCGTGTAGTTTCGTCCAATTCCGAGAATATTTCCAGACTAGCTTTTCTGGAATACAAAAACAGCAGAAAACAGGAACTGGCACTTCGGCATCTTGTTAATAGGTTAGTCCCAAAAAATGTATAAAAGTGATATAAAGTAGATGCAAAACATGTAGCAATTGGTATAAAACAAGCATGGAACATCAAAAATTATAGATACGTTTGAGACGTATCAGCATCCCCAAGCTTAGTTCCTACTCGTCCTCGAGTAGGTAAACGATAAAAACAAAATAATTTTTGAGGTGACATGCTACTATCATAATCTTGATCATATAATATTGCAAGGCACATGTAAATGAATGAAGTGATCCAAGTCAATGGTCTATAATTTGCTACCAAATAGATAATGAGTAAACAATGAATCACACAAGCTAAACGTTTTCATGAATAGTACTTTCGAGACAAGCATCAAACAGTTTTGCATAAGTGTTAACTCATAAAGCAATAGTTTCTAATAAAAGGTATTTAATCAACACAAAGGAAGAATTAGTTTCAGCATTTGCTTCAACTTTCAACATATTTATCTCATGGATATTGTCAACACAAAGTAGTATAACAAGTCCAATACATTGCATATAACGCATGTTGTAACAAAGTTGACACTAGTGTTTGCTTGTGGAAGACAGAAAGAATAGGAAAACTGACTCAACATAAAAGTAAAAGAAAGGCCCTTCGCAGAGGGAAGCAGGGATTAAATCATGTGCTAGAGCTTTTAGGTTTTTGAAAGCATATAGAGATTGCATAAAATATTTGATACTCCTCCCAACCTTGCTAACACAAGCCATGGCTAACCGAATCCTCGGGTGCCTTCCATCAATCACATACCATGGAGGAGTATCTATTTTTGAGAGGTGTTTGTTAATTGTCAACGAATGGTAGCGGGTGAGAACAGTATTCTACCTGTCGAACGGACTTTTAAGAGCGGCTCCCATGAAGGACGTTATTTCTACCAGCAAGGCAGATCATCCCTCTTTCTCTTTGGTTTACACACATTCAGGTATTTCACTGTTTGTCATTGCTTACTGATGAATCAGGGCAAAAGTGTGAAGAGAATTAATTGGTTAAAGTTGTAATTAATTGGGACTGGGCACCCCGTTGCCAGCTCTTTTTGCAAATTGGATAAGCGGATGTATATGCCACTAGTCCAGGTGTAAAAGTCCATCGACAAATAGAATAAAGAATAACCACACTAATTCCTCATGAGCTAGTAAACATTGACACAAAAAGGGAATAATAACATTTTGAATAATTTAAAGGTAGCACATGAAAAATTTACTTGGAGTGGCAAGGAAATACCACATATAGGTAGTTATGGTGGACACAAATGGCATGGATTTTGGCTCAAGGATTTGGATGCACGAGAAGCATTCCCTCTCAGTACAGAGTTTAGGCTAGCAAGGTTATGTAAGCAAACAAGAATATCAACCCGTACACCAAGTTTTATATGACAAACATATTGCAAACGTTATAAGACTTCATACCGTCTTCCTTGTTAACCAAACCCTGTTATTAGAAAATATCTAGACCTTAGAGATACCACCGATGCAAACCAAATTTTCAACAAGCTTTACGGTAGTTCTTCACTAATAGGCTTAACTCATGTGATGCACAATTTAATCATGATCTACTTGTTAACTCAAAACAATTGACAAGCATCAAGTTATCCATTTTAGTGATCTACAAGATTAAGCAAGTTTTTCCTTATACCAATTACCACATGCAACATTTTCTGAACCAACCAAACACCAATCAATTTATTTCATCAACTCTCCAAACAAATATAAGTGAAGCAAGAGAGTACTTTCTACAAAAGAAAGCTAATAGCTCTGACAAGAGATACATGAAAACAAGAGCTAAAAGCTGAACAGCGCTAGATATGAATACTCAACAAATATAAGTGAAGAATAGGAGTATTCTCATGAAAAAGCGGAGCGTGTCTCTCTCCCAATCAAGAATGCTAGGGTCCAGTCAAGCTTTATTGAAAATAAAAGTGCAATACTGAAAATAAAAGCACACAGACGCTCCAAGAAAAGCACATATGATGTGAAAGAATTAAAATATAGTTTCACTAGAGATGACCTGATAATTTTGACGATGAAGAAGGGGATGCCTTGGGCATCCCCAAGCTTAGACGCTTGAGTCTTCTTGAAATATGCTGGGGAGATCCATGGGAGCCTCCCCAAGCTTAAGCTCTTCACTCTTCTTGATCCTATTATATCATCCTTCTCTCTTGACCCTTGAAAACTTCCGTCACACCAAACTCAAAGTAGATCTCATTAGAGGGTTAGTGCATAATCAAAAATTCACATGTTCTATAAAGACGCAATATGATTTGTTACTTTAAACATTAGCTACAGCCACTGATGTTATGTGAAGCTCTTCCACCCAAAAAAGAATTTCACTCAACACTAGTAAAAGAGAGAATGCAAAATAAAAAGGCATAATCTGTCTAAAACAGAACAGTCCGCAAAGACGAATTTTTTCGAGGCACTTACGACGCTCAGATCGAAAACTCTGAACTAATGAAAGTTTCAGACATTCATAAAGATTACGCACAAAAATTTCAGATTTAATTAACAATCTGGTGATTTTAGGAATTTCGTACAGTGAACAGCAAAAATCTGTTTCTGCGCAGCAATCAAAATTAAGCATCATCTTAACATTAGAGGCTACTCTTGGCACAACAATGCGAGAAAATAAAGATACAAAGGAGTTGCTACAGAAGTAAACATCCTCCTTGACTCAATAAAAGAAAAATTGCAGAAAAAAAAAATGGGTTGCCTCCCATAAGCGCTTTTCTTTAACGCCTTTTAGCTAGGCACAAAGCATGCATCAAGTATTACCAAGTGAAGAAAGGTCTAATTCATCAAAAGCTTCATCAAGAACAGGGTTTGTCACACTAGGACTTTTCAGTTTACGTAATTCTTGGGAAGAAAATTTAAATAGACCATTATGTGACTCACCCTCAAGCTCATTGAACACGTTATCCGTTTTAAACACACCCGTGGGTTTTGGTTTAGAAATTTTTGGCACATACATAAATTTTTGCTCTCTCCCCACAAAAGCCTTTTGCTTTTTAGTTTTAAAAGTAGAACTTATTACATCCATAGCCTCCTCTAATTCACCAATCCTAAGATTTTGATTATCTTGAATAGTACTAGTTTCTAAAACAGCAATTCTTTCATTAATGGTTCCCAGTGATTCATCAACTTTGCTAGTACTATCAAGGAGATTTGGCAAATTTTTCTCTATAGACTCCAATTTCTTTATAACATCTTCCAAGGTGATCTCATTTTTAATGTTACTAACAGGTGGTGTTCCTACTAGACTCTCAATAATATAACTAGCTTCCAACGCAGGGTACCAAGAAAGTTACCTCCTCAAAGTGTCCAAGACATATCTATACCAGCTAGTTATGCCAACATAAAAATTTCTAAGCAGGATCATAGTGGAATATTTTTTAGTACACCTACGATGAGCATCGCTGATTCTATACCAAGCATCTTTCAAACTTTCTCCACTTTGTTGCTTAAAAGATCGAACCTCAACTTCAGGAACCGAAACATGATGAGCCGAACCAGACATGATAACTAACAGAAAACAAAACTGAAAATAAACTAAATGCAAGTAACTAATTTTTTTGTGTTTTTGATAATTGAAAGCAAACAAGATAAAATAAAATAAACTAAGCAAGACAAAAACAAAGTAAAGAGATTGGAAGCGTGAAACTCCCCTTGCAGAAGACTGCTGTCTCCCCGGCAACGGCGCCAGAAAAAGATGCTGCGCCTGGTTGACGGGGAGTATTTGAGGATGATGATGGTGATGATGAGTACTTCCCCGGCAACGGCGCCAGAAAAGAGCTTGATGGCGTGAATCACACGTTCGTTGGGAGACCCCAAGAGGAAGGTATGATGCAGTTCAGCAGCAAGTTTTCCCTCAGAAAGAAACCAAGGTTATCGAACCAGTAGGAGCAGCAACTCTTCAGAAGGTTGTTGGTGGCTCGCGCGGCGCAACACGATCACCAACGTGGAATCTGCACACAACACAATCAAACTACTTTGCCCCAACGAAACAGTGAGGTTGTCAATCTCACGGCTTGCTGAAAACAAAGGATTAAACGTATGGTGTGGAAAATGAGTATTAAATTGCAGAGAATGAAAAAGGAACAGTTTGCAGTTTGTGGTGGTTTAATCAGTGTAAAAGAATGGACCGGGGTCCACAGTTCACTAGTGTGTCTCTCCATAAAAGATAACTAACATGTTGGGTGAACAAATTACAGCTGGGCAATTGACAAATAGTGAGCGCATGACAATGCATATATATGACATGATATTACTATGATATTTAATTGGGCATTACGACATAATACATAGACCGTCATCCAACAGCGTCTATGACTAATAATCCACCGCCGGGTTGTCATCCGAGTCCCCGTTGGTATTAAGTTGCAAGCAACGGATAATTGCATTAAGTAAAGTGCGTAATGTAAACAAATACATATGACCGTGGACATAGCATTGTTAGGTTATCCCTAGTGGCAACAGCACATCCGCAACCTTAGAAGTTTTGTCACTCTCCCAGATTACCGGAGGCATGAACCCACTATCTAGCATAAATACTCTCTCTTGGAGTTACAAGCATCTACGAGTAACGGAAAGCATGCAAGATCTTAAATAACATAGGGCATAGATTGATAATCAACTTGACATGTATTCAATATTCATCGGATCCCAGCAAACACAACATGTAGCATTACAATAATATGATCTTGATCATGTAGGGCAGCTCACAAGATCTAAACATGATGGCACAAATTGGAGAGACAACCATCTAGCTACTGCTATGGACCGTAGTCCAAGGATGAACTACTCACGCATCACTCCGGAGGTAGGCATGGCGATGTAGAAGCCTCCGGTGACGATTCCCCTCTCCGGCAGGGTGCCGGGAAGAGGTTCTGGACCCTCCCGAGCTAGGGTTGACGGCGGCGGCGTCTCTGGAACTTTTCATGGATATTGGCTCAGGCACTTAGGGTTTGCGCGTCGGGGGGAATAAGTAGGCGAAAGGACGGCGGCTGACGACCCCCGAGGAGCCCACACCACCCTAGGGAGCCCCAGGGGGGACTGATGCATGTAAAATGCATACATGAACTTTACATTTTATTACATGTTATTCCATGTTATTTGCATCATATAAGGGTTATATTCATGATTTATATTGAATTTTGGGGATAATTAACAACTCCCCATTTTTCTGGAATTAACCCTGCGCTGTCAGAAAACCCCTTTTTCTATATTTTGATGTTTCAGGGACCCAAACGACGTCCAAATGACCTGAAACTTTACGGGGATCATTTTTTTGGAAGGAACGAAACGTAGGCGCAAAGGAATCGAAGAAACGGAGACCAGAAGGCCAAAAGGGGTGGGCCCACGTGGCCAGATTCCCTGACCGCGTGGGGTCCCCCATCCTGGCCCTCGGGCCTCGCTGCGTCGATCTTTCTTCCCGAAGCTTCGTCTTGACCTAAAAACGACTATATATAGACCCCCCAGGGCTTTCGCGAAAGAGAGCGCCGCCGAAACACAGAAACCACGAAACAGAGACCTGGAGCTGAAGATTGGAGGGGGAAAACTCCGGCGGGGCGCTGCCGGTGTGGTCTCCTTCCCCTCCAACAACATCTCCACCGACACCATGATGAAGAGGGAGTAGTCCACCCCTGGACTATGGGTTTGTGGAAGTAACTTATGTATCTCTCCTCTCTATGAGCTTCACTAATTAGTACCGTATGAGCTGCTGAACATGATTACGGTCATCTATGTAATTCCTTTGTGGTGGATCTTTATTATGAGTTAATACATGTTTGAGATTGCAATGGTTTTGTTTCAGTTATGAAAGTAGATGCATATTATGTACCCCGTTCTTATTTACTTGTCATGATCAAGCATGTTTATGAGAGCATGTGAGGGGGAACGTGTGCATTAGTTGGAGTAACGGGGGGTGGCTAGTGCAGTGAACGTGACAGATAGTTCTGCGATCCACTTGGGTTTTCTACCTTACTTTGTTGCCTCACTAGGGATAAACAAAAATACCATGCTACCGGAGAGTGGATGTGACCTTGGCCACTATCTCCATGACTAGATCTAGCATGTTCTTATTTTAACTTCATGTCATTGAACTTATTGCTATGCTCTGATTTATCTTAATTACTAAGGTGTTATGATTTAGTTCGCATCTTGGTGGAGCATAAGAGAGAGAACAACTTATACTTGAGATCTCTATGTTAGGACGTGATGCCCATATTATTAATAACTTGTCAAACCATGTCTTGCCATCTTACATGTTAATTTTAGTGTTCCATTGTCTACCACGTTATCAAGAGAGAGTGCATTTGTGAAACCATGAACCCCGGTCCATTTTTAATCATAAGAAACACCTTTCCAACACTTTTATCACCACTTTTGTTTGCTGCCATTATTAAATCCGAAAATACAAAAACACTTTTACATCTTGCATTCATCATAAAAAACCCAAAAATATCATTTATCATTACTACCATCATCCTTGCATATTTATTTACCATCATTGCATATTTACTATGTTTGCATTGCATATTATTTTATTATCATTCTCACACCTTGTGCTTGACAACCACTTGGTGAGGTTGAGGGCACAAAACAATTTATTTTGTTGCAGGTTCTCAAGAGAAGGATAAGGAGATAACACCTGAAATACTGGTTCCCCGAGAGTTCGATATTAAACCCTCGAGTCACCCCTCGTGGGGAAAACTGTCTTCCACTACTACATACACTCTGCACTTGGAGTCTCAACCTAACCCATTTACTTTTCACGCAGGTACCACGCGAAGGGCTAGCAACTGTTTTCTGGCGCCGTTGTGGGGTAACTACGTGAAGGGCCATCAAGACGTTTTCTGGCGCCGTTGCCGGGGAACCATAGCTGAAAGGTTTATCCAAGGATCACTCACATCAAGTCAACTTCATCACCAACTTGTGTAACAACCTAAGCTTGGGGAAGTTGCACCTACGTGAGCATCATCTTATCCATCTTTACCTACAATCATTTTATTTTGTTTTGTTCTTGTCTTGCATATCATCTTTATATTTCGGTTTGCATATTTATATTCAGTTTTGCATTTTTGTGTTGCATTTGTTATTTCGAGTTGCATTAGTGTCATTTTACTTTCAGTTTTGCATAAAAAATTAAAAACACATAAAAACTTGTTAAAATGGGAGATAGAACTAAATTGTGTGACTACACAAACACTCCTAATGATCAATTTATTGCTAAGCCTATCACCACACCTGAGATTACTGCTGAGAGCTATGAAGTTAGTCCTAGTTTGTTAAACTTGATAACTAGGGAACAATTTGGTGGTAGTGCTGTTGAGGATGCCTCTATGCATCTTCATGATTTTATTGAAATCTGTGACATGCAAAAGTTTAAAAATGTTGAAAGTAATGTCTTAAAACTGAAGTTATTTCCTTTCTCACTTAGAGGAAAAGCTAAAGAGTGGCTACATTCATTACCTACTGGTAGTATTAATTCTTGGGATGATTTAAAAGAAGCTTTCATTAAGAAATATTATCCCCCTGTTAAAATACTGCAAAATAGAAACAATATCCTCTCTTTTAGGCAAAATGAAAATGAACATGTTGCCATGGCTTGGGATAGGATTAAACTCATGCTTAGAACTTGTCCATCACATGGGGTTAATGAATGGACCATTTTACACTCTTTTTACAATGGTCTAAATTACATGTCTAGAAATATACTTGATTCAGCTGCTGGAGGTGCTTTCATGGGAAAAACTATATTAGAAGCTAAGAACATTTTGGAAAGTATCTTGCAAAATTATAGTCAATGGCATACTGATAGAGCACCTAGTTCATCTAAGAAAGTGAACTCTATAGAAGAAACAAATGATTTGTCATCTAAAATGGACACCATTCTTGCTTTTATTAATAAACAAAATTTTGAAAATATGCCTTTGCAAGAACTAGTTGGTAATAATCCTGAAAATGTTGATGTCAACTTCATTAGGAACTATGGTAATAATGGGTATGGTAACAA
The DNA here is from genome assembly GCA_947311845.1 of Poa pratensis. Lineage (NCBI taxonomy): Eukaryota > Viridiplantae > Streptophyta > Magnoliopsida > Poales > Poaceae > Poa > Poa pratensis. The sequence goes on along the minus strand of CAMZMU010000128.1, from coordinate 100,208,687 downwards.
CAATTATAACTCTTATAATAAGCCCCCATATGTTCCAAACAAATATACCACTAGTAGTAATGTTTCTAGTGATTTGGAAAACACCATTAGATCATTTATATCTACTCAAAAGGAGCTCAATAAGGAGTTCATATCCAAATTCGAAAAACATGATATTTTGTTTGAAAGAGTAGATCAACTCACTAAGGAAGTTTCCTCATTAAAGAACATCATTATATCTCAAAAAGAAAAAAAGTTGAGGAAGTTAAAATGCTTAGTGAAGTTAAGGAACCATTTGTTGATTTAGAGAAGTGTAGCTTGCATGAATTAATTTCTATCTTACAAAAATTTGCAAGTGATCCTTCTGTTAATATTAACCAGCTGGTTTTGGTTCCTATATTGCTAATCATGTCTTAAAAGAAAAGATTGCTAGGTACAATCAAGAAGCTATGATACCACCTAAGCTTGGGGATATATGGATCCCAAAGTACTAGTAACCATTGGAAAAGAGACACACCATGCCATTTGATCTAGGATCTAGTGTCTCTATATTATCTAAAGAACTATATGAAGTCCTTGAACTTAAAAATATTGAGAAATGCTCTATTGAACTTGCACTTGCTGATGATTCCATTAGACATGCTCTAGGAAAAGTAAGTGATGTTATGGTAGAGTTACACATGACTTTTGTGCCTGTTGATTTTCTAATCATGGACATGGGGAATAAAACCTCTAGTCCTATTATTTTGGGAAGACCTTTTCTTCGTACTACAGGTGCCATTATTGATTCAAAGGAAGGGAATGTGAAGTTTCAGTTTCCACACAAGAAGAGCATGGAACACTTCCCAAGGAAGAGGGACACACCAAGGTTCAAGCTCCCTCATGAGCTACGTCCCCTTTGATTATCAAGTAAGTAAGCCTAGCTATATGGCTATAAAGAAAGCGCTTTACGGGAGGCAACCCGGTTGTTTTTGTTTGAGATTTTCTTTGAGTCCTCTTGCTGTAACAAGAGATAGTTTGTTAGTTTTGTTTCTGGGATTTTTAATAAAGAACCAAGTTTTACCTATTTTGGGTTTGAAAAGTTGCTATTCATTTTCGGAGAGTTTTCTGCCTGCACGAAGTCTGTGCACGGTTTGATTTTTCATTTTTTATCTGTAACTCCGATTGAGCTGTAATTTGAACTGTAGCTTCAACTTTTCATCCTCTGTATACGTGATGTTTTCAGATTTTTCTGACGAGTTTAAGTAGGGTAGAAAAATGCGTTTTGCTGCTGCTGTTTTTCTGGACAGATTCTGTCTTGATATTGTTTGATGCATTCTTTGAGCTTTTTGCTTGAATCTTTTTGATTCAATTGAGTTTATGAGTAGGCATACAACATTATATACTCTCTGGACATTCATATGAATTTTTGCCTAAGGATTTTATGCAGCAAGGAACCTATTTGTTTATCACTACTAATATCACCCCACAGAAAAGAAATGGGAGAAACGGTGTTTTGAAGTTTTTTCACAGGGATTAGAGGAGCTGCACCAAGAGCTATCCAAGGATGGTGAAGACCATAAGCTTGGGGATGTCAAGACAACCCCACTAGACCAACACACTCGGTTTGCACACGTCTAACTTCTGTTTTTCGATCAAAGCACTTTATCGTATAAACTTGGAGCGTCTGTTTTTTTTGCTTTTGTTATTTCGTTTGATTTTTATTTTCTTAAGACCACCACTATCATTTATATATGAGAGAGCTACTGGAAGTTTGGGTTGAATTATGTTGGATGCTATTAAATATATTGGGATAGGGATGTTTGAGTTGATTTTAAAAGATACATATAGTTGCATAATTCATGTGCTTTGAATGAATGTTAATTTGCAAGTGTTGTTAAGAGCTATCTTTTACCATGTTTAGATGTTGAATTTTAACTTTACTTGGTTTAACATGGATTGATTAGTTCTATGGACACTTATGCATGCATTTAGATGGTCAACTTTCTCCCTATTGCTAGCCCAAAAATTACAACAAGTAAAAAGCTTGTTTCCCAACACCTTCAACCAAAGTTTTTCCAGTGAGTCCACCATATCTACCTATTAGCTTTATGCTATTCCAAGTATGTTTATCATGTTATATTGTGTTATCTACATTTTGAATTTAAATGCTTATGTTATTGATTGTCATGGGAAAAATTGGTTAAAAGCTCTCACGAACTTGATGCACAATTTACTTTTATTGCATTTAATAAGCATGAACCATTGTGATTAAAATTATGAAGTTGTGGGCTTGACAATTGTTTTGGTTGGGAGTTAGCCCATATGTGCTGTCACATGGCAAGCTTTCAACATTGCACTTATTTATATTTAGTTGATGTCATGTACTTTTGTTTATGATGCCTATCATGGGTGAAATGAATGTGCACTACCACAGAAAGGGATATCTGTGGCGCACCAAATTGCAATTATGTGGCGCACCCCCAGGTTTGCTGGGTGCGCCACAGAATTCTCACCACAAAAATAATTTCTGTGGCGCACCTGGCTTGGTGCGCCACAGAATTCTCATATTTATGTGGCGCACCTGGCCTGGTGCGCCACAGAATTCTCAAAAAATTCAGAAAAATAAAAATAGTTTCAAAAAAAAAAGAAAAATCAAAATATGAAATAATATGAAAAATCTTAATTATTAGAATTATTTTCAGATTTTTTGAATTGATACCTTCCCGCTAGGTCACCCATCATGAAATTGCTCCAACCCTAGCACGATTAACTTCTAAGTTCCACCTAGTCCACCTACCCTTGTGCTACTCAAGTTCTTATTGATATATATATCATATGAACCCTCTTAAGTCTTGTTTGTGTATATGTGTGGTATGTGTTATAAATGTGTGTTTTTAAATTTCAGATTTTTCAAAAACTTCTAAAGTTTCAAATGGAGATACAAAAGTTTCAAAAGATCCAAAAAAAATCAAAAAAACTTCAAAATTTTCAAAAAATCCCAAAAAATCCAAAAAAATCCAAAAAAGTCAAAAAAGTCAAAAAATCCAAAAAAAATAAAAAAACCCAGAAAATTCAACAATCTTCTTTGTTATATATTTCTGTGTCTTTTTTGGACTTTTTGAATTTTTTTTCTTTCTTTTTGTTTTTCCTACGAAAAATCGTCTGCTTGAAATAATTTTTTTTTTTAGAATTTGAGGAATCTGTGAATTGTTGATCGGGTAAACCCGGGAGGAATCGAACTCGGATTTTTCTCGTGTTTTTTAACATATTAAACGCGTTTTTTCGACGTCGTATGCAAAAGTTATGGCCGTTACAAGTTTTTTTCCTGTTTGTTGCAGAAAAGGTCAAAATTCATATTTCAAAATTTCTATACCTACTAGACACTCAAACCTAACTACATGTCAAAGGATTTTATTTATTGAATTTTTTATCATTTTTTTTACTTCCTGCAAGACTAAAAAGGCGATCCACCGGGGGTGGGATTTGAAAAAAAAAACTGTGGCGCACCGAACTTGGTGCGCCACAGAATGTCACCTTTCTGTGGCGCACCTGGCGCACCTGCCAGGTGCGCCACAGAAAGTTGAGTTTCTGTGGCGCACCAGCCATGGTGCGCCACAGAATGTCCCCAGATGGACCTTGGCCCAATGATTGCACGTGGGACCCACAGAAATTCTGTGGCGCATGGTGTCTCATGCGCCACAGAAGTCTGGCTTTCTGTGGCGCATGGCATGCGCCAAATGGTGTGCCACAGAATGGCAACCTCCCTATAACCCTTTTCCTAGTAGTGGTGGATACTTAGTAAGTTCAAAGAGTTTGTATAAATGGTTAGAGAAATGCCTAGGCCGCTAATTCAAACTGTCCACCATGTATATTCAGTTTTCATAAGAAGTACTCTATGACCACCATAGGATGTTTTTTACTTTTCATATGCATAAATTTGGTCCATAGTACTTTCTTCTATATTACACTTTGTGAATTTATCATTGAACATATTTACATTGAGTATTTGATATCACTTCATAATTTATCTTGCATATTGTTATTCCTTTGAAGAATGAATCATTTGACTCTATGTAGCAATAGTAATCACCTTTGATATCCATTGATAGTATTAAAATGCAAAGTCCATGTTAGTTTTATCACCTTCATACTCGGGACGAGCATGGGTTAAGCTTGGGGATGTTGATGCATGTAAAATGCATGATCATTTTTTTTGGATGGAACGAAACGTAGGCGCAAAGGAATCGAAGAAACGGAGACCAGACGACCAAAAGGGGTGGGCCCATGCGGTCAGATTCCTTGGCCGCGTGGGGTCCCCCATCCTGGCCCTCGGGCCTCCGCTGCCGTGGATCTTTCTTCCCGAAGCTTTGTCTTGACCTAAAAACGACTATATATAGACCCCCCAGGGCTTTCGCGAAAGAGAGCGCCGCCGAAACACAGATACCACGAAACATAGATCTGGAGCTGAAGATTGGAGGGGGAAAACTCCAGCGGAGCGCTGCTGGTGAGGTCTCCTTCCCCTCCAACAACATCTCCACCGACACCATGATGAAGAGGGAGTAGTCCACCCCTGGACTATGGGTTTGTGGAAGTAACTTATGTATCTCTCCTCTCTATGAGCTTCACTAATTAGTACCGTATGAGCTTTTGAACATGATTACGGTCATCTATGTAATTCCTTTGTGGTGGATCTTTATTATGAGTTAATACATGTTTGAGATTGCAGTGGTTTTGTTTCAGTTATGAAAGTAGATGCATATTATGTACCCCGTTCATATTTACTTGTCATGATCAAGCATGTTTATGAGAGCATGTGAGGGTGAACGTGTGCATTAGTTGGAGTAACGGGGGGTGGCTAGTGCAGTGAACGTGACAGATAGTTCTGCGATCCACTTGGGTTTTCTACCTTACTTTGTTGCCTCACTAGAGATAAACAAAAATACCATGCTACCGGAGACTGGATGTGACCTTGGCCACTATCTCCATGACTAGATCTAGCATGTTCTTATTTTAACTTCATGTCATTGAACTTATTGCTATGCTCTGATTTATCTTAATTACTAAGGTGTTATGATTTAGTTCGCATCTTGGTGGAGCATAAGAGAAAGAACCAATTATACTTGAGATCTGTATGTTAGGACGTGATGCCCATATTATTAATAACTTGTCAAACCATGTTTTGCCATCTTACATGTTAATTTTAGTGTTCCATTGTCTACCACGTTATCAAGAGAGAGTGCATTTGTGAAACCATGAACCCCGGTCCATTTTTAATCATAAGAAACACCTTTCCAACACTTTTATCACCACTTTTGTTTGCTGCCATTATTAAATCCGAAAATACAAAACCACTTTAACATCTTGCATTCATCCTAAAAAAACCCAAAAATATCATTTATCATTACTACCATCATCCTTGCATATTTATTTACCATCATTGCATATTTACTTATTGTTTGCATTGCATATTATTTTATTATCATTCTCACACCTTGTGCTTGACAACCACTTGGTGAGGTTGAGGGCACAAAACAATTTATTTTGTTGCAGGTTCTCAAGAGAAGGATAAGGAGATAACACCTGAAATACTGGTTCCCCGAGAGTTCGATATTAAACCCTCGAGTCACCCTCGTGGGGAAAACTGTCTTCCACTACTACATATACTCTGCACTTGGAGTCTCAACCTAACCCATTTACTTTTCACGCAGGTACCACGCGAAGGGGCTAGCAACTGTTTTCTGGCGCCATCAGGGACCCGCGCCCTAGTGGCGTGTGGGGCCCTAGTGGCTCTCCTCAGCTGCTCCTTTGGTGCTTCAGGTGTGTTCTGGTAAAATAGGGATCCCCGTGAAGTTTCGTCCAATTCCGAGAATATTTCCAGACTAGCTTTTCTAGAATACAAAAACAGCAGAAAACAGGAACTGGCACTTCGGCATCTTGTTAATAGGTTAGTCCGAAAAAATGTATAAAAGTGATATAAAGTAGATGTAAAACATGCAGCAATTGGTATAAAACAAGCATGGAACATCAAAAATTATAGATACGTTTGAGACGTATCAGCGACCTGTACGTGTGCCGTTATGAAAAAGCACGTTCGTTTATGTGAGGTCCGTGAACTGCTAGGTCATGAGACGCCGCCGTCGTCAACCCTAGCTCGGGAGGTTCAGAACCTCTTCCCGGCACCCTGCCGGAGAGGGGAATCGTCACCGGAGGCTTCTACATCGCCATGCCTGCCTCCGGAGTGATGCGTGAGTAGTTCATCCTTGGACTACGGGTCCATAGCAGTAGCTAGATGGTTGTCTCTCCACTTTGTGCCATCATGTTTAGATCTTGTGAGCTGCCCTACATGATCAATATCATATTATTGTAATGCTACATGTTGTGTTTGCTGGGATCCGATGAATATTGAATATTATGTCAAGTTGATTATCAATCTATCTTATATGTTATTTAAGATCTTGCATGCTTTCCGTTACTCGTAGATGCTTTGGCCAAGTAGATGCTTGTAACTCCAAGAGAGAGTATTTATGCTAGATAGTGGGTTCATGTCTCCGTTTAACCTGGGACAGTGACAGAAAGTTCTAACGTTGTGGATGTGCTGTTGCCACTAGGGATAACCTAACGATGCTATGTCCACGGACATATGTGTTTGTTTACATTACGCACTTTACTTAATGCAATTATCCGTTGCTTGCAACTTAATACCAATGGGGAACTCGGATGACAACCCGGCGGTGGATTATTAGTCATAGATGCTGTTGGATAACGATCTATGTATTATGTCGTAATGCCCAATTAAATATCATAGTAGTCAACATGTCATGTATATGCATTGTCATGCGCTCACTATTCGTCAATTGCCCAGCTGTAATTTGTTCACCCAACATGTTAGTTATCTTTTATGGAGAGACACCACTAGTGAACTGTGTACCCCGGTCCATTCTTTTACACTGATTAAACAACCACAAACTGCAAACTGTTCCTTTTTTATTCTCTGCAATTTAATACTCATTTTCCACACTATATGTTTAATCCTTTGTTTTCAGCAAGCCAGTGAGATTGACAACCTCACTGTTTCGTTGGGGCAAAATAGTTTGATTGTGTTGTGTGCAGATTCCACGTCAACAGTCCAGACTCCCATCAACAACACTATTTTCTGGCGCCGTTGACAACCTTCTGAAGAGTTGCTGCTCCTACTGGTTCGATAACCTTGGTTTCATTCTGAGGGAAAACTTGCTGCTGACTACATCATACCTTCCTCTTGGGGTCTCCCAACGAACGTGTGTTTCACGTCAGCACTTGGTGCATAGATTGTATGCATTGGGAGTGGAAGAACTGTCCTTCGCTTGGCAGGTACCAAGGACATGTTGGAGAGTGCATCGTCATACTTGAGGCGGTTGCATCTAAAGATCTATGGATTTGGCACTCATTTTTCGGCATGGCAGGTCCCACAACGATATTAACGTGCTTCAGTGATCAACGGTGTTCGACAGAGTTGTCGAGGCAATGCTCCAATGATCAACTTTGAGGTGAATGGCAATGCATACGACAAGGGGTACTATCTAGCTGTTGATGGTCAACATTTGTGAAGACCATCCACAAACCTGATAGTGAGAAAGCACGCAGGTTTGCTCAGCAACAAGAAGCATGTGTGCTCCAATCTCGGTTTGCTATTGTCCGGCACCCTACTAGAACATGGAGCAAAGAGGTCATGTGGGAGGTGATGACGGCTTGTGTGATCATGCACAACATGATCGTTAAGAATGAGCGTGATGATGCGAGGCTATTCGACCAGGGATGGGAATTTCAGGGTGAGTTGGTGGAGCCTACGCCTGGACCGGCGACGTTCTAGCAGTATATGCACGTGCATCATGAGATGCGTGATAATCCTAGACACGAACGTCTCCAGAATGATTTGGTAAAGCATATGTGGATTCATCTGAAAAACCAATAGTGGCCTCCTCTCCATTTTATTTTCATTGCGTGGACTATGTTATTTATTCCTATCTACGGACTTTGTTGTAATATTTGACCATATTTTTTACTTATTTGTGGACGATTCATATTTTAATTTGTTCAATATTTAGTTCAATTTACAAATTCGGTCTAGCAAAAAATTAGCAAATGCCGGACCAGAGCACAAAATGCTTCCGGCCGTTGAGGGCCCACCCAAACGAACGAAGACCCAAAATATGTCCGTAGTCCGTCCCAAACAGACCAAATCAGATACATTTTGGTGTCCGATTTGCGGGCTGACGGTTGGAGGTATTCATGAATGAAAAGATAGAAGACATGCAGCGTGACTTCGTGAGTAGCTGAGTGGAACTGGGAACAATCTTTGCTTCGGTAGTACAAAACTCCCACGTGCTACATCTCCTTGGTCCCACTGCCGTCCAAGAACCAAAGGGCTCCCCAATAGGAACAAAAGTCCACAACTCCAGATCTGTCGATCTATTCATGTCGAGTGTCAGCAATCATCCAAGCGAAGTAATTATTAGATCGCCGAAATTTGTCCTTACCAATCCCGAGGCAGCGAGATTACCTTTACCACGAGGTGAAGCTAGCTTCCTCAAACAAGAGCCAGCCATGCATGCATGCCTTGACAGTACTGCAGTCTTACTAGCTCCTTGCTTTGTGCGTAGTTGCTTCAGAATTACCTTACTTCTCTCAAGGTCAGAATCGCTTTACTTTATTTTGAAGGTTTGATCGGTAAACTTTCATTTGGATCTTTGGAGTGTAGCAGTAACATGGGCTTATTAGCTGCTGATCGCTTTTGTTAGGCAGCGTCGATCTAGTTGATGGAATAAAATACCATACATGGAAGAGTGACTTGGATGTGAAAAGGGGTAAAATTACCAAAACATATTTGGCAAACCCGGTTTTGATAAGCATACAATGGAGAAACTGAGATTTGGAGCTCTTATTCTGCAATTTTATCTGACAATTTTATAAGAGCACACCGGATAGGTCCAACACTGTCGACGGAAGCAAATTCAGTGGCGCACAAGTTAGCTAAGCATGCTTTTGATTCAAATTCCTCTCTTTTTTGGGACTCGGATCCTCGAGTTTTATTGTCCCAGGTGTAATGAACGATGTATCTGTGTTTGAGATGAAATAAAGTGCGTTGGATGGCTTTCCCTAAATAAAAAAAGAACCCGGCTTTGATTTTTTTTTGTATTTCTGAGTTTCAAAAAATCTATTTTTTTGAACGTGAATACATATACATGGTATGTATATTTGAGCAAAGTCTCAGTAGAAAATACGTTTTATTTCTGACTACAGAAAAATAAACAAATTGTGGCGGTAAAAGTAGCAAAAATCCCTATTTTGTCCCGCATTTTGTATTATTATGTAGCCTCAAATACAACATATTTTTCAAAGAAATTTGGTGCATGCATATTTTTATACGTATATGTATTTCACATTATTTGGTAGAATTGTTTAGGATGCAAAAGTGTTATTTTCGATTTTTTTTTTGAAATACAGGCTCACGAATGACTTTTCTTAATTGATCATGTGGAAGGTGCCCGGCATCCGTAGGGTATGGATAAGGGTGGAGCCACCACATACCCTTACCGTTCACCCCGAGCTTACTTATCACTCATATCCATACCCATCAATGAGTACAACCTTTTCCCATACCCTTTACCCGACAGGGGAAATGGGTAGCCGCTGATAAAAATACCCATGTTAGCAACACATAAAACTCAACAGACTAAGAACAACATACAACTCATCCGAAAGAGATTTGTTTGTTGTTCAGCTATATCGGTATCGGGAGTCGAGATGTGATCACGTGAATCAGATTGATTAGATTATTAGGGATAGCTAATTTATCGGTACAATGCGGCAGTCACTGGGTGGTCCGCCATCTACGGAGCGTGAAGCGAGCTATACCTGCCTCGTTACGTAACAACCTACCTGTCAATTACGATCGTAGCCTCATGCGTAGACCCTACTCATACATCGGTACAGGAAGTTCATTTCCACTTGTCAAAATATTAGATGGATATATTGTACGTGGGTATGAGTTATACGATCCCATACCTGTATCCTCCTATACCCAATGGGTATGATATTCTCTCATTTACTTACCCATGACTTACCCATGGGTAGTATTTTATCCCATAGCTTACCCTAATAGAGTTTTTACCTGCAGGTTACGCATGTAATGGGTACCTATTGTCATCCCTACCTCTCTGCCGCATGTTCGGTTTGATCTTTACGGCTATCTTTGTACATCCACAAAAAATATCGGTTTATTAAATCCCAAAACAATGCAAAAAAGGTGTAAAGTTACACTAGCCACTTCAATTACAAAAAAGAATGTGTTCGTTATTTCTACTCTTAGTAGCACAAGTCTGCTGTATTCGGTTGCAAATCCCTTTTTCTACTCTTATTAAAGAATGGTGCACATTCTCTGACCAGCATGGCATAAACTAAGAAAATCAATCCCAAAAGCAGCAAAGAGAATGTCATCACCCAAAATGGAACCCAAGGAAAGAATCACGCCAGTGCATCGTGTCAATCACACATTTGCACAGAAATACTCCACAAATTTTTAAAAAAGCGAGAGAAGAATAATATTTTGAAATTAAAATAAGGTCGAGACAAATGCAGGTGGCAAGCTCAAGCAAAAATTAAATAAAAACAAAACCAGAGGCTTAAACCAAAAGGAACTCTCACTCTCAGGCCTAAAAGGGCCCACCACTCCTCCACCCCCTCCACCTCTTTCTTTCCCTGCTCCCTCCCCTCTGTCCCCATCCCGCCGGAATCTCGCCTCCGATCCGGCGGCACGCCGCCACCGCCACCTTCACCGGCGAAGCGCCCCCTCGCCGACTATCCGCCCCAGAAGCTCCTCCGGAGCGCTCCAGCGGGCGGGGGCTGTCCATGGAGTCGATCATAGCGCGGGCGCTGGAGTACACGCTCAAGTACTGGCTCAAGTCCTTCTCCCGCGACCAGTTCAAGCTCAACGGCCGCACCGCCGAGCTCTCCAACCTCGGTGGGATCCCTAAAACCCTCCTCGCGGATGCCCAATTTGGCTGGTCTCCCTGTCTGTCGGCGCTAACTTTTCGGCCTGATTTGGGCGCTGCAGATATCAATGGCGACGCGCTGCACGCCAGCCTGGGCTGCCTCCGGCGCTCACCGTCGAACGCGCGCGAGTCGGGAAGCTCCAGATCACGGTAAAGCCGCCACCTGGCTCTGTCACTCTGTAGTTTTTCGTGGCGCGGTTTGTGTTTACTCCCGAGGGCTTAACTGACAAGGCGCATTGTGGTGAACTGCTCTTCATATTGCTGCCAATTTATCCCTCTTGTGCTTTTCCGTAGTAGAAATTGCGGTGAAGCTGCATTTGAGTGTCCTTGTCCTGAATTCTAGCCACGGGCTTGGAAATTTAGGCTAGAATGTTCATAGGTGTGGTCAACTGATGGTTTGACAGTAATACTTTTCACTCAGCTTGGCATTGGCATTAAACTGTGGCTGCTGTAATTTTCTAACCTGTATTCACAATTGTATACTTGGCATTTTGAAATTGCCGTAAAGTCTGTGACTTGTAATCAACATCAACCCTACAGTTGTAGGCAGTTATGTACGTCAACTGGCCATGTATTTTTCAGGTCTCACAGTTAGATTCTTTTGTTACAGCTGCCATCAGTATCAAATGTGCAAGTGGAGCCAATCGTGGTGAACATCGATAAACTTGATCTTGTGCTTGTAGAGAAGGACGATTCAGAAAATCTTTCCAGCCCCACCAGGTTATAATCATCCGTCTTGTGATTCTGTACCATCATACGACCATAAAATGACTGGTGTTCTTTTCTCGACTTCTTTATTAGCAATGCGCCATCAACACCATCAGCTAAAAGTACTGGTTATGGATATGCTGACAAGGTTGGTTTCATTGCACTTGATTTTCAGTAATATTTATCTGTAAAACCATAGTCCATCGTAGCTAAATTCAATATTTCTAGGCTTTAGTTTCTGCTTTATGGTCTTGTTCTTCTGCGTCTCATGTCTGCACCTTTTGTTTTAGTAATGGTGTTTATACAATTGTACAGCTGTTTCCTTTTATTGATCACACACAAATTTGTTGAAGCAATATATCCTTACAAATTCTGAAATTCAAGTGGGTTTAATATGCTGTACTGGCCTTAGATTGCAGATGGAATGACTGTACAAGTAGGTATAGTGAACCTGCTATTGGAAACACATGGAGGAGCTCGACGCCAAGGAGACGCAACATGGTATATTATGATGACTTATTTGCATATTCAGTTCTTTTTTCTGACCACCAATGGGGCTAAATTTCTAATAATATGGCCTTTGAATTTTTTTCAAGTGGCCTTTGCGGCTTGTCTGATGACTTACTGCATAGTCACGTTTATTCCTAATACTTGTCACCGACTAAAACTGGGTGCATTGTTCATGTGTGTGCTGATTGGGATTTTAATTTATATTTTATATTTTCTTTTCAGGTCACCTCCCCTAGCGGCTATCACATTTCGCGATCTTGTACTGTACACAACAAATGAAAAATGGCAGGTATTCTTGCTAGATTATAGTTGTACTTGAACTTGTAAAATTGTTGTTTTGGGCCAGCTGATTGAAATATCATTTATATAGGTTGTAAATTTGAAAGAAGCAAGGGATTTCTCCAACAGCACAGGATTCATTTATGTTTTCAAGGTTGACACTCTCCTAGTTCTTCCCAGCATATTAATGTTTACTTGTGCCATTACAAAATGTGTTGGGACATAATGAAAGACATAGTAAAATACAATTTCCATCTCTCTTTTTTCTCCAAATTTGCAGAAATTGGAATGGCAGTCACTGTCAGTTGATCTGTTACCCCATCCGGACATGTTCGCCGATGCACGATTTAATTCTTCGAGCAGTCAAGATAACAAGCGAGATGATGATGGTGCAAAGCGAATGTTCTTTGGCGGTGAAAGATTTTTGGAAGGGATATCAGGGGAGGCTAATGTGAGTGCTTGACTTCTGGAATATGATTTGTGGATATGCAGAATTTGTTACTTGATGTTGGAACTTCTACTTGTCTCGGCTTCCTGGCTTATACATTTTAACATCAGATCACCCTCAAACGAACGGAGCAGAACAACCCACTAGGCCTCGAAGTTCAGCTGCATATTACTGAAGCTATCTGTCCCGCTTTAAGTGAACCTGGTAAATTGTTATTGGCCATAAAGCTTAAGCTCTTCGTTATGTTACTGTTTGAGCCAATCCTGAAATGCATTTTGGTCAGGTTTACGGGCTTTTCTTCGATTCATGACTGGGGTATCCACGTGCTTAAATAGAGGAGATTTAGATCCAAAGTCTCAACAGGTTTTTTTTTCTCGTGTATTTTATATGATTGCATTAACGTAGTAGGACTATCGACATGTGAATATCCTTTGCATTCTTACTCTTTGTTCTCTTTTTACCAGCATGCAGAAGCGGCAGGATCTTCTTTGGTATCTTTTATCGTAGACCACATATTTCTCTGCATTAAAGATGCTGGTAAGACATAGTACCAATCATCTTTGAATATGCTTTTTATAGTCATCTATAGTGACTTGTTCGTTTATTTTTTATTTGTGTTGACAGAGTTTCAGCTTGAACTTCTAGTACAATCACTGTTCTTCTCACGGGTAATCTTTTTGCTTGTCAATCTATTGACTACTGATTACATCATTTAATTAGACTTTCTTGCCGGATAATTTTATTGTGCTGTATTCACCTAGTGACACAATGGCAACCATTTTCCTCATTATTTTTAAAGGCTAGCATTTCAGACGGGGAGAGTTCAAAGAACTTGTCTTGCATAAAGGTTTCTGGGCTATTTCTGAGGTAAGATATGAACTTTTCTATAGTGACTAGACTACTTGAGTCATGAAGTTTATAGTCATTTACTTACTCTCTTAAGTTAGATGGGAATCCAGTACAATTTAGATTTATGCATTGCTCATGTTACTTTGGTGGATCCAGTGCTGAATAGGGTACTTACAAACTATACCTTGTAACTAGATTAATATGTGAATTTATGATTTAACAGTGATAGAGAATTTATTTGAGCTATGGATATAATTCACACCTTTGCTGGGTCTCATGTACGGTATTATTTCTGCAGGGACACATTTTCTCGACCTCCATGCACATTGATACAGCCCTCTATGCAAGCTGTTCAGCAAGAACCCTTGCCAATCCCTGATTTTGGTGAGTACTGATTATGTTTTTGCTTTTGTGCTACTACTTGTATGATATCAACGACCTGTGGGTCTAATCTATTATGTCACTTTCTCAGGGCAAAATTTCTGTCCTCCAATCTACCCATTTGGGAATCAATTCTTGGAATTTGCGGCCGGAGTTCCTTTATTTTCCCTTTATTGTCTTCAGATCACTCCTTCTCCATCACCTCCAAAGTTTGCATCGAAAACGGTCATCACATGCCAGCCTCTTATGGTACGTCTTCTTACCATTAACAGTGAAATGTAATGTTACTCTTTTTCTGTTTAATTAAATATTTCCTGTAATTTTGCATTTTAGGTAACCCTTCAGGAACAGTCCTGCTTAAGAATTGCCTCATTCTTAGCTGATGGAGTTGTGCCCAATCACAGCGCCATAGTTCCTAATTCCTCCATTAACAGCCTGTCGTTTTCTCTTAAAGAGTTTGATCTATCTGTTCCATTAGATGCTGAAGAAATAGCAAGGTGCAGTGGAACTAAGACCGCTTGCTCCCAGTCACCATTTTCAGGAGCAAGACTTCATGTAGAAGACCTACACTTCTGTGAGTCGCAATCAGCAAAGTGTACACTGCTAAACCTTGATAGGGATCCAGCTTGCTTCCTTCTTTGGGAATATCAACCTGTTGATGCCAGCCAGAGGAAGTGGGTTAGTAGAGCTTCACATCTAAGTCTCTCGCTTGAAACCTCTAGTACTTCAAAGGAACAGAGAGTAGTTAGAGACCCCTCTCCAAATTCGTTGCAGTGTATTGAATTAGATGACATTCGATTTGAGGCTGCTATGGTTACTGCAGATGGTAGCCCTCTGATGGATTTGCCACCCCCGGAGGGTGTTGTGAGAATTGGTGTTGCTTTCCAACAGTTCACGTCCAACACTTCAGTTGAGCAGTTGTTTTTTGTCTTAGGCCTCTATAGTTACTTTGGACAGGTTGGAGAACGAATTTCAAAGGTTAGCAAAGGTAGCAGGTCTGACAAAGATAGTGAACCTTCAGTTAACAACCTTGAGAAAAAACTGCCCAGCGATACGGCAGTGAGCTTAACTATGAATAGTCTCCAACTCAATTTCTTGGAATATTTGTCAGCGGGAGATCTACATATGCCCTTGGTTCAGTTTGGTGGAGAGGATCTGTACCTGAAAGTTTCTCATCGCACTCTAGGTGGTGCCTTTGCAGTCACAACTAACTTGATGTGGAGAACTGTCTCAGTAAACTGTTTGGAAGGCGAAAGTGCTACAATCCATGAGAATGGCACTGCCGTGATGGGTGAAAATAACATTGGCGTGTGTGAAAATGGGCATCGCAAGATGAGACCGGTATTTTGGGTTGACCATCGCAGCAAGAACCAGGCTAAAGACGCTCAATTCATTGACATAAACATCACTCATGTAATCCCTTATGACATGCGGGACATGGAGTGCCATAGCTTGAATGTATTAGCTAAGGTATCTGGTGTCCGTCTCGGAGGTGGACTGAGCTATACCGAGTCGTTGCTGCATCGTTTCGGTATTCTAGGGCCTGATGGTGGTCCAGGGGAAGGCCTCTTGAGAGGACTGAATGATTTATCTTCTGGTCCACTTGGGAAATTGTTCACATCCTCTCATGTCACTGACAAGGAAGGCAAGCATTTCCAACTTTCTGAATTGTAACAAGCTCTACTTTAATTACTATTACTACTGAAACAATACACGGAGAAATGTCAATGTCTTTATTTCAGATGGTGGAGGGAAATCTTTGTTTTTTGTTCGTTCCTTTTCTTGCATTGTTTGAAACGTGTTTCTTATTTTTCCCATATCCTCTAATGTTATAGAAGGAAGATCTGAAGACAATGACAGTAATTCGAAGTTTGACCTGGGGGTGCCAGATGATCTTGATGTGTCAGTTGAGTTAAGAAACTGGTTGTTCGCACTTGAAGGGACAGAAGAAGTAGGAGACTGGTCTTCCCCTCATAGTGGTGATCCTATTAGTAGGGAAGATAAATGTTGGCATACAACCTTCAGGAATCTGCATTTGTCGGGCAAAAGCAGTGACCGACCTAACTTGGGAGGTGCAGAGAAGGTGTTGGATAAACGGGCATTTCCTGTGGAGCGTTTTACGGTAATATTTGTGACTGCTGTAAATTTGTATTTCAATTTGGTGCTCTCCTTCTCTGTGGTCTAATTGGCAGATATTTGGTGGTACCTGCAGGCTGGAATTGAAGGTTTAGAGGCAATAAAACCTCGCTTGAATAATAAACTCATTGGGAATGGTAAATTAAATAGGAATCAATCAGGCGTTGGACTTAATAATACAAATGCTATTGGTGACCAAGGCGTTGATGTTGAGGCTACCATGGTCCTTGGTGAAGACGAGATTGAGGGTACCAAGTGGATGATGGATAATGTCAAGTTTTCCATCAAAGAACCGGTAGGAACACTTGTTTCAGTATTTGTCCAAAGCTGACGAATTTACAGCTGTTACCTTAACTATCTATATCCATTTGAATGTGCAGATTGAGGCGGTGGCAAAAAAAGAAGAGCTAGAGCACCTTGCCATGATTTGCAGATCTGAAGCTGATGCAATGGGCAGGATCACTGCCGGGATTCTCCGTCTCCTTAAGCTCGATAAGTCTCTTGGCCATGGAACTATAGAGCAGCTAAGGAACCTAGGTATGGAATGAATTACTTCACATGCCCTGGGCTTCCGATTTTTCTCTTTTGGTGTTATGATCAGTTAATCGTGACAACATGCAGAATGGAACGATATATGCTGTTACAGTTTCTTGGATAGGAATTTATTATTCAAATTTCCTTGGTAGGGTTATGCTGTAAAAAACTATCTATTATGGTTCATAATGCAGTACTGCAAACATGTCAAAGCTTGGGTAATTGGAAATCAGCAGGACATGAACTTTCCCCATATTTAAAATCACAATCTAAATCTAGTAATCGTAAAGGTGTGTCTAGAGTTTGCATTGCAGGTTGCTGTACAGTACAGTGCACACAACTTGTTGTTTTCCTAATCATCTAATCCAGTGACAATGTTTTCTTGACTCTCATTCAGTCATTTGTTTAATTCCCCTTCTTCTGAATTTCCATTTTTTTTGTTATATGCTCTATGCTTCTGACTTACCAGTGCTTACCTGGGGTAGGGTGGTGGGGTCTCCATTTTACTTCTTCAGAAGAAACTAGGTTTCAAGTGTCTTATGAAGTTGTCCTGTTGCAGGAAGTGGAGGAATGGACAACATTTTCACACCTACCAGGCTCAGCAGGCAGAACAGTTTTGGCAGTGTCGGCACCCCTAGGACCCCAAGGTTCCACCCAATCGCGAACGCGGGGTCGAAGGAGGCCCTGGAAGCAACAATCTCTTCACTGCAAAGCGATATCTCAGAATCCAAGGCCAAATGCGCGTCCCTCGTCTCCCACTCAAGCGGCGTGGAAGATGAGAACCATGCTGAGGACATCAGGCAGCTGGCCGACAAGCTCGAGAGCATGCAGTCCCTGGTGACAAGGATGAAAACTCTGATCTGAGTCGGTGTACATGGGTTCCTTTTTTTGTGTACAGTCAAAAACGGGGAAGCCGCTAACGCCGTGCTTCCTTGCGGATTATTCTTTTGTGTACATTTGTTACACGTTCCTTGGGCGTATAAAGGTGGAGGGTGGAATAACGAGTGGACAAGCAGCAGCAGGAAATTTTGTAGCTGGAAGGGTGCGATGATCAATGTAGTTATTACGAAGAGCGATATGTTCTTTGTACTATGTATGATATGAACAGTGTTTGCAACATCTGGATGTTTTTTGCTTCCTACTTGGGACCTGGATTATGTTTATGCAATATGAATAGTCTAAGTTAATCATGGTAAATTGTTCGAAAGATTTTTTTTTACATACAAAAGTCCCTTTTTGGCAGAAGCCCGAAATAAGGACTGAAATCATTTTTTGCTGACTTGCTTTTTCTGCTTACAAGGCACAATTCCACGGATCGAAGCCCAAAAGATTTAGAGTGCGCATGCTGAGCCAAAATGCAAGCTTTTCGCTTGGCTGGCCATCCACGGGAAGCTATTGATGGCCGACATGCTGGGCACCAGGGATGACCACACGGCTCAATCTGTCAGCTTTGCTTGGGCGCGCTTGAACCCGCAAACCACTTATGCAAGGACTGCTCCTTCACCATCGCCTCTTGGAACTTGGTAAACTCTCGGGACGAAAACAACAACCAGGCTCAGGGTCATAGCTCCACGTCCCCCTTTCAGAACGGTGGGATGACATGATTGTGGGGAAGCCCAAAGAACATCAAAGGCGCACAAGTGGTCGCGTATTTTATGTACTCTGGAAGCGTTTGGAAGGAACGAAACAGACAAGGGATCTTCACCGGAAGTCGCATGACTTTTGTCGAGGTGACCTCCCGTGCCTTGGAGGACACTCTGGTGCGGGGGCGCGCTTTCGCCGCCTACACATCGGCTGAGCCCGGTTAGTTTTGTTTTTTAAGTTTTGTGGTTTTTAGGCATGTTTATCACCTAAATCTAAAACATAGCATCTTGTACCGTGCGGTTTTTCCTTTTCTATCTACTCCCTCCGTCCAAGAATAACTGTCTTAGATTTGTCAAAAAGTGGATGTATCTAGACATAAAACATGTGTAAATTTGAGACACTTATTTTGGAACGGAGGGAGTATATGAAAAGGCAGGTGCGTTGCTAAAAAAAAGTTCTTTCACTCCATTACTACTTACTAGAGGAAGCAGCAATCTATCCAGCCATACGGGCCAAAATTTCCACACCTGGCCCAGCCCAGCCCGTCCTCGTCCCGGCCCTGTTTCACTCGCACGTACACCTCTCCGTCTCGAGCGCCGTCGGGCCGACTCCAGTCCCCACCTCGCCGTCGCGGCCGCCTGCCGGCGAAGGGATGGGGACGTCGGTGCAGGTGACGCCACTCAACGGGGCGTGCGGGGAGGGCCCTCTCTGCTACATGCTCGCCGTCGACGGCTTCCGCCTCCTCCTCGACTGCGGCTGGACCGACCACTGCGACCCTCGTCCAGCCCCTCTTCAGGTGCCCCGCGACCAACCTACCTGCTCCCCACTCGCTCGCTTGTAGACTCAGTTGCCTCGGTGCTATGCGTGGTCAGGCGAATTGCGCGCCGGCGATCGAACGCCACCTTCTCGACGAATTGCGCCAGCTAGGGCGCTCGCATCTTTGCGTTTTGTGGTTGAGATCTTGGGACTGTTTGGGAAATTGACTAGGTCTGCCAGTTTGCTTGAATGCCGGTCCGTTCTTAGGAATGCGTCCGTGTCAGCCAGTGACTGGGGCGTCGCGTCCGTGTCACTGACTAAGGTGTGTTCTCAATGTAAAGCTCCGTGTAACACGAATGTAGCCAACTTGTGTTCATCTACCCTGGCTGGCGTGGCGAGGCCACACTACGTGAATGAAGCAGCGATTGCTTTTTTATATACTGCTTCACACTCAAGTAGAACATTTCGGTCTCTGCATGTAGTGTTTGCACCAACAAGATAAAAATATTTTATATATTTCAGGATTGCGCCAAAGACGCTGTTCTTCTGTCTCATCCTGACATCATGCATCTAGGAGCTTTACCCTATGCTATGAAACATTTTGGATTATCTGCACCAGTATATGCTACAGAACCTGTGTTTAGACTTGGACTTCTGGCCATGTATGATTATTTTCTTTCTCGATGGGTAAGCTTCCTAGCCGCACATTGTTGTAATTGGTAACTAGTATTTCTCTAACCATATGCATCACCAGTTTACATATCATCCCCATGTGTTTGCATGGGACCAAATAAACATGGGCCACCTCCATTTTCATCCGTCGCTCTTCATCATTCATGGAGGACTCTTACCTTTTTTAGTCTCTCTCTCTCTCTCTCTCTCTCTCTCTCTCTCTCTCTCTCTCTCTCTCTATCTCTCTCTCTCTCTCTCTCTTGCAGCAAGTTGCAGACTTTGACTTGTTTACTTTGGATGATATTGATGCTGCATTCCAGAATGTTGTGAGACTGAAATACTCACAAAATCACCTTCTTAACGGTCAGTGAGACCATGTTGATGTACACCATTTTGGTATGCTTAAGTGTATTCCCTCAATAACCATTTCTCAGCAGATAAAGGCGAAGGAATAGTTATTACGTAGCATGTGTCTGGGCATCTTTTGGGGGGTACAGTGCGGAAAGTAACAAAAGATGGAGAGGACGTCGTCTATGCTGCCGACTTCAACCACCGAAAAGAGAGGTTAGATCCTCTGTTGTGTTTTCCTGTACATATTTGTACTTCTTTAGCTCAAATAACTAATATCTCAGTATGCCTTTATATAGTATTGGCTCATGTTTATAATTGCAACGTTAAGGATTGGAACGTTGTGTACATACGTCCCATCATAATTTTTGTACATCATTTGGCTTGCATATACTAGCAGTCCAATAACATCTAATAATAATAATTTTATAAGGACAAACCCAGTGCATAGAGGCTCCCACACAAGGTGGGGTCTGGGAGGGATTATAGGAACCTAGTTTTACCTCTTCGCACAAGTGGGGAGGTCGTAAGCGGAGCGTTTTGCTCTCGCTTAGAGTTTTAATCGCTTAAGCGTTTCCAAAATTCAATGATTTTAGTACTGGGCTTGCATCTGGGAGCCGAGGAGAAGTTGAGGGGAGTAGAGAAAACTGATACATGCTGTGGGCAAGGAGATGCAAGGGAGGCAGGGAAGGGGCTATGCCTGTATGGCCGTCATTGTTGATGTGAATCTGTGCGTAGAAGTGTAGAATGGCTCCGATTAGAAAGGATGAATGGCACAGATCGGGTTAGCAGACTAGGGTTCCATAATGGGTCTTATTGGGCCAACTCTGTAGCACAAAGGACACCGTGAGCAGGAGTCTCTCACGCCCTTATTACGCCAATGGACCTTATCAGCGCTAAAGTAAGCGAAGCGTTTTGCCATCGCTCAGCGCTTAAGCGTACGCTTAATTACGCTTTCTTGAACCTTGCTCACCACTGCACCAAGGCCTGCCCTCAATAATAATTTTATTTTATAAACAAGACAAAAACATCATAGTTAATTGGTACATAATTTAGTACAAACTATAATTACCTGCAAGCATGTGGTTCCACAGAAAACGTTGTGGTAGCCGAGGGATGACGGTTTGCGCCCCTGCTAGGTGAATCTCAGTTTGTGTACGTAATATTATGATGTAGTTCGACGATATTGCTATTGTGAAGGGCAATGGCACATCTGCCGGCTAAAACCCTATACGCTTGAACAAATAGATTGTTCCTGCCTCAAGATGATTGTTGAAGCGATCTACGAATACTTCGTAACAGATCACCTCCATTTTCATCCCCTACGAAAAACAACATATTAGCCATTGTAAATCACATCTAAAATACTGACCAGACATGGTTCTGAAAAGAATCAATGGTTCAGTTGTACATGTTTTGTAGTTGACATGGTAATTAAGCGAAAAAACATCACGAGATTGCATAAATGTAGTACATGACATCACGAGATTGCATAAATTGATCATAGTAAACATGCTTACTCTTATGTCAGCTAGTATGACATTGAGAAACCTTCCATTTGCAATATGTTTTATGCGAGTGCATAAAACCGTGGCCGGGGAAACATATGTGGAGGTGTTCTTCGTTAATCTCATCAAATGTTACATTTATGCAATTTTGAATGGAAAACATTAGCTTTACAGAATCACAATAAATCAGTAATATAGTAATATGATACGGGCAAGTCATCTAGGTTACATGTTGGCCGGAGGAGGCGAGAAGGCAGGAAACGGTTCCGGTTCCTGCGTCGGCACTGTCTCCCAGCGTGTAGAGTGGGTATGCATGTCTGTAACGTCATTGATCGTTACATTCCGGCATTGTTCAATGGTAAAAAAAGAAAAGCTATAATAATTATTAATGAACAAAAGTAGTTAAAGAAACATATTCTCGCCTGGGTTTGCCGGAAAGGGAATTTCCGGAGCAGGTACGACAGGTGGTGGCGGTGCTGCCATCACCCTCCTAGAGATGGTTGGAATGTATGGGAAAACCATGGTCGGTTTTGTGAGGAGGGGGCTGAATCGGGTGGCTTGCGATGGGACTCTGTTTTTTGCAATGAGGAGGGCATGGACGCATGGTCCATTTATAGATGCAGGACAAAAGGCTACTGGCGGGAAAGCCTAAAAATTTGGATATTAGGCATTGGCGCCTCAATTATTTGTAGTGATAGATTGTTTGGAATGTCACAATTTTCTCGTAATTTTTTTGTGTGTTGCATGATACTTAATCACTTGCCTTCCTAAACCATGAACTATGTAATGAATGATAAAATCACGTATGATCAGCAGGTAATTGTTGTGTGATACAAACTCTGGCACATTCCAAAAACAAATATTCCACTAACATACATTCCAAACGTGATACCTAATCAGGCGATATGTATCAGGCAAATTCGAAATAACACAGATTATAAATAACATGCATTCCAAATATGATTTTCGTGTGATACTCAATCAGGACATTCCAGTATATCAGGAATAGCAAGATTTATTCGACATTCCTTTTGCGGGATAAATAATTCATTATGATTTCGGTGAGCGATTTAATTAATACATTTCTTATATGAAAGCTCCCAATGATTGGACAATCATGTTGGATACTCATAGAAAATATGTTTTCTCATAGGAATTTGAGATCCATCATGAAACTGGCACGTCCAAACTGAACGCAGGGCATTTAGACACGAGACTTGTCAACAAAATAACATCTCTGACCCACGAAAGAAACAAAACATGCATGTACACCACAAAATTCAAACTAGATAAGACTATATTTATGTATATAAAATCACTTTGCAATTTATAACAATGGTGGAAGAACAGTGTCAGTATCAGTATGTTGGTTCAGTATTTGAGTACAATACATATAAAGAAATATATGTATCCGGAGCACAAAAGACTAAAATATACATCTCACAACTGAACCACATGTCCTACAACTGCCACTTCATCTCCCAAATATGCACAGGGTCACGTTCTCAGCAGGAGAGGGCATAAACGAGGTTCTCGCTCGAGATAATGTGTCGAGTTCCATGCTGACGAAGTATTTTGTGGCCACCAGAATCATGAGTGGGCTCGAGATATTTTGTACAAAGATATTGTGGGATGTCCTGATTGAGTATCACACAAAAATCATATTTGGAATGCATATTATTTGTACTCAGTGTTATTTGGAATTTGCCCGATACGTACCGCCTGATTAAGTATCACGTTTGGAATGTATGTTAGTGGGATATTTTTTTTTGGAATGTGCCAGAGTCTATATCACACGACAATCACCTCCTGATCATACGTGATTCTATCATTCATTACATAGTTCTTGGTTTAGAAAGGCAAGTGACTGAGTATCGTGCAGCACACAAAAAAAAATTACGAGAAAATTGAGACATTCCATACAATCTATCACTACCAGCAAATAATTGAGGCGCCAATGTCTAATATCCAAATTTTTAGTCATGCATCTATAAAATGGACCATGCGTCCATGCCCTCCTCATTGGAAAAAACAGAATCCCATCGCAAGTCACCCGATTCAGCCCCCTCCTCACAAAACCGACCATGGTTTTCCCATACATTCCAACCATCTCTAGGAGGGTGATGGCAGCACCGCCAGTACCTGTCGTACCTGCTCCGTAAATTCCCTTTCCGGCAAACCCCACACAAGAATATGTTTCTTTGACTACTTTTGTTCATCAGCAATTATTATAGCTTTTCTTTTGGACCATTGAATAATGCAGGAACGTAACGATCAACGACGTTATAGACATGCATACCCACTCTACACGCTGGGAGACGGCGGTGACGCAGGAACAAAACCGTTTCCTGCCTTCTCGCCTCCTCCGGTCAACATGTAACCTAGATAACTTGCATGTATCTTATTACTGATCTATTGTGATTGTGTAAAGCTAATGTTTTTCCATCCGTAATTGCAGAAATGTAACCTTTGATGAGGTTAACGAAGAGCATCTCCACATACGTTTCCCCTGGGAAACAACGACCAACGTTTTATGCGCTCGCATAAAACATACTGCAGATGGAAGGTTTCTCACCGTCATACTTGCTGACATAAGAGTAAGCATGTTTACTTTGATCAATTTATGTAATCTCGTGATGTCATGTAATACATTCATGCAATCTCGTGATGTTTCTTCGCTTAATTACCATGTTAACTACAAAACATGTACAACTGAACCATTGATTCTTTTCAGAACCATGTCTGGTCAGTATTTTAGATGTGATTTACAATGGCTAATATGTCGTATTTCGTAGGGGATGAAAATGGAGGCGATCTGTTACGAAGTATTCGTAGATCGCTTCAACAATCAACTTGAGGCAGGAACAATCTATTTGTTCAAGCGTATAGGGTTTCAGCCGACAGATGTGCCATTGCCCTTGCCAATAGCCATACCGTCGAACTACATCATAATATTACGTACACAACCTGAGATTCACCTAGCAGGGGCGCAAACCGTCATCCCTTGGCTACCACAGCGATTCACACACTTTAGCACGGTTTATGTTCTGCGGAACCACATGCTTGCAGGTAATTATTGTTTTTACTAAATTATGTACCAATTAACTATCATGTTTCTGTCTTGTTTATAAAATTATTATTATTATTAGATGTCATTGGACTGCTCGTATATGTAAGCCAAACGATGTACAAAAAGTATGATGGGACGTATGTACACAACGTTCCAATCCTTGATGTTGCAATTATAAAACACGAGGAATACTGATATAAAGGCATCCAAAGTAAACAAGTCAAAGTCTGCAATTTGCTGCAAAAGAGAGAGAGAGATTAAAAATGGTAAGAGTCCTCCATGATTGATGAAGAGCGATTGATGAAAATGGAGGTGGCCAGTGTTCATTTGGTCCCACGCAGACACATGGGGATGATATGTAAACTGGTAATGCATATCGTTAGACAAATACAAGTAGTTTGCCAATTAAAAGAATGTGTGCCAAGGAAGCTTACCCATCAAGAAAGAAAATAATCATACATGGTAAGAAGTCCAAGTCTAAACACGGGCTCTGTAGCATATACTGGTGCAGACAATCCAAGATGTTCCATAGCATAGGGCAAAGCTCCTAGATGCAAGATGTCAGGATGAGACAAGAGAACAACGTCTATCGGTGGCGCAATCCTGAAAGATATAAAATAATATTCTACTTGAGTGTGAAGCAGAACATGTAAAACTGAAAAGACAATCGCTGCTACATTCACGTAGATGAACACAATAGTACAACAACTTGGCTACATTCGTGATACACAGAGCGATACATTTAGAACATTTCTGCCGTCGTCGTTCCGGCCAGTACCACCCTTCCGTCAGCCGTCGTCGTTCCAGCCTTCGCTCCTGCAGCAAGATCAGCTCCCCTAATTAGTACCGTACGTTAATTTATAAGTATTAGCTAGCTAGTTTGCCTCGAACATTATTGCTCTCTGTGTTGTATATATGTACTGCTTGTGTTAGGTTTGCATTAATCGATCGATCTGTTTGTATATTTGCCTGAACATATGCTAACTATCTGTTTCTGCGATCGTACTGCCGGTTAATTTTATAGGCCGTCTCAAATATAAGTAAACCGTGACGACCACTAATATGAACCGTCTGCGGCAGAACTAAAGCCGGGTAATATTCCTCGCCATCTCTAATGTGCACATAATGGGAGACGGGCAATAATACAAACCGACTCCAATACTATTAGAGACGGGCCCGAAATATCAGCTGTCGGAGGGAGCTGTTCCCAGACGGCATATTTTATTTTCATTCCAACCGGCTTTAGGTCTTGTCTTTTAAAGTCAAGTTTGTACTAGTGTGAAGTCACTGCACCCACCATCACGATACTCCAAATTAGTGGATAATTGGCATTACAAATTACTGAAGTCCCCTACACCATCATGACGCTCAATCCTAAGCAGAAGCAGCAACAAGAACTTTTTGTGTATGCCATTGTTTACTTAAGAAAGGAGGCTAATATAACTTTGCAACCAATCATATATGTATACACACACGCACTTGCTAATTTTTGCAATTTTTGTGCTATTGTGAAATTTCAGGTACAACTTTCAGAGAACTTGATGAGCAATTTTATTTCTAAAAAGGTATGAGTTATATTTGATTCCCTTGGTGTTAACTTATTTTATCTGTTTGCTGATACTGAAGTCATCTTGATGTGGAGATTACGCCATGATATAAATTTGACATAAGTAAAACTTGCAATCTAATGGTTCAAGTTCTCTCATTGCATAGCTTAGCTCTTAAAGTACTCGGAGCCCATTCGGAGCTCCACAATTAGCACAAACAAAAAGGAAATGCTAGAACTCCTTTTGCTGTTAAACATGAAAAAAGTGTGCTGTTGCTTTACGACCAGGCAGCCCATTCCATTTCCCAGCTAGCCACCAGCCATAAGCACTTGACTAATGTCTAACCAGTTGAATTTCTCACTTTGAGTCTTTTCCGTGAGAAAGCAAAGCACTGCTCTGACACTACCGCTGTCTGTAGTTGGGTGAGCACGAAATCGCATGGGTTGTGTTGAATTCTTCACTTCGGTGTTTCACTTTGAGTCTTCTCCGTAAGAAAGCACTGCTCTGGCACTACTGCTGTGTAGTTGGGTGAGCACGAAATCACATGGGTTGATGCAGAAGTCAGGAAAGTGGAGGAGTTGTTACCGTCCTCATCAACTCCGTCAGCACATAAGTCAGTTCTCGTGGGTGATCTGAAACTGGCCGATTTCAAGCAGTTCCCGGCGAATAAAGGGTTACAGGTAGGTCTTCTTTTAATGAATTTATGATATTGCCTACCTGAGTCATCCTGTTCTTATCTTAGCGTTAGAATGTGGTTATGTACTCTGAAACTCCTGAAATAATAGTGCTGATAAGACGCTCCTCCCAGGTCGAGTTTGCTGGGGGCGCTCTAAGGTGCGGCGAGTATATCACGGTGCGCAAGATCGGTGACTGCAACCAAAAGGTAAAGAACCATCGAACCGCCATACACTTAGCCCACAATTTCCAACTATCACATTCTTCCCCACCAAAGCCTGGTCGCGGCGGCCCTCCGATGACCAAATGCTACGATGGAACAAACTCTAGGTTCAACCATGATAAAACCGCCTCTCAGTACCTCGCGAAAAGTATCCAGTTTATGCCGCTCTCGGCTCGGTTCGTGTACTATGTTAGTCAGTCTGTGCATGCGTTCTCTGACTGACTGAAACACATGATGGTGGTCCGTTGCATTGCAGGGCAGTACTGGTTCCCAGCAGATGGTGATCGAGGGCCCGTTGTGCGAGGACTACTACAAGATCCGCGAGCTCCTCTACTCGCAGTTTTTCGTGCTGTAACCAAGCTCACAATGCCGATCTCCCGGAGCTGTGCTCGTTGTGATTTATGCTACTGACGCGCAGTCTGTACGAGTGGCCAGCGAGTGACTGAATGGCCAAGAGGAAACAACTGGTGGTGTTAATTTAATCCTTGTATATGAATTACTTGTGGGTTATTCTTTTGTGTACATTTGTTACACGTTGTGCCTTGGGGGTATAAAGGTGGAGGGTGGAATAAGGAGTGGACACGCAGCGGCGGCAGCAGCAGGCCATGTAGCGTTGTCAGTGATCGAAGTAGCCATTAGGGTGAGTGGTATGAATCTCTGTATGTATGATATGAACAGTGGTTGCCACATCTCATCTTTTCCGCTTTCTACTGGAGGCCTGGATTATGTTTATGCAATTTGAATAGTCATAACTTAATTATGTTAAATTGTTCAAACAAATCATTTTTTATTAGGAAAAAGGAAAAATAAAATCATATAGAAGGCTAGTTTTAGTGGAAGCCTGAAATAAGGACTGGGTAGCAGCTAGCAGTGTGTTACTCGAGCAGCACTGTGCTCAATTGCAATTTTTTTTAAATGTTAAAGTTGTAGTTTATAAAAATTCAAATATTTTTCCGTTGGATACATATGCATGTTTCTTACGTATCTTCAAATTTTTGGTGAAGAAAAATAGTACTGCTATTCCGAGCTACATAAGGAAACAAAATTGTGGCTTTGAAAAAGTAAAATCAACTATTTTTTCTCTCCCACAATTTCTTTTTTATGTAGCCTAGAATGCAAAGTTTGTTTTTTCGAAACTTCTGATGGACATACAAAATGTGTATAAGTAGCTGTATGCTTTGTTTCAGATTTTTTTGAGCCATAGAAATGTCCTTTTCCTTTTTGAAACACCACTTTCCGCTGAAATATGAAGCATGGAAGAGGTCCGTAAATAAGCCCAGCCAGAACTTAACCCGGCCCAAACCGACGATCTGGGTTTTGTATGAGCTGAGCTGCCGGAAGTCCAGTCTACTGTCTAGGGTACCCGTTCCTCCTCCAGGAAGCGGCTTTTTTTTTTTAATAATACATTTTTTTAATGAATTTTGAAAAATATAACGGAAAACTATGAAATTACAGGAATAATACGGCCTCGGCTAGATTTGGGCCGACAGGAACTCGTCGGCCAGAGTTGGGCCGAAATGCACTCGTCGGCTTAACTCCAGCCGACTGCTTTGCAGGCCTGCGGCGACAGGCCTGTCGGCGTGACGTGGCCTCCCGTCGGCCCAAGCCTGGCCGACCGGCCCCTTATCGGCCAAAGCCTGGCCGACAGGGTGCTGAAAAAGGCTCGGCCGAGCCTTCTTCTTCCTCCCGTTCTTCTTCTTCTTCTTCTTCCTTTCTTCCTTTCTTTCTCACAGCAGCTCCCTACTGCCCGATCTGTCAATCCAACCAACAATTCTTCCTGCATGTAGTGTTAGAGAGTTTAGACAGCTGAGATATACATTGGGTTAGGATTTTGTGCAATTTCGTGTTGTTTGGTTAGAGCAATGGTGTAGTTTAGGTGGAGGTGGTGGTGGTGGAGGGTGGTGGTGGTGGTGGAGTGTGGTGGTGGTGGTGCAGCGTGGTGGTGGTGCAGCGGCGGTGGTGACGGTGGTTGTCCATTGAATCGGCACGCTTCAAGGGTATGCATTTTTTTGACTAATTAGGATTTACTGTTAATTATGTACGCATTAGTGTTAAGGTGGTAGTGTGATATTGATATTGCTAGGT
Organism: Poa pratensis; assembly: GCA_947311845.1. Lineage (NCBI taxonomy): Eukaryota > Viridiplantae > Streptophyta > Magnoliopsida > Poales > Poaceae > Poa > Poa pratensis. The sequence continues at coordinate 100,179,383 of CAMZMU010000128.1, read as the reverse complement.
ATTTATTGCGCTACTAATATTAAGTACATACTTGTTGCCGATTATAACAGTAAATTGGTGTCACATTAGTGCGCATCCTTCAATTAGTGTGGATCAATGTATTTAAATTAGAGTATGTTTTTATCTGTTATAAGTGTGGATCAGTGTTTTAAATTTAGAGTTTGATTTCATCTGTAAGTAGTCTGTAATTTAGACTTTTAATTTAGCTGCGCGAAGATATGGAACAAGTATATTTGATCAGTCCGGATGTGGATGAGAACCATCGCGCAAAGATATTACAGGAGCGTACCCTCGAGCCTCTAATAACTCGAGGACCGAGCGAATATTGGCAGATACACCCTGCTTGGGAGGAGAGGTACATGCCTAATTGATTTTTACGTGTCATATATTATCTGCATTAATGTTCTTGTTCGCTACATATATATGATTACGAATTTATATTTGTTTGCAGGTTGAAGTGGGCTGGGCTTTTACCTTTCGCGCGTCTAGTAGAGGCCACTGCGGACTCTTCATGCATGGTGATAGACAACTGTCTTCTCACATGCTTAGTGGACAGATGGAGGACCGAGACCCACACGTTTCACTTTCGATGGGGTGAGATGGCTCCTACTCTCGAGGATGTATCTTTCTTGCTTGGGCTGCCGTTGGCGGGTCAGCCCATAGGGCCGTTGCAAGCCCCAGAAAATTGGGAGCACGAGATGTCACTTCGCTTTCAGGGTATAAACCCTAATGCTGGAGTGTTTAGGTCAGAGAATCACGGACCTAACCTTGGATGGTTACTGGATTTTCAGGTACGCACTGTTTTATTTACATGCATCAATTTATATACAGAATGCAATGTTTCGCATGCATCGTTTCATTTCACTGACATAATTTATTTTGAAATGTACAGATACAGAGGTTTCCTGCTGGCATTCCGCTGAATGCTACACAAATCACTAGGAGCCTTGAAGCATATATCTTGTGGCTTATGGGGAAGGTGATGTTCACGGAGAACCATGTCACCACTATTAGCAAGAGGTACATCCCTATTGCTTTCGAGATCGCGAGTGCTACTACGCCAGAACACATTACACTGAGGAGTTGGGGATCAGCTGTATTAGCGGCTACTTACCGAGCTATGTGCAACGGGTGCCATCTATTGTCGGATACAGCATCCATACTTGGATGTCCCTTGTTGTTGCAGCTTTGATCATGTGAGATGTCACGCCCCAAACCACGGTCTGTGAGAATGACAGCCGCCATACACTTATGGTGAAGAACACCATAAGCATAAAAGGCTAGTATAGTGAAATATCATCGACAAAAGCCAAGCAAAGTCTCCACTTTATTCATTATCACATATTACAAGTACACTTTATTATTTTATTACAGCGGAAGCGGTATATGCTCTTATTGGTGTTTATCTCCACTACTAAACTAGATGTCACCATGTGGATTCTCGCCTATCACCTCTTGATCTAACCTTCGTCTGCGCATACCAGATAAAAAATAAAAAGGACGTGAGTATGTTAAACATACTCAGCAAGAATAAACACAATTCAAATGTCTTTGCACATATGCACAACTCATTAAAACTCAACACTCCATATCGCCAATTCGAAACCAGTTGGCATAATAAACCAAATACCACCAATTGTAGTATCATCACACAAATATCATATTTAAGTGTTAGTCTCTACAGAGTATCAGCAAAACCAATTGTCATAATCCCACCTTGTGATAATATCCCTCTCTGAGAATCACGTCATCGAGTCCCCTACTTGTGTGGGCCTTCCCATCCCACACCTTTCAGGTATCGACCGTCTCAGGCTAGATACACCACGCTTTTCATGATTATGACAAATCATTTTGTTGATATATGATTCCATATTTTATCTTCACCAAAATACGACATACCAAAAGTGCTAAACATACGAAAAAGAGCAGCTCTAGAGATATTGAAATTAATAGCATACAAAGCACATAAAAGCATCGCAACCAAATAAATCATTCAAAGAAATATAAATCACTCAAAGATTTCTGGTATACGCAGCTTGCCTTGCGCTTCTTCGGGGATTAAACTTCTGTCTCCTCTGGACCTAAGCATGTTACATAGTATCCATAAGTTTTGTAAGTGTACTGACATTATTTCTTAACACGTTCTTCATTTAATATTTAGTAAGATTAATCGTGGCTAATTCTTCTTAAATACATGTATGGTTCATGTACTAGTTCTGTTGCCATGCATGTACGAGCTAGTCATCATTATTCTTTCACTTTCTTGTCTCTGTTCACGTTCCAAGTATATTCATGCATAGCTAGTTTAGTTCACTTGATCAGTTCATGTGTCAAGTATTTCTGTATGATCTTATTAATCATCTGCACAAATAAATGTTCATTTGTACGCCGTCGCCGCCGGGTCGACAAGCATGGTCACAGCCGTAGCTCCGGCAGTCGTCGCGGCGCCGACGGCAAGCGGGTAATTAAATTAGAGGACAGATTAATTACGGGAGACTCTATTTGACTTGTTCATCTGATTAACCATTACTCCAGTATATACGTGCAAATGTTCTTTAGCTATTTTGATCAGAACTAGTAGGAAGCAAGTGCAACATGCTCTTGAATGGAAAGATGGATCGGTGGATCTTTAGCTTATAGGAAAAGCATTGACTAGTACCTCAGCTAGGAGATCAGCATGAACCGGAATAACCACCAGAACTAGATTAACTATACTAGTTGCTTACCTTAGGACTCCCGACTTGATTTAACAGATTTCCGGCAGCGGTCTGCTCCTATCCTCTAAAGGCTAGCTCAAAGAGCAGAAGCAGAGCTTCCTATCGGCGGAACAGAAAGAATGAGAAAGAGATGCTAGCTTGATTGGCTGATGGCGAGAGGCTCTAGCGGCATGGGTATTTATAGGTCAGAACCTCGTACATGATCGAAGATATTTTCAGGCAGAGCAGATAAGAACCAACGGAGGAAGCTTGGCTGCCAAGGATGAGGATAAGAACAGAGTATCCTTACCTTTTTATTTAACCAAAGTAGGATAATGTTGGAGACGGTAGGACAAATATCTAAGGTCCTTCTATTTTTCTTTTCTTTTATCTAGCATGTCAGTAGTACATGCAAATTCTCTTGTTTCTCTTCAAATCAAACATGCAAATTTTGGGTTATTACATGAGAGGTTCCCAATTGGACGACCAGACGTGCGTGTACACGAGGCTTTCCCAGTGGATGTGTTTTTTGAGTCATATTCGTATTTCGATTTGTATGTCAGACATATATGTATTTCGATTTGTATGTGAGACATATATGTACGAGACATATTATTATGTATGTACGAGACATATCCTTCAGTAGTTCTACGAGACATATTATTATGTGAGACAACTCTCCGTTACAACTTCAGTAGTTCTACGTACATATATGTCTCACATATAACTCAACGATAACTAATTCTAATCACGTGCAGGTAACTGAGTACGAAAGTAATTCGAATCAACGACTTCACTTCCCTCTGCCACGTGCTCGTGTTGGAGGCATGAAGTCGTCATCACTATTTTTATCGACGACAGCCTTGGATGATCCACCACTCTTCGCCTTTGATATAGCCCTCTTCACTGCTTCAGCGTGAAGGAGATTTCCAGGCCCATCACGACATGCGCCAAAAAGCATTTCCATCCAACCAAAATGAGGGATCTCTTTGTTCACAAACTGTCCATCGGCAGGCCAGTGCTGGACATTCACAAAATCAGGGGAAAAAAGTTAGTACGATAACACTAGATTCTAACATAATATAAATTCGGTACTCAGTTACCTTCACGTGAAATGCATAGGCCTCCGGCGAAAAATGGATTATCTTTGACTTCGGTGTCATAGGCATGTCCCTAAGCCCTGCCTCAATAGCTTTTAGCTCATTAATTCTCTGCCACTTCCACCGCCACCCATCAATTTCATCCCTAATTTCTTCAGGGGTCATCTGGATTTTGGTTTTTTTTGGCTATAATTTCTCCCACCTCACGAATGTTGCCCCACTCACTAACTAGCTCCCTATAACAGCTCTTGGGCCTACCCTCCCTAATACTACCTTCAGTCCATATTGCGGCGTGATACAAAACACACCACGACCTATGCTCCGAACTAGGACCCGAACTACCAGACATCGTTCCTATCCGACTGAGGAAATAACCACGCACCACACCCCTCCTCCATCACCAAATCTATTGGGGTATATATATAGGCTCACCCAGGAGAAGAAGAGCGGGAGAAAAAAGGCGGGAGAAAAAAGGCGGGAGGTAAATGGCGGGAAAAAAAAGGCGCGAGAACTATGGCGGGAGAATTATTGCGGGAGAAATATGGCGGGACAAGAAGGGCGGAAAAAATACCGGGAGCGACAAACGGGAGGGAGAGAAGAAGGCGGGAAAAATAAGGCGCGAACGGAAGGGCCGGCGCGAAAAACGCGGGCTGACATGCACTGGTCGGCTGGGCCAGAGCCGACGAGACCTAGTCGGCCCAGCCATGGCCGACATGGTCTAATCGGCTTAGCCCTGGCCGATTAGGTTCTCTGACACGCGCGGCGTCGGCCGACTACCTAATCGGCCCAGCCCAGGCCGACAGGCCCTTATCGGCCCAGTACTAGCCGATGCCGTATTATTTTTGGAATTTCCTGGTTTTCCGTAATATTTTTTAAATTTCATTAAAAAATGTATTATTAAAAAAAAATAGCCAGGAAGCGGAAGCCCATTCCTGCCACTGAAACGAGGGAGTGAAAGATTGGGCGGGGCGGCAGCGCGCCTTCCGGCGAGGCGGCGAGCTCGTCAAGGAGCGGCGACCGTCCGGCGAGGCCGTACGCCGTGAGTCAGCGATCGCTTCCCGGAGGTTCAGGTTAGCGCGCCGTGGCTCTGCTTGCCCCTCGCCCGTCCCCCCTCACGCTGCTGACTGCTCAAAAAAAACCTCGTGTCCGTGGGGTGTCCTGCATACAAATGTGCCATTTTTAGCAGAGATTTGTGGCATTTCGTGCTCGAAGTAGGGCTATGGCTACCATAAAGTCTCGGATTTTGGTGGTGTTTGATAGAAGGGCTCGATAGTCTAGGGTTTTAAGCCGGGAGATTGAGTCCGCAAGCACGTGTTTTTGTTGTTGCGAACGGGGGGCAAGAAGTGCGAGTTCATTTTGGTTGGGTCTAGATCGAGAAGCTCCCACGGTCTTGGCTTGTATGGGGAATACCATGCCCTGAGATTTTGTTTTTATTGTACGGACATAGCCTCTTAACATACTGATATGAATTTCTCTTTTGTCATGCTTGCTGAGTTGCTGTGAAGCCATGGCGCATCCCGGTGACCATGGGGAGGACGACAGCATGAAAATGGTGGCAGAATTTGACGGAAACGGGTGCGAGAGTCGGTCCGAGGTTTGGGAGGAGTTCCAGCCGATCTGTGTGAATGGGAAGATTCAGTTTGCAGTGTGCCTGAGCTGCCACAATCGCCTCTGCTACAATGGAAACGGCTATCTGCGCCGGCATCTGGAGACCTGCCCGGCCAAACCGGAAGTGGCAGAGAGGCCACAGGAGGATTCCCACTCCCCAAATGGTATATGATCATTTTGTCCTGTTCAGCTTCTAGTGCATTGCCTTTCAGTACTCAACTACTCACTCGCCTCACGGTGTCCCGACGACCATAGTGGTAGTTTTCTGTTGCTAGTTAGAATTGTGTAGTTTGGGTTCTGTAATTATGATACATATGTATTCCTTTTTTTCAAAGAGAATTTAACGTTATACCTATTTTGTTATATGTTAATTTCTGCCACATTACCTTGTAAGTGCATCACTGTATCTGGACCGACTTTAGTAGTAGTGTTCTACTGTTCTGTTAGTTAGAATGGTGTAATTTGGGTTCTGGAATTCTGTATACGTATATTCCTTTGTTAAGACAATTTAACTCTGGGTTACGGTAGATATTCATATTTTGTTGCATAGTTTTGCTAAATCAAAATAATCCAGCTTTGGATACATTTGAAAAAATTTCAGCGACACTCCAGGATATTAGCTCAGTTATTCCCAGCAGAAAACTCCGGTCGAACAAGTGGGAGGGGCTTACACCCATCTACGCTGGGGGGAAAATCCGGGCTGCAGATTGCAATCATTGCCACAAGCGCCTACTTAGCACTGGAGGCCATCTGTCCCGGCATTTTCTAACCTGTTCAAAACGACCTGGGCATGGCCAGAGTCATCAGAAGGACGAGCTATCGCCTGCCAGGATAGTCCAAATCAGAAAATGCTCTAGCAAGCTCTACAGGGGTAGTAGCTCTAGCGGCATCACCCGTCGGCCCGTTGAAGTGGGGACAGATCATCAATCCATACCAGCATCAGATGGTACAATCCTGAAGAAACAGAAGACCTCATGCAAGATGACTATTGCAGCTGACATATTGGCCAGCAAGTTTGGTCAAGATTCATCTTATCAAGATATGGCCAAATTGATAACTTTGCATGGCTATCCTTTGTCAATTGTGGAGAATGAAGAGATGAGAAGAATTTTAAAGAACATCAAACCTACGCCTAACACAGTCTCTCTCAGTGACATGGAAGAACATTTGTTTGCTCTATTTCAGAAGGATAAGATAAATGTCAAGGATAAAATTGCACTTAGCTCCCAGCGCGTTTCGCTGTCAGCAAGCATCTGGACTCATGATGGACCCGAGCCAACAGTAAATTACCTCTGTTTGACAGCACATTTTATTACTGAAGACTGGAAAGTTCACAGAATGGTAATCAAATTTGGCATGTATTGGTGCTCGCCTACTAATTTGGAAAGGACTGTACACTGTAAGGAGGCTTGTGTTCCGGAGTCTGAAAGTGGATCGTACAATGTCATATGGGATGCAATCCGAGATTGGAATCTTGACCAGAAGATTTTGAGCATGACCGCAGTTGCTGAAATTAAGAATGATGCAAATACCTCCAAGCTTAAGGAGATGCTCATAGAGAAGAGGTGCCTTCCCATCAGAGGCAAGCTATACAATGTTGCTTGTGTGGATGACATGCTAAATAGTGTTGTTTCCGAAGTACAATCACATATACTTTTGCTTGTCGGTGACATAGTAAAGGATTTCTTCGGAGCATGTGCATCTTCATCATCGGCACAGCAGCAGCTTCTGGAAGTTATTTCACAGATGAGTTCGAAATGTCCGCGAGAAGATGCCAAGTGGTGGCACAAGTTATATTTTAGGCTTGAAGTTCTGCTGCAATTCAACAAGTTATTTCCTGCTGAACAGGGGCTGTCTCCAGAAGATATGATAGTTGCTCGGTCTATTTGCAAGATTTTGAGGACATTTTATCACGTCATTGAAGTAATTTCTAGCCCTTGCTCTCCAACAGCAAATATGTACTTTAACGAGGTATGGAAAGTGAAAACTGTTTTGCAGCAAGAAGCATCGAATGATCAAGGAGAGATTGCTACTCTGGTCATAGAGATGCAGGAAGTATTCGACGAGTATTGCCAAAACTCATACCTGTGGTTGTTAATACCCGCTGTGTTTGATCCAAGATTCAAGATGAGCTTCATTGAATTTCGTCTGGAACAAGCTTACGGCACAGATTCGCTGAGCTACTTATCTGAACTACAGGATACCGTCCAGGAACTCTTCAATGAATACAACAACAATATGAATCAGCCGAGCAGTGGTGGTGTTTCAAGTAGTGCAGCTTTGGGTGGATATGATAATGATTCGTTAGAGGATCGGAATGAGCATCTCAATAGCCAGAGATCTTCAGAACTTGATGACTACCTTGGTGAGGTTCTGATTCCAAGAAAGGATGATTTTAACATTCTAGACTGGTGGATGAAACATACCACACAGTACCCCACACTTGCAGCTATTGCACGGGACATCTTAGCTATGCCAGCATCTGCTGTTCAGTCTGAAGCAGCATTCAGTAGCAGTGGGCCAGTAATTCCAAAGCACCACAGCACACTAAGCATCAAGACGATCGAGGCGCTCGTCTGCACTCGAGATTGGATGAGATAAAATTGCAAGATCATATTCATGTACATCTCCCCGTTCTACGATCGTTGATCCAGTGTGCTTGAGGCTGCTTCCTTTTATTGCCAGAACTAATCTTGTCTTACTTTTTCCTTGTGGGAACCATGCATGATTTTGGAAACTACGGTGCTGCGTAATGTCCCGTGATGATCTCACTGAAGCTGTAATTTTTGTAGAACTCTGCATGTTCATGTGGAACTAATCAGTAGGTCCATCAGTTAGAGGCTGTTAATTGCATGTTTGTGTTGGATGTTTAGCAGTTTTAATTTATGAACGAACCATCCAGTTCCATGGCCCCATCACATCTTTGCTTATAGATAGGGTAAATGTATGACATACAAACATAGTGTGTATACTGGGGGTTTGCTGACAACGTGGATCAGACTATACTACTCTTTTCTGTTAAAGGGGTCAATTTTAATCTTCAGACTTATCTACATATAAAAAATCGTAAATTTCGGAAAGGGGTTTACCGAAAAGCACGTTTTTTTTTGAATTATTAGGTCTAAATTAAATTTGGCGTCTAAATAGATCTTGCAGAGTTTCATGTGCTCATCATAGACATAGTTGGACATGTTTTCAACAATGGTTCTATTGAAATTTTCTTACTGCCTCCTGCACACAAAGTACTTGGAAGTTTTAGACTTTTAGAAGTTTTTCAGTACTTAACTTTGACCATAATTTTCTGTCACAATATAACGTATAAAACTTATTTGTAGACAAATACAACAATGAATAAAGTCAATCATAATATCATCAAATATATATACATACACAAAAACTGGAAGAAGCACAATGAGAAAACACGCTTATGAAGTAACTGACAACTAACAACACTTTTATGTCTAAAAAACACTAACAACACTTGAAAATAAAGCATACTGCCTAAACAAAACACATTACTCGGTGATGAACTCCACTCATACACGGACTGACGGACGCACACGGAAACGGGTTCACCTCGGGGTTAATCCTAACACTTCCGCTCTTTGCACTTTCAAAGGATTGATAGACAGATCGGTTCGGAGTTTGCGGCCGATGACCAACTTGTTGAGTAATTTGCATGCGGATTTGGCACATGCAGTTTCTGAAGGCCAATGCTGAGCATCCTCCGAGAAGATGACAACCAAGGTTTAAAATAGCGTGCTATACAATTTAGCGGCGACCTTCTCTAAATGTTATACACGCTATATCGTGTTATATCTGAAATAGCATTTTACCGCAAATCCGTGTATGAGTGGATGATGGAGCAGAGGACAATACAACAATTGCATAGAGAAATGGTGAGTGGAAAGGAGTAGAAGATCACAATGGCCGAGAAATCACACGAATAATGAACATTTTTAACGGTGTTTCATCCACGGTGACTTGCCTGAGTTGGAGAAAAACCCCGACATGCAACAACGAGTAACATGCTGTCGGAAAAAGGTGACTAAGGGGGGGCAGTGACAACGTTGTTGGCGGGTAACTACGTAGGATAATAACATTGAGGAAATAAATTTGAATAAATACTCGTAGCAACGCACGGACATTCAACTAGTGCTAGTAATTTAGTAATTTATTATTAATAGTATCATTATCATATTATCATCATGTTGTTAATTTATAGGTATTATTAGTATGATTTTTTGTATAAATACATATGTAATCCTGTTATTTATAGCCTACCGCCTTTTTTAATGATTTTAGCCTACCACCTAGTGACCACTTTATAAAAGTGAAACTCCTTAGTGATTGTACTCAACTTTTTTTATTTGATATATGAGAGATAAGGTGGAAGTGATAAATAATTACTCCTAGGAGTTACTTTGGACAATGCTCTAAATATAACCATAAAATGGAGATATTGCTTACCAAAAAACGGAAGCCAGTGAGTGATTATCTACTGTAGTCATCTTGAGCAAAAAAAAAACCGATAGGAAGAGAAAACAACGACTCAAGTTTCGCTCGTGAGGCGCTCCAGGCGACTCGCGAGGCGCTCACCTTTCCTGCCCTAGCCGCCGCCGCCGCAGGCCACCGGCGGGAGAGCTGGGCCCTCTCCTTCTTTCCGCTCCGACGGCAGGAGGGAGGGGGACCCCGTTTTTTGCATGGTAATTAGGGTTAGGAGTTTTCTGGCATGGTGCGCCGTTGGGGTGGTGGGAGCGGCGCCCGGGCAAATAAATCTGCCTCAACTCTACTCCCACACCGGCGTTCTCCTTCATGGCGGCGTCTCGGAGTTGGTGGCACTGTGTGCTTGCCAATCTTTCAGATCGGTGGCTGTAGGGTTCATGGATGGTGTCGGCGAGGCGGCGGCGGCGACTCCATCAGATGGGTTTTTCCTCCTGCTCTGTCCCCGTTGCTGCGGCGTTGTCTCCAGCGCCATGGTGGAGCAGAGAGGATTCGTCCAGGAGTACGTGCAGACGGTGGTCTGCACTGGTGACAGCTGGAAGATGATGCACCTTGTGGTGGGTTCGTGGTTGGAGGCTGACGGTTCTGGTTCCCTACTCCGACGTCGTCGTGCGGGGGTGCCAGTGCTGAAGTTCGATGGCGTGTCCGGGTCGTGCTGCCCCGATCTGATTCTTTCAACGGCAATGGTTTGTCTTTTGGCAAACTACTTTGGAGATCCGAAAAGCTGATGATCAGCGATGGAGCCGCGTCGAGCTCGGGTGAAGAGGTGATCTGTCTATTTTTTTCTTTGGTGGCTGCTACGGTGGTGCCGAAGAAGATGGATAGGCGTTGGTTTGTCACATAGGTTTATCCTATCTTTCCAGATTGTAAGATCGGTGTACACGTACTTTGTATCTCGTCTTTTTATTTATTAGTGAGAATCGTATTACCATGAAAAAAATCTTGAGCAAAATAAATTCTTCGTCTCTTCTCGAAAAAAAAAGAGAACGAAATGAGAGCGGACACGGTACAGGCCGAGAAGGCGCAACAAGACGAGCCCACATAAGCCCATCCTGACCGAACGAGCCCTTAACCCGGCCCAAATCGAAGAACAGGGTCTACCCACCCGCCGCCCGCCCGAGATCCAACTACATCCCTAATCGTGCCCAGAATTTCCGCTCCCCGGCCCCCGCGAGGTTCCCCCAGGCCAGGGTTCTTCCCCATTTCAGGTAACCCTCCGCCTCGATTTGTCCCGGATTTCTTCCAGAAATTTCTTGATCCGGTTTGCGGATGTGTGTACTTTGACGATTTGGGCTCTTTGTGAGCCGCAATCGATGCAATCCATCCGTATTTCCCACCTCAATTGTGTAGCATTTCGGAGTTTTTTCGCACACCTTCTGAATTCTGAGTGCTATGTGCACGCAGATCTCTACTTTCGTCGCTCGCAGCGTATGCTCTGTCAGTGCTCAATGTAGCTGTGTGATACTAGCAGTAAAAATATTAACTTTCCATTTTGTTTCATATTCACTGTGAAGCTAGCCATGGAGCATTCCATGATCCAGCAAGTCGTGGAGTATCCCGACGAGCACGTGGTGGTGGGTGGCGGCATGAAGGTGGAGGTGGCCTACGACGGGGTTCATCACAGCGCCTTCCGGTACAAGCACAAAAAGAGGTCCAAGGTCTGGGAGAGTACAAGCCCATCTTTCTCAACGGGAAGGTCCAGTTCGCCGAGTGTCTCTACTGCCACAACCGCCTCAGCTGCAAGGACTCCAACGGGACGAGCCACCTGTGGCGGCACCAGAAGATCTGCCCGGGCAAGCCGGAATCGGCGGAGAGGCGGCAGAAGGATTCCTACTTCCCATATGGTATGCTTCATTTTTCGCCTTTTCGTTGGCCGGGTTGAGTTTACTAGTAGGGCAATGTTAGTTTGCATGGTGTAGCTTAGGATCTGGATACATAGATGTGACATTGTCAAAACAATTGACCCCTGGCATAAGTAATGATCCACGTTTTATGTGCAGTTTCAGTAAATGAACATAGTCCAATTTCACCGATTGATCCGGTGAATGTGATTATCTCGGAGACGCTTGACGATATCGGCTCAGTAATTCCCAGCAGATTCAAGTCGAAGGTGTGGAAGGAGTTTACTCCTGTTTACGTCGAGGGGAAACTACAGGCTGCAGATTGCATTCACTGCCAAAAACGTCTCAGTGCAAATAAGTTTGGAGGGAGAAGCCATCTGAGTCGACATCTTCTGACCTGTCCAGGACGGCGTGGAAGTATCCACAGTCAACAGAAGCTTCCGTTTCACCCTTCCAGTGCACCTACTTTCAAGTCCAGGGTGCATGATGAGCTCTCGCCCGCCTTGACAAATGGGAAGGTTCAGATTGCAGAATACTCTAGCAAGCTCTTCAGGACTAGTAGCTCTAGTGAAACAACCCCTATAATCCGGCCCATTCAAATGGTGCCAGCACATCAAGCCTCACCAACATCTGATGGTACATGCCTGAAGAAACAGAAGACTTCATTCGTGAACATTTCAACTGACATGAGCGCCAGGAAGTTTGGTCAAGAAACATCTTATCAGGAGCTAGCCAAAATGATAATTTTACATGCTTATCCTTTTTCAATTGTGGAGCATGAAGAAATGAGAAGATTTGTAAAGAATCTCAACCCTATGGTTGATGCAGTTTCGCATAATGTTATGGAGGAACATTGTACTGCCTTATTTGAAAAGGAAAAGGCAAATCTTAAGGATATAATTACACTTTCCTCCCGACGTGTGTCTCTGTCCGCAAGCATCTGGACTCCTGATGGACCTGAGTCAACAGTAAACTACCTGTGTTTGACAGCACATTTTATTGGTGATGACTGGAAAGTCCACAGAATAATAATCAAATTTGGCATGTTTTGGTCCTCACCTACTAATCTGGAAAGAATAATACATTGCAAGGAGGCTTCTGTCCCAGATTCAGAAAGTGGATCATACAATGTCATGTGGGATGCAATTAGAGACTGGAATCTTGAACATAAGATTTTGAGCTTGACTTCTGTTGGTGATGTAAGGAACAATGCAAACACTGTGAAGCTAAAGGAAATTCTCACAGAGAAGAAGTGCCTTCCTATCAGAGGCACACTATACAACATTGCTTGTCTAGATGATGTCTTAAATAGTGTTGTTTCTCAAGGGCAAGCAGATATACTTCGCCTTGTTGGTGATGCAGCAATGGATTTTTTTGTGGCACGTGCATCCTCACCATTGGCCCAACAACAGCTTCTGGAAGTCATTTCACAGATGAGTTTGAAGTGTCCACAAGAAGATGCTAAGTGGTGGCACAAGTTTTATTATAGGCTTGAAGTACTTTTGCAGTTCAAGAAGTCATTTCCTTCTGAAAATGTGCTGAATCCAGAAGATATGAATGTTGCTGAGTCTATTTGCAAGATTCTGAGGACATTTTATCGTGTCATTGAAGTTATTTCTTGCCCTAGCTCTGTCACAGCAAATATATACTTCAATGAGGTTTGGAAAGTGAGGACAGTTTTGCAAGAAGAAGCATCAAATGATCAAGGAGAAATCTCTAGATTGGTCATGGAGATGCAGGAAGTGTTCCATGGCTATTGGGAAAATTCATACTTGTGGTTGTCAATACCTGTTGTTCTGGATCCTAGATTCAAAACCAGCTTCATTGAGTTTCGCCTGAAACGAGCTTTTGGCACGAATTCAGAGAGCTACTTATCTGAAATACGCGAAACAGTCCGGGAACTGTTCAATGAATACTGCAATCCTACGGAACGACCGAGTGCTGCTTCAAATAGTGTGGCTTTGGATGCCGGTGATAATGATTCATTAGATGATTGGGATCAGCATCTCAATGAACAAGCAAGTTGTCAGATATCTACAGAACTCGATGACTACCTTGAAGATGGTCTAGTTCCACGGAAGGATGATTTTGACATTTTGAACTGGTGGATGAACCATACCACGAAGTACCCAACGCTAGCAGCTATTGCACAGGACATATTGGCTATGCCAGCATCTGCTGTTCAATCCGAAGCAGCATTCAGTAGCAGCGGACCGGTAATTCCAAAGCACTACAGCACATTGAGCATCAAGACGATTGAGGCACTTGTTTGTGCTCGAGATTGGATAAAATGAAACGGTAAGATCCTATATGTTGCTTCACTGTACTGTCATATTTAGGAGTGATGTCTTTCCAGAATCTCATCTCTGTTTTCTGCGTTGGAACCATGCTGCTTCTTTATAGGGTAGTATTATTCTTATTTGGAAGAACCTCCTTGCTCTTGAAACATGCAACCTTCTCACCGAAGTCCGAAGGTGTAAAAGTTTTAGAATTTCACATGTTCATGCGGTGTGAAGCTACCATAATTAGTCTTTTTCATCTTTGCATTAGATCTTACCTTGTATCTTATGGACAGAATCTCCCAATTCAGGTGATATGCTGTGTACTTGGTCCTTTCTTGCATTTACGCATTCTGTTTTGTTGCCCATACCAAACATGTACTTTCCACTACCAATAACTTCATTCATCATATCTTTGCCTATCACCAGGGTAATTGTATGACATGGAAAGCTCAGCTTGGTGAAATACCGCCCAGTAAATCGGTGCTCTGGTGCTAGCTCATAAGAGTGAAGAGTTAATGACTCAACGAAGGCTTGGAGATTTCTCACCCCAATGTACCTGCCCATATGCTGTCGTACTGAACGATGAAGGCGTTGGACGAATGCAGTCAGACATCTGTGTAATGGCGCTTTCACCAAGGCTCATGATGACCAGTTTCTTCCACCTGGCAGCTGCCTTGTTTTCGACATGGCTCGTTTACTGCCCCGCTGAGACATGTTCATCAGAGCGTAATTTTTTCTTTTTTTTTGTATATATCGACTCTGTCATTGGCTCAGCTCGTTGTAAACACCTCGGTGCAAGTGCAGCTAAGTGGAGTTCTAAATTTCAGAACGCACTGGGAATATGATTGTGTGGATGGATGGATGGATGAGTGTGTTCTAGTTTGTAACTGAAAATAATTCTCCGATGTAAAATGGTTGGTGAAGGCATCAAACCCCAGTCCATTATTGTCAAATCAAATGCATTTACATCTAGAAGAAGTCTATGCTGCAGCGCTTCTGCTGGCTCTCAGGCAGCAGCTGCCCGTCAGGCCCCACGGCCACGTCGCAGGCCACGTGGAGCGGGTGCCAGTGGGACCCCCAGAAGGCCACCTTGGCCCGGATCCTCGACCGGACCTTCAACGTGAACTCTGCCGACCCCTCCGCCGCGCCCTGAGCCATGTCCGCCGTGGCGGGACCTGCCGGCACGGCCACGCCGTCGAACGCGAGGTCCAGCGTGGTCTTGGGCGGCTGGTACAGGGGCGCCCCGCCGTTGAGGTCGTGGTCCCTGACGACGTCGCCGTACGCGCGGTAGTGCACGGACATGGAGAGCCGGTCGTAGAGGAAGGCCACGTCGTGGTTCGGGTTGCGGACGGAGAACCGCCCGGAGAGGACGACCGCGCCGCTGGCGGACTGCTGGATGCCGGCGGCTGTGAGGGAGGTGACGTGGAAGCGCGGCCTGTGCGGGCGCACGGCGAGGTAGACGACGAAGAGGAGCACGCCGGCGAGGAGGAGGATGGTGAGGAACGCCGAGCAGAGGAGCTTCGTGCAGCGCCTCAGGTGCGGCCGCTCCGCCGGGATCTGGTGGAGGAAGCGGCGGGCGCCGGTGGTCGGATGTGGCACTGGCATGGCGCGTGTGTACGCTTGCTTGGCCTGCGATCACCGTCTGCGCGCATGGTGGTGTACGTCCGGTTTGGGCTTGTACGTCGTAGTGGTTTTAGCGTGATTCGTTGATGAGCGAGGAAGGAACAGAAAGCGATGGAGATGCCAAGCTATGCAGCTAAGTTTCCTTGGATTTTTGGTGTAGGGTATCATCAATATTCTTCTTCTTTCGGTTGGGCCATTTCGTTGGAGGAGCAGAGAAAGCTGGTGCATACAAAAAGGTTAGAGATTTCGAGTAAACAAAACACGCTTTTGCTAATTTCAGTTGTGTGATTTATTTACTTTGTAAATTCCAGTCACATAAAATTAACCGCCTCCTTTTCGCCACAGCTGTAACAATTACAGGATATGACCAAAAACAAGAAGTGCAAGACAAGGTTAAAGAGTTGACCGTGCATGTGGAGCTAGCTTAACGAGTTGTTATACTTTATCCATTAGCTAGGACCTATCCAATGCAGAAAGTAAACTTTGCCAGACTAGCTACTGCCAGATAGCACATCCCCGTCTCAAGTTTCCTCTACGCAGCCCACAGAGAACAATCGGAAATACAAGTTCAATTCTGTCATTCTGTGTGCTGTATTTTTCTTATAGAGAACAAGTTCCCTGAAATGCACCATTTCACTGAACCAAGCAAACACTTTATTTGAAGATATCATTACAGAAAACAGCCATACAGATGAAGAAATACGGTAATGCACACAATGTATGCGCGTAAGACACACATTACTAATCCTACACCAACAGAAATTAACCACTAAGCATTCGATAATTTACGAGTTGACAAATGGTCACATAGACCGACCAACATTTACATGTACACCTGGTTCACGACGGCGCAGCACCTCCTGACCTGCCCCTGCGCCCCGGTGAGCACCTGCACGCTCCCCATCTTCACCATGGACGCCGCGAAGTCTGCGAAGAACTCCGCAGGGTAGCCCCCTCCTGCTGCCACCCTGCCTGCCGCAGCACGTAGTCCCTGGCGAAGGGGTCCAGCATGAGCGTCTCGTCGGAGGTGAACAGCGCCCTCCTCTTGGCGATGACCCGGTAGTAGCTCGTGTCGAACGTCCTGAAGCTCCCCGGGTCCATCTCCACCAGTGTCCTCGTGTCCCCCTGTGCGCACTTGGTCTTCAGGCGCGGGACGTACTGCCTGTCCAGCGACGGGTCAGGCATGAGCGTGCCGCTGAAGTTGTACAGCCGGTCTGAGAAGGACGAGCAGTGGGAGGTCCCGAGGGTGTGCGCCCCTGTCAATGCATACACAAGATATAATATGTGTCAGTTCCATGGGACTTCCTACAGGTCAAATTTGAGGAACTGCAATATCTGTAACATCAGGATTTTTTGTCGTATGTATGTTTCATAGCTGTGAGAAAATCAGAAATGGAGTTTTCATCATACTAGTATCATGCAATGTTACTAGGACTGAAAAATGAAAACCACATAGTTTTGTCTTTCCCATCTCTGTTGACCTTGTACGTGCATACCTTTTCTCGATTACCCATGCTACTAGAGATTTGTTGGGATCAGCAAAGGTTGAGTAAACTACAGCGAAAAGGAGCATAGTCTACAAAAACTAGGGGAGATGCAGTAGTTTATTAGAAATGCATTGAGCCATAGTTCCTGAAGAATAGAATATACCTAGCAGAATCACCTGATCCTTGGCATCAAGGCCCTTCGGGATGAAGAACTGGTACAGGTTACGAATGGCGTCGAAAAAGGGTGGAGGTAGGTTGTTCAAAGCATCATCCTTCGCCGATCTCATCCCATCTCTCCGCCCAGTTGGAACATCCCAATAAGGCCCATGGGTCTGTTGCATAGTGAAAATAAAAGTTGGCTTAGCAAGAGAGCAGGCACTGTCAAGTATAAATACATAATCAAACTCGGGAAGGTAGTCAAAACTGTGTGGTTGCTGCCACCATTATTGGCCTGAATCGTCCTATTCCCATTCTTTTTCGAACTATGTCAACTTCTCTTACTTGAAGAATGAACCAACATTAATGAACAGAACTGCTAGTACTTACCAGTAGGACAACATCCCTTGCCACAAGAGCTAGGATATCAGCACAGGAGACCACTCCAGGGCAGGCTTGCTCCAGCTTAGCCTTGACACGGTCAATTGTGCTGAAGCCTCGCAGGCTAAGGTTCGGTATTGATTCCTTTTCAGATGGTAATCCTGGTAGGCCATCAAGCAGAATAGAAGCATCACAACCCTGCAGAGCACAAGCAGTTAAGTACATCTCTGTATTCAACAGAAACAGTTCAGAACAGACTAAGATGTGTGCACACATTCACGAAACAGTCATGGAAGTGCATGCGGAGCAGAGGGCCGGCGAGGCTTGGGACGTGGGAGATGATCCTGGTCATCTCATCACGAACAATGGCCTCTACATACGGGCATGTGTATTGGTAGAAGCCAACCTTCAACTGTGGTGGATTGCATAACACTAGGGAGGATTGTAGTACAAGAGGAAGGACAAATCCAAAGAGGAGTCTGTAAGCCATGTTGTGCATGAACAATGTCCCTTAGCAACAAAGATGGATTTGCACAATCCTTGATGGTTTTTGAGGTGAACTAGAACTCACAGCCTGCTTTATAGTTCAGTTACTTAGGCTGCACATAAGTGACAGTAAGCAAGCCATTTTGGTCAATAATAGTATAGTGGCTCTAGGAGCCTAGATGCCCTTACTTAGTATAGTTACTTAGGCTGCACTATTTTCTTATAATGCAGCCATCAGATGGCCGAAGACTTCGGCATGTGCTTGAAGATCAGTATTCCGGAGTTCTGTGGCCAGAGTGCATGTACAAAAATTGAAGAATACACGCAAGTCTTGGATCAGGCATCTAGGGAGCAGATTATGATTAGATAATAAGTATTCCATAAGTTAAGGCCCTCACTCCTAAGATGATGCAAAGACTATCGCATGTTCCTAAAAAGTGACACATCAAAGACTTGAACTGTAAGTTGCTAGCTGTTAACAGCCCTAATTTTAATACTCTGTAGGGATTGACTTATCCTGCTGTTAATAAATATCCACATGTGCAATATGAAAGCAAATAATGTGAAAAGGAATAAACTCTATGATTCTATCATGATCAGGCAAGCTTGGTGTATCAGTCAGGACTCAAGACTTTACTACTATGCGATACTGATAAAATGGCACACCATTTTCAATAAATATTTAGAAATATATTTTTACAGTTTAGGTCTGAATTAGTGATAAAAATATTTTAGAAGGTAAATCAAGTAAACAAACAAAAAAATAAGTCAACAGCACATGGATCGGATAACATATTAAATTATTCACTGAGTAACTGAAATGTGCTGGCTTTACATTCTCGAGACTTGAAAGTTGAAGTCATGCAGAGATGATACAACATTTTTGCGTTGACCAATTTATGTTGCAGCTTCTGATTCATTCAACACCAACAAAACATATGAATAGATCAAGGCCATGATATTGGCACCGCCAGCTTAAACATATAAAGGACGACCAGATCAGACATAAATCATGTATTCACCTAGTTGAAAAATACTCAACATTTATACCCACACCAAAAAAAGTTATAGAAAGCGTAGAGTGGAAAAAACAGAGTATCACCCTATAGTCATGTACATAAGGGATAACAAACAGGTTTATCCACTACATGCTTTACAGTATTCTTACAGGTATCAATTTATGTAGACAACTTGATGTAAAAAAGATGAAGACTCCATAGACCTTTAACTGTCTAATCAGCACATTGACATAATTGGGAATACTGACAAGATTTTGTGAGTCAAACATTCATCAGCAGACCAGAACTTTTTACAGTCGGCAAAAGTTGTAACATATGAATTCACAGATAATGTAACCCAACAGATATAATAAAAATTAACAAATTATACAGAAGTTTTATCAGTAAGCACAATGTGCACTTACCCTGCAGTGCTGAACAAAAGGGGCAAAGATTCCAAAGTTGGATAGTGTGAACAAAGTTGTGGAGGCTCTACAAGTTGAATCTGTCAGGTTCACTGTGGACCAAGGTCTGAAGGTAATCCAGATTCATCTGGTGCAGCTATCAGAGGCAAACAACCATCATCTGAATATCTTGGAGAGGAAACTTATTCATAACCTTAGATGATAGTGTGACCAGCTTCCTTTCTACTAGATGTTTCAGCCATCAATTTTCGTGTACTTCGAGAATCCTCCCATAAGTTCGATTCTGCATACATGTTTGCAAGCACAGTATAGTGTACAGAACTCTCAGGAGCAATATTGAAAAGATTTTTGGCTGCAGTTTCTCCAAGAGGCATGTTTCCATATGCTTTACAAGCTCCAAGCATAGCGCCCAACATTGATGAATTGGGTTCAATATCCATATTCTGAACTAGCTTCCATGCATCTTCTAACTGACCTCCACGACCAAGAAGGTCGATCGCAGAACTGTAATGCTCCGCTCTTGGATCAATGCCATATTTGCTCATCATGGAAGTGAAATATTCCATTCCTTTGCTCATCAGACCAGAATGACCACATGCAGACAGAAGAGAAAGGAATGTGACATCGTTTGGCTTCACACCATCCTCCAGCATTTTATCGAAAAGGCTCACAACATCCCCTCCAAAACCATTTTTCCCATAGGCAGTGATGAGTGAAGTCCATGAAACCACATTTCGGTGGGGCATTTCATCAAAAGCACACCTGGCATCTGAAAATTCTCCTGCCTTCGCATACATATCAACTAGAGCATTGTCCAATGCCACGTCACCCATAAGTTGCTTCTTGCACATATAAGCATGAATCTGTGTCCCCAGTCTGAGAGATGCCACATTAGCACAAAGGCCAAGCAAGGAGCTTAACAGAACCCATCAGTCCTCAAACCCCTACGATGAATCTTGCAGAAGAGCTTCATTGCATCTTCAGTGTGGGTTTTATCCATGGAGTACCCACTGATCAGTGCAGTAGATGACACAAGGTCTGGTTCACATATGGAGTCATATATCACTCGTGCACTGCTCATGCTCCGACATTTTGCATAAGCATCGATAAGTGATCCAATAACAACCTTTTCGTCCCAGTAGCCTAACTTTATTATGCAAGTGTGAATCAGCTCCGCATTAGAAAGCACACTAACTGCTCCACAGGCTTTTAGAGCACTTCCAAACGTAAAATGGTCAGGCAGCATTTCTGTTAAGTTTTTTACTGTAACTGATTAGCGACCAAGGAAAAAATGTATTTCGGATATACAAACAACAGCATAATAGAAATGCAAACTGACAAATCTAAAAGATGCGAGTTTTCTAAAAAACTAAAAGATGTGAACACAATTAGACCGTGGAAAATGGTAATTCTAAGTGCTAATTTATGTTAGCACGACCCCAGGAAGTACCAAATTTGGTGACTATTATCTGGTAAATTTCGATGAGGAGAAAATTATATATTTAGAGAACCGTAAGTTTAGCATCACATTATTATCTTTAAATAAATAATGTATAGCATGGAGTAGCTTGACATGCTGAGATTACAATAAAGGGAGTGGATTTGAGGTGTTCATAGCAGTATATAAGCCAAGGGGTCACACATTGCATGTCAGTACATAGCAAGACGAAACATACAGTAGAAGATTCTGGTGCCAGACCATACCTTCTCTCAGCATTGAGTATAGCAACCCAAATGCGTCACCGTAATGCCCACGCTCCACAAAACCCCTGAGCAAGGCATTCCAAGACACAACATCCTTCCTCTCCATCCCCGCAAACAGGCGCCTCGCGTCGGCCACCGACCCGCACCTCAGGTGCATGTCCATGAGGGCGCTCTGCACGAACATGTCACCCACGAACCTCCCCTTGGCCGCGCACGCGTGCACCTGCTCCCCGCTCCTCGCGCACCCAGCTGCCGTGCACGCGCTAGCCACGCTCCCGTACGTGAACTGGTTCGGCGGGACTCCAGACGCTCGCATGAGGGAGAACAGCTCCAGCGCCTCCCGCGGGCGGCCGTTCCTGGAGTACCCGGAGACCATGGCCGTCCAGGACACGACGCTCCGGTGCGGCATTCCGTCGAACACCCTGCGGGCCGCGGCGACGTCGCCGTGCTTGGCGTAGAAGATGACGAGCTTGGTGCTGAGGTGCAGGTCCGGGGCAGAGCCGGACGCGATGAGCCTGCCGTGGATGGACCTGCCTTGCCGGACGCAGCTCATGCAGCTCTGGAGGAGGGAGTAGTAGCAGGCGGCGGCGTTGGCGGCGGGGGCACTCGCCGCCCCCGTGATAAGGGCCATTGTCGCGCGCGGCTCCGCTGCCTTTCCACTGTGGAGAGATCAGTCTACTGGAGCACGCACGTTACTTTGGGCCTTGTGGAGCTGTGCCTGGGCTGTTGATCGATGAAGGCGCTGGGATGGCACGGGAGGGAGGGCGGGAGCGTGTGCTATTGCACTCTGCTGACAAGGCTCCGCCATGGGTTCGGGGCCGAGATGCCCATGACCAAGCGGCGCTAATCGAGATCCCAGAGGCGGCGGCGGCGCTCGCCGGAACGGTGAGGCGGCGACCAGTGCGGCGTCCCGAAGAGCAGAAAACGAACGTGGCGTCGCAAAGAACAAAAAACGTCGCAAAGATGCCTCTTTGTCTTTGTCCTCCTTCCCTGCCTCGCCCCCGCCCCCTCGCCTCTGCCCTCCTCCCCGCCTCCGCCGAATAATCTGACAAGGGCAATCCTCAAAAATCTCGCGGCCAATACCTCAGGCATGGCAATAATTTCAGCCACAATGTCATCTTGTGTCCGGTGCTGCCCTTGCCCTGCCGGCGCCGCGGTCCCCCGATCTGTGTCCGGTTTCCTCGGCCGTAACAATGGAATCGGCTTGAAGCTGTCCTGTGTCGCCCCTACTGCCTGGAGCTACGCCCACAACTCGGACTCAGATTCGGAAACCTTGCCGCCTGGCTCTGCCCGTTGGTGGTTAGTGGCTCTGCTCCAAGAAGACGCCAAGTTCTCGTGGCCGCGGGCAACTTGTTCCGCTGCCGCAGCTTCCACGTCGGCACCCTCTCTGGTAGAATCAAGAACTCAACTTTAAATCGCTTTAGCCTATTTACCACGATAGTACGTATCTTTTAGCTGAGACTGCAACCCCACATCAGAAATTTCTAGACACTGTTTGGTTATGTATGATCTTATATATAGCAACGTCAGTACATAAGCCCAGGTATATGGCTTATGAGACACTCAAGATCTTGTGGTCCGTGCAGGCGCATTGTTAGTCGTTGCTGGGTTGGGCCAACTCGGCAAAACAAAGCCTGCGCTGTTCATGGATATTGTACTTGGGTATATCTTCTACTCCCTCCGTTTTTTAATATAAGATGTTTTAGGTGGTACACATGTTATCTATATCCACACTAAAATGCAAACGGAGCTTGGCTCTGATGGTTGGGTTCCCTGTGGTGGAACCAGCCCACCCAGGTTCAAGTCCTAGACTTGGCATGGGCGTTTGCATTTACCTGGATTTATTCCAGGTTTATCCGGCGCTATTCTTTCAGTGGTAGGTGGCGTGCCCGTCAACAGCGAGGCGCCTGTGGTGACTTCGTCAACCTCAAGATTTGCCGGCTCAGTGCTTCGGAGGTGCTCATAGGGGTAGGGTGTGCGTGTGTGCGTTCATAGGGGTGAGTGTACGTGCGTATTTGTGAGCGTCTGTGTTGTACTGTGTTCTCAAAAAAAAAAAAAATATATCCACACTAAAATGAGTGAACATACACATAAAAATGTGTCCACATACATTTGTATGTATGTGCATGTGGACAAAAGCTAAAACATCTTATATTAAAAAACGGAGGGAGTACAAGTTAAGTGCCTTATCAGCCCAGTTGCAAAGGGATGGCAAGTCATTTACCATACTAGTTGAATTTGGCGCGGCACCTTGTTGAGAATTTTTATGTTAATCGTTTGTTTCTTTCTTTTAGCTGCATAATATATTTTGTAAAGAGAAGTGGCTGTTTTGATTTGTACAATGCATTTATCTGTAGAGCCGATATGATTTGCAATGTGATGCGTTGCAAGATATATATATAATTACATAGTCATTTTAGCCTAACCAAAAATTGTCTCAGGTAAATAATACCATATCTAAAGAAATAAAGTCACAAATACCAATTTGATAAAAAGTCACCACACATGGCTGTAGTCGTTGGGATTGTTTCCCTTTATTCCTTCTTGTACTTCCATTGTTGATATGCATTTTGCTTCACAAATGTTTAGCGGTGTGTGCTCTTCTGCACCTTGAGGGCCACATACCGCTGCACACACCGGCAATAAAATTCAGAAAAAATATTGCACATATGTAGCCTGAACCTCCTGGAAAAAAAAATCAAAATGTCCCGTATGGGATGACATGATTGACGAACATGACCGTAATTATGAGAAGCAAATTCTGCTTTTCTGCCTATAGCCCCAAGGCAAATGACAAACAGTTGGTGGGCAGGCAAACAGCTCCAACCAGATCAACGTTTTCATGCATATAATCAAGAAACCTAGCAGCAATAAATGAAATCAACGTTTTCATGCATATAATCAAGAAACCTAGCAGCAGTAAATGAAAGAGTGTAGATATAACATAGCAACTTTGGGGCACTACACTAATCCATTCATAAGTCTTCTGTTTCTATTAGAAATATGTATACCAAATAAATTATCGTAGAGTTCATTGATTCTATTTGGAAAAGGGCATAAGTACAATTTTGATCATGAATAAATAATAATTAGACCAAAGGGAGCATCACGTTTAAGCTCCCACGTGAAGAACATGTGTACTGTCCAAAAGATAAATTATAGATCGTAGAAAGGCTGGTGCCCACGTGTGCATCCTTCCCAAAGCATTATCGAAATGATGTGAATAGTGAATAAGTAACTCCTACAGTCGCTCCATCATTCTTTTCATTAAAACAAAGGACTCTATAGCAATCTATTCTACAGCATAATAGGCCACTATAATTCATCTTGCATTTTATGCTGTCAAGCCTCAGAGTAACTGCAAGCAATTTGTGCATCATCAAGATGAGCCAAACCGTACACGCATAGATGCATTGGTCCAAACATACTCCTATGTGCAAAAGAGGATTATCAAAAATAATATCTCTATTGCGTGCCTGTGTCAAAATAACATCTACATTGTGTGCCTGTATTCTCTCCTACTGTATATATTACTAAGAGGGGAAAGAATTTCTACACTTTGTAGGTGTCATGCCATTACACATTCGTAGTACTGCTTAAAAATCATGAGAAAACATATACATAGTTGAAGCATGTCTCCTGCAAGATATACAAAACATATTTATCCCATGAGCCAAAAAGTATTTACCTCGGAAATGAAAGGCCATACGCTCAACCGGAAGAATCATGAACATGCCAGCATTATCTGTATTCGAAAAAAATATCTTTAAGCATTACCCATACGGCCCCAAAATCTTGGGCAAGCATTCCCCTAAATCAAATCCAGTTATGAAAATTTTGATCACGTTTCAATAAGATTAAGCTCTAAACTTGCTAAACTTTGAGATTTCTAGCCTACATGTATGTTAACTTCCCTGTATCTCAATCGAACATATGAAAGATAAATGATAAAATTCCACCATCAATTCATTTACCAAAGGACCAGGAGCTAAATTCGTCAGCTCAGCTGAAATAATGACATCCATGAATCATATCGAAACCTCCAGCCAGATCAATATGTGAGCATATGGCAGCCCTGTCTTCTGAAACTAAAGTAGTACTAAACAGTACTGTAACCACCCTCCTCGGGGATTGCCGACCGTGATATGTTTCTTGACGTTAAGTGAACTTTCACACTGCTAACAGTTCCAATTACATGCCAACATTCAATCTCTGGTAAATCGATCGAGAATCTGTAAAAATTCTGCCTGCACATGAAAATAGAACACTGACTTTAGGATCTAAATAAATATGTTAGGCCGATATGCTCTTGGACATAGCAAAACCAAGCAGAGATGCAATCTAGGCCCTACTATCTATAAAAGTGCTACCTTGAAAAGCTAAATGACAAATAATGTTGTTGGTAGAAAAATTGTGAGCCTCGGTAATGATTTCAACCAACTTCGAAATCTCATATGAGGTATGAGGTCTAGCTCCAGTGGTGAAACAATAAATAACTATAGCGAACTTCCATGAAGGTTCATTCTTAATGACAAATGGAAGTTAATTAAGAGGTTTTTCAAATCATCAGATGTGTAACTATAAAATCTGTACAAATGTACAAAATTAAAAAAATTCTAACCCTTACCTGCTAGAACAACATGACATGGGCCCAATCTTCTATAAAACCTCGTCGTTTTTATTTACAATACAACAGAACCTAAAAAAGAGGGTAAATCAAATATACAGCCAGAAACAGAAATGCAAATATAATTGCAAGGAGAGAAATAAACTTCTTAAAAGTGGCCAATTGGGCTGATGCATCAGAATTAGGAAATAAATGGACTTTTATCAGGGAAATTCTTCCAGACCATTCCAGACCACGACACACAATATCTAACTATGATGATAAAATTAATGATCATTGGAAATATCAGTAAACCATGTTACAAAAAATACTCAAGAATTTCTTATAAGTGAGACCTATTGAGTATAAGACATTCTCCAGAATATATGCCTAAGAGAAATAAGAACATGAATCGATAATAATAGCATAGGATGAAAGAAGGTCCATAGTATATCAGATAGAAGTACCAGACACACCTATAGTTACTAATGTTGTCCTTATACTTCCTATCAAAGTAGTTCATACGAAGAAAGTGTTTTAATTATCTTGAACACATGCTTGTTATCTCAATGGAGCTTCTAATATAGCACATGTACATAGAATACCAGGAAAACTTCACAGAACTCACATGGGTAATAAAATTGATGCAGAAAATGAAAACTTACGCAAAAATCACCAGCTCGAAGCTGCACGACATTCGGACAGGCACCTCCTGGACTGTTGACCGCAACCCATCTTCTGAATTACTCGTAAAACGACTGCCTGCTTGGAGAGTGTGAGTTAACCTTCAACTTGAGAAAACACAATATGAGAAGAAGAAATAATCTGAGTTTGAATACATGACCATGCTCTAATCCTCCAGCACAACCATATATGACCAGGTCAAATTCATCCTCCAATTTTGACCAAACATGTCTATCACCCTACAGTACAAACCAAGCCAATATCAAATCAATTAGCACATACATTGCAATATCTCAGAATGATAATTTAAGCAAAAGAATATTACTTGGTATAGAGAGTCTCAGTAAAACGCTTGGCATGTCGCACGGATTTTAGTTCACCTTTTCAATCGATGATAAAAAGCAGGCAGTCCATCATCCTTCAAGACGACATCAACAACCACCTGGTGGCGTAGCCTGACGGTTGAATTCTGCGAGACAACAGATCTTGTTAATACGGTGCATATAGCAAGAAAAATTAAGAGGTTAAAACTGATAGCTTACAAAGAACATGTAGTGAGCTTGTTGGGTTTGAAGAGACTACAGTTGATTCGAATCGCGAGAGGTCTCATCAACCATGGAATCTCTCTACTGCTCAAAGAGGATCCCAAATTTTGTCAGCGACCAAATAACAAACGGCAAGAAAATAACAACATGTGACATTTGCATGTACACATGTACAGTATTACAAAAATATCTAGGATACGATGACTCGTTTACCTTTCAATTGGGGATGAGCAAGCTGAGGCGGAGGAGTGGCGAGTTCCCCCACTTGAGCGGTTTGTATGCAAGCAGAGAGTGTGCGAACTCCTAGAGCCTAGCTACTGCCGCGGAGCGCCAGCGAGACGGCCGCCCAGGACCCTGCTGCCCCCCGAGCTGGCGGTGGTCAGCTGCCACGGGACGTCGGCAGGCTCGCCCCATTAAGTGGCGGCGGCTGACCCAGGGGCCGGGAGCAGAAATCCATGGCCGGGATCTCAGGTCCAAGGAGAAGGAGAGGGAGAGGAGAGAGTCGGTCGCCGGCGGCGGCGTACAAACCGACGACGACGAAAGGAAACTCGTGATCCGACGACGTACATACCGTGATGATCCATGAGCGGCTGCGCCGGCCGACCTCGAGAGGGAAGAGGAGATGCGGGGGCACGGAGACGTGCTCCAGTGCATCGATTGTTCGAGAGAGGCCACGACGCAGTCAAAGCGGTGGCTGGGCCAGGCAAACATTGACGCACGCAGCGATTGGGCTCCGTCTCCAGATATTTCTGCATCCGGTCGAGAAGAGCGGTCGGTTCCATCCGGAATAGGACACGTATGCACGTACGTATCCGGAGCAATCAGCCGAACCAAACAGAGGAAAAACTGTTGAACACTGTAGATTGATACAGTAACAGAGCCCCTCACAGGACGCTAAACGGACCTACTTTTATATAGTGACGACGTTCATACCGTGATGATCCATGAGCGGCTGCGCCGGCCAACCTCGAGAGGGAAGAGGAGATGCGGGGCACCAGGAGGGAGACGTGCTCCAGTGCATCGATTGTTCGAGAGAGTCCACGACGCAGTCAAAGCGGTGGCTGGGCCAGGCAAACATCGACGCACGCAGCGATTGGGCTCCGTCTCTAGATATTTCTGCATCCGGTCGAGAAGAGCGGTCGGTTCCATCCGGAACAGGACACGTATGCACGTACGTACCCGGAGCAATCAGCCGAACCAAACAGAGGAAAAACTGTTGAACACTGTAGATTGATACAGTAACAGAGCCCCTCACAGGACGCTAAACGGACCTACTTTTATATATCGACGCACGCAGCGATTGGGCTCCGTCTCCAGATATTTCTGCATCCGGTCGAGAAGAGCGGTCGGTTCCATCCGGAACAGGACACGTATGCACGTACGTACCCGGAGCAATCAGCCGAACCAAACAGAGGAAAAACTGTTGAACACTGTAGATTGATACAGTAACAGAGCCCCTCACAGGACGCTAAACGGACCTACTTTTATCAAGGAGGGAAACATGCGGCTGCCAGTTGGAGCCCACTTTGAAATTGTTCAACACTGTAGCAATCTACAGTGTTAGCTACGGTGGGAGGGTCGCTGAGAGAGCGCCATTTTGGTTGTCTTTGATATAGGTAGTAATAATGTGCAAGGATACAGCTAGGTGAGTTCAAATAACTTCAGCTTACCATTCTTTTTTCTTTTCTCTTCACGAGTTACTATTTTGCTCCAGTAGTACATTAGCATGCACATGGACAGCCTGGCTATGTATTTGTGTATTTGCACTTAGTTTTTTGTGGTAGTTTTGCACCTGTTTTGATATGATTTGTTTCCTATTGTTTATCTGCAGTGCTTCTACTTGTTTTGTCTTTCAAGGATAATAGTGCTTTTCAGGTATGACATTTTCCACCTAAAATATGTGTCAACATGTTTGGCATACTCCTTTCTTGAGGAAGTTTGTGCAGTTAGATGCTTTACTAATTAATCTTTGTATGCTTTTCTTTGCTGTTGATAGGGCTTCTACCGCTTTCTTGTTGAATTGATCTGGTAAGTGCAGCAGCATAATTAATCTATTATCTACAGAAAAATATCAATATCTTGATGCTTCATATTTGAGTGGTGATCTGTTAACTATTAGTTCCAATTCACGCATATTCTAGAAGAAACAAAAAAACTCCAATTGGTGCATTCTTGGCCTACTTTTCCTGCTGCGCAAATATAATTAATCAATGTCTTTGAAATAATTAACCAATTGGTGCATCCTTTGGAACTCTTTTATTTTGGTGGCTGGCTGTTATATGTTGTATTCATTTGAGAACCTTGTATGACTCTGCCGTTCGTGGCTTTATTAAGTTAAAGCAGGGCTCGTTTCAAATAGAAACAAGGTGCACAGACCTTTTTTATTTGCTAAAATTTCATGCTTATTTCTTGAGACCAATCTGAATAATAGTGTTGTTAGATGTATAGGTTTACTGTTCCCTCATGTACTGTTCACACATGTATAAGTACTGGCCTTTGACCCCCTGGAAATATAGTTGCTCATTCAACAACATGGTATCAGAGCTTCGGTTGCTCTGTCCGCGCGTTGCAACTCCGTGCGTGTAGTCCACCATCGCCGTCGTTGCCGTCGCTACGGCCGACCTGCACCTTCTTCTTCCTCTCGCCGACCTGCTGTTCGGTCGCCGCTGCTCCCCACGGCCTGCGACCAGGTCGCCGCCGTCCTCTGCGTCCAGCAGGTTGCCGTCGCCGCCCCTGGCCGGCCTGCCCGTCGTCCCCACGGCCTGCGACCTCCGGCCTGCCCCTGCCTCCAGCTGCCGCCTAAGGCCGGCAGCTGCGTCCAGCAGGTTGCCGCCGCCGCGCCTGGTGGCCTGCTGCTCCGGCCGCCGACTCCGGCCGACCTGCTGCTCCGGCCCTCCCGTGACCGCATCGAGCAGGTGAGCTCGGGCTGCCTCTCCTCCGCTCTCCCATAGCCGTGGTATTCTTTCTCATCCCGTAGCTGCATCGAGCAGGAGGCTCGATCTACATTCTCTCTCATCAGTAGTTGACTTCAAAAAAAAATCTTTTTTTTTTCAAAAAGCCCGCGATGTCCTCTTCGGGCTATGTTGATGTTCCTCGGTGCTCTGTGATTTGATGGCACCAACTACGCCGAGTTTGTGGGCTTTATGCACATCCACATGCGCGGCCTCCTGTTGTGGGCGTTCTCTCTGGCGAGGTATCCTGTCCGCCGTGCCCCGTTGCTCCTGTGGCTCCTACTCCACCGGTGCCACCCGCTCTTGCCGCTGATGCTTCTGAGGCTGATCGTGCTGCCGCCAAGGATGCTGATGATCTTGCAGTTGAAGCCTATGACCAGCAGGTATCAATTACTCGGAGTCTCTCTCTATTTATCGGGATGCTCTGTCTGTTTACACTCAGTGGTGCAATGATGATGCTCGTGCTGCTGCTGTCCTCACTGCTAGTGTTCTACCTCAGTTTGCTTCTGAGTTTATGGGATTGGGCACTACTGCTGCGATGTGGACTTATCTTTGTCAGCGCTATCAGCCCTCTGGTGATGCTCTCTACCTGTCTGTGGTGCGTCAGGAGCATGATCTTCAGCAGGGTGACTCTACTGTTGATGAGTTCTACACACAGTGCTCTGCCATCTGGCGTCAGCTTGACTCTCTGAGGACTGTTGTTTGCGGTACTTGTCGATGCTGTCAGACAGTGAGGTCAGACTTGGAGTTTCAGCGTGTCCATGAGTTCTTGTCTCGCCTGCGTCCGAGTTTGAGCCTCGGCGTGCACACTTGCTTGCCCGTGGTCGACGTGTTCCCATCTCAGAGGTACTTGCAGAGCTTCGCGCTGAGGAGACTCGACTCCGTTCTGCTGGACTGCTTGTGGTTCCCACTGTGCTTGCTGCCCGCGCTCCGGTGTCGTCTGTTCCACCGCTGCTACCCACTCCTTCACGGGGGGTGGGCGGGCGGCCCTCTGCAGGGGGGTGGCCTCGCTCTCACATGTTCTGCGACTACTGCAAGAAGCCGGGCCACCCAGAGTCTGATTGTTTCAAGAAGCAGCGTGACATGGGTCGCTCCTCTCCTGCGGTTCGTGCGCCTCCGTCTGCACAGTCCTTCACTGCCAGGATATTGCCCAGCTCAAGCGTATGCTGGCTTCCTCTGGCTCTTCTTCGACGGGCACCGTTGCCTCGCTGACTGCTTCCACTACTGCTACTCCGCCACCGCCTACACAGTCAGGTACATCTCCGTGGGTTCTGGATTCTGGAGCTTCCTTTCACATGTCTTCTGATTCTTCCGCTCTGTCTTCTCTTCGACCTCTTGATTCTCCTGTCAATGTTCTACTGCCGATGGCACACCTCTTCCTGTTGCTAGTCGTGGCACTCTTTCTACTCCTCTTTCTGTTCCTAGTGTTTCTCATGTTCCCCGTCTTACCATGAATCTCTTTTCCGCTGCTCAACTTACTGATTCTGGCTGTCGTGTCATTCTTGATACCGACTCTTGCTCTGTTCAGGATCGTCGCACCCAGGTTCTAGTTGGAGCTGGCCCTCGGCGCCGTGAGGCTCAGGGCCTTTGGGAGGTTGACTGGCTTTGTGTTCCTTCCGCTGCCACCACACCCGCCAGCTCGCATGCTCTTGCTGCCTCCTCCTCTGCGTCCTTCCAACAGTGGCATCATCGACTTGGTCATATATGTGGCTCTCGCTTGTCCTCGCTAGTGCATCAAGGTGTCTTAGGGTCTGTCTCTGGCGATGTATCTTTACATTGTAATGGTTGTAGACTTGGCAAACAGACTCAATTACCTTATCCTACGAGTGAGTCAGTCTCTCAGCGTCCTTTCGACTTAGTTCATTCTGATGTATGGGGTCCTGCTCCCTTCGATTCGAAAGGTGGTCATCGCTACTATGTTCTATTTATTGATGACTTCTCTCGCTACACTTGGCTCTATTTTATGAAATCTCGCAGCGAGGTTCTCCCTATATACAAGCGATTTGCTGCCATGGTACACACCCAGTTTTCCACGCCCATTCGTGTCTTTCGTGCTGACTCGGCTGGTGAGTATATCTCCCAGATGTTGCGTGGTTTTCTTGCCGAACAGGGTACTCTCGCCCAGTTCTCTTGTCCTGGTGCTCACGCTCAGAATGGCGTTGCTGAGCGCAAGCATCGCCACCTTCTTGAGACGGCTCGTGCGATGATGATCGCCGCCTCTCTTCCACCCCACTTTTGGGCTGAGGCTGTCTCCGCATCCACCTATCTCATCAATATCCAGCCTTCGGCTGCTTTGCAGGGTGGTATTCCTATGGAGCGTCTCTCTGGTCGTTCTCCTGACTACTGCTCTTCGCATGTTTGGGTGCGTGTGCTATGTTCTCCTTGCTCCCCGCGAACGCACCAAATTGACCGCTCAGTCGGTGGAGTGTGTTTTTCTTGGCTACAGTGATGAGCACAAGGGCTATCGATGTTGGGATCCTGTTAGTCGTCGGCTACGTATTTCCCGTGATGTGACTTTTGATGAGTCTCGTTCGTACTATCCGCGTCCTACTGCCTCGACCTTTTCGGTTGAGGATATCTCCTTCCTTATACTTCCCGACATCTCCCTCGTGCCTCATGTTCCTCCTCCACCTCCTCCGAGAGTCCCACTTTCCGATACACCACCGACCCACCCTCCCCCCTCCTCTCCATCATCTCCCCTCTCTCCCTTTCCTCTCCACTACACTCGTCGCCTCGTGTTGAGGATGATCCCTCTGACATGCCCTCTACTTCCGGAGCGCCACCTTCCCCGTGTACACCGGTTCATAACCTTCGTTCTCGGCCTCATTACGGTCTCCTGATCGCTATTCTCCTTCCCAGTGGTCTTTCTGCTGTTGTTGAGCCCACTTCCTACCGGATGCCATGGCTCAGTCTGAATGGCAGCTTGCGATGGCTGAGGAGATTGCTGCCTTGAGCGCACTGGCACGTGGGATCTGGTTTCCCCTCCTCCTGGTGTTCGTCCCATCACATGCAAGTGGGTCTATAAGATCAAGACTCGCTCCGATGGTTCTCTTGAGCGTTACAAAGCTCGTCTTGTGGCTCGTGGCTTTCAGCAGGAGCAGGGACGCGATTATGATGAGACGTTCGCTCCCGTAGCCCACATGACCACTGTTCGCACTCTTCTCGCTGTGGCTTCTGTTCGTCATTGGTCTGTGTCTCAGCTTGACGTCCAGAATGCCTTTCTCAATGGAGAGTTGCGTGAGGAGGTTTATATGCAGCCACCACCGGGGTACTCTGTTCCTGATGGTATGGTCTGCCGTCTTCGGCGCTCTCTCTATGGCCTTAAGCAAGCCCCTCGCGCCTGGTTTGAGCGTTTCGCCTCTGTGGTGACTGCCGCTGGTTTCTCGCCTAGCGACCATGACCCCGCGTTGTTTGTCCACACCTCACCTCGTGGTCGGACGCTCCTCCTCTTATATGTTGATGACATGATCATTACTGGCGAACTCTGAGTATATTGCCTTTGTCAAGGCCCGCCTTCGTGAGCAGTTCCTGATGTCTGATCTTGGTCCACTTCGCTATTTTCTCGGGATTGAGGTTTCTTCGACTTCTGATGGCTTTTCATCTCCCAAGAAAAATATATTCAGGATCTTCTTGCTCGCGCTGCTCTTGGTGATGAGCGCACTGCTGAGACTCCTATGGAGCTCAATATTCAGCTTCGTGCTACTGATGGTGATCCCCTCACAGACCCCACTCGCTATCGCCATCTTGTTGGGAGTCTTGTCTATCTAGCTGTCACTCGTCCAGATATTTCATATCCTGTCCACATTCTGAGTCAGTTCGTTTCAGCTCCCAGCTCTGTCCACTATAGTCACCTTCTCCGTGTTCTACGATATCTTCGTGGCACGATCTCTCGCCGCCTTTTCTTTCCTCGCTCCAGCTCTCTCCAGCTCCAGGCCTACTCTGATGCTACGTGGGCTAGTGATCCTTCTGATCGCCGCTCGCTGTCTGCCTATTGTGTATTTCTTGGAGGATCCTCATTGCCTGGAAGACGAAGAAACAGACTGCCGTTTCCCGCTCCAGTGCAGAGGCTGAGTTGAGAGCGATGGCATGTTGACGGCTGAGGTGACTTGGTTGCGATGGTTACTAGAGGATTTTGGTGTTTCTGCTGCTGCACCGACTCCTCTATTGTCTGACAGTACAGGCGCCATCAGCATTGCGCGTGATCCGGTGAAGCATGAACTCACCAAGCATATCGGTGTAGATGCCTCCTTTGTGCGTGCTGCTGTGCAGGACCAGCTTCTTGCCCTTCACTATGTGCCCTCTGAGTTACAGTTGGCGGACTTCTTCACGAAGGCACAGACTCGAGCGCAGCATGGGTTCTTTCTCTCCAAACTCAGTGTTGTTGACCCACCATGAGTTTGAGGGGGGTGTTAGATGTATAGGTTTACTGTTCACTCATGTACTGTTCACACATGTATAAGTACTGGCCTTTGGCCCCCTGGAAATATAGTTGCTCATTCAACAACAAGTGTGATGTTGCTGACTTGCGGTATTTGCTATGGAGATACATATACATTTGTAAGTAGTATACTTAGATCATTGCTACGGACTTCTTTATTCTATTACTTCTTATAACCCGTACAAAGTTATCTAGACTATTAATTATTTTTCCGGCCCTCGCGTCTTCTTCATTGTAATTTACTTGCAGAAAAGAAAATCTGGAAACCCCTAATCTATTAAGAAATCTTATTTGCAGAGCTATAAAAAATATATTTGCATGTTCAAGGGTAAGAGGTTGATGCTCGAAAGTGGATCATAATAACCATAACATATAAAAATGGAAGCCAAGCATCCATGCAACAATCAAAAAGAATCGTTAATATGTGATGTGAAAGCTGGCTCAGTTGGTAAGGCTTGCAGCGGTGCAGCCTGCCCAACCTTGTTCTATCTAAAAAAATGGGTGTTACATGAACCAAATTACAATCACTCGTGTACTCCGCTCAAATATGATAAGTACAATATCTCACAATATGTGTGTGCAACAGTTCAAATCCCCTGGATCTCAAGCAACCTATTTAGATTTCTAAAAGCATACATATTCTCAAGTCATATATTTTCCTTGAAACTTTGTGATGATTTAGCAAATCAAATAATTAAACTTCTCAGCTCAAGGAATATCCACAATCACAAGCATCTAGTAATTCATATTCATGGATGATACATTGAGTAGAACAAATTGATTGCAAAATTATGATCCACGTTGCAGATTAAAAAATGAAACTTATATTGCATTACTTCTCACACAACAAGTCTGAGCTCCACAACTGTCAGGCTGCCCATGTATACTTGCTGTTGTACTCCTTTATTTTTGGAAGAATATTGTACTCCTTTAATAACACAACTTTGTGCCACACTACTGTATTCCAGTGGCCATCTTCGCCTATGTTTTCAACATCAATGCTCCATTTTCTTGCAATATAAATACAATCTTCCTTGTCTGTATTGCCATAATTTGTACTAATTATTAGTTAGTTTTCCTTTCTTGCGCAAGAAATGTCATATGTTTTTACGATATTTGTACATATACATGAACTAACATGCTCATGAATCCTGGATCGTTGGTGAATTTTCGAGTGTACAAATGTACAACTGACGCATGTTTTGTCCATGAATCTGAAAGGGCATTTCATCATTAACTTTCGAAATTTTCTTATCGATTTCAGTTCCTGGATACAGTACCGGCTTAACCGCTTGGCTTAGATTGAGGGGGCGCGGCGGTTAAATTCATGTGTAGGAACTTAATTAGTATATGTTGAGTAGACATGCATTTGGAGTTTTGGACCACCCACTAGAGCACCAACCAGTTGTTGCTCTGTCCAATGAACGGGGTCCTTTGCTGAATTCCAACACGCATTTGGTCACTGTATACAAGTAATATAGCTACTGAATGTTTAGTGTTTGTGTAGGAACTACTGGAATTTTGCACCTTATAAGCAAAGGGTTGGTATCACATAAAAGCAAAACATTTGTTTCTCGTTTATTTTTTTCTTCGATAGCTGTGTGAATACTCGCCTTCCATCTTATATGTAATCACAAATATCTATGGAACTCAGGTCGCTCAACATCTACATGTACTCCCTCCGTTCCACAATATAAGATGTTTTAGTCTTTGTCCACATATACACGTACACAAATGTATTTAGACATGTTTTAGTATATATGTACACTTATTTTAGAGTGTATCTAGACAACATGTGCAACACCTAAAACATCTTACATTTAGGAACGGAGGGAGTATTTCTCACTGGTCTACGACGGAGCCGTTGGTGTGAAGCATGGCAGACTCTACTGGCTTGCGATCTATAGATTGCTGCGAACAAAAGGTGGTCTGATGAAGGTTTTGAGGAATACCATTCTCGATATGTTTGAAGCCATTGGAGGGAATGAACCAGTTTCGGTAAAAAGAAAAGTGCCAGTAGGGAGACGCAAGTAGACTGCTGGTAGCGATGATTGCCAGATTCACGTAGTTATCGACTTATCGTAGCTAGGAACATATATATGTAGTTTGGTATGCTTGATGGATCATGGATATGATCTTAGCGAAGTGATGAATCGAATTGCGCTTATAGTTGAATATTTTATAGTGAAAATGTGGTTTCTGTTTTCGTGGTAGCAGAACGGAGTGCAAACAGTTAGGGAACGCTTGTATTCCTGAAAGAGATACACAGGCCACGATTGAAGTGGTCACTTAACATGTGATCCGTTGGACGATGGATGGCCTCCACTAGAGATCTGTGGAACCACGATGATCATCGGCTCGGCGGCTGTTGAGGATGCGGAGGCAGCAGCCGGTTGACCGCCTAGGAAGACGCACCAATTGATATGCAGTTTGATCCAAACCCATATGAGCTCAAATTCATCCAATTCATGGTCTCAAATTCTTAATTTGCAGCCAAAGGAAAGGGAACTAAGATGCCCCCCGAACAAGCTGCCAGGATTTCCGAAGACCGAAGTACATACATCCACATCAACCTCGGCTGTTTATTAAGTACAGGACAAAACGCTTCCATCAGCCAGTACATCCTTACAATGCTACTACAGTCTACAAACATGGCCGACGGTGTCAGCAAATAACACCAGCGCACTGTGGTCATAGTAGTACCCATTTTGCAAATTAGTTGGCTGGTGAAAATGGAGTTATTTTCATGCAGATACATCGAATGCAAACGTGTAAACACCGTCGAAGATGACGGTGGTGCATGAGCAATTAGTCCCGTTCCAGATCAGATCAGATTTCGCCCCCGTTCCGGTAGATCGATGGCGGGCACCACCATGTGCGGCAGTGACATGGCCTCCGTGCGAGGAGGAGCGCCTCTGCCGCCCCTCGGAGAGAGCGAACAAGTGCGACCACCTTCGAGAGCGTAGGTGGGCTGATCTGCTCCCTCGAGTCAACATCTACAACGAAGAGGAAGCGTCGTTGCACCGGCTCGCACGACGCAGAGGCGGGTAACTCCCGCGTGGTGTTGATCGAGGTGCTAGACCAGAAGCCGGAGGAGGACGTGGTGGTCTCCGTCATCCGGCAGGTGAACTAGGTCGTGCACCTGGTTCGTGCTCCTTGACCACGTGCTGCCGGCCTTCAAGCGGACCGACGCCACCGCTGACGAGCTAAAGGCCGCTACGAAAGCGGTGGAGGAAAGCACTTCCGATGCTCTGGCCCGCTTCGAAGCCGTGGTGCTCACGTGGGCGTTGCACAGGTCCACGACCATGAAGTACCTTAGATTTGAGTCTGAGTAGTTTTAGTTGGCTGGTGAAGAAGGATGCCATCGGATCTAGTTTCATCTCCCGTTTTAGTTCTAGCGCAAGGTAAAATAGCTCGATGTGATGAACTTGTGATGATGAAATCTCGCGCGAACTAGTTCGTTTGAATTTCCAGTACAATTTGTATGGTTTCCTTGACCACAGTTCGGACCATTCTCTTTGTGAGAAGGTTCTAGAAAAGAAAGGTACCTTTCTTATGACAAGGTGTGTAGTGTGGTCTACATCTTAAGGTGAGATCTTTGTGATGTCAGGTGTGCTATGCAACCACATTCCAGGGCTGAGATTAGTATTAGAACTCAACTCGCGAGTTAAACAAGTAACTCGTGACTCGGCTCGGTTCGAACTCAGTGTCTCATGAGCCAAGCCGAGTTTTGAATATGCTCATTTATTGACCAAGCTACTCGTGAGTACCTCATGAGTAGCTCGTTGAACTCGTTTGCCACATTCTATGTGTTCGAACATGGGCGCATATGAAAAACTAGTAACTTTTCTAATAATTTGGAACTACAACAACCATGGTGCTTTTACAATTTTCCTAGTCTCTAGTCAAAAGAATAGATCAATGATTAAAGATAGAACCTCTTCATCATTATCGGTGAAAAATATTGACAATTTGACACTAATTTATGAAAAAAGTCCACACTTGTATTTAAACGAGCTAGTAACGAGTCGAGCGGAGATCCTGAACTTGTTTGTCGAACAACTTGAGCCTAACTAACTTGTCAGTTCCCTAAGAAAACTAACATGTCAGTTTTTTTTGTTTTTTTTGAGCGTAAACTAACATGTCAGTTGAACGAATTTAAGGGAGTCGGCCGAGCCAACATTTCAGGCCTAGTTGAGAGTTTAAGACCTTTCCCGTCAAAAAAAAAAAAGAGAGAGAGAGTTTGAGACCTTTCTCGAGCCCAGCTAGGGCCGTGGACTCGGGTGGGACCACATGGTCAGTGAGCCACCAACCCGACCCGGCGTGACGCGTTATAAATCAAGCGCCGTTTCCATTCGCCTTCTCTCCCCTCCCTACACCATTTCCGGCGTTCCCCAACCCTCAGACGGAAGCCTAGGTGAGCACACGAATCCCCAGAAATATTCATCCAGCTCGCGTCCATTTTCGTTTCCTGCCCGCTGATTATCTCGCGGTTTGTGCGTTTACCCTGCGTCGATTCTCTCGTAATCCTCCCCCCGTTCGATTTGGGGTGTGATTTCCCATCATCGTTGGCGTGTTCTTTTCGGAAGAGGCGGTCCTCCCGATCCGTCGCCGTGGGTTGTCGCGTGGGCGCCATTGATCGGGTTCAGTGGTGACATCTTCGTGAATTGTTGTTTCGTTAGGTTTGCTGTGGCTAGTCGTTGTCGATTGAAGGCGTGCGGTGGGTCTGTCTGGCTAGGGTTATGCCCAAATTTCTTGATTTCGACGGCACGATTTGACCGCCAAACGTTTCGGTGGTTTGTGATGCCTAGCCTCAAAATTGCAACCGGGAAAAGTAGATTGGATTTAATTGGAGGTGGTTGATTTATGTTTAGGTTGGGTGTGGATACATGGTCCATGGCAGGATCATGAATGGTCCTCTGTTCATGATTGGGGTTAATTGGACCGCCAACGTTTCGGTGGTTTATAGAGCCCAGGCTCAAATTTTCAACACGAAAAACTAGATTCGATTTAATTGGAGGCGTTTGATTTATGTTTGGTGATATATGAAATGGTCCTGTTCCTGAATTCCGTTAGCCACATAATTTGTGTATGATTTGCTCTCTTGCGTCTTTGCATATTTCGGTTGCTTTTAGGTGAAATGGTGTCTTGTAGCAGAACGCAGTGGATTGTCTTATGCCTATAATTGCTGTCTTGGTCAAAAAGGCTGTATCTGTTGCTTTTACTCCGGCACTATAGTGTTCATAGATGAGTTATATGTCTTGTTATAATTTGATTATTTTTTAATTTTTAATCATCGCCCTTGATTGATTTTGAAGGAAGAAAAGGAGTTGAACCATGGGGAAAAGAAAGTCAGCTGCTAAGCCACCTCCGAAGAAGCGGATGGACAAGCTTGATACGGTCTTTTCCTGCCCATTCTGCAATCATGGTAGCAGTGTTGAATGCCGAATGTGAGTAGCATCTTCACATGTTTCCTTACTAGTTAGTCGATTTTGGCCATGTTTATGCGTTCAACATTGTGACTGGGGTTTCCTTTTCTCTTCAGTGATATGAAGAATCTGATTGGCGAGGCTTCATGTCAGATCTGCCAGGAAAACTTCAGCACCACTGTTAATGGTATGTCCAAATTCATACATAGAATTGAAGATTGTACGTCGATGCCATACTGAATGATTCTCAGTTAGAACATTCTGTGGCAATCAACTCATTAGTTTGTTCTTGTTGCTCAATCCAATGGTTGCACCTTTGGTAACAGGGTACAACTTCGCAGAGCCACACCGATTCCATATAATCTTGGCTTAGTCACTTTAATGAACTGAGTGGTAGTGGAGCATACCTGATAAATCAGATACACTATGTACTTACTCGGTTCCATTACAACGCCCCGTTGTGTCTGTAAGACAGCCATTTGGCTCCCTAATTCTATCATGTCCATGTCTGAGTTAGTTGAATTGCTTAAAACAAACCTGCATTCAGCAAAACTAAATCTGTATAACAATATCGTGTAAAGGAAACATTGTCATGTAAGAGGAGCTACATGTTTTCAAGTTTGTACTAACTCTTTGTTCTCTTTGGTGCAGCGCTGACTGAACCTATTGATATGTAAGTCAACTCAAACATAAAACTGTTTACTCTATCATGTTTGTGCAAATTAGTTTCATCCGCACCTTGAACTGATGTTAGAATTATGTTCTTGCAGATACAGCGAATGGATCGATGAATGCGAACGTGTCAACACTGTCGAAGATGACGATGGTGCATGAGCGATGTCTGGGCAAAATGGTTACTACTATGGCCACAGTGCGCTGGTGTTATTTACTGCCACCGTCAGCTATGTCTGTAGTAGCATTTTAAAGATGTACTGGCTGATCGAAATGTTAGTAGGCAGTTTATCCCGCGCTTAATAAGCGACTAATGATGATGTGTACTTGTATTTCTACCTCAATACTTGATTGCATGTCTGATGTGTATGGATCAATTATATATGTGGGATTGCATAAGGTTGGTTCTATATCAGTATGTTATTGTGGTTGAGATTCAACAAAATTTCAGTAACAGCATAGAATTTATACTTATGCTAAGCTGTTTGACAGAGGCCTTTCATTATCAAGTCTGATTGTTTTGGGTGCGAGAAGGTATATGTTGTGAACTGTAGTTTCTGTTTCTGCTCTCGGGTCGTCGACATTGCATCACAAGTCTGGAGATATATGTGCTATTTTTGGGACACGCAGGCCGGTATAGTTTACAAATAGAAGTGCTAAATGTTGATTTGAAGACGGCCAAACTTCCCGTTCTCCTGTCTGACAGGGGACAGTTTTATGCCTCTCTAGATGAAAGGGTTACCCCAAACTTGATAAACTTATATGAAGCATACATTTATTGCTAGTCTCTTGTTAGCTAGTCTCTCCCTTCAACTTCTCAAAGAAAACAAGACTAGTCAAGAGCTTAATTTACAGCCGAAAGTAAAATAATCTGACACTATCAAGAAGGTTTTTGGTTCAGCTTCGGTAACTTAAACGTAACTGGTATCAGATTACAAGCGGAATCAGCGCTGGAATGGGAAAACGCACGTTTTGTTTGGTTTGGCTAGAAAACAAGACTACTCAAGAGCTTAATTTATAGCCTAAAGTAAAATAAACTGACACTATCAAGAAGGTGTCTGGTTCAGCTTCGGTAAGTTAAACGTAATTGGTATCAGATTACAAAAAGAATCAGCGCTGGAATGGGAAAATGCAAGTTTTGTTTGGTTCGGCTGTGTAATGGAAACTATTCCCTTAACAGTGTGTGGTTGAGCAAGTTGAATAGTAGTATCAGGTTATACATGTCCACAGAAAATGCTTTTTTTTAGAATGGAGGGGCTCCGCCCCCGATTTCATTTTATTGAAAAACGAAACCGATAATACAGCATTTTTCCAGCTCCCCTTGGTTTGTCGCCTCACACACCAAACCACCTACCAGAGTCCTAACCTGAACCTACAACCTTACAAAGCTAGAACAACTTGCTGCCAACCAACACACCAGATAAACCACCAACATAGCTGTTGTTTGCCAACTAAAAGAAAGAAAAACTGAAATTCTACGAAGCTCCCCTACAGATTTCTTCTT
Organism: Poa pratensis; assembly: GCA_947311845.1. Lineage (NCBI taxonomy): Eukaryota > Viridiplantae > Streptophyta > Magnoliopsida > Poales > Poaceae > Poa > Poa pratensis. Next base: position 100,137,264 of record CAMZMU010000128.1, on the reverse strand, counting down.
CTCTTCACACTTCACAGCCTTCTTCCGCTTACACAGCAAACCTTCTTGTCACCGGCGCCCACTTGCCAGCCTACTGAACACCTCCGCTGCAACTCGTAGCAGAGCTCTTACCCCTCTGATTTGCAGCTCGCATTGTCCTCGGAACTGAAGTTCGGTCCAAAAACTTAACCAAAGAGCTACTCTAGGCACTACATAACTAGGATCATTAGGAAAAACTTTTATCAAAGTAAGCAGAAATTCTAGTTTTCCATATCGCCCATAATACTACTGCTACACCTACAGCTATCATATTCCTCATACTAGCTGGAAACTTAAAAACCCAGCTGACCAAAACATTAATAGAATTTACATTAACATGTATGTCAAGAGCACATTCTACCACGCTCCACACATACCTAGCAAACGGACAACTAATAAAAATCTGATCTATGCTCTCAACATTGCTACAAAACACCAGATTTAATCAAAAACCAATTACACCTATCTCGTTCATCACTAGTCATTACATCACTACACAAGACCTGAAGCTCAACCCACATCACCAACGTTTCATCTGCTAAAGTACGCCTAAACCTGAAATGAGACCAGCCGGAAGTAACAGCACTTGCTACTGTAATGCCAGAACTGAAAGTCAAGTTAAACTATCTACTAAACTTTATACTAAGAGGTACACTACTGCTAAACTATCTATTAAACTTTTATGCCCGAACTGAAACAAAACCATTTACACCTATATCGTTCCTCATCTACTACTACCTTATCAGAGAAAGTTCATGGTGTCCTCATCCTCTGCTACTCTATTTTTTAAGAAACAAAAAGGTAACTAAAAGCTTTAATATTCTTTACTGTAACTTGCCTGAAAAAGACTAGCTCTAGTTTCCTCTAAATTCTCAAACACATTAACAAAACCATCTATCTCTACAACAGAAATTCCTAAACTGATACCAACTTTACTTACTAAATCTAGCCAATTAAGACGAACATAATTTAGATCAGCTCTCCTTCCTCCCGAGGTCCAGTAATAGCGGAATTGTGATTGCATGTATCAACAAGTCCTAGAAGGTGATTAGCTTAGGAAGCAAGCGCCTGACCCTACTTGAATTAAAACCTTCCTTATCAATAGCCACAGATAACATTATCAACTAATCTACTGATAACATTAACATTTACCTCTACCTCTGCACTGTTAACTCCAAGCTTAATACCTACTTTATCAACTAATCTCTACCATTATCAACTAAATGCTTATTCTCTTTACTTTGTTTTGCAATAACCAACTCAGATCTCACTTTCTCTAATTTACTGATAACATTAACAGTCTCCTCTACCTATACACTTTTATTTTCCTAGCTTAAAACCTACCTTACCGGCTAATCCTACAGCAAGGATGTCTCAGCAACATTTCATCGAACACTTCATCTGCATCATCAATGGCAAAGTAGCACAGTACCTGGCCGGCTGCACCGGCATGATGGCGATGGACGCCAGGAGGGCCGTCTCGCGGGTGCGTGCCCTCATGGCAGGGGGGAGCGCCGCCTTGATGAGGCACTTGACCTCCTCCCTGTCCTGCTCCTCCAGACCCCCGTCGTTGCAGAGCATGTCGACCGGCCCGGCCTCCTCGAGCGCAGGCGCCACGGCGGCGGCGTCCCGGACGTCGGCTTCGTGGACCCCGACCTCGTGCTCCGTGGCGGCCTTGGGCGGCGCGCACGTCCTTGAGGCGGGCGGCGTTCAGCTCCCTCCCGAACTACTCTGCGGACGAGGAGTACAGCTCTGCCCGGCGGCCCGCGCTGGCACAGAAAATGCTTTAAAATGACATCTTTGCTACACAAGTAGAACCAGCTAAAAATTACTACACTGACCACGCAAATGCTTATTTTTTTAATAAGACAAAATATGCTTAATCAAAATAATATAAATTACCTTAGTTTCACTCCGTGACTTCAAGTTTTTGGCTTTGCGGCAGAACGAGGAACATAAAGACAAAGTGCCCAAGGGAGTCGCTTATATGATATATCCCACCAGCACCAACTAAGGCACTTGAGGGAAGAAACGAATTGTGGAACAATGATAATAAAACCTGGCAATCACGATTCATACGACACTGTCAAATTGGGATTTTGAAGGGTTCAGTTACCAAAATGTGTAATCTCCACCTCTACCAATGAAAAGCTTTGTGCACGATGCGTTGATGTTCATGGAAATGAGGAAGATGAAGAGAATGGACTGGTAATTGCCAATGAAGTTATTCAGGTATGTCATTTGACGATGTCTTGTCATCTGTGCTAGTCTTTTTCAATTTGACCCAGTTGTCATGGAGAATCAGCATAGCCGAACAAACACCATATAGTACCAAATTTGTTCACTTGGACGTACCTGGAGCAGTGTTATGTGCCGCCCTGCATCTGCTTGGACATCTCTGTGTCGTTTGCATCAGCAATATTAATAGCATCAGAGAACATCATATTTCAATACAGTTTCATATATTTTGGTAGACAGGACGTTCGTGCAAAAGGAAGTACACACAACACATACATGCTGGGGCAACAGGGCTTCGCCAGCCTAAGAACAGTTGCCTGGACAATGACCTACATGGCGTATGCAGCGCAACGTGCCACCTTCGAGCCACGTGATCTTCAGGATGCTATCGTCGCATTGGAATGCTGCCATGGACACAGAATTCGCAATGCTACCGAAGAATAACACTTAGAAGCTTGTCTCTCCACGTCCGGGTGCAATTGTAATGGGATCTAAATGTGTCTTCAAGAACAAGCACAATGCAAATGGATCTATTGAGCATTATAAGGATCGATTGGCCACCAAGGGGTTTTGACAACACTATGGTCACGATTACAATGACACTTTTAGTCTTAAAACTTTCTTTTAAGCAATAAAGCTCCCTTTATCGAAAAAATATTGTTAAACCCACCACTATTCACCTCCTTTCGTATCTTGTAGTTTGTCACGATTGAAACTTGCGGCAGTTGGGCATACAAAATGTATTCTTGAGGAGGAAGTATTCATGTAGCAGCAACTAGGGTCTGAAGATCGGCAACATCCAAATTATTCGTGCCATCTGCAGAAAGTCATTTATGGACTCAAACAGGCTCCTCATGCATGACATACTCGTCTCAACTATGTTCTTGCTTCTGTTAGTTTTCGGGCATCCACAACACGTCTTTGTTCATCTTCTGCAAATCTCGTATGACAATGTTCTTTCTCATATATGTTGATGGCATCATTGTGGCCAGGTCTTCTTGCTTCAGCTAATGGATATTCTTACTATCTTTCTTGTCAAAGATCTTGGTCATGTTCATTGTTTCCTTGGTCTTGAGGTTCATCGTCAACCTTCCAGTGGTATTCTCCTTACACAGAAGAAATATACCTTTGATCTTCTTTAACGAGCAGGCAAGTGCAAAACAGCCTCCACTGACATGACTGTAGTTGATGAACTTTCTACACATGAGGGTACATTGATGTCTATTGATTATGCAATACGATATCGCAATGTTGGCAGCGGTTTCACAAGATTGTCTCGGTCCAGCATCTTTCGGAAAAACTTGGCTTTCGCAAGATCTTATACCTATCTTATGGTGTGACAACACTGAAGCTACATACTTACCATCTAACCCGTTGTTTCATGCTCTCACCAAACATATTAAAATTGATTTCCACTTTGTTCGAGAGAGGGTCGCCCAGAAGAAGCTGTAAATCTAGTTCATTTCCTCCAAAATGATCAAGTGCTAGATATATTATTTCACTGAGACTCTTCCATTGCCGGCGTTTGAACCTTGTAGACAGTCTGTTTTTTTTGGTAAAGTGAATATATTAATATCCGAAAGATATTAATTACACCCATCTTCTGCACCAACATGAGGGCCAAAGACATCAAGCGTGCACACAACCAAAAAAGAAAAGAAAAAACCGCCACGGTCATCAATCACTCGCACCAGCAACACTCTAACCACCACCAAATTCATCATCGGGACTATAAAAGAGGTTTCTCCAAAAGAAACACCTCAAAAAAAGGAACAATACACAAGCGTTGTTGTCGCGCAAACAACAAGGTCATTGTTAGGTACACAACAAATAAAGGCCAGACCTTGAGTTTTTTTGACTATGAAAATCAAGACTCGGTACTCGAGGAGCACCACCAAGAATGAAGTCTTCCAGTGTTTCCGTCCCGCCTGCCAGACTCGGTAGTCGAGGAGCACCACCAAGAATGAAGTCTTCCAGTGTTTCCGTCCCGCCTGCCGATGCCGTTGTTGCAAGCCACCAAACACCAGGTACACATGTACCATGCATGTCCAGACATGACCAACGCCCCGCAAGCCAAATCAATACAACAGCCTATGCAGTATAGTCTTCATCGCATCCTATACACCCCTCCGACATAACTTAAATTCCTCCAGTCGTAGCCGTCATGACTTTCTGCACCTTTGCCAATACCATGAGAATAAAGAATTAGACATGTTCCATGATACCGACAAGAAGCGAAACTTCGCGCCGCACCTACTTGAAGCCGCAGTGGGTACTTGTCCAAGTCAGCAGCCCCCACGCCGCCAGCCGGCTCCCTGCGGGACGGCCCGAGCCGCCATCCTCCATGGTAGCTTCTGGGGCTGTCGCCCGGCTCCCAATCTTCGCCGTCATCACCATTCAGTTCAGGACGACGCGCTGCAACGACCGAAGCTCCCCACGAGAGAGAAGCCGCCATGCGAGAAGGCAACCCCGCCGCCGCCATCGACCGAGCAGGCTTTGCCCACCGTCGTCCTCCAGCAGCAGCAGGGGAAAGGAGGAAGAGGGCATCATGGAATCGTGATGTGGGAACATATTGACTACTCCCTCCGTTCCAATTTAATTGACTTGCTATACACCACATGTGGATGTATCTAGACATGTTACATGTCTAGATACATCCACATGTCTAGATACATCCACATGTGGTGTATAGCAAGTCAATTAAATTGGAACGGAGGGAGTAGTATGTTTGCAAGTTTTAAAAACTTAAACAAACGCGGACGAATCATTTACTCTAGCTTGGTAGACTGAAAGCCAAAAACTTTGTCGAGTCATTTCTAACAACAGTCAAATATTGGAGAAAGAGATGTCCCAACTACACCAAAAACACCTTCATATAATTAGGTTAGATTAGACTTCTGGCAAATAGACAAATTGCATGTTCTGACTGTACACAGGGATTATTAATTAGCGAGAACATGTCACATGTGACATGTGTACCGACCTATGGTGTACACCCACCGGCTGGGTGTAACTTTCTTAAGGAGGCCCATCATCATAGACTAGTAATATTATTTATCAAATAAATCCTATGTTTTTTTTAACATATGTGGATCCTATTCTTAGGCATGATTTTTTTATTCGAGGATTAACGTTTACAGTGTTTTTTTATTTTGAAAATTCCCTATATGATCACACTGGACAACTATAGCCAAAATTATATACTTAATGCAGGATGCCACTTTCCAGGAAATTGCTCTCCCAGTTTCATATAAAAAGAAGTATAAGTTATCAATTGGTCATGATCACAGCTCACCAGTGCGCTGAAATCAGTGTCATGCTTAGGCAGAAAAGCCAATCTGCTCTTATATTAGGCACATGTTTAGATGCTAGACAGAGATCACTTTGCCCTTCTTTAATATAAAGCTAAAAGGATCTAATAAATAAATAAATATAAAGCTAAAAGGAGGCTCGGGTCCTTGAGAAACTGGGCCACGCGTTTAGTTGTGGATATGATGGCTACAACGGTGAAATTCTCCCCTTTTCAGTAATCTATTTGCTTGGGCCGGTTGGCCTTGCCTGAAAGCACCTTGCCACCTACCATAAGAATTGATTATCACATTCTTTGATGAAATGTCACATGTGTACAACTGGACCTTTTTATGTCATGGAAATAGTGTAGTGGCAATTGGCAGGCTCCAGCCACAAGGTGAGTCTGAACTCACATAAAGATTGGGGTACTCCTATTCTAGATGCATGGATGAACTGTTCACTGATGTATTTTTTTTGAGGAAGGATCCGATTCATAAAAAAGGAGGCTCAGCCACTTACAACCAGGTCCCCACCGAAACACAAAATTACAAAGAAGCCCGGAAAAAGCGCACTAAGCACCCTAAGCCACCAACGAAGATCACAATCGGACCCAGAGCTTTGCCCAAAGCTCCTAGGCGACAACGGCGACGCCATACCACAGCTCGCCGGGAAGAAGACGCCACTCTATGTTGAAAACGGCTGCAAGAACCATCCGCCGCTGCGCGCCGGAATCTGGACTCCATGAACGAGTACAGCCACAACGCCGTCTTCCCGCAACCACCCGACATCCAGCCGTCACGCCAACGCCTAGGACCACCACCTCCAGCCGCACCACAGCCTCTGCAGCCACTGCTCCCCGAGCCACCATGGCCAGCCGAAGCAGAAGCAGCGAAGACGACCACCAGAGCCACCTGCACCAAAAGCGGAACCACGCCCACCACCAGCTCCTCCCCTCGCCGCCATGGCCGGCCAGAGGAGCACGGAGGGAAGGACGCGCCCGACGCAGCACCTCCACGACCTCACCGGCGGCGCAGCCGGAGCGGGAAGAGGGGGAGGACAAACCTGAAACCGGCGCCACCGACACCGCCATCGGCGACGCCACCGGGAAAACACACACCTAAACCCTACCTACCTACACACAGGACGGAGCCGAGGCTCCCCCCGCCTCACGGCGCTGAAAACGGCAGCCGGAGGCGGAGGGGAGCAGCCGGCGAGGACGGGCGCTCGCGGTCGCCTTTTCCGCCCCTCTCGAACAGGAACCTTATCTGGAGGGAGAGAGTCGACCCGAGAGTTGCCTATGCATGTTGTTCACTGATGTATTATCACCAGTAACTAAGGATAGCCGATTAAACTTAATCTCGTCTTGCCGCAGGTGAACAAGCCGGAAAAGGGACTTGGTGACACAGGGTCAAGACAGCGATCGATACATGGTAGGAATTTAAGGTTCTCTGATCCGACCGCTGCATCTGCGATCGAGCAAGTCGATAAAGCGAGTCTACTGAAAGGACAAGGAGATAAACTAATGCACATCTGGGTCGACGACAGCGAAGGTGAACTGATCTTGTGTCACGGCGTTTGATTAGACTGGTCACGGACGTAAATTGATACTTCCTCCGTCCCAATATAAGTGTCTCAAGTTTACAAAAAATAGATGTATCTAGACATATTTTATGTATAGATATATCCACTTTTGTATAAACTTGAGACAATTATTTTTGGATGGAGGGAGTAGTATATTCCACGAATCCCTTGAACTAAATTCTGCTGTCTCGCTCGACTTGGATGCGAAAATACATTTGCACCACAGGGTTGTTTGACCGATTTTCTGTTCTTCTGTACTATGCACTGTTGGACTGTGCAGGGAAATTTTGCAAACTCGGCTATGAATGTCTCTTGAAATTTACCAATTATTTAACACGGCAAAGGAAAGGATTACTTGTGTTTTTCTTCCAACCATGCAAGAGGCTTCGCCATCCTGTCTGTGCTAGTCTTGATGCTTGCTAGTAGCAGGGTGAAAGCAAAAGATTAGCCATGGCAAGGCTCCTGCCATCTCTTGGCGAATTTCTGCTTATTTTTCTGTTTATCCTATGATTCATCTCCTTCTCTAACTTGGCTATGTTTATATGCTGAAACATATTTGGATTAATTGGTTCTAAATGCCTTATTTTCCAATAAGGCTGCATACACACGGTCAGAAGAAGTGGTTCTGGGTATGCATTAGCTTGCCAACTTCGCAAAACAAATGTGAGGCCGTGACTTAATTGGTAGTTTTGTTTTAGCTAGCAATCTAACTTTTAATATTTTTATAAAATACTACTAAGCGTAGGAGTACTACGTGTCTCCTACGCTTAGGTATGACAATTTCGGTCTACAGATTGGAGTATTAACTTTTGCACTTAAATTTTTATCTTCAAAATTCCCTGTATTATCACACTGGAGTACTGGACAACTGTACCGAGAATTATATTCAATGCAGAATGTCGCTCTCCAGTGCCCTGTGTTGCATATTAAAGTAAAGTTTCCAACTGCTCATGAAAACACATCTCACAAGATCACCTGAGATTTACTGTCATGTTTAGGCAGAAAGAGAAATATGTTCTTATATCAGGCACATGTTTAGATGCTAGACAGAGATCACTTTGCGTGTCTTTTACTATAAAACCAAAAAGAGGTCAGGTCCTAGAGAAAGTTGAGGCGTGTGTTTACATGTCAGATATGGTGTCACTAACTGTGAGATTCCCGCCTTTTCAGTAATCTATTTACTTGGACCGATTAGCCTTTCATGAAAGCATCCTGCCACCTACTTGAAGACCTGATCATCAGAACTCTACTAGACAATTTAGCGCGGCGACACGCTGCGCCCGTGTGGTGATACTGAATATTGGAATAGGTGATAATGTGTTTTTTTTCTTTTTTCTTGATCGAAAGCAATTAAATGGATTGTGAACATAAGAGAAGATGTTAGAGCGGAGATGTGGTCTCTTAGGCGGTGGGTCTTAGTCGTGTAGGTACACACTCAAATAAATTTATCGAAAGCGTGGTATGATTTTTGTTTTGCAAATATGAAGAGTCGTCGAATTTTCATCAGAATACTAATATTTATTTCGTTCTAAGCGGTAGGACGACAATCATACACTAATATAAAAGGTGTATCCACAGAAAATTGAAATAAAGGAAAGGAGGCAGGTATAGTTATGAAGCTGGCAGCTCGAAGGAGAGTTCAGCTGCAAGAGAAAGAGCCCTTCCCCATTACCTCATTGAGATTTTGAGATTGTCAGATTAAGATAACAGTCACCGTCCTGACAATCCACATTATCCTAATTAGGGTAGGAGACTTGTGCAATAATGGATATCTTATCATTGTCTGTACACCTAACATGATACAGTTGGTTTATCAAGTCACATGAATGGCCTAATGGCAACTATAACTTCCTTACTGGTAGGGATGGCAATGGGTACCCATTACCCGCGTACCCTGCGGGTAAAAACCCTATTAGGGTGAGGGTTTGGAGCAAAAAAATATCCATGGGTATGTAAATGGGGAAATCTTGTACCCATTGGGTGGAGAGGGTACGGGTATGGGTTCGTATAACCCATACCCGCGTACCCATGTACCCTTTAAATATGTGACAACTGACAATTAGGTCTCCAAATAATAATCTAATGTACTAATTTTTTTTCCAATCATGTGCAAGTGTGTTGTTTATAAGTATATGTGGTATTGTTTACAATGTGATGTTATTCATAATTATGTGTTGTTTTTTAAAATGTGCTGCTGGTTAAAGTTATATGATTATACGATGTTTGTTACAACTATTTTCTACTTAATATGTTGTGTTGCAAATGAGGGTATTTTTACCCGCGGGTAACCCTTTACCCTGTCGGGTGAAGGGTATGGGTAAAAGTTGTACCCGCACAAGGGTATGGGTACGGGTGACGGGTAAGATTGAGGGCGACGGGTAAGGGTATGGGGTGGCTCCACCCTTACCCATACCCTGCGGGTGCCATCCCTACTTACTGGTCCAAACCATGAACCTAGAACTGCCGAAATAACAACCACTTGTAGAATTCAGTGTAAAATATATGTCGAATTCAACTCTAATTGGCATATGGCTACAGAAAAGTGTAAACGCGGGATGTCTAAGGATATAGAGAGACTGGAGTAGAAGGCACGGGGCATCTCTAGAGAAGTATGCATCTGTTCATTATAATCAGCAAACAGTCACTTAAAATTGAGCAATAACAACCAGAGGAAAATTATTGTCTGCATAATTATTGTTCTATCTCATAGGATTGTACGATGTCCTTCCATAGTTCTCATTCTTTTGCATCTTATTGCATCCCATATCTACATAAGATAAAATGCAGGTCGAAATCAGAATTACAGACACTCTTGGAATATAAAATTTTCCAACCGATAACAAAAGCTAACAGGAATGGACATTTTTACCAACAGAATATTACGTGAATTGTCGACTTTATTGTTAAACATATAACTGAAGATGGTATTGATAGCAATTCAGGTTGCCCATGAAACTCCTTTACTTGACCGCGTGTATGGTCAAAAACTCTAAAACAGAGCAATCACTCCTAATCCATACTGGGGAGGTAAATGGTGATAGTTTTGCAAACTTCAAAAATTCTCACAACTAAGTGTACAACTGCACTATTTGGTGTTTGAATTGAAGCTTTCAGTGAGAAATAAGATTTTAGTATCATCCAAACATTAATGGATCATTAGCATGTCATTTGATCATTCCAGATGCGGGAGCAAGATGAAACCTGAACTTTGGCCTGGTTAGTCCCTACAGTCAGGTGAGTGCCACGCTGCGCCCAACCAACGGAACAAACAATGTCGTCTGCCCCCAAATCACAGAGCTTGGTGACCTGTGCAGTGATAAAACTATGTTTAGTATCTCTACTCCAAGTCTCAGGGAAAAAAGGTCTTGCAAGGAACACAATTCCCCAATTGGACCGCGAGGACATTGTGCGAAGACCAGTCCATGAGGTTGAGGTAGAAGTCGTCCTGCAACGCGGGTGCATCCAGCACCAAGAAGCAAATCCGCGTTAGGTTGGCTGAAAATCGCGCAGCAACAGTGCGAACCGGAAACAGACGACATGGCGAAACCTGGGCTGTCCATCGCGCGGATCGGACGGCTCTGGTTGGCGCGCAACGTGGATGGCGTGAAGCTCCGTGAATCTATCGTACTTTCATATATAGGTAGTATGTCCGGGTCGCTGCATTAGAAAGAGCATTATTGTTGAAAATAGCAGCAAAAGAAATCTGATTAATTAAATGTGAACTAACTACATGCTGAAATGAGTAGTTTCTCATTATAAGTACCCTGGAAGGACTACCGGATCTCAGATTGCTATGTCAAAAACTCATTAAAGACCATTGAGAGATCTTCAGTTCTGTCAACTCATTATTTTAAACAGCAATAATTTGTAACCTGAACAATAAGAATTTATTTTTACATTGCCACCTTTGTCGTACAACTAAATCGCAATGTACTTGGCCAAACCTAGGACTGCTTGTCCTACTCAGTATAATCCTTAGGCGAAGTAAAAGGAACACAAATTTGTACAAAATTTTACTGGCACAGCTAAATGTGCAGGAAAAACTATATATTACACGTTACATGTAAAAGCCAACCATTATACTTTCCGTAAGCTCGAATATAAACTTGAAAGATGTTAATATTATGTAGAGACATTTTTTTACCTGATCCCTCTCACTGAAAGATGCATATGCTCCATTGTTTAGCACGTACTGTGTGAAGGTACGAACAGTAAGTGTCCAGCTACAAACAATTTAATCCTGTTTCAAAATATGTTCATATCTATAATAAACTAACAGAGACACCATTGTGCATCTATTGAAGAGAAGCTTACTTGGGGAGAGTGTATTGTCAACAACATCAATGGAGGATGATGTGGTGCCGCCCTGTTACTGTCAGAGATAGCGCTGGTGGGCGGTGGCCATCGCAATTGATGTTATTTCCTCCAGATAGAGGGAGTCAGTGCTAATAGAAATCACAGACGAAAAGGAACAAAACAGAGATTTTTTTTTAGATAAAGAGTGTTTATTAATATCGAGAAGATACAACATGCACCCAGCCTCTGCAACAACGCAATAACCGAAGCCATTACGGATGCACACATCCAAAAGACAATAAGAAGAAGAAATAAAAAGAAAAGTCCCGCTAAAGAGTTACAGTCCTTGCAGCAGCCGCGCAACCACCACCAAAACAACACCTGATGTCCAAATCTTCAAAAGCAACGCCTTCAAGAAGAACAGTGCCAGACACAACCAATTAAGGCCAAACCTTGGGTTTTCACTCTGAAGATAATCCTCGCTCTCAAAACAATGTCTTCAGCAAGACCACTGTCAGGCACAACCAATTAAGGCTAGACCTTGGATTTTCACCCTGAAAGGTAGGACGTTGGGCTTCACGTATGTTGTCGCCCCCACTTACATGCCGCTGCTCCAAGTCATGAAACACTAAGCCAATTCCTCATCAGCACAAAGAATCAAACCACCATTGTCAGTCCTCAGAACTCGCCTTCCATGACATTCTCCGCCAGCACCATGGAACGAGAAAGCGTGCTCCATGAAATTAACAGCCAGCAGAGTTTCAAAGCGCTCCCTCTGAAACCAAACGGTCAGATAAAACATGGGTGCGTCCGACCGAATACCACCCGATCCAGCAATCTCCAGGCATGAAACGCCCAATGGAGTTCGCCGGCGGAGCCTTCCGGAACACGACCGTCCAGCAAGTTCGATGGGGACGAACATCCGGTAGATCTTCATCTTGGCGCCGCGAGAGGAACCCTAGGACCACATCCTTATTAAGGGCCGATCCGACTTCCGGCGAAACGAAGCGAGCAGGTCAACCTCCGGCCCAAGAACCAGAGAACGCCCCAGATCCGGCCGGCAACGATCCGGGAAGACATCGTCTTCCAACGCGAGCCGCCGCCACGAAGGCAGGCTGCGCCGCCGCCCTGGACCAACCAGCCGTCACCATCCTCGTACGCGCCTCCCAGCTGTGCGTCGTAGCGCGCCGCCACGCCGCACAGCCTCCGCCCGCCCAAGTGTCGGCCTCCCCGCGCGCAAGGATCCCGACAGGGACGAGTAGAGGACGCCCCCCGCGTTCAGCAGCGGGAGCGTGGCCGCCACCGCCGACGCCACGGCGGCAGCGGCCGGAGAAGACGGCCGGCGGCGGTAGTTCTAGGGATTTGTTTTTCGCCTCCAGAGCCGCCATGCGCAGCGGCCCGGGAGGTTTTTCTATTCTGTCTTCTACTGTGTAACTGAACAAAACAGAGATGAACTTCTATACATATATACGTCGATTATTAGTGTCTTCGTACCGGCCGTAAGTGCTAGTGGTCTCATCTCTGGCTGGACGCGAGCCAGCTCGGTCCAGCTCGGGGTGAGCCGGCAAAAAGCTCGGGCCAGAATGCCGAGCCCCGAGCCAGCTCTACATTGCCGGCGAGCCGCGAAACAGAGCTCGGTCCGAGCTGGTGGAAAGCTCGGTCCAGAACGAGCGGCTCGCGAGCCTCGTCGTGGTGTGTCACTGAGGAGTAGGGCCGGTCTTTTCCGGCAGCGGCGACCATGCCGGGAGGCGCAGCGGTGCTTACTGGCGGCGGCGGAGCACGAATTCGAGGTCGGCGAGGATGGATTCGAGGTCAGCGACGACGGATTCAAGGTTGGTGATGACGGATTCGAGGTCGGGAGGACGAATCAATGCGGCGGCGGCGGGGTAGAACTTGTGCACGTTGGCGGCGCGGCTGCGGGAAGAAGAAGACCATGGCGTGACCGGCGCGGAGCGGCCGGGACGGTGCAGAGCGGCCGGGGCGGAGCTAAGGGAGCCGAGCGGCTGGGTTGAAGCGGCCGGAGCAGAGCAAACGGAGGATCGAGGTGGGGGCGAGGTGTGGCCGGCGGCGGGGGTGATGCCCGCGAGCTCTGCTAGCTGCGGTCTCACTCTGTTCTGGATTGGATCGAACGAACAGCTTCCTCGTATCTAACCTAACGGGCCACTCTGCTTCTTGCTGGGCTGAAGGAATTTGATCTGCAAAAAAAAACGAGCTTCTCGGGCCGGACCGAGCCGAGCCAGGCTCGGCCCGAGCTCGCTGCGGTCCAGCTACACAAGCTCGGCTCGGTCAAATTTTCTGGCGGGCCGAGCCTAACTCGGGGCGAGCCCAGAAAGCTCGGCCGAGCCCAAAAGCTCGGTCAGACCCGTCCAGCCAGAGTCTCATCTGTTGAAAGCTTTATATCAATGATGCTGACCTGTTAGTGAGTATAACACATGTTAGATCATCCATTCTTCCAATAGACATTGTGTGCAACTTATATCTCCCCCGAGTAATTAAAGCAAGAGAGCTTTGCCTGTTTCCATACAAATGAATACAGGTTTACTTAAAAATTGCCGTACCTTTTCAGCATGTGCAACCGGAAGGAATGACTTTCAAAAGTTAAGAATGCCACAACAGTCTGTAGTATGCACAACAATATCAGCGTTTTTAGAAGTCTATCTAATATGCATGATTGCATCAACAGTTTGAAATAAGTACAGAGGACATTGGTTTTCTTCAGAAAACTTAGACTAAATCATCCATTTTTGGGAATAATAGTGATAATAGGGCATATAAGTACTGCATGGCAGTTTTGATGCATGTCGCTAGGCATCCCTGATGGATGGCATTGCTGCCTCCATGTCCACCTCCACAACCTTCTCCTCGGATATAACAGCAACCACCATGGTCTCGACAACCTACACGATACCGATAAGAATACAAATATAATGTCGGTAGCAGGCTTATACAGATACGGGAGTAAGACGTTTTGAAAATGCGCCAATACGATGATAAGTTCAATAAATAAGTAAATTAGTAGCTAAAGGGGTCAAAACACCCAACACCTTCTAGCATGGATGGAGTTGATTCTCTGATCTTTTCAGAAAATGGACCTGCACTCTACATGATTACAGAAACTGCATCTGCATTTTTTTTTTTTTTGCCATTGCTATTTCTCTAAAACAGGAACACGACGCCATTCTAGAAGCTTAAGATTTGTAGGCTGCTGCCGTTATGCCATTAGATAGCAATCTAAAATAATATATGGAGAGGAGGGAGAAGGCGATGCAATTAGATGGGAATTAACAGGAGAAAGAGAGAGGAAGGAATGCACTGTAAGGAGAGGAGGAGCCTAGCTTACTGCTGAGGGGGAGGCCGGGAAGTGCTGGCCTGCTGCTGCAGTGCTCATCCGCTCGATTGCCGGCCGGCCGGAGAAGATGTGGGCTGGGTCGCCGCCGGGCACCGGGCGCTCAATCTGAGGCATCGTTTTGTCCAACCCGTGGCCGTGGCCTAAGACTAAGGCGAATCCCACTCGCATGGAGTAGGAGGAACACCTGAGGATGCAAGATCTTGTTGTGGGCTTCGTCGTGGATCTCGTCGTTGCCTTGGCCTTTCGTCTCATCTTCTTCTCCTCTCTCCTCAACATCCTCTGCATGGGGAGGGTAGCGGGAGGTCGCCGCGGCGGCTGACTGGTCGAAGGAGATGGGGGAGGCTCGCTGTGGCCGTCGATTTGAGTGGGGAGGAGTGAAACGGCGGGCGGCGTCGGCGACCTCCGGCTCGCACGGGAGAGAGAGATGAGGGAGGGGAATTGTGGGGTGTTTTTGTAGTAAGGCACCTGAGTTTTCGGAAAACTGCAAATAGGTCCCTCGCGGCGGTACTATTCAACACTGTAGCTACCGTTCATTAGAACAGTAGCCGAGCGCTGAGGGATCGCCAAAGTGGATGTCTTTCATATCTCTACCCCCCGTGCGCTGCTACGGGCAGATGAAACAATTCAATAATTATTCTTTATAGGATAAATGATAAATAGCAGTGCGTTGTTATGAAATCACTAAATTTAAATCATAAATAGATATAATTATAATTTTTGCGAGGCTCCATCAAGCATCAGTGTTGGCTCCTCAAACATCTCCTTCTTACACATTTCACATGTTACTGGCTACCTGAATTTTGGTGTCGCGCGTCCGAAAGAAAACGTTGGTGGCTAGTATCGTATAGGTGTCAATGTTCATACTTAGGCCACATGCTCGTTGTTGTCCACTTGCTAGGTCTCGACTCAAGCTGGTCGTCCACAAATTCGTCGTTGTCGAGGACGTCGATCGCTGAACTTCTGACTATTCCTTCCGCCCTTGCCAACACCATGCATGGTAATCGTAGCTGATGACGATGTGCCCGATGGTGTTGACGAAAAGGTGGGGATTCAAGTACCAACACATTCCATCTAGAGTTTCCGGAACGCCTTGCGCTTGTCCGTGAAGACCACCGATGGAAAGTCCGAAACCTTGACCGGCCGACCATCCTCAGCATCCCGGCTTGCGCCTGCACACCATCAAAGAGGCGGCGTATCTTGGCCAGAACAACAGGATGACGGCCGGCGGCGGCCTGGTGCAAGATCCACGCCGACGCCGATGCGTGTACACAGACCCTTGCACATGCATGATGCATCCGATCATGCCCAACAACGATTGGGCCGGTGCATGCATGCTGCTGATGCGTACATGTGAGTACATGATCCAGCTGATACGTACATGCTCTGACTTCCGGCCGGCCGGCAGGATCGACTCGCGATTCCGTCGCTTCAGCGTCGCCATGGCGGCTCGCGATTTGGCCCGCTTTCGCCCTCGGGAACGACCAGCGGCGGCCCAACAGCAGAGGCACAATTGGCAGTGTCCCATGGCGGCCGAATGCAGCCAGATTGATGGCGACGAGGTGGACGCGAAGACGTCAACTAAGGGCGACAAAAGAAGAGGGAAAAAACTGATTGGGGCACCCCACCGTCGCCGTCCGCCGATGGCGGTCTCCTCCTGCGACGGCAGGGTGGACAAGGCGGCGTATCGAGGAGATCTAGGGGTGGCGGCGTCGGGACCTCCACGTCGATCGGACACCGGGTGGTTTTATCACCGATCGTGGCTTCGGTTAGCGATCAGGATCGTTCGTGCTGGCTCCGGTTGTTTTACCGATCGGGATCTCTCTGGGTTTTTCCGCGATGTGCGTGGCTCCAGTATTTTTAGCGATGGGATCTGCTGGATGCGACGTACCACGACGTACGACGTACCGCCCAAACGTACCATCACGGCAGGTAAGAATATTATTATATTAGTAGAGATAATATAGCTAAGGTTTCTTCCTCCTGTTTTTTCGTCCGTCTTCACATCGTTTCGTACGTCGTCGTTTGCGTCGCTCGTGGCTCGCTGGAACCTTTTCCATATACAACGTCGCTCTCGATCCGGACTCTCTTCTAGGCGAAATCGCTACGGACTCCTATGGGTGAAACCCCTCGCATAAATACGCCTCCCAAAAGCGTCGAAGCAGCGCACGAAGCCGTCGAGACAACGCCCGGATGCCATGGATGTCTTCACGGGTGAGGTCACGCCGCGGTTCAGTACGAACGAGGTGATTGGGGCTCATATGCGCATCCCTGACGCGAGGGCATACCCCTGCGCCGCCCACCAAGCTGAACTGCACCACGGACGGGCGGCAGCTACTGGAGAGGAGGCTCGTTGATGGATCGTTCGGCAACATTGCCATGCCGATCGCCGAGGCGGGCAAGGTAACCGGCTCACCAGCGGATGGACGACCAGTGCTGCCCCTTGCGCTGGATTTGAATCAATACTACAAAAAGAACAAGCGTGTCGGCTGAATCAAATCGTTTTGCGTGCATGTGTACTACTAGCTGATCAATTGATCAACTTCGACAGGACAAACGGAACCACCGGCCGCCGATCTCTCCTCTCCCAGTTCAGGCCATCCTGCGGCCGAGCCACCGTATCCGACACATCCCAATTTGGGCGCCATTAACATCTGCGGATCAATCAGGTGCTCTGGCTGTCAATGCCGCAACAACTCCGCCCTGAGCCCCTCTTGCCCGACCTGACCTGCGCTGCCACTACGACGGACGAGATGATGCGGCCCCGAGTACCTGCTCTCTTGTTGTCCGTGGTGGCGTGCCGAAGCCGCGGCGTCATGCTGCTGGTACCAGATGAGGGTAGGTCGGCTCTGGTAGCGGTGGGGTGCAGGGCTGGTGGTGAGCGGACGAGGACTGGCCATGGAAGCAGAACGGAGGAGCACTGGCGGACTGGCACCACCGGTCGTGCACAATCCAGTCCGTGCCTCTCTCTCTAGCTTCCATGCCTACAAAACTGAAACTGCAGGCTGCAAACAACCTCGGCTGATATGGCGCTTCAAAATATGAAACTTTGTCTGATGCTTCTATTTGTTGGTGGTAGACACTAGTGGAGACAGGGCTTTCTGTCCCGGTCCGTGAGGGGCTTCTGTCCCGGCTCGTGAACCGGGATAGGCCAGGCGGGACTAAATGCCAACCCTTTATTCCCGGGCCTGTTACCAGCCGGGACCAAAGGCCCACCACGTGGCCGCATGCGGAGCGCGCTAGGGGCAAAACACTTAGTCCCGGCTCGTATAACGGGCCGCGACTAATAGTTTTGTTTTGTTTTATTTATTTCTTTAGGGTTTAGGGTTTATTTGTTTTCTTTTATTTTCTTTCTTCGAGCAAACAAAGATAATTGTTTTCTTTTAGCAGTATTTCTACGCTATCACATACATACAAATATATACAATTTTGATAGTTACATGGAGATCACAATTACCGGGACTAGAGCCCGTACATTCGATTACACGGCCAGGGATCATCAGTAGCGCCTATTCGCACTAAATTCTCCGGCGTCGTCTGCAATCTCGCACAACAAAAATCCCGCCAGTTTCTCAGCAATTCCTAGTACGCGTTGCTCTGGTAGGAATTGATCCCGCATTCTGTCGAACTATATAAGAAAAGGAGATCAATATGAACATCAATCATGATAACAAAAAGTGACGGTAATAAAATAATGTTGTGAATGTATTGCTTACGTCGACTCTATAATCATTGTGCTCAGTGGTAAACATGCGAATGAACTCGCAAACGTAGTATCCACATAGATTCGTCCCCTGTGGCTGCCTCGCGCACTTTACGAGAATAAAATTCAATAAATAATAATCTAGCATCATAATTGTATTGAAACTAGAAGTAAAGAGATGCGTGGACATATCTCGTACTACTTACGAGATCGGAGTAAATTTAGCTTCTCATTAAAGGAACCCGTCACCACCTTCTTGAACTGGTTCCAAACCCTGCCCGGCAAAGAAAATGAATTAATGAATGAGTTATTCATTACCTGATATCTCATGAAATCAACGAAAGAGACCGATATAGCGCGAAAATTACCTTTGGAGCATGTCCTGCATGCTGCGGAACTCTTCCAGTGGTTCCATGACTTCAACTATTCCCTTATCAACTCAATATTTAGCAGAATCCAGTGGAACCTGCACACGTTTATATATACGTCAGTAACTCATCAATTACAGTTAACATCGAGTAAGCAAAAGTGAATGTGTACAACAGAGTAAGACCCTCACCCGAAGTTGTAAGGAAACAGTATGTGTCACAGATATTTTGCTCGTTAGAAACCTTAGAAGGTTTCCCGCCGTCTCGTCGGGTTTCGTCGTTAAAGAATATATATGTACTTTATCTGGGTCAATGAACCCAACACTATAGATCCTTCTTTTACATTCCCATCTTCATTCTGCATAATAGAGTACAAAAGGATATAATGAATAATTAAATGCAATGAACTGAACAACTGAAAAACTGAACAACTTATAAGTAGACAATGAATTCAACAACTTACAGACAGTAGCAACTCATGAGAGATTTGTCGAGGGCGTCGAAATTGTATAACTGGAAGAGTTCTGAAAACTCAACATGGACCTCGTCGGCTCGGAAGTAGTACTCATGTGGGACTTTCGCCACGATCATTGTTCTGTCCACTTTACCGCTTCCATGTACCAGTCATGCAATTTCCGCATTTGTGTTGGCAGTTGTTGCCACTTCTCTCTGCTGACCAATTCCCCTTTGGGACATATTGAGGGACTACAACCTTGGGTAATTGTCGTCTTGGGAACCAAGCAATTCCGCAACAGTCACACCCATAGCGGCCGCCAACTTCGCAGCTTCTTCCATATCCTGCTGCAGCACTGGGGAACGTCTTTGGATAACACCTTGAGGGGTGGGATCGATTGTTTGGCCTGTTCTCCGAGCTGGGGAACGTCCCTTCTTTTCGCGCTTGCACTTTACTTGATTTGCTCCCGCTTGCACTATTACTTGATTTGCCCTTCTGCACTTCCTTCCGAAGTGTGCGTAGATAGTCATCTGGCTTATGGTGCAAGTCATATTGCGATTGTGTTCAGAAAATCACGTGCATACGCTTTTTGCTTCTCGGTGTATACCGGGGCGGCCTTGGGTTTCTTCTTTGCAAAATGCGCATCTTTTTCGGCCTTTGCGATCGCTGCGATTTCCTCGTCAGTACGGTCGTAAGTTCTGATAGAAGATTCTTATGAGGTACTCTTGGGAGGGGCGACCTTTGTCGTTTTGGGCTGCTGCGTCGGTTAGTACTCATCGACGGATCACGCTTCCGCTTATTGTCCTTAGCGGGCAAAGGCGGCGGCGAAGACGGCGACCCAAGTCCGGCGGCGGAGATCGAGATGGACTCGCGCTGTGGTGGTCGTAGTCATGGGGTGGGTGCTTCTTGGAGGGGTAGGTGACCTGCGACGACTCGGAGGCGGTGTTGTCCTTGGCGCCGAGCCTGGAAGCTTGATGTTGTTCTTGTCCCATAGAATGACACCACCCAGTACTTCTCCGAGTGTCCTCTCATTTGCGGTCCAGGGATGTCAAGCAACATATCATGAAACCCGGTGATTTCATCCACCCGACTTTAGCATAGCCAGCTGGAATCTCACGGCCATCCCAGCGTGCGTCAGGTGGACAAGGTACACATATCCGACCGCCACCTTCATGGATATGTTCTTCAATTTCTGATGGAGCTCACAAGATATTGAATCTTGATTCCATCCACGGGGTAGCCGAGACCGCCATCTATCATCCGCTGTGCATCGTCAGCCGGGACTCCGAGTCACCCACGCTGCTTTTCCGCTGAGACGGGCCGGCGGTAATATCGAGTGGAGGATCTTGCAGGCGCACTACTCCTCTAAGTTCGTCAATCTGCTGCTGTGGTGGTCAATTCTGGCAAACAACTGGTTGAACTTGTCTCCCCTCCTCCTATTCTCGCCGCTTTGCTCTCGATCGGCTTCTGTAAGTTTCTATGTCTTTGGCAAACCCAAGCCACCACGGAACTAGGGCCAAAGCCTCGTGTTCGTCCTCCTTTTTCATTATTCCCGAGGACCAGTGTCAGCAAGTCTTTCTCTCTATCGGGACAGAACTTTAACTTCCCCTCTTTAATTTCTTTCACCACTTTAAGCCAATTTCCCTGGGTATCCTAATCCCGTCACTGCAAATAAGGTCCCCTGTTGTTTCGTCGTATGAACTCCCATGCGCAAGGAACCAATTTCTTGCCCTCAATTCCATTCTTCGCGTATCCATTCTGGTTCGATCCCTTTAGCAAGCAGCTCTTGCTCTTTTTTATCCACTTTGGCATGGCAGTACGTAGCCCCCTGGCCCCAATTTATGGTGATATTTCTTTTCTCAGCATTTTTCTTGTTCTTCACTGACATCTCCTTCCATCTTCTGACTCCTTGTACTCCTTAAATGCGTTCCAGTGATCCGCCTGCTTCGCTAGATAGCCTTCGAATACTGGAGCAGTCTTTTTCTTCCGATAGTCTTGCCATAATCTTTTCTTCCACACCCGGAATAGTTCGGCCATCTTCGAGAGAGTCCACCGCTTGACTTTCGCCCTCAATTTTGCAGTGTCGGCAGGATCCTCCAATTCTGGCAGGGTGAAATGTGCCATGAGGTCATTCCAAAGACCCTCTTTGTACCTTTCGGCGACATACTCACTATCGTTCGCCCCTTTGCGCTTATCCAGTCTCGAACGCTGATCGGGACGTGATCCCTAACCAGAACTCCGCATTGTTTTTTAAATACATCGGCAGCCTTCTTGGGTTCCTTCGGTTCGCCCGTAGGGGATATGACCTCAAATGTATAATGCGTAGATGGGGCCAACTTTTTGGTCGGGCCTCGTTTGGAAGATTTGCTAGATGTGGAGGCCTAAGAGAAGAAACATTCGTCAATTTATATACATACAATTCAAGTAGTGCATCTACTGATCGCCGAACTTCATATATACCTCGCCGGACTTCGTTAAGGGTCCACCGGCTTCTCCATCATCGGAGCTATCGCCTTCTCCATCATCGGAGCTATCGCCTTCTCCATCATCGGAGCCGTCGGCTTCATCCTCACGTCGGTCGACCTCCATTCCATCCCCGGAGGGGTTCAGATACGACGACGGAGATTCGGCTGGATCAGCATCTGGGGCGTCGTGGATTATATCTCGAGAATTTCTTCCTGTCTTAGGTCTCTGCGGATTGGACTAGGTGGATCCATAGTTTCTGCAAAATGCACACAATATTATTTCAAAATGTATCAATTAAAATTAGTATCAATTGTTATAAATAATTACTAAAGCAATCAATACAAGTAACAATATATCCACTACAAATCAGTTACTAAAAATTACTACAAATCAATTACTCCATATTTAAATATGCAAATAGATCTAATTTTACTAACAACTAAAATTAACATCTAATTTTTTCTAACATCTAATTTGCATCTAATTTTTTCTAACATCTAAAATTAACATCTAATTTTTTCTAACATCTAATTTGCATCTCTAACAACTAATTTTAGAACTAAAATTAACATCTAATTTTTTTCTAACATCTAATTTGCATCTAATTTTTTCTAACATCTAAAATTAACATCTAATTTTTTCTAACATCTAATTTGCATTTCTAACAACTAATTTTAGAAGTAAAATCAACATCTAATTTTTCTAACATCTAATTTGCATCTAATTTTTTCTAGCATCTAATTTGCATCTAATTTTTTATAACATCTAATTTGCATCAAAATTGCTACACAAAAATTGCTAAATTTTCTAACTTTTGCTAAATTTTGAATTTTGCTAACACTAGCATTACACAATAATGTTGCAAAACTAACATCTTTCCAAAACAAACATACACAAAACTAACAAATTTACTAACACTAACAATTTCCTAATAACATTTACTAAATTTCCTAATAACACTAACAATGCCACTATTAAAAAAATCACTATAATCTTCCCAAAATTTCCTAATAACATTTAATAAATTCCCTAATAACACTAACAATGCCTAATTAAAAAAAATAACTATCTCCTCCACGGGCCGTGGCCGTGGCCTCCACCACGCGCCACCACCGTGGCGCCCGTGGCCGCCACCACCCGCCAACACGCGCCACCACGGGGAGAGCGAGCGAGGAGGGGGCAGAGCTCCAACCTCTGGCGGCGGCGGCACGACAGCGCGAGGCAGGGGATCAAGGGCGGGCGACGCGGCGATGACGGTGTCGCAGACGGCGTGCGGCAGGGGTGGGGCAGCACCTCGGGGCTGCGGCTCCTCCGCGGCGGAGCGGCAGATCGACGGCGGCGGAGCGCGCTGGATTTTGTCAGCCTGACGGCGTCGCTCTGCTCCTCTGCGCTTCGTCTTCGATGAAAAATGGCTAAGGAATCCAACCGTGCATTAAGTAGTGGAGGGACTTTTAGTCGCGGCCCGTGGCTCAAACCGTGACTAAAGGGGGTCTTTAGTCCCGGTTTGAGCCACGGACCGCGACTAAAGGGGTTGGAGGGCTTTTCGCGTTCCCGCGCGCTACCACACCTTTAGCCGCGGCTCGTGGCTCAAGCCGGGACTAAAGGCCCAAAAATTGCGTGCGCAACTCAATTTTTTTTTAACAGAACCAGGACCTTTTTTAAACATTTAAACATTTGAATTGAGCAGTTTTTGCATATTTTTTAATCTGACAAAACTTTCAACATGAAAAGTGTTTGAATTTGAATAACTAATTCAAAACCATTTTCTGTTTTATAAAATAATTATTCTAACTATTCAAACTATTAACCATTTTGCCATTTTGAATTAAAAAATGTATTAACTTTTATCTTTTGCAAATTTTTGAATCTGACAAAACTTTCAACATGATTTTTTTTTGAATTTGAATAATTAATTCAAACTATTTTCTGTTTTATAAAATAATTATTCTAGTTATTCTAACTATTAACCGTTTTTGCCATTTTGAATTAAAAATGCATTAACTTTTATCTTTTGCTAATTTTTGAATCTGACAAAACTTTCAACATGAAAAGTGTTTGAATTTGAATAACTAATTCAAAACCATTTTATCTTTTGCATAACTAACTCAAAACCAGATTTCTTATTCAGATACTAAAGATCATTAGTTGGAAATGCAAAGATAAAGAATACATTTTACACGATCGTCGTCTTAGCTAGACCAGAAGTAGTTAATTGACAACAATCTTGGGTACATAGACGAACCATAGGTTAGTCATACTCCTACCTAGGCCTATAATACTCGTCCTCGTAGTCGTCGTAATTGCCGCCGTCGTCGTCGCTGTCGTCGGGCGGCCTTCGCCTGGACTGGAAGTGAGGGTAGCGCAGACGGGGGTTATCGCCGGCCGTGATGTAGTTCATGACGCTCTGGAGAGTCCGGCCGCTCCACCACAGCGACGACCGGCCTCGTTGAAGTTCGAAGGAGGCGGGCCGTCCTCCTCGTACCTGGCTAGCGCCCTCTCACGCCGATTGATGAAGAAGGCGTCCCAAGTCGGGCGGTAGTCGGGATGCCAGCGGGGATCCATCCACTGCTCCGGAGTGAGCTCGAGGTAGTAGTGGTTCGTGATGGCCACCCGGCGCGCCAAACCTTGAGGGACAGGAGGGACCGGCACGCCTCCGGTGCTCAGCCTCTAACCGACGGGGACATCGTAGCCGGGCGGGCAGGGGTAGTTCGAGGCGCAAAGCGCCTTCGCCTCCGAGTGGGTTAGAGTGGGTACGGTGGAAGCCATGGGAGAGTGATGAGGTTGCAGATATGAGTTTAGATGTGCTATGCCAATAGAGGCCATGACTACATATATAGTCAGAAATGGCGGGAAGACGGAGGCGGGAAGGAGTGGAAAGTGCGGGAAGAAATATGGTGGGAAGAAACAGACCTTTAGTCCCTGTTCGAGCCACCAACCGGGACTAAAGGGGCTCATTTGTTCCCGCGCGATTTTACCAACCGGGACTAAAGAGAATCCCACCAATTAGGAAGAAGCACACGGATCGTGTGTTTCTTTCGAGCGCTTGTGAGCCGTTGGATCAGGGGTGTGTTTCTTTTGAGTGCTTGTGAGCCGTTGGATCAGCACTAGCACAACCACTTTGTGAGCCACCAACCGGGACTAAAGGGGCTTATTTGTTCCCGCACAATTTTACCAACTAGTACTAAATGGGCTTATTTGTAATAATCATCTCTTTATTTTAAAAACATCCTTAACAACATCCCATAGAGTGACATAAAAGATTTAATACATTATTACACATCACTAACAGTTACATTACTACATAAACGGACTTGTTACTCGGAGGTCGTAGCATTAGGGGGAACGACGGAGGAGCCAGCTCCGTTCGTGGCCGCCTGGTTCTCGAGCACACGTTTGCGGCGGAGGGCAAGATCCATGGAGGATGAGTCTTTCAACACCCAAGCCAGCTGGGAAGCCTCCTTCGCCTTGAGCTGGCAGGCAGTCCTGGCTCGCTGAACACGGTCGTCGCGGACGGACTGCAAGGAGGCTTCAATGGCCTCCTGCATCTGCGGCCCGCCGCCCTCTTCCCCATGGTCGCTCCAGTCGAAGTCGTCGTCTTTGTCCTCCTCGTCGTCGGGAGGGACGGCGGCGGCTGGTGGAGGTGCGGCTGGTGGAGGTCCTCTCCACGCCGGGCTTGTGGGCATACGACTGGATAGGCTCCCGCGGTAGCGCCCAAGCGCGCTCTGCCGAGCACGCTCGTCCTCGTCCAGAGGGCGCTGCGGCGGGCGTGGCGGATCCATCTCATGGATACGATGTCTTCGTGGCTTAGGGTTTACCCCATCGGCGACAATATTACATATAGATCTCCACAGCAGCGCTAGGGGAGGACACGTGACCAGGGCAATGCTGGGGTAGGACACGTAGGTGACCAAGGCAGCACTGGGGTTGGACTTGTGGCCAGGGCAGCGCTGGAGTATGACACGTACGTGACCAGGGCAATGCTGTGAGCCACCAACCGGGACTAAAGGGAATCCCACCAATAAGGAAGAAGCACACGGATCGTGTGTTTCTTTCGAGTGCTTGTGAGCCGTTGGATCAGGGGTGTGTTTCTTTTGAGGGCTTGTGAGCCGTTGGATCAGGGGTGTGTTTCTAGTCCCGGGCCGTGATACCACCGGGACTAAAGGGGCTACGACCCTATATATAGACCACCTCTCGGACATGTTTGGCACTCACTCTTTACTCATTGTAGTTCATTTCGTATACAAAGCATTCGGATTTCCGTCATACAGCCCAACGGTGCATTTGATATGCAGTCACTCACGAGCCACCGTTGGGCTGTATGATGGGGAAACCGTGTGTTTTGGTCAGTTACCGGGTGGGCGCGCTGATTGGGTGGGTGAGGTTTTTTTTCCTGTTTTTGCATTTTTTTCAGATCTCAGCGATGATGTCCGGCCTGTTGGATGCGAGGGGCGATGTCCGGGACTGGGCTCCGCCGGGCTGGCACTGGGAGGTGGTATCTTCCGGGACGCGTCGCTTGGTGAGGAATCCGGGTGACGTCGTCGACCCGGATCTTGTTTGGTGGAAGTCGCGTGGGCCACACTCGTTCCAGAGGGAGCCGGCCCCCGAGGAGGTGGTACGTCGCCGTATCACCGAGGAGAACGAGCACGTCAATCGCTATGTGTTTATGTTGGATATGCCAGCAGTGTATAACAGTAGATGGATGGTTCTTCATAGGGATCCTTCTCACGTGAGTATTGACCCTGTGATGGTTACTGCTCTTTGGGTGCGCAGCGCCGGCCGCTCAGCACCCCGTGGCTTAGGACCCGGCAAAAGTTAGTGATATTATTCGTGATGTATTATGGTTAAATAAAAATAGACCCGAGCTATGTATTATGGTTTTCACCACATAAAGGTTTAATACATTACTACACATTACATAAAGGTTTAATACATTACATTGATTTACATAAAAGTCATGAACCCTTCTTCGCGTATGTCCCTTGCCTATGATCGCTTCGGCCGTAACCATGGAGCATCTTCATTATTTAACGGATGCTTGGGTCAGTTTTCACTGTGAAGGGCGGAATTTTATCAAACTTATCATAATCTGCTGACATGTCTGTCTTGTCCTCGACTCCCACGATGTTTCTTTTCCCTGAAAGAACTATGTGACGCTTTGGCTCATCGTCTGATGTATTCGTTTGCTTATTTTTTTCTTTTTTTTCGGTCTGGAGGACATGTCCTTCACATAGAAAACCTGAGCCACATCATTGGTTAGGATGAATGGTTCGTCCCTGTGACCAAGATTCTTGAGATCCACTGTTGTCATTCCGTACTGCGGGTCTACATGTACCCCGCTTGTCAGGTTGACCCATTTGCACCGAAACAAGGGGACCTTAAAAGTAGGTCCATAGTCAAGTTCCCATATCTCCTCTATGTACCCATAATACATGTCCTTCCTGCCCATTGTCGTCTGTTGCATCAAAGCGGACACCACTGTTTTGGTTGGTGCTCTTTTTATCTAGGACGTTCGTGTAAAATATATTCCCATTTATCTCGTACCCTTGGAAAGTACATATAGTCGAAGATGGTGACCTGGCCAACAAGTACAGCTGATCTCCAACAGTGGTGTTATTCATGAGATGTATCTACAACCAACTGACGAAAGTCACCTCTTGTTTCCCTTTAATCCAGGATTCAGCCTTCCCCGAGTTTTCGGAGCGTAGAATATTCTTGTGTTTCTCGATATACGGAGCCACCACGGTGGCATTGTGTAGAATTGTGTAGTGTGCTTGAGTGAAAGAATCCCTGTCCCTACATACCGTTGCTTTCCTTCCTAGTGTGCCTTTTCCAGTCAGCCTCCCCTCATACCGAGATTCAGGAACACCAATCGGCTTAAGGTCAGGAAGAAAGTCAACACAAAACTCAATGACCTCCTCTGTTCCATAGCCCTTGGAGATGCTTCCTTCTGGCCTAGCACGGTTATGAACATATTTCTTTAAGAATCCCATGAACCTCTCGAAGGGGAACATATTGTGTAGAAACACAAGACTGAGAATTCTAATCTCTTCGACTAGGTGAACTAGGAGGTGCGTCATAATATTGAAGAAGGATGGCGGGAACAACAACTCGAAGCTGACCAGACATTGCACCACATCAATATGTAACCCTGATAGACTTTCTGGATCGATTACCTTCTGAGAAATTGCATTGAGGAATGCACATACCTTCACAATGGCTAGTCGAACATTTTTCGGTAGAATTCCCCTCGATGCAACCGGAAGCAATTGCGTCATAAGCACGTGGCAGTCATGAGACTTTAGGTTTTGGAATTTTTTCTCTTTCATATTTACTATTCCCTTTATATTCGACGAGAAGCCAGACGGGACCTTGATACTGAAAAGGGCTTCAAAAAAGTTTTCCTTTTCTTTTTGGTAAGAGCGTAGCTGGCAAGCCCTTGAAACTGCCCTGGATGCATGCCATCTCGTCCTTTATGATGTTCCTGGTTCTCCCATGCTTCCGATGTATCTTTTGACTTCCCATACAAGGCCAGAAAGCCTAGAATATTCACACAAAGATTTTTCGTCAGGTGCATCACGTCGATTGCAGAGCGGACCTCATGGACTTCCCAATAGGGTAGCTCCCAAAATATAGATTTCTTCTTCCACATGGGTGCGTGTCCATCAGTGTCATTCGGAACAGGCTGTCTGCTAGGACCCTTTCCAAAGATTACATTTAAATCCTCGACCATTCAAAATACATCAGCACCAGTACGGGGGACAGGCTTCGGCCTGGGTTCTGCCGTGCCATTGAAATGCTTGCCTTTTCTCCTTAAGTGATGCCTGGGCAGAAGAAAACGACGATTGTACGGGTACACATTCTTCCTACATTTATCCAGATATATACTTTCAGTCTCATCTAAACAGTGCGTGCATGCATTGTATCCTTTGTTCGTATATCCTGAAATGTTACTATGAGCAGGCCAATCATTAATGGTTACGAACAGCAACGCTCGTAGGTTAAATTCCTCCTGTTTGTGCTCATCCCAAACACGTACACCTGGTTCGGCCCACAACTGCGAAAGTTCATCAACTAATGGCCTTAGGTACACATCAATGTCGTTGCCGGGTTGCTTCGGGCCTTGGATGAGCACTGGCATCATAATGAACTTCCACTTCATGCACAACCAAGGAGGAAGGTTGTAGATACATAGAGTCACGGGCCAGGTGATGTGACTGCAGCTCTGCTCCCCAAAAGGATTCATGCCATCTGTACTTAGACCAAACCATAAGTTCCTTGCGTCACCTGCAAAGTCCGGGAACTCTCTCTCGATTTTTCTCCACTGCCGACCATCAGCGGGGTGCCTCAACATCCCGTCTTTCTTACGGTCTTCCATGTGCCATCGCAACAACTTGGCATGCTCTTTGTTTCTGAACAAACGTTTCAACCGTGGTATTATAGGAGCATACCACATCACCTTGGCAGGAACCCCCTTCCTGGGTGGCTCGCCCTCAATATCACCAGGGTCATCTTTTCTGATCTTATACCGCGATGCAGTGCATACCAGGCATTTATCCATATTCTCGTACTTCTCACCACGGTAGAGGATGCAGTCATTAGGGCATGCATGTATCTTCTGCACGTCTAATCCTAGAGGGCAGACAAGCTTCTTTGCTTCGTACGTGCTGGCGGGCAATTCGTTCTTTCTTGGAAGCATCTTCTTCATTAGTACCAGCAACTTTTCAAATGCCGAGTCAGTCACACCGGTCTCTGCCTTCCACTTCAGCAATTCCAGTGTGCTACCCAGCTTCTTCTGGCCATCTTCACAAGTTGGATACAACAATTTGTTGTGGTCCTGTAACATCTGCTCGAACTGCAACCTCTCCTTTTTTGTGTCGCAGCCTCGCCTTGCATCAGAAATGACCCGACCAAGATCATCAGCGGGCTCATCTGGTGCCCGTTCTTCACCCTCTTCTTCTTCTTCTCTTCTTCTTCTTCTTCTTCTTCTTCTTCTTCTTCTTCATTGTCTTCCATTTCGGTATCAGCGTATTCAGGGAACATAGGTCAGTAGTTGTCATCATCGTTCTCTTCTTCCTGGCCGTCTTCCATCATAACCCCTCTTTCTCCGTGCTTGGTCCAAACATTATAGCCGGACATGAAACTGGACCGAAGCAGGTGGCTCTGAATGACTCTTGAGAAAGTGTGATCCTTCTCATTCCGACATTCAACACATGGACAAAACATAAAGCCAACCCCATGCTTGTTCGCCTCGGCCGCAAGGCGAAAAGAACGCACGCCTTCTCTGTAAGAGGCAGAGCGTCGGTCACCGTACATCCATGGATGGCTCATCTGCATCATAGAACTATATATCAAACGCAATCACGATGCTAAAATTACTACCGCGCAGTCTAAACGAGAAAATAGTTGCTAACCTTTTAGGACACTTGGAAACAAAGAGGAGGAAGCTTAAGTGTGGCTCGGGCACCTCATATCATGTTTGTCTTGTGTGAACTCAAGTGGCATCGCTCTAACAGGCATTTCACCGAACACCTCTAGTGCATATGAAGAAAAAAAACTAGCACAAACCTACTCCACCTCCCACCAGGAAAAAAAACAGGAGAGGGGGGAGAGGGGCTGCCATATATATAGGGCCAGCCCATTAGTCTCGGTTTGAGATACAAACCGGGACTAAAGGTGGCCGCAAACCTTTAGTCCCGGTTTGTATCTCAAGCCGGGACTAAAGGTTTTTTTTCCCTGTTTTTGCTTTTTTTAATTCATTTTCAATTCGGTGTCATATTAATTCATTTTCAATTCATTTTCAATTTAATATGGATTAAGTAAGATTTATGATTAAGTAATAATAATTATTAATTCATTTTCAATTTCAATTCATTTTCAATTCGGTGTCATATTAATTCATTTTCAATTCATTTTCAATTTCAATTCGGTGTCATATTAATTCATTTTCAATTTAATATGGATTAAGTAAGATTTTTGATTAAGTAGTAATAGTTATTAATTCATTTTCAATTTCAATTCATTTTCAATTCGGTGTCATATTAATTCATTTTCAATTTCAATTCGGTGTCATATTAATTCATTTTCATTTTCAATTCGGTGTCATATTAATTCATTTTCAATTTAATATGGATTAAGTAAGATTTATGATTAAGTAATAATAATTATTAATTCATTTTCAATTCGGTGTCATATTAATTCATTTTCAATTTCAATTCGGTGTCATATTAATTTATTTTCATTTGAATATGGATTAAGTAAGATTTATGATAAAATAATAGTTATTAATTCATTTTCAATTTCAATTCGTTTTCAATTTGGTGTCATATTAATTCATTTTCAATTCATTTTCAATTTCCATTCGGTGTCATATTCATTCATTTTCAATTTAATATGGGTTAAGTAAGCCAGCGTTTAGTTTCTCCCGGATTGCCCAATTGATTTAAATATAGCACATTCAAGCATAATCTTTGAAATTCCATAACTTTTGATCCAACTTGGCAAAATTCAACAAATTTGTAGTCATTTAAATCCTTGGAATGTGTAGAACACTTTATAATAAAAAAAATTTACTTTTGATACGTGCACAAACTTGCTATTGCTGTAATAGCACCGAGACACCTCCTTTTTATTTCAATCACATAACTTTTTATTTCAAGGGCTAAATACATCCAAAGATCACATAACTTTTTATTTCAATCAAACGTCTCACATAGCACCGAGACACCTCCTAGCAATCTCGTAGCCTAGGCGAGCGTCCAGAGCGGCATACTTGATGCGATAAAAGCTCAATGGAAACTTGCCCCAACCTGATGTGAGGTTCTCTTCTTCCTCCTTTTTCTCGTCCTCCTTCTTCTTTTTGTTGACCTTCTTCTTCTTCTCAAGCATTGTGCCAATAGTAAAATTGGCTAGAGTATAGAGACTCGGAAGATTAGGGTACGTTGGGTTAGGGTAAACGGCCCGCTGGAGGTCGACGGCGGACGGAATATGAATTCCATAAGGCCCCAGCATACGCTGATCGTTGTTGATAGCCGCGCCGCAGAATTTGATGGTTTTGTCCATCAAGAAGTCCTTGAGGGCCTGCGGCACACGATCAGCGTGGCAAATATGGAACACCAACGTGTCGGTCGCCACGGAGAGTTGTAGGACGGTGGCACGCTGCCTCTCCTTGGGTGCTGCGTCGGTGAACTCGCAGTCGAGGCCCACGATCTTCATCGGTGCGGCATCGAGGTAGCGCCTCTTGACGTCGCGGATCCATCTCTCCACGGCTGATGCGCAGAGAGTGACCACGATCTTGAAGTGCATGTTGACATCGTCGTCCTTGTAGTGGTACACCTGGGATCGAGGTGGGCGCGCAAGTGGCTCCATGGCGCGCGGCAGCGATTCAAGAGAGGATTCTAGAGAAGAGATTAAAGAGGAGTGCATTTTGCAAATGGCACCGTAGCTCTCTTATATAGAGCAAGCAGGGGAGATGAGGAGGCCATGGTAATTAATCAGCCGTGTTGATCAACTTCCAAAATCCATTAAGTTGGATCAGCCTCTTCGTTCCCCGTGTGATCAACGACCAGCGCGGGAACTAAAGGGTTCTCGCGCGGTTTGACCAGAAACTGGTTTAAATTTAGTCCCGGGTCGTATTTCGGACCGCGACTAAAGGGGTGCCCTAGGCCGTGATGCTTGATTGCAGTGAATCACACGCTCGTTGGGAGACCCCAAGAGGAAGGTATGATGTAGTTCAGCAGCAAGTTTTCACTCAGTATGAAACCAAGGTTTATCGAACCAGTAGGAGCAACAACTCTTCTGAAGGTTGTCAACGGCGAAATATGATGCGGCGCAACCCCAGGGATTCCGGCGCTGACGTGGAACCTGCACACAACACAATCAAAATACTTTGCCCCAACGAAACAGTGAGGTTGTCAATCTCACCGGCTTGCTGAAAACAAAGGATTAAACGTATGGTGTGGAAAATGAGTATTAAATTGCAGAGAATGAAAAAGGAATAGTTTGTAGTTTGTGGTTGTTTAATCAGTGTAAAAGAATAGACCGGGGTCCACAGTTCACTAGTGGTGTCTCTCCATAAAAGATATCTAACATGTTGGGTGAACAAATTACAGCTGGGCAATTGACAAATAGTGAGGGCATGACAATGCATATATATGACATGATGATTTCAATTGTATTTAATTGGGCATTACGACATAATGCATAGACCGTTATCCAACAGCATCTATGACTAATAATCCACCGACGGGTTGTCATCCGAGTCCCCAGTTGGTATTAAGTTGCAAGCAACGGATAATCGCATTAAGTAAAGCGCATAATGTAAACAAACACATATGCCCGTGGACATAGCATCGTTAGGTTACCCCTAGTGGAGTTACAAGCATCTACTTGGCCAAAATATTTACGAGTAACGGAAAGCATGCAAGATCTTAAATAACATAGGGCATAGATTGATAATCAACTTGACATAGTATTCAATATTCATCGGATCCTAGCAAACACAACATGTAGCATTACAATAATATGATCTTGATCATGTAGGGCAGCTCACAAGATCTAAACATGATGGCACAAATTGGAGAGACAACCATCTAGCTACTGCTATGGACCCGTAGTCCAAGGATGAACTACTCACGCATCACTCCGGAGGTAGGCATGGCGATATAGAAGCCTCCGGTGACGATTCCCCTCTCCGGCAGGGTGCCGGGAAGAGGTTCTGGACCCTCCCGAGCTAGGGTTGATGGCGGCGGCGTCTCTGGAACTTTTCGTGGATATTGGCTCAGGCACTTAGGGTTTTTTCATTGGGGGGAATAAGTAGGCGAAAGGGCGGCGGCTGGCGACCCCCGTGGGGCCCACACCACCCCAGGGCGCGGCAGAGGTGGGGCCCGCGCCCTGGTGGTGTGTGGCCTCCTGGTGGCTCTCCTCTGTTGCCCCTTTGGTCCTTCAGGTGTGTTCTGGCAAAATAGCATTCCCCGTGAAGTTTCGTCCAATATTTCCAGACTAGCTTTTCTGGAATACAAAAACAGCAGAAAACAGGAACTGGCTGTCGAGGGGTGGACTCGGCAAATCGTAGGGTTGAGTACCCGGGTTGATTGAGGGGGAGAGAGAGTGCGCGCTGGTAGTTCCGTCGGCTGACAAGCATGGATTTACCCAGGTTCGGCCCCTCATGGTGAGGTAAAGACCTACATCCTGCTTGTCTGATCTGTATAGATGTATGATGATGTTACATGGTGGCCGCGAGGGCGAGGTGAGACGTGGTCTCGTATGGATCTCCCCTATGGGGTGCCCCTGTCTGGCTTTATAAAGGGAGCCATGTAGGGTTTTACATGAGTTCTTGTCTTGTACTCCAAGTTGTGGCTTGTTGGGCTTCATGGGCCTCCAGGTGCTGGGCTGCATCGGGTACGCCAACGGTCGGGTGCCCGGAGGGTACGCCCACATCAGGAGCCCCCGAGTGTCTGGTCGATACGAAGAATCGGTCAGGGACTCAAAGCAGCATGTCGTGTAGGCGTAGTCGATGCGTCGGGTAAGTACTCTTTCCTCATGGGCACGCCGTCTTGTTCCTGAAAAGGATAGTTAAAGAAATTCGACTCCGGCCGTTGAGGGCTTACAGAGTATGCTTTAATCGGTAATGTTTCGACTGAGTCTATCGGGAGCGCGAACAGTGCTCCCGATGGGAGTAGCCCCGAGATTAAGCTGAATTGCTTGTAATTGAGGTTAATCTCAAAAACCTCTCTCAGTCAAAAGAAATTTCTGAAACCCTCCCGATGGGAGTAACTTAAGGAATCACTGATAAAACAGAGTCCTTTTTTCAGCCTATGGGCTTACTATATGTTGTAGTTTTCAACCTGATGGTTTACTTGTGGACCTCGAATGAATTTTGAGTGTTCGCTCAGCCTGACGGCCTACTTGTGGAACTCAAATGAGTTTCGAGTGTTCGCTCAGCCTGACGGCCTACTTGTAGAACTCGAATGAGATTTGAATGCTCATTCAGCCTGACGGCCTACTTGGTGGACTCGACAAACATATCGAGTATATTTGCTCAGCCGAACGGCCTACTGCGTTGTTGGACCTGTATGGCGCAGCCCCTGAGTGTTCGAGTGCGGCCTAGGTTTTCTTGTTACACCTGTATGGCGCAGCCCCCGAGTGCGTCGGGTGGCGGTCTAGGTTTTCGAGTTGGACCTGTATGGCGCAGCCCCCGAGTGTGTCGGGTGGCGGCCTAGGTTTTCGAGTTGGACCTGTATGGCGCAGCCCCCGAGTGCGTCGGGTGGCGGCCTAGGTTTTCGAGTTGGACCTGTATGGCGCAGCCCCCGAGTGTTCGAGTGCGGCCTAGGTTTTCTTGTTAGACCTGTATGGCGCAGCCCCCGAGTGTTCGAGTGCGGCCTAGGTTTTCTTGTTAGACCTGTATGGCGCAGCCCCCGAGTGCGTCGGGTGGCGGCCTAGGTTTTCGAGTTTGTTCATGGTCTGTGCGGCGCAACACCCGGGAGAGCATCAGGTGTGGCCAAGGCGAATTTGTTTGTGCGCGGTGGACCGGAGTCGACGCGGCGGCCTAGGTTTTCGAGTTGGACCTGTATGGCGCAGCCCCCGAGTGTTCGAGTGCGGCCTAGGTTTTCTTGTTAGACCTGTATGGCGCAGCCCCCGAGTGTTCGAGTGCGGCCTAGGTTTTCTTGTTAGACCTGTATGGCGCAGCCCCCGAGTGTGTCGGGTGGTGGCCTAGGTTTTCGAGTTGGACCTGTATGGTGCAGCCCCCGAGTGCGTCGGGTGGCGGCCTAGGTTTTCGAGTTGGACCTGTATGGCGCAGCCCTCGAGTGTTCGAGTGCGGCCTAGGTTTTCTTGTTAGACCTATATGGCGCAGCCCCCGAGTGTTCGAGTGCGGCCTAGGTTTTCTTGTTAGACCTGTATGGCGCAGCCCCGAGTGCGTCGGGTGGCGGCCTAGTTTTTCGAGTTTGTTTATGGTCTGTGCGGCGCAACACCCGGGAGAGCATCAGGTGTGGCCAAGGCGAATTTGTTTGTGCGCGGTGGACCCGAGTCGACGCGGCAGAGTAGTGCCGTAGAGGCAGTCGACGCGGCGGACCGGAGTCGATGCAGCGGAGTGTTGCCGTAGAGGCGGTCGACGTGGCGGACCGGAGTCGACGCGGCGGAGTAGTGCCATAGAGGCAGTCGACGCGGCGGACCGGAGTCGACGGCGGAGTGTTGCCGTAGAGGCAGTCGACGCGGCGGACCGGAGTCGACGCGGGGAGTAGTGCCGTAGAGGCAGTCGACGCGTCGGACCGTAGTCGACGGCGGAGTGTTGCCGTAGAGGCAGTCGACGCGGCGGACCGGAGTCGACGCGTCGGAGTGTTGCCGTAGAGGCAGTCGACGCGGCGGACCGGAGTCGACGCGGCGGAGTAGTGCCATAGAGGCAGTCGACGCGGCGGACCGGAGTCGACGCGGCGGAGTGGTTGTAGAAGTTGTCGAATCATGGATGCGATCTTGGCGAGTTGTGGATGTCGTAGTGGACGGAGTCGACGCCGTGAAGTGCGACGGAGGGAGTCGAAGCGGCGGCCGGAGTCGACACGTCACGGGCAACGCTCAGCCCCCGAGTCCCTTATTAGGCCGGCGAAGGGGAGTCGACGGTGCCGAGTCAATGAAGGCACTCGAGTCACGTGTCGAGTGCAGCGATGAACTTGTCGTTGACGAAGCGCCAGCCCCCGAGCGTCGGAGGCGGAGTCGATGAAGGCGAAGCCGCCAGCCCCTAGCGTCGGAGGCGGAGTCGATGAAGACGAAGCCGCCAGCCCCCGAGCGTCGAGTAGCTAATGTAGACGCTTGGTTGTTGATGAGGAAGTCGACGCATCGGCTGCATGTTTAGCCCCGAGTCCTTTTTGTCGAGTGGGCGAGGCAGAGTCGACGATGTGGAGTCGAAGAAGAGACGAGAGTCTCCTTGTCATGTGCCATGAAGAAGTTGATGTCGTTGTTGACGAGTTCAAGCGCCAGCCCCCGAAGGTACGTGGTGCCTTCCAGGGAGAGCGGGCTCTCTGTACCAATGACGCTGACCATGAAGTCACCCGAGTCGCCCGTCGGATGTGGCGATGTATTTGTTTTGTTGTAGATTTATCCATGCAAAATAGTGCAAATGAAAGGCCAAAGATTTGCACTTAGACATAACTGCGTACGAATATGAATATGAAGTGAATAAACAGGAATAATAACACCTGGATGCTTTTGTTTGCTAGAGTCATGGTCGGAGCGGGCGGCAGCGGACGTGCCGGTGGTGCTGGAGTCGACCGCGGCGAGTGTCGCGATGGTGGCCGTGGAGGACGACGACTGCGACGAGTCCGTGACGATCGTGATGCCTTGTTGCTCGATCGAACTGATCACCTATTTCCTGATTAGTACTCTCGTGCCGGCAAATCCATGCACGTGTGCACACGGGTGGCCGGGTTGATCACCTATTTCCTTGATTCGCGTATGTAGTAGTAGCTGATCAACTTGCCTTGTTTTCTCCGTACTTGAGCTGATCGGTGGAGGGCTTCCTCAACTGACCCGGATTCGATCTGGCTGACGACGTACGCGCATGCAGCTGCCTACGCACACGCGCAACTTGGTGCGCTGATGGAGTCGCCGCCTCTCAGATTGGCAGCTGACTCGCGTGATCGCCAGTTGGGAGTAGCTGATGATGTCGAGTTCGCCAAGATTTTGAGTCCCAGCCCGCGTCACTTCTGCTAGACTGGATCGCGCCAGCGGCTGCACGGGACGTGGCCGCCGCTTCTCTTGGAGATCACCCGCCGTGACGCAGAAGAAGTCGCACGATGCTACACAGACACTGCTGTAGATTGGATCGCGGGATCATACGCGCAGAACGCAACCGCCGTTGTTGGCGTAGATTGGATCGCAGAGGCTGCCGATACCGAACGCCGCCGCAACAGTTGTTGATGAAGATTGGAGCCGCCGGAACCGTTGATCCAGCGCGCGTTCTTTCCCACAGACGGCGCCAATTGTCGAGGGGTGGACTCGGCAAATCCTAGGGTTGAGTACCCCGGGTTGATTGAGGGGGAGAGAGAGTGCGCGCTGTTAGTTCCGTCGGCTGACAAGCATGGATTTACCCAGGTTCGGCCCTCATGGTGAGGTAAAGACCTACATCCTGCTTGTCCGATCTGTATAGATGTATGATGATGTTACATGGTGGCCGCGAGGGCGAGGTGAGACGTGGTCTCGTATGGATCTCCCCTATGGGGTGCCCCTGCCTGGCTTTAAAAAGGGAGCCAGGTAGGGTTTTACATGAGTTCTTGTCTTGTACTCCAAGTTATGGCTTGTTCGGCTTCATGGGCCTCCAGGTGGTGGGCTGCATCGGGTACGCCAACGGTCGGGTGTCCGGAGGGTATGCCCACATCACTGGCACTTCGGCATCTTGTTAATAGGTTAGTCCCAAAAAATGTATAAAAGTTACATAAAGTAGATGCAAAATATGTAGCAATTGGTATAAAACAAGCATGGAACATCAAAAATTATAGATACGTTTGAGACGTATCAGTATCCCCAAGCATAGTTCCTGCTTGTCCTCGAGTAGGTAAACGATAAAAACAAAATAATTTTTTAGGTGACATGCTACCATCATAATCTTGATCATATAATATTACAAGGCACATGTAAATGAATGAAGTGATCCAAGTCAATGGTCTATAATTTGCTACCAAATAGATAATGAGTAAACAATAAATCACACAAGGTAAACATTTTCATGAATAGTACTTTCAAGACAAGTATCAAACCGTTTTGCATAAGTGTTAACTCATAAAGCAATAGTTTCTAATAAAAGGTATTCAATCAACACAAAGGAAGAATTAAGTTTCAGCATTTGCTTCAACTTTCAACATATTTATCTCATGGATATCGTCAACACAAAGTTGTATAACAAGTCCAATATGTAGCATATAACGCATGTTGCAACAAAGTTGACACTAGTGTTTGCTTGTGGAAGACAGAAAGAATAGGAAAACTGACTCAACATAAAAGTAAAAGAAAGGTCCTTTGCAGAGGGAAGCAGGGATTAAGTCATGTGCTAGAGCTTTCAGGTTTTTGAAAGCATATAGAGATTGCATAAAGTATTTGATACTCCTCCCAACCTTGCTAACACAAGCCATGGCTAACCGAATCCTCGGGTGCCTTCCATCAATCATATACCACGGAGGAGTATCTATTTTTGAGAGGTGTTTGTTAATTGTCAACGAATGGTAGCGGGTGAGAGCAGTATTCTACATGTCAAACGGACTTTTAAGAGCGGCTCCCATAAGGACGTTATTTCTACCAGCAAGGCAGATCATCCCCTTTTCTCTTCGGTTTACACACATGCAGATATTTCACTGTTTTGTCATTGCTTGCTGATGAATCAGGGCAAAAGTGTGAAGAGAATTAATGGTTAAAGTTGTAATTAATTAGGACTGGGCACCCCGTTGCCGGCTCTTTTTGCAAAATTAGAGGATAAGCGGATGTATATGCCGCTAGTCCAGGTGTAAAAGTCCATTTGACAACTAGAATAAAGAATAACCATACTAATTCCTCATGAGCTACTAAACATTGACACAAAAAGGGAATAATAACATTTTGAATAATTTAAAGGTAGCACATGAAAAATTTATTTGGAGTGGCAAGGAAATACCACATATAGATAGTTATGGTGGACACAAATGGCATGGATTTTGGCTCAAGGATTTGGATGCACGAGAATCATTCCCTCTCAGTACAGAGTTTAGGGTAGCAAGGTATATGTAAGCAAACAAGAATATCAACCCGTACACCAAGTTTTATATGACAAACATATTGCAAATGTTATAAGATTTCATACTGTCTTCCTTGTTAACCAAACCCGTTTATTAGAAAATATCTAGATCTTAGAGAAACCACCGACGCAAACCAAATTTTCAACAAGCTTTACGGTAGTTCTTCACTAATAGGCTTAACTCATGTGATGCACAAATTTAATCATGATCTACTTGTTAACTCAAAACAATTGACAAGCATCAAGTTATCCACATTAGTGATCTACAAGATTAAGCAAGTTTTTCCTTATACCAATTACCACATGCAACATTTTCTGAACCAACCAAACACCAATCAATTTATTTCATCAACTCTCCAAATAGATATAAGTGAAGCAAGAGAGTACTTTGTATAAAAGAAAGCTAATAGCTCTAACAAGAGATACATGAAAACAAGAGCTAAAAGCTGAACAGCGCTAGATATGAATACTCAACAAACATAAGTGAAGAATAGGAGTATTCTCATGAAAAAGCGGAGCGTGTCTCTCTCCCAATCAAGAATGCTA
Source organism: Poa pratensis (assembly GCA_947311845.1). Classification (NCBI taxonomy): domain Eukaryota; kingdom Viridiplantae; phylum Streptophyta; class Magnoliopsida; order Poales; family Poaceae; genus Poa; species Poa pratensis. The sequence continues at coordinate 100,097,208 of CAMZMU010000128.1, read as the reverse complement.
GGGTCCAGTCAAGCTTATTGAAAATAAAAGATAATACTGAAAATAAAAGCACACAGACGCTCCAAGAAAAGCACATATGATGTGAAAGAATTAAAATATAGTTTCACTAGAGATGACCTGATAATTTTGCCGATGAAGAAGGGGATGCCTTGGGCATCCCCAAGCTTAGACGCTTGAGTCTTCTTGATATATGCTGGGGAGATCCATGAGAGCCTCCCCAAGGTTAAGCTCTTCACTCTTCTTGATCCTATTTTATCATCCTTCTCTTTTGACCCTTGAAAAATTCCGTCACACCAAACTCAAAGTAAATCTCATTAGAGGGGTTAGTACTCAAAAAAATTTATCCACTGGTTCTGTTGTGACACATTGCAAGAACTCAATAAAACATTAGCTACAGTCCTCTATAGAGAGCCTTGCTTAAAGCCCACAAGAGACGATGCAAAAAACAGAGACAGAATCTGTCAAAACAGAACAGCCAGTAAAGATGAATTTTTTCGAGGCACTTACGACGCTCAGTTCGAAAAACTTTGAACTAATGAAAGATTCAGTCATTCATAAAGATTATGCACAAAAAAATTCAGATTTTACTAACAATCTGGTGATTTTAGGAATTTCGTACAGCGAACAGCAAAAATCTGTTTCTGCGCAGCAATCAAAATTAAGCATCATCTTTAACATTAGAGACTACTCTTGGCACAACAATGCGAGAAAATAAAGATACAATGGAACTGATACAGAAGTAAACATTCTCCTTGACTCAATAAAAGAAAAATTGCAGAAATAAAAACAATGGGTTGCCTCCCATAAGCGCTTTTCTTTAACGCCTTTTAGCTAGGCACAAAGCATGCATCAAGTATTACCAAATGAAGAAGCATCCAAAGAAAGGTCAGAAGTTTTCTCAACAATGCATTGTATCTTATCTATGTAGGTTTCAGAATTTCCCCTTTCAATACCATCAGGCTCATCATATTCATCAAATGGGTTTTCAGGAACAATCCAATCAAAATTCTTTTCTAGTGCCTCTTGCATTCCTATAAGCTTAAAAGGTATTGGTACTTTAACTTCCCCCTCACTATTAGTTTCTTTATTGTACTTAAACCTCTCTTTTTCAAGTTTTTCAAGTGTATTAACAACATCAATATAATACCCAAGCATCTTATATTTAATAAAAACTTTTCTAGCTTCCCTAGCAACATCACCAAATTCTTTAAGTAAGGTTTCTAAAACAAAATCTTTCTTTTCACCATCTTCCGTATCATGAAGTTTTAGAAACATGTGCTGCATTATGGGACTAAGATTGACAAACCGGGCTTCCAACATGTGAACTAGAGAAGCTGTAGCAATTTCATAATTTGGAGCAAGTTCTACCAAGGATGTATCTTCAAAATCTTTAACCCTGCTAACGTGATTAAAGAATTCCTCAATGTTATCTCTTCCAATGATAGATCCACTACCCACAAATATGTCCTTTATAGTATACTTAGGGAGAAGCATGATAAAATAACAAAAACTAAACGGAAAATAAACTAGATGCAAGTAACTAATTTTTTTGTGTTTTTGATAATTGAAAGCAAACAAGATAAAAAAATAAACTAAGCAAGACAAAAACAAAGTAAAGAGATTGGAAGCGTGAAACTCCCCTTGCAGAAGACTGCTGTCTCCCCGGCAACGGCGACAGAAAAAGTCTTGATGCTTGATTGCAGTGAATCACACGCTCGTTGGGAGACCCCAAGAGGAGGTAAGATGTAGTTCAGCAGCAAGTTTTCCCTCAGTATGAAACCAAGGTTTATCGAACCAGTAGGAGCAACAACTCTTCTGAAGGTTGTCAACGGCGAAATATGATGCGGCGCAACACCAGGGATTCCGGCGCTGACGTGGAACCTGCACACAACACAATCAAAATACTTTGCCCCAACGAAACAGTGAGATTGTCAATCTCACTGGCTTGCTGAAAACAAAGGATTAAACGTATGGTGTGGAAAATGAGTATTAAATTGCAGAGAATGAAAAAGGAACAGTTTGCAGTTTGTGGTTGTTTAATCAGTGTAAAAGAATGGACCGGGGCCCACAGTTCACTAGTGGTGTTTCTCCATAAAAGATATCTAACATGTTGGGTGAACAAATTACAGCTGGGCAATTGACGAATAGTGAGAGCATGACAATGCATATATGACATGATGATTACTATTGTATTTAATTGGGCATTACGACATAATACATAGACCGTTATCCAACAGCATCTATGACTAATAATCCACCGCCGGGTTGTCATCCGAGTCCCCCGTTGGTATTAAGTTGCAAGCAACGGATAATCGCATTAAGTAAAGCGCGTAATGTAAACAAACACATATGCCCATGGACATAGCATCGTTAGGTTACCCCTAGTGGCAACAGCACATCCGTAACCTTAGAAGTTGCTGTCACTCTCCCAGATTTAACGGAGGCATGAACCCACTATCTAGCATAAATACTCTCTCTTGGCGTTACAAGCATCTACTTGGCCAAAGTATCTATGAGTAACGGAAAGCATGCAAGATCTTAAATAATATAGGGCATAGATTGATAATCAACTTGACATAATATTCAATATTCATCGGATCCCAGCAAACACAACATGTAGCATTACAATAATATGATCTTGATCATGTAGAGCAGCTCACAAGATTTAAACATGATGGCACAAATTGGAGAGACAACCATCTAGCTACTGCTATGGACCCGTAGTCCAAGGATGAACTACTCACACATCACTCCGGAGGCAGGCATGGCGATGTAAAGCCTCCGGTGACGATTCCCCTCTCCGACAGGGTGCCGGGAAGAGGTTCTGGACCCTTCCGAGCTAGGGTTGACGGCGGCGGCGTCTCTGGAACTTTTCGTGGATATTGGCTCAGGCACTTAGGGTTTTTTCATCGGGGGGAATAAGTAGGCGAAAGGGCGGCGGCTGGCGACCCCGTGGGGCCCACACCACCCCAGGGCGCGGCAGAGGTGGGGCCCGCGCCCTGGTGGCCTGTGGCCTCCTGGTGGCTCTCCTCTGTTGCTCCTTTGGTCCTTCAGGTGTGTTCTAGCAAAATAGCATCCCCGTGAAGTTTCGTCCAATTCTGAAAATATTTCCAGACTAGCTTTTTTGGAATACAAAGCAGCAGAAAACAGGAACTGGCACTTCGACATCTTGTTAATAGGTTAGTCCCAAAAAATGTATAAAAGTGACATAAAGTAGATGCAAAACATATAGCAATTGGTATAAAACAAGCATGGAACATCAAAAATTATAGATACGTTTGAGACGTATCAGGCCGCAGCGGGCCGCAGAGACATTTAGTCCCGGTTTGTTTCTCAAACCGGGACCATTGGTTCCTAACGAGCCGCGACTAAAGGTTGACGTCCGCCGAAGCGTTTTCGGGGCGACGTGTCCGGACCATTGGTCCCGGCCCAGGCCACGGCCGGGACTAATGGCCCGGACGAAAGGCCCCTTTTCCACTAGTGTAGACTGCACATGTGGAAGAGTGGTCTGTCCCTGCTCTCAATTTTCCGCTCAACTCTGCTCCGGTTTCTACGACAGTTTACTTTAAATGAATATATATGGAGATATTGAGAAGACCATGTTCAGTTGTGAGTGTAGGCAATTTGCACGCCTACAAAACTGAAGCAGCTACATGTTGCAAACAATGGCGGCTGCTATGCCACTTCAAAATATGAAGCTTTGGTTATTGTTTGCTTCTATTTGCTGGTGTAGTATTTTGTTTGCAGGTTAAGTCCTAGAGGATGGTGTCTCAATCTTATGTGTTTGTCTGAGGCTTCTGTTTTGTTGGTTTAATAGTTCTTTTATTGGTTCAGTCATGGAGGATTAGCTCGATGGTTCGATATTAATACATATGTGGTTTCTTCTACATTAAACGAGGTCAGTATTTGTACATGTTATTTGTTGATAGGACCTCTGTGCACTCTGAACTCTCGATGTCCAACTCTGGCATTTTTGTGAAGAGAAGTTGAGATGAGTCTGTGTCATGTGTATTTACTAGATTTTGCCCATGAAAACATGTAACTAAAAGTTACATTTATCACATCACGGAAGCAAATCTGCATATGTATTTACCTAAAACATCAAAATATATGTCTTCAATTTGGGGAAGACCGTGTTCAAAACAACGAATAGTGTATGTAGCGATTTATTGGAGCTCTCAGTTAGTACTTGCACACTAATCAGATTAGATCAAAATTTCAGTATGTTTTCGAATGACCCCTCCGCATGTTAGAACAACAGTTTGGTATAGTTATGTAAGTTGGAGTGACAACAGTAAGTTCATGGATGTTGGGCACAACTTTCTTGCAATTTCATCACTCCAATCTTTCTAAAAATGCTTATATAAGTGTAAACAAATTGATACATAGCGTATTTCTTGTCTAAATCAGTGGAGCGATCATTATCAAGTTAACATGTTGCTAGACAATCTGACTGTTCATGCACTTTATCGATCGTCCTGGTCTTAAATTTTAAAATCAGCCCATTGCAACGCACGGGTACGTTTGCTAGTAGTTAGTAATAATTAGATGGGAGGTTGGATGTGTAATTAGAATGATATTTATTTGAAGACTGGTTAGCAAGTAACTGGCACCAAGTCCTTGAAAAGGAATTAGCTTATATCCATCATTAATTAAAAAAAAGCATGACTGATGACAGTGAAGTGCCTGACACGACCCAGATTCTTTAACGTGCTAGACCATGCTGTCCTGCTGACACTAAACTAACGTACCATATATACCTTGTTTGATTATACTTCGACAAAATGCTTTTGGCTGTGCCGATAATTGGTGTCCACTAGCGGCCAGCTAGCCGTGACACTGAAAAATTAAACGCCAACAGAATGTTAGCAAACATTTTCTATTTTTGTTTAAGAAATCTTTTATCATTATCAACCTGTTAGCAAACAGAATATTAGAGAAATTCATCTCATGAGAACTTGACAAGCTTCACATGGAGCAAGCTGCACGTCACACATATAGTTAACTATGTGAATATTTTTTTAGTATTTTTCAAACCTCATCCTTTTGATTTGTCCGATGGACATCTGTGGGCTATCAAACTATATACTAGACTCGCAAAAAAATGTGAAGCAATCTACAGCCATAATTTGAATCAATAAAGAGGCCAAATTTTTTTTTAACCTAAGAGACCAAATTATTATGAACACATACAAATACATTGTCCTAATATCGTCCATGCAGGCTTGCTCACAACTAATATTAACTACGGAAAAAAGCACAATGCGGAGTGCCACCTCTATATTGAGTACATTTCATTGGGCACTCGCCAAATATACGACGTTGCCAAGTGCCGCGAGAAATACACACGGCAACATAAAATACCAGACAAGACACTAGCGACAGTAATGTACACTTTAACCGCGCTTAACGTTGGATATATGGCACGATCAGCTAAAATGAATAGTATGCATATAAATTTGGATTTTAAATAAAAAATTCTTAAATTTTTAGTTTATTTTCATCTAACATAATAATTATTTACACTTTCCTAGAGGTCTTTAATTTAGAAAATGAACTAATATCTAAAACTTGTTGAAAATTCGAATGGCTTGGCATGGAGCCATAGGGATGTCAATGGGAGGGATTCCGTGGATCAAGGGTGGCCAGGCTTTGTTGTTGCTAATCAGATTAAGATTGGATAATTTTTGAGCTTCTAGAGATTAGAGGAGGATGTCTAGAATGTCACCATTTTGGACTACTCATGCCCCAAGATTGTCAAGAAATGTGAGTATTAGAGGCATCGGGTACGTGTTATATAGAGGTGGGAAAAGCCCCCACCGTGGCACGTACAAGGACGTACAGTACGATCAGAGTACTACTCCGTATCGCACGTGTACAAGACTATTACATGTTTAACACTCCCCCTTAATCTAAACCTTGCGAAAGGTTAAGATTACGCTTAAACTCATCTAAAGCCTTAACAGGAAGAGCCTTGGTGAAACCATCTTCAACTTGGTCTTTCCTGGATATGAAGCGAATATCTAGAGCATTGTTAGCACGAACAAAATGAAAATCAATCTCAATATGTTTAGTGCGAGCATGAAAAACTGGATTTGCAGACAGGTATGTAGCTCCTAGGTTGTCACACCAAAGAACTGGTTTTTCCTTCAGTTTTACTCCAAGTTCACCAAGGAGGGCTTCAACCCAAATTATCTCAGCTGTGGCATTTGCTAGTGACTTATATTCAGCCTCAGTACTGGACCGAGACACTGTGGGCTGTTTGCGTGCACTCCAGGAAACCAGATTCAGACCAACAAATATGGCAAAACCACCTGTGGAGCGACGATCATCCGGGCATCCTGCCCAATCTGCATCTGAAAAAGCACTTAAGAGAATTAAGGAAGACTTAAGAAATGTAGTCCCAAGTGTGTCTGTGTACCCTGAACATATCGGAGAATACATTTAGCCGCTGTCCAATGTGCTGTTGTTGGAGCATGAAGATACTGACAAACCTTGTTTATAGAGAAAGACAAATCTGGACGTGTCAAAGTCAAGTACTGTAAGGCTCCAACAATGCTTCTATATTTTGTACTATCTTCTGAATCAAGTGGTGTTCCTCCACTAAGGGACAACGGTTCTGAAGGAGACAACGGTGTCGGAACTGGCTTGCAGTGGCACAGACCAGCCTTCTCAATCAACTCATTAGCATACTTTTCTTGAGTCAAGAGCAAACCATTCTGTAACTTTTTTACTTCAATGCCTAAAAAGAAGTGTAGGTCTCCCAAATCTTTTATTCAAAATCATCATTAAGATCTCCAAGGAGAGCAGAAATAGCATGATCAGAAGAGCTTGTGACTATGATATCATCAACATAAATCAGAACAAACACAGTGATACCTGACTTGTTATAGAGAAACAGTGAAGTATCAGCCTTAGACGACATAAAGCCAAGAGCACATAGCTTGGAGCTTAACCTGGAGTACCATGCTCGACGAGCTTGTTTCAGACCATAGAGGGCTTTACCAAGTTTGTACAGGTAGTGCGGAGCGTGAGAGCTTTCAAAACCTGGAGGTTGTTTCACGTAGAACTCCTCTTCCAGAACACCATGGAGAAACGCGTTCTTGAATCTAGCTGCCATAGGCTCCATCCACGAGAGACAGAAAGAGCTAAAACATTACGAATTGTTGCTATCTTAACCACTGGACTGAAAGTATCCTCATAGTCAATGCCATACCTTTGCTTAAATCCTTTTGCAACCAGCCTGGCTTTATACCTGTCAGTTGTGCCATCTGCTCTTCTTTTGATACGATACACCCATTTGCAATCAATTATATTTTTATTCTTACCTTGGGGGAACAAGGTGCCAAGTTTTGTTCTTCATCAGTGCATTATATTCTTCCTCCATTGCAAGACGCCAATTTTTATCCTCAAGGGCTTCAGACAATGTACACGGTTCACCTGTACACGAGAGCAAACCAAACCTCCTCCCCTTGCCATAAGGAATAGTACCATCTTTAAATACTTTAGGTTGACGTATACCTTTTTGTAGTCGTGTTCGCGGTTCTGGAGCTGCTGGAATAACCAGAGAGATGGAGGAATCTTCCATGCTGGGGCTAGCCACAGCAGATCCTGTGGGCGATGGTGTGGAGACACCAGCCGAAGAACCAGTTGTCGTGAGTTTGTCACGTCAGGTGTCATAGATGACTTCGTAGGTGTGGGATTACGCGAGTCAAGCATCTCCGAGCTTGGGATCGCAGGAACAAAGATCAACACAGATTTACCCAGGTTCGGCCCCCTCAATGTGAGGTAAAAGACCTACTTCCTGCCTACCCTAGATTGGTATTGATATGATAATCGAGGTGTTACAATGGAGGCGATCCGATCTGGTACTCGCCGTATGAGCTAGGGTTTGGGGCTTGATAGCTTGACCCGCTCTAAGTCCTGCGAGTCCTCTTTATATACACAGAGGCTCGCTAGGTTACAAAAGGAAACTTCCCCATAAGGAATACATCCACAGAGGCCTACTCGGAGACTACTTGGTCTTCACGTCCTCCGGGATTTGTCTTCTAGATCTTTCTCCTTATGGCGGTTCAATATTGGGCTTGTTCCCAAGTGGGCCTTCATCCGTGCGAGTAAGTTAAGTCGCACTGGGCCGCGGGTTAATCCAGAAAGTATTCCCCCGACATTAGCCCCCAAGTTTAGCTTGGATTTCGAGTGAAGGCTCCTTCGTCTTAACAAACCCCTGAGCCGCGCACGTGAATTATCCCAGCTGAACTCCAATTTTCTTATTTCCAATCTGCGGCTTATAACTTTCTTGGCGGCTCAAGAACGCGACTTATCCTGTCTTGACGGTTGATTTTCAGATCTAAACGTCTTCCGCGTCTGGGTTATTTATCTTGGCTCATCGTTTTCCCAGCGTTCTGCATCAAGTCCTGTATTACGCATCCGCTACTCCTTTCCGCCGCCTCCAATCTCGCTTCTCGTACTCACAATCCTTCGGTGGATATCTCCATCGATCTGAGAAAAATGTCTCGCCGCAAGTGCAACTGGGAAGGCTCGTGGGTCGACGAAGATTTCCTGGAATCCCTATCTGCACGGGGCCTTCTTCCGCCAAAAGATCAATGCGAATGGCGGGCGGCTGGCGAGGAGGTAATCCCCAATCCTCAACCAGGAGAAATAGTGATTTTTGCGGAGCATGTTGAGCGCGGGTTCAACCCCCGGCTCTCTCTTCTTCCGCTCCTTGATGCAGCGGTTAGGTCTCCGCTTCCATGATATTGGCCCTAATTCGATGTTGCAAGTGAGCAACTTCCACGTCCTCTGCGAAGATTATCTGGGTATCCCGCCTTCAATAGATTTCTGGCTTGCTCTTTTCAATTGCAATAGTCAAAGGGAAACCACAGATGGTCCTTTTCTCCAATGCGGCGCCATTTCCTTCCAACGCCGTAGGGGTAGTATCTTCCCAAAACTAACTCTTGCCAAGAAAATCAAGGAGTGGCAAAGGACATTCTTCTATTGTAAAAACACTTCTCCTGAGGGTGAAATTCCTCTCCCTCTTTGGTCTCCTCTTCCCTTCGAGGCTACCGATGCTTTGTCTTCCAAACCTGATCCTTCTTCGTTACCCTTTGTCGAATCCCTTCTAGACAAGGTGAGAGCGCTGACACTCCATGGTCTCACTGGATTAGATCTCATATCTTGCTGGACTAAATGGCGAGTTCAGCCTGTGAGTCGCCGCTCGCGGCTTATGATGGATTTCACTTGTCATGCAAATGACGTCGATCGCACTTGCCCTGAAGATTGGGACAAAGGGGAGTGGATAAATTTCATTCGCCGAGTGACGGACGAGGATATTGACTCGTATGACAACGTCGGACTTGCTCCCTTCTGGGCTGAGCACAAGCCTTTTGTGGTAATGTTTACTTGTCACTTGTTTCCTCGAAAATTCCTTTCCCAAAATTGATTATTTCTGACCTGAGCTCCTTTTCAGATCGATCCCTATTTCTGGGTTCTTCCTTCAGAGGACGTCGACTTGAACCAAGGAACCGTGGCTGAGTCGTCAAGGCAAGCCGCAGCCTTTGGCGAAGATACAGTTATGCACGAGGGTAGTGCTTCTGAAGAGGAACAACAAATGGCCGACGCTCTTTTGTCTCGACTCCAAATACACCTTTCCTGGAACTTCCTGAGGTGCCTCGCAGGTCCTCGAAACGTATTTTATGCCAGAGCTCAGAAGACCCCACGCAGCCTGAGAAACGTCGCAAAGCCTTGGCATTACTGGCAGAAACAAGAGCTGCCAAATCTTTAAAACTCGCTGATCCCAACAAGGCTACTTTTTCTTCCGAACTGTTGCAGGATTGCTTCTCAATAAGCTCGGGTAATTGTTTGCGACTCTTCTCCTTCTTTTTGTTTTACGTATTTCTGGCAAGGAATTGCTGATCACTACTTCTTTTCATACTCTGTAGGTTCAGATTTGCAAGGTTTATCTTCTCCTTCTTCTGGTTGCCTGATGAAGAGTATCCGTGTCGCCTCTGGGTATGGTTCGCCTTCCTTTTAATGTTGCGGCTCTGCTAGGTCAGCTTATTAACCCATCAATGTTTTGCAGGGCTATGTCTGAAGAGGCTCCAAGTCTAATTCCCATCCCACTTCTTCTCAGCAAGCTATGAGCGAGGATGATGCTGCTGATGAAAACGTGGGAAACAGTAATGGTGCGACTCAACCAAGGCCCTCCCTGGAGGAAGGTATTGCAGACGCGGCTCCTGCCGCGACTCCAGCCGCAGCTCCATCCACAACTCCTGCTGCTGGTAGGATATCTACTGAAAATAGAATTCCAGCTCCAGGAAATAGTTCTAAGTCAATCGCAGATGCCATAATTTCTGCTGGAGACAAGCATGCTGCTCTGCTGCGCGGCTTAGTTGAGCAATTTTCTTCAAGTCGCCAGGTACATATACCGTAGCCCCCAAGGATCAAAACCTTGTGTCATCGCACGGGGTGTTGATTCTTTTCCTGCTTCAAATCTCGAGCCCCCAAATTCCTGGATAATTTACCTATGCGTTTTGCTCTGTTTGTTTTCAGCGTGAACTGTCCTTGCTTGATGCTTCTGGCTCAATAAAGGGTAAAGGCATTTCCATAGACCATCCTGAAATGATGCAGTCTCGCCTGGAGCAGCATAATGAGGTCATTAGGGACCAAGATCAGGAAATAAAATCTCTCAAAGGTCAACTCGACTCCTGCGAAGAGCAATTTAAAGAACTTGAAGCTGATATGCAGCAGCGACTCATGGAGAAAGACGAGGTCATTAGATCTTTGCGAGAAGGGCTGGCTCTTAAATCTGAATTGATTGATCGCCTGAAGGGAGACCACGCAAAGGAACTCGCCGCGCGAGATGAAAAATATAACTCGCTGCTCAAAGCCTTTGAGGGTTTTGGCTCCATGGTCAAATCAGCCGTCCTGCAGCTTGCTGGTTGGTCTTGTATTCCTTTAATCATACATATTTTGGGTAACCACTCGTTAGTCTCTGACTTGTTTCTTGCCTTTTCTTTCTTTGACATAGGACCTGAGGCCCCAGTGTCCCGCTCCAATTTGAAGGATCAACTGGTATATCTGTCTGACCTCAGCCAGCGCTTCTTAAAGGTTACCAAGGAAGTTATGACGGTAATCACTCCTGCGACTGATGGCCCAACATCTTGCGAGTATTGGATAAATAAACTGCTCAAGGCTCCACATTATGTCTCTGATTGGAAACGATCCTCTGCTCGCGCCGGAGCCGCGCATGTCTTGACATTGCTTCGAGCATATTATCCAGAGATAGATGTTGGCAAGGTTGCTCGCCACGGCCTGGCGATGAGCGCAGATGATACTGAACTGCCAATAAGCGAGTACTTCGATATCTGGAAAGGGATGCGCGGGTATGCCACAAAATTTGTTGATAACTTAGACTTGGGCACTTATCTTGATAAATTCAATCTTGATGGGAGCAAGGTGTCAAGGAAAAGTCCTCAGGAGCTGAGTCATCTCGGGCTGCCACTCCAGCAACAGTATCTGGTGGCCCTTCTGCTTCGTCTGGCGGCGCCCTGATTATTAGGACACCTGCGACTGCAACTGCGAGACAAGCCGCGCCAATTCCCACTCCTGTTGCTCGGAAGAGGAAAAATAAATAATGTGGGACATGCCCGTTAGTCTGTAAGATATTCATGTATATAAACAGTATTTTTGTGACCTATAAGCAGGTTCTTTTCTTGATAATTCCATTAAGTAGACGCTCGCGCGGCTCAGTATTTCCTAGGAACATGTGTGTTCAGGGTCGAGAGCGGCCATGATAGGCAATCAAGCTCGATTGACGCCACACCCCAGTACTTTGGTCGCATAATGCAAGACGCTTCTAGCTTAAGGATTGCCACTAGTTTGGCAAAATTTGAGGTGCGATTGGTACTCGCGATGCTCGTAAGGAGCCCTCAAGGGTCAGTGATATATGAAATTCAAAAGACTCAGCGACTCAATGATAGTTGAGGCGAAACGACAAACCCTTGAATGTCAAGGGTGCCGGCTTTATTTCATAATCACTCGATGTTTTACAGGGTGTTACATGATGATGCAGGCCCTTTAATGCGGGTTTTCTATTCCCCGCAGGCCATGCATACTTGATACTCATCGCACTTAGTTGCGAATTAATACTCCTAACGGAGTGGGTTGAACACCTGATTGGTTCAATTTTGAGTCGCTAAAAGCGACTCGGGTCGAGCATGATAGCTCCGATGTATGTCTCATGTTGAAGCAGAAAGCATTGTGTTGGCGATCAGCCGCACTGAGCTGCGACTTATGTTGAGTTGAGTTTGCTTTGTAAGGTCTCACGATAACTGAGCCCCTTTGGCTGGGGTTGTTGATCGAGGCTGGGTCTATGCACATGCGCCATTCTTGTCTTCTTTTTGTATCAAGGCGACCTCTGGGGCATTATCTTGCTGATGCGCGACTTCTCGGTGGGTATTTACCATCCGGTGGCTGCATCCTGTTGGCCGCTTCCGCGGTACCTCCAACGCGACTCGTTTTGAGCTGCGATCACCGATCTGCGACTGATACCCATGTGAAGAGTTGGCGATACAAGCTTCTTCTGCGAGTACTGAGCCTGCGTTCTCGCATTCTAACGCTCTCTGTCTGTCTCCATATATTGTAATAACACCGTTTGGTCCTGGTATCTTTAACTGTAGGTAGACGTAGCAGGGGCGAGCGGTAAATTTGACATAGGCTTCTCTTCCAAAGATTGCATGATATGAGCTTTTGACTGCTACAACCTCAAAGTCTAGGAGCTCTGTGCGGAAGTTCCGCTCTGTTCCAAAGCTAACTTCAAGTGTTATCTTTCCGATTGGTCGTAACAGCTCCTGGGATTATTCCTTGAATTTCTTTCCTGGATGGTCGCAGCCTTGTCTCGGGTATATTCATTCTTCGGAGCGTGTCTTGATATAGGATGTTTACTCTTCCTCCTCCGTCCATTAGGACCTTACTTAACTTGTATCCCGCGACTTCTGGCGTGACCACCAGAGCTGGCTGTCCTGGATCTCTTACTTCTGGGGGGTGATCGCCGCGACTCCAAATAACCGATTGCTCTGTCCAGCGACGATACCTTTCTGGCGTTGAAATCTGACCGCTCTTCCGGCTTCCATCCGTCGTTTGTACCTCCACTGTATGAAACTGTCCTATGTTTCTTCTAGGTAAAACGTCAGGCTCTTGACGAGAGCTAGATTTATTCTTGTGCTGCATCGATCTGCTGCGAGCTGTATCTGGCGTGTCGCCTTCTTTCCACCTCCGGTAATAATGACATTGCGCCTTTGTGTGACCCGCTGGCCTGCCATCTCTCCTGCGATGTAAGTCGCAAGGCACGTCGAAGATCCCCTTGCAGTTATTAGGGGTAAGGCCTTATCACTCCCTTGCTCTGCATCTGGTGTGCGCGACGTTCTGTCTTCGCGACTGGCATTTCCCGTTGGGTTCTGTGATAAGCCGCCTGTCCCTCTATCTGTCTTTGCGTACTTGTCAGCCGTTGCCAAAAGCTGGTCGAAACTATCAATCTTGTGCTCAGCGCGACTTAATTTGTGCACCAGCGGCTCAAATCTACAGTTCTTCTCATAGCTTGTATTGCAGCTTGTACTGTTAAGTTTTTGGCGGAGCCAAGGATCTCCGCGATTCTCTTGATCCAGTCGCCGCTTGATTCGTCCTCTTTTTGAATGCATTGTCTAAGGTTTTTCATATCTTCTGTTTGGAATCTGCGATGAACTTGTCCTTCAAGTCTTCCCATGTGCTTATTGATTTTGATGGCAGCCTTAACAGCCAATCCCTAGCTTCTCCCTGTATTGCCAAGTGGAAGTATTTTGCACGTATTTCTTGAGTCACATCAGCCCCTGTCATGCTTGCCTCGTAATCTTCTATCCATAAGGCAGGGTCTTGGTCACTGTGATAGGTGGTGACTCGCTGCGACTCGTCGAAGTTCGGGGGGAAACGAGTGAGCCGTATTTCCTCTCCAAAACATGCTGGTCCTTTCAATAATGAATAGGAGTTTACTGGCGCTGAATCTGAATCAGTTTCAATCTGGGATGGCTGAGTCGCTCCGGACGTCCGCGACTCGCCTTCTATCTTCTTTTCTTTTTCCAATGATACCTGCAAACCTGCTAACTGGTTGACCACTTCTTCGACGCTGTACTTTCTCCTCCCCATGATACCTCGTTTTGCGGCTCATTGGGCGTGACTCCATACATATTTGCTTGTTGTAAAGCAGCAGTTTGCAGTAGGTCGATCGCATGCGAGCTTCCTTATCAGCTCGCGTGTCTCCAACCGGTGCTATCTTTGACAATATCCCTATCGCGGCGTGCACGTTGCTCTCTGGGTCGCCGTGGAACTGTGATTTCTCTCTCCTCTGTCCATCTTGATCTGATGTTTTTGCTGCCAACGACGGAGTCGCCACTCTTCTTCTTGGAGTTTCTTGCGCTCAGATGTCATCTTGGTTCGCACCGCCTGGTGCTTCGGCTGGCAGGCGGAGTCGTCGGCCTTCTTCTTGGAGTTTTTTCGCTCGCGCTCAGCCGCGAGTCTTTGTGCCTCTTCACAGAGCTCCGTCCTGATAGCTTCAATCTCTTCAATCTTGAGGTCTCCTTCCTGATTTGGTAGAGATCCCCAAACAGGTCTTGATGGGACGGGGATGGGCAATCTTGCCGTAGCTTGTTGTAGCTCCTCCAACACGCGGACCCTGACCGGCCGCAGCTCCTTCACCGATTCGCTTCCTTGAGTCGCGTCCATAGATCTGCGACTGACGGATCCGACGAAAACTTTTACTGATCCGATGGGAACGATGTATCCGAACTCGATGCGATCTGCCTCGGGTCCCCACTCTGAGTCGTCGATGAAGGGGACCCCATTGATGTCTTCAACTTGGCCGATGGCGATGTCCTTGAAGCCTGATTTCGATCCTGCGCGGAACGTGACGCTTTTGACCGCAGGCCCCACGGTGGGCGCCAACTGTCGTGGGTTTGTCACGTCAGGTGTCATAGATGACTTCGTAGGTGTGGGATTACGCGAGTCAAGCATCTCCGAGCTTGGGATCGCAGGAACAAAGATCAACACAGATTTACCCAGGTTCGGCCCCCTCAATGTGAGGTAAAAGACCTACTTCCTGCCTACCCTAGATTGGTATTGATATGATAATCGAGGTGTTACAATGGAGGCGATCCGATCTGGTACTCGCCGTATGAGCTAGGGTTTGGGGCTTGATAGCTTGACCCGCTCTAAGTCCTGCGAGTCCTCTTTATATACACAGAGGCTCGCTAGGTTACAAAAGGAAACTTCCCCATAAGGAATACATCCACAGAGGCCTACTCGGAGACTACTTGGTCTTCACGTCCTCCGGGATTTGTCTTCTAGATCTTTCTCCTTATGGCGGTTCAATATTGGGCTTGTTCCCAAGTGGGCCTTCATCCGTGCGAGTAAGTTAAGTCGCACTGGGCCGCGGGTTAATCCAGAAAGTATTCCCCCGACACCAGTCGCAGAAGATCCAGCGCCAGGGGAATCTTCATCATTGGCGCCATAACGTGGCGATGCAGGAGGCGTGAAGGCTGGCGTGGACTCGGGCAACGTGACGGATGACGCGGGGGAGGGAGGCGCGTCCTCGGGAGCAGGCGAGGCAGGAGCATCTTCCTCGGGATCGGATGCCTGCAACCCGACAAGATTAGCATCGGGATCAGGCGCCTCGGGATCCGACACGGCAAGAGAATGTTCAGGCATATCAGCCTCGTGTTCAGCATCATTTTCCTCATTTTCTGAATCATCTTCAATATGAATTTCAGGCGCCATTTCTTCTCCGTTTTCACTCAGATTTTCTCCTGTGGCTTGTTGTTCCAGATGCACATTAGTAATAGGCACAATAGGAGACATATGATCAGCAAGATTTTGTGCAGCCCCACGATGAGAGTGTGTGTAAGACGGAAGCAACAAGATTTCACGTCGAAGATGAGAACCAACATTAGGATGTAACTCAGCAAAGGGAAAAATATTCTCATAAAAAACAACATCACGAGAGATGTATACTCGTCCTGTAGAAACATCAAGACACTTGACACCTTTGTGAAGAGGACTATAACCCAAAAAGACACATCGTTTAGAACGAAAGGAAAGTTTGTGCTTGTTATAGGGACGCAGATTGGGCCAACAAGCACAACCAAAAGTTCGTAGGGCATCATAGTTTGGTTTAACATTGAGAAGGCACTTGGTGGGAGTGGAAAACTGAAGAACTTTGGTGGGAATCAAATTTATAAGAAATGTGGCAATGAGAAAAGTTTCATCCCAAAACTTGAGAGGCATAGAAGCACTGGCTAACAAGGCAAGACCAACCTCAACAATATGTCGATGTTTACGTTCAGCTGAACCATTTTGTTGGTGGGCATGTGGACAAGAAACATGGTGTATAATGCCCACTTCTTGAAAGAAACCATTGAGTTTTTCATACTCACCCCCCAATCAGTTTGCATGGTGACAATTTTCCTATCAAACTTGCGTTCAACCATCTGTTGGAAATTAAGAAAAACTTGATAAACATCAGAATGCTTTTTGAGCAAATATATCCAAGTGAACTTGCTAAAATCATCGATAAAGCTTACATAGTATGCATGTTTTCGAACAGAAAGAGGTGCAGGACCCCATACATTAGAGAAAACTTGTTCCAAAGGAACAGTGGAAACACTGGTGGAGACAGGATATGGCAACTGGTGGCTCTTAGCTAGTTGACAAGAGTCACATACATATGGATTTATTTCAGGGGAATAAGATAAATTGTTTTTCCTAAGTACTTGCTGAACCACAAATGAGGAAGGATGCCCTAAATGACGATGCCATGTAGACGAAGACAGCTTTATTGTAACGAAAGCATGCTTGGAGAACTCATTGGAGATAGGCACCAAGGGATAAAGACCTTCATAACAGGGACCCCTAAACAGAGTTCTTCGGGTTGCCTGTGGTCCTTTATCAAAAAGAAGAAAGGGTGAAACTCAAGAAAAACATTGTTGTCAAGTGTAAATTTGTGAACAGAAAGTTGGTTCTTGGATGCACTAGGAACATGAAGCACATTATGTAGATGAAAGGTATCATGTGGGGTGCGCAAAATTGAATGACCAATATGACTTATGTGCATAGAGTTACCATCAGCCGTGCGAACGGAGTCCCGTCCCTTGTACTTGTCATGGGTGGAGAGTGTCACACCCCAAATTTTGGAACTAAGAAAAACTTAGTTTTTCAAGACCCAAAATTTAGAACCAACAAAAACTTTTTGAAATGCTTCACAAAAGGTTGTTGTTTCCTTCCCATTGCTCTGCTTGACCTTGTGTGACTTGTTGTTTAATTTGTTTGACTAGTAAATATTAACCTAAGAACCTAACCTAAGTAAAAATATATTAAACTTTGTTGATCATGTCATGGCACAAAAAATATTCCATATATCTTTTCCACTCTTATTTTTGGCCAAATTCCATTTCAATGATACTTGGTTTAGCAACAACCAAAATACCCACCCTTGGAGAAAGTAAAAGTATTTCCAAAATTATGTGTTCCCAAAAAAAATGAAGATCTATATGCTATCTCCTATCTATTTTCAACCTTGATATTTTGCATGTGTTTACCACTCCTATTTTATAAACTCCTATTCTTCACTCCATTTTAAAAGAACACTAGTGGGAAATATATTACCCCACATATTTCTCTTTGTCAAACTTTTTGAAAACAATTAAGTTATGAGTTGAGGTACTTCTTAAACATCATCTTGTCAAAATTGAGTGTGGTCACTTTTCCACGAGATAGAATTGTTAATTATGGAAACTGTGGTATGACAAATCCTTGTGGTTTGATTTGAGTGCTCTTGGTTGTATTGTTGATCTTGTTGTGTTTGTTTGCTTGTGTGGGTAATTAATCAAATTGTGCTAGAACATTAATTAAAACACACTTGACCACAAATTTGGAATGTGACTTGAATAAAAACAAAACCTCTAAAGATATTCAAATACTGGAATTAAAATCCCAATTTAAATAAATGATCTTAACAAATTCTCCTCTCTACCTATTTCTCTATTTGATGTAAAACAATCATTTTATTTTATGAAAACTCCATGAGGGGATTTGTTAATACAGTTTCATACCACTCTCTCCTAAAAAATAGATAGTTTCTAATTAAAATTAATACAGTTTATAAGTTCCTATTTTCTTCATCAAAATTCTAGGAACAAGATGAAATAATGTTCATCCCAACTTCCTTTTACTCTCACCTCAAATATATATAATTTCCAATTAAGAGTATTTCAAAGAATAAAATTCTATTTTCTTCTTTAACCTCTAGGTTATATTAAAATCCTAATTCTTTTCACACCAAAAATCCAGGAAAAATACCCTGACCTTCTTACACCTTTATAAAACCAACCACAAACAAAATTCATCAAATTTCAAACTAAAAGTTGGTTCAGGCATTATGTCAAACACCTTCTGGGCAGGAACCCAAACTCTTCAAACCAACCTCGAATTCAACTAAGTTCTTGAAATTTTGAGCTCTTCTCTCTCCCCCTCACATAACCAGAGCCAGAGCACTCGAGCACCAGTGATTTGGAAGCTTCCCTCTGTCGTTTTCCCTCTGTCCCTCTTCTTATCTCTCTCCCCATCCGATCACCTCACTCGGGATGGAAGAAGTCGAGCAAGCCAGGCCTAGTGAGCACGCCACCGTGCTCCCCTGCTTCCCCTCTATCGACTGATCATGTCCCTGCGAGGAGATGCATCCCCTCTACTCCGAATCGAACCCACCCACTCGATGCTCGCCGTGTCAAGGACGCCGAGGACGTTCTAGACAACCACGGCAGCACTGCCGGCTCAGCGCCGCCTACCCCTTTCACGGACCTCCCCTCGACCCCACGGACACCATGACGTCAACCAAGGTGGCCCGCAATGTCGTCAGCTTTCCGTCGAGCACAGTGCATGCGCCACGGCCACCTACCACCCCCTGCCTCTACTTAAACCGCGCCCGAGCTGCTCTTCTCGCCACACCCCTCTCCGCTCGCTCCATACTCCTCTCCCTCACTCCCCACCTCTCTCTGCACCTGCCAGGAGGGCAGGAGTGCTCCCACCGTGCTTCTGTCACGAAGCCAAGCTTCGCCATCTCCGCCGTCCTGAGGTTGATGACGACCATGGCCGCATCGTCTCTCTCCCTCTTTCCCCTCTCTCTCACCCTCTGCAGCGTCTCCACCACCGCCGCACTCACCGCTCCTTTTTCCCTGCACAGGCATCGCGCCAGGAGCTCGCCGGCGAAGGACCGTGTCCGAGGAAGCCGTGCTGCTCGCCGTAGCCATTCGATGCATCCCCGAGCCTCGCCATCCACGCCATCGTCTTCCTCACACTCACCGCACTCGCCTCCGCCATCCACCACACCTCCAGGACCCCTAGGTGAGCCACTGCACCATCGCCACCATCTCTGGCCACGGCGGCGCTGCCCGAAATTGGTCGCCGCCGGCGTGCCCCTCTCCCAGCCGTTGGATCTAATCCAACGGCAACTTACCACTTCGGTTAGATGAGCCGCTGACGGGCTGGCCCCACCCGTCAGCAATTTAATCTTTTGCAGCGTAGGAGATTTAAATCACTGAGTCACTGACGGGTAGGCCCCACCCGTCAGGGATTTCAACATTATCCAGAACAGAGAGTTATTTCCTAAATTGAATCACTGAAAAATCCAGTACTGGACCTGACTTAAAAATTCAATATCTCAAGGTATATAAGTCCAAATAAATCGAATCAAAATTATATGGATAGCTTATGAAATTGTTAATCCAACCACATTGATTTCATCTTGTATAGATCATTATCCAGTGAGTGATAATTCAAACAGTACAGAAGGTTTATATTCTAAACTTGTTTGTTTCTGATGCTCTAGAACTCCAAATGACTTGAGATCAATTTTGTTAGCTTAGTAATTTAAAATGCTATCCCTAATTTTGTAGAATTATTTAAACAACAGAGGCACAATAGAAAATCAAATAGTGATGTATCCTTTTCTATAGTATTATAATTATAGTGGAATAAATAAGTATCCAAATGGACCTAGGCCAATTTTGTTGGATCAGAAATAATCAATGTTAGTTGTCCCTAAATTAGCATAATTTTTTGACCAACAAAACTTGAGTTGTGCATTAAAACTTGTGTGACAAGTTTCTGCCATAATAGTCATATATAAATAATGGTTAATTAAATTAAGTTGAATCCAATTATTTTGCCTTGTGTATCACAGTAGCCTTCTGTAGGATTTAGGATTGTATTGTTGTGATGCTTGGTTGGGTAGTGTGGTGATTGTTTGATTGACAAAACTCTCCAGGTGTAATATTTAGTAAAAATGTTGTTTCTGACTTTAATAAAAGAAATGATTTAAGTGTCTTTATTATAAAATGTTGTTTAGGTTTATTGTTGAGTGTTCTAGTAATGTTATATACTTGTTACTATTGTTTGACTTGTTAGTATAGTATATTAGTACTGTTAGTGGTATTTGTGAAATATGTTTGTGTGATTAAAATGTTTGCCTTGCTTGTTACACTTGGTGGTACTTAAGTTGAGTACTAGCTTGATTATCTTGTTAAATGTCTCTACCTTAGCTGGGTAAAATATTTTGAATTACAGAGAATAATTGGTGGCTTAACTTTTGTCTGAAGTATTTCCTGTTTAAATAAAGGCGTTCATTGTTCATCTTTGCCTAAGATAGTTTTGCGATCTATGTTCCTAGCATTTATTAGTATAATGCCCTTGTAAGAATAGGTCTTAGTTTGTTGTTTGAATGATTAGTTTTATGCTTGTGGTTTGTTACTTGTTTGGGTATCGTCTGTGGTTTTGTTTGGTGTATTGAGTGTTGTTTATTTCCCTGTTTTCCACGCTAGATAATAACGCTATCGGAGTGGCCTCAGGAGAGAATTTATTGAAGAATGATGGTAATTTATTATATTGATCAACAAGGAGAAGTCCATGAACATATTGGTGAACCAGGCAAGCTAATTCTCTGAGCTTGCAATTATATACATCTATTTTGGTTCACAGGTTTTAATTATAAAAGCATAAGTGATTTATGTGATGTTTGCTACTAAAGCTATGATTTTGAAAACCCTTTTTTCCAAAATACAAGGATGCTATTTTGACACCTTATATAGAGGTATTAGATGGAAATTCTTTTTCAAACTATCGGATGGGAAAAAGATTTGTCTATTCAAATTCCTTTGAAAAACCTTAGATGGATTATGATGTGCCGAGATGTCGGTGTTGAAGTGGAGAAATGGAGAATGGTAGTTTTGATAAAAAGCACATTGTGTCTTAGTAGTTACGTCAACCAACCCTACCCTGTGCGACCACATTTACCCTCATATTGGAACGGGGCTTAGTCATGTAGTTTGCTCATTTTAGTACGGGATACCTCAACAACGGAGATGACTCTGTTCCATGAGGGGATAGTTCGGTGACCTACCCTGACCTGGGTCCTCGCACGTTGGTGGAGGATAGAAGGTGCCACCATACACCGCCGGGCAGAACTATGAGTCCTCACACTTAGGGTCACCGACGGGTGAAACGGACTGGGTGTTGATGGAAAGTGTCATACGGGCAGGATCCTGTACAAGCATGAGCAAATGAGAGGCTATGGCCGGTGACTCAACTCTGCATACACCTGGTATGGCGGGACGTGGCTGACACGATGAGTTGCCGGATGGATGTGGGAAAAGCGTGCTACCTCTGCAGAGTGTAAACTATTCGAATAGCCGAGTCCTCGGTCATGGACAGTTGGAAGGCCCTACTTCGACCTATGTGCAAAGTTTTGAGAATTAATAACAGAAAATGGAGATGTTTTATATATGCAACTATGCCAAAGGGTCGGCATGAGGTTGCTGGAAAAGAGGAAGACCATGAAGGGCTATTGTCTAGAAGGCAAAGTTTTGTGTTTTAAACATGGAGTGGAGAATGTTTTATATAACTATACCAAAGGGTCGGTACGAGTTTGTTGGATATAAATAACCATGAAGGGCTATGGTCGGAAAAGGGAGGAGTTTTGGAGAAATAAAATTGGTGATGTTTCTCAGGAAAAGTTTTAAAAAGATTTCTTACCTTTTTCAACAAAGATATAGAGATGTTTTTCTAAACATAAAAGGTATATGAAATAAATCAAAACTACTGCATGTTCATGTTGGGGTAGTTTGCGAGTACAATTCAAATTGTACTCAGATTGGTTTCGTTCCTGGCTATTGTCTTAGCCAGATTTTGAAGAAGATCAGTTCGAAGAAGAAGAGTTCAATGACGTCGATGCGAACTAGGGCGCTTCCCAGTCAGCTGCCTGTAGGGTTATGGCAAGTGACTTGGGCTCCACGTTGTTTGATGATTTCCGCTGCAAGTACATATTGAAGCTTGCGACTTCAATCAAGTAAGTAAATTCATTCGGTATTTATGGATGTTCTTTTTATACCAGTTTGATTGTGCTTAGCGACACACTGATCATGGGATCACTGATGTTGTAGGCACAAAGGGTATTTCGGACAGCTAGTCCGGGGTCCCCATAGAGAGCTTGTGGAGTTCCCCGGTGATATGATCAGTAGCACCCGAATCAGGGTACCAACTGGTGTCGATGCCGTATGATGCAACATGTGCACCCTACTCCCCATGATCACCACGGTCACCATCATCATCATTGTCATCTTGGTACCTCCACCAGCAGTCAATAGCAGGGTGACCATGAATCTTACAAATCTGACATGTTATGTCAACATATGGTGTAGGCGCACGGTCACGGTACTGGCGCGAGCGACCCTGTCCTCCATCATCATGGCGTCCACCACCATCAGAACGGCGGTTGTCACGGCGCCCATCATCGCGGCCACGACAACCACCATCACGGTCGCGGCACCCATCATCACGGCGGTCGCGGTAATCACGCGATCCACCTCGGTCACCAACATGGTGCCCACCTCTGCGCTGATCTCCTCGACCACCCTCATTGCTGTTGTCACGGCGATCACGTGAGCGACTGTCACGGTCGCTGCCAGAGTCACGTCCACGGCTTGCAGCATTGGCAGACGAAACCAAAGCTTCAGGAGGCTCATCAGTATTATCATTGCGCATATCATAGGAAGACATCAGTCCAAACAGATCATCAAGAGTAGTGGCCGGGTTGCTATCAACAGCAGTAACTAGTGCATTGTATGAAGCATCAAGACCATGAAGTAAATAGCCTATCAGTTCATCATCCTCTAGGGGTTTACCGGCGGCAGCAAGTTCAGAGGCAAACCCTTTCATCTTCGTGAAATATTGGTGCACCGTCATGCTGGCCTTCTTGGTGTCGTTGAGGGCGGAGCGAAGGTGCTGCACCTTGGTCCGGGAGGTGGTCGAGAATATGTTGGTGATGGTCGCCCAGGCCTCGGCAGTGGAGTCCATGCCGAGGACATGGGAGAGGATGTCGGGGACAGCGAGTTCAGGAGGAACCAAAGCACCTGCTGATCCCGTGCAATCCAGGCGAGGTAGGTGGGGTTCTCCACCGTGATCTTCTTCTTGTTCTCATCTTTAGCTTCGACGGTCTTGGGCGGCGCACGATCGGTGCCATCCAGCAAGCCCATGACGTTGGCGCCACGGAACGCAGGGAACACAAGGGCTTTCTAGAGGAGAAAGTTTCCTCGGGTGAGGTGTTGGGTTGGGGTGTGCCTAGGGCGGCAGCCAGGGAGGTGGCCGGCGAGGAGGAGCTCATGGCGGCAGGGTTGGGAGAGCTGCAGGTTCTTTGGGTTTGTAGGTCGTTTTGGTTGTGTATGGCGGCAGCGGCTATTGACCGGCGGCGGCGGCTGAGATAAAGGTTTTACGGTTTTTGCTTTTGGATCTTGGTATGTGTGGCGGCGGCGGCGGCAAAGATATGGTTGTACTGTAGGCGGCGGCAGACTTCTGGGGCGGCGGCAAGTTTTTAGATCGTGGCGGCGGCGGCTAGAAGAAGCGGCGGCGGCTATAGGCAGCTAGGTCATGGAAGGGGATACTCTGATACCATGTCAACGTGTATGCGGGAACGATAGCCTTGTTAGAGGTATCGGGTACGTGTTATATAGAGGTGGGAAAAGCCCCCACCGTGGCACGTACAAGGACGTACAGTACGATCGGAGTACTACTCCATATCGTACAAGACTATTACATGTTTAACAGCATCCTTATGCCTTGGCGACGATCAACGAGGGTTGTCACAATATTTTTTGTGTCCTCGGCTAAACTTAGTCTCTATCGAGCATGTCGGTTAGAACTGCTATGAATGCCATGTGTGTTATATGTTCTTAATCTGGTTCTGCTACTTGCATATGTGCTACGTGTGAATTCTAGGAGCACACAGGGTTTCTCCACACCGTCGGGATTCGCCGCCGCCTTATAGCCCCACTTCTCTCCTTCCGTGAGCCACCCTACATGGCTCCTGCCGTGATATTCCCACAACAATAATAGATATTCCCACCACGATAATATAAAAAAATATTTTATGATGGTCCAATGATATTAGATTTATATTGTAGATATTGTTATTTTCTACATATTTCATCAAAATTTATAAATTTGATTTTGACTAAATTTATAACCACAATTTAGTTGTGAACGGAGAGAGAGTACGTACATGAGGCGGGGTGTTCGGTTGTGACTTGTGAGGGCCCTGGGTGGTCGCTGCCCAGGCTGACCAGCCCCAGGTACTCTATGTGGGAAATAAAGCCGTATCTCAGGTTCTTTGGAAGTCTGGTGATTCACATTTTTGGGCCGGTCTCATGGCTACCAAAAAGTATATTTTCCCACTAGGATCTTTCTCAATTCGGGATGGATCGGAAATTCGGTTTTGGGAGGATAAATGGCTAGGCCAATACTCTCTCAGAGAACAATATCTGGCTCTGTATGCGATTGTACGAAACAAGAGCGACACAAGTGCTTAGATGTTGGGTTCCTCCCCACCAAATGTTTCGTTCAGGCGAAGTTTACTTGGAACAAGACAAGCATCTTGGAATGCTTTACTTATCCGATTGGATTCCATACATCTGTCGGACGGTCCAAATAAGTTTCATTGGAATCTCACGAAGAATGGTAAATTCTCGGTTGATTCCATGTATCGCGCTTTAATCCTTCCTGATATTCTAGTCGATCTTAAAATTAATAACAAAATTTGGAAGATGAAGATCCCGCTGAAAACTAAGGTGTTTCCGTGGTATCTTCGTCGAGGGGTAATTCTTACAAAAGATAACCTTGCCAAACGCAATTGGCATGGAAGCAAAAAGTGTGTCTTCTGTCAACATGACGAGACGATTACACACTTATTATTTCAGTGCGAGTTTGCTAGGTCTATATGGTCAGCCATCCAGATAGGTTCCACCTTACATCCCCCAACCTCGGTTGGAAACATTTTTGGCAATTGGTTAAATGAGGTTGATCCTAGGTTTAAACTATTCAGTAGGGTGGGAGCGATTGCCGTTATATGGTCGCTGTGGCTATGTAGAAATGACAAGGTTTTTAATGACAAAAATGCTTCTATTATGCAGGTTATCTACCGGTGCACATCAACGTTACGAGCTTGGTCGGCCCTGCAGCGTGTAGAGCACCGGGATTTGTTTCTGGAGGTGGCGTTTCGTTTGGAGGCAGCGGCCAGGAAATTTTTCTCCCGACATGGATGGCAACATAGACTCCGGATCGACCTACCTTCACCTTAGGCGGCGTTTCATTTACTATTCCGGACTTGTTCTACGCCGTGTTTTATTTTCAGTTGTGGCTACTCGTGTGTTCGTGAACTTGTGGCTGTGTGCATCTTGGTTATGCAGAGGCCAGGTGTAATGCTTAAAACTCTTAAGTAATAAATATCCCTTTATCTAAAAATTATATATCTTAATCAATCAGAGACTGAGTGTAATGTTATTTCTTGACTCGGCTTGATGCGAGTTTTGAGGTCATACAAGGTTCCTTTTAAAAGTAAGAGATTAGGGATGGTGCGATCCAAGGAGGAAGACCGACTGTGCTTTTGGTTAAACAAAGCGACTCCGCGGAGTCATCTTGTCTAGAAAACAACACTACTCATAGTCTCCTCTCCAGGACATTAAGGACAAATTAACAAAGATCAAATGTGAACAGTCTCTTTTGACGCACGTTCCTTGATTACTTTCGCCAAACCTTTGGTTCGGTGCAGAGTTGACGTGCCACGAACGAAAGAAATGAATATATATGTGGCAGAACGTTGAATCAAGAGTAACACTAACATCTTATCGACCATATAAGCGAGCGATCGAGCGGGATATTGAGGCGCCATTGAATTCGATCGACCGTCTCCTCATTGTGAATTTGTGATGGCTACCCCCACCGGAACACCGAAAATCAAGGGCCCAAAAGAGGGAGACGAGCTCATGTCGGAGCTGCGCAAGTACCTGATGCTCATGGCCATCTTGGCGGCGACCGTGACCTACGTCGCCGGGCTCAACCCTCCGGGCGGCGTCTGGCTGGAGACCGCGGACGGGCACCTCACCGGCAACCAGATTCTCGTGGTGACGCACCACGCCCGCTACAACACCTTCTACTACAGCAACGTCGTCGCCTTCATGGCGTCGGTGGTGGTCATCCTCCTCCTCCTCCTCGAGCGGAGCGTCGAGAAGGCTTGGTGGCTCTTATCCCTGAGGATCGTGCTGGTGCTGGACCTGCTCGCGCTCATGGTGGCCTACGCCGCCGGGGCCAGCCGGGGAACGTTCGCCACGGTCTACGCCTCTCTGCTGGTCTCGGCCGTCTCCATCTACGCCGGGATTCACATATTCAGATACCTCCGAGACGGAGGTCCGCACAGCACCGCCAGCAAGACCCGAGACAAGGACGACAAGACGAAGCGGTTTAGCAAAATATTGATGGTGTTCGCGCTCTTCGCAGCGACGGTCACCTACACGGCAGGGCTGAACCCGCCTGGCGGGTTCTGGCCTGACTCCAAGGACGGACACCGTGCCGGCGACCCGGTGCTGCAGGACGTCCACCACTGGCTCCGGTTCATGGCCTTCTTCGTGTTCAACAGCGCCGCGTTCGCCGCGTCTCTGGTGGCCGTCATGCTACTGACGACCATGAACAGCGACCCCAAGGCCAGGGAGGAGATCTTCGACAAGGGGTGGTTGTATTTCCCGGTGGCATATTGGTTCGTCCTGGTGGCTCTGCTCGGCCTCTTGTTCGCCTACGGGCTCGGGAGCTCCAGGAAGACACACTCCAGCATCCACATCCTGTGCCTGCAGCTTCCGCTTCTGGTCGGCTGCATTGTTCTCCAGTTCGTCTTCCAGAAATTCTGCTTGGAATTCTGCTGGGAACTTGCCTGCAAGCTTGGTCGGTGGGTAAAAGGGTATGGACATCTCTATCTCTCTCAATCTGAGCCGCAGAAGCATCGATCCCGTAGTAGGAGTAAATGTTTGCGATTTGGCTGCAGATACCTGTGCTGCTTCTGTAGAGACGCAACTGATGTCGAGGAAACAAAACAGAGGTGGGTAACTGTGAACTGCATGCTGCACATTTTTTCACTAATTAAGCTCCCTTCATTGACTAATAGTCCACTACGATACGACGAACAGCTCTCCGGTTGGATCGACTAGGCTGGATCCTTCAGCTCCAGAGCTGAAGGAGGCTCCCAGGAAGACAAAGTTGAAGGAGGCTCACCACCTGGTGCTGCTGCTCGCCACCCTCGCCGCGACCATCACGTACCAAGCAGGGATGAACCCGCCGGGCGGCGTCTGGCCGGACGACCGTGACGGCCACAGGGGCGGCAGCCCCATCCTCCTCGATACGCATGCCACGCGGTACAAGGTGTTCTTCTACTGCAACTCCGTCGCCCTCGTGGCCTCCGTCGTCGTGATCGCCATGCTGCTGAGCAAGCGTCTGCGAACCGGTGCCGTCCACAAGCTCCACGCCTTGGAGGCCGCCATGATACTCGACCTGCTCAGCCTCGTGGCGGCCTACGCGGTCGGTTGCTGCCGAGACGTCGGCACCTCCCTCCGCGTCATCGCGCTGGCCGCCGGCGTCCTGGTCTACATACTCATTCACATGGTGTTCTTTACGCTGGAGCACAGCACAGCCACAGCGAGGCAGAGGACAAGACGATGAAGAAGAAGCGCAAGCTGCTGCTGCTGCTCGCCATCTTGGCTGCCACCATCACCTACCAAGCCGGGCTGACACCGCCGGGGGGCTTCTGGCTGAACGGTGAGGCCGCGGGCAACGCGGTTCTCGCCACCAACTACCCTCGACGGTACACGGCCTTCTTCTACTGCAACGCGACGAGCTTCATGTCTTCAATAGCAGTCATCCTCCTCCTCGTCAACCCTAACCTCTACAAGTTCGGCATCAAGTGCTACGTGCTGTACGTGTGCGCCGTGGCCGGCTTGTTCGGCCTCGCCGGTGCCTACGCCGGAAGCTCCCGCCACATGCGAACATCGGTTGTCGTGATGGTGGTTTTGATTGTGGTGTCAGTCTTCGTCGTGTTACTGCTCTCGGCAATCTGGGTCTGGCTTCTCAGAAAAAAGCCCACCCCTGAAGAAATTCTTCGGAAGGACGAAGCCGGCACTACTGGTGAGGAAGAAGATCTTGAAAAGAAACCCACTACTGGTGAGGATCTTGTCAGCGGCACGAGGGACCAACCAAACACAGCGAGCAACAAGGAAGGAGGACAAAGTCAGCCCGCTGCTGGTGAGGAGACAGCGAGCAACACAGAAGAAGGACATCACCCCATTTACACCACTCGTAAGTACATTATGCTAGTGGCCATTTTGGTGGCCGGCGTCACCTACCAGTCGGGCCTCACCCCGCCCGGCGGCGTGTGGCCGGACAGCATCGACGGACACGCCGCCGGCAATCCGGTGCTCCGGGACAGCAACAAACGCCGGTACCACTTGTTCTTCTACAGCAACTCGGTTTCGTTCCTAATGTCCCTGCTGGTCATCCTCCTGCTACTGCTGGACGAGCCGCTGTTCGGCCGGAAGAAACCTGAGGGGCTGCCCACACAAGGTAAGAAGAAGAAGAAGGATGGTCTGTTTGGCATGGAATGCGAGGAGCTGCTACGGGTGGCCCAGACCTCGCTTCTCCTGGCCCTGCTCGGCCTCCTCTTCGCGTACGCCGCCGGCTGCAGCCGGGAGTGGGAGACGTCCGGGTATGTCTTCGCGCTTGCCGGCGGCGTGCTGCTCTACATTGTCATCCACGTGCTGCTCTCGTGCCTTGACAAGAGCACGGATGATGGAACAACGACACATCGTGCCGGTAAGTGTACTGACGACAAATGCAACTGCAAATGCCACGGCAAAGATGCCCCGCAGACCGCTGAACAGGTTTAGAGAGCTCCCGCCGCAATCCAAGCATGCACATATACTGTACATCTGCTTTTCAGTTGTACTACATGTCAGAATCTGTAACGTCTATTATGTGTGCGTGTGTTGTAGTCCTGTGTCAGACTTGGTGAGATGACTACGATCGAGTATTTACTATTTAGGCTGTTACTCTCTCCCTCCTATTCATATTGATTATTACGTAGGCAATAGTACTCCCTCCGTCCGAAAAAAGATGTGTCCAAGTGGAGAAGAAACTAAATGGTATTCGTGACACTAAACCTTGTTGTGAAAAAGCCTATTTCATCGAGGAGAACGATAGGTTGAAGGCCCAAATTTAAAAGGGTATCCAAGGGTAGAAGAAACTAAATGGAATATAGAGCAATCAAAAGGAAAATGTTGGGGAATAAGGGTTTGGATATCTTTCAAAGTCCAATAATGCCAACAAGAAGAAAATTAAGAATTCTACTCCCTCCTCAACAAATGTTTACTTTGTGAAGTAGGAGGAGTCGGATAAAGAGAAGGAGAACGACTTCATTGTGGGTGGTGATTCCACAATGGACAAAGCCTCTCACAATAAATTTGAGGGAAAATATAATCGATTTTATGTTCTTTGAAAGGCAACCTCACCATGATATGTGTGTTTATCAAGATTGGATATTTCTTCCATAGATCCCTTCTTTTACTCTGATATAATCGTGTATCGCAATCTATGTAAAGAAAATGAGTGCATTTTCATAATACAATAAATAAAAGCAATATTGGATCATCTCACATGACTTATTCCCTTTCTATGAGATCTTACAGAACATGGCTGTCTTGGTTGGGAGATGAGTTTGAACTTTGAAGGTGATATTGATTTTTCCACAAGAACTACTCCCTCCGTTCCAATTTAATTGACTTGCTATAGATACATCCACGTGTGATGCATAGCAAGTCAATTAAATTGGAACGGAGGGAGTACGTCACAACAAGCCCAATCTTACATGGTGTAACCACGGAGAACAAGTGAGCACTGGCAGCTGGCACTGGCAGCGCTGAGTTAATTCCAGCACTACGTATACCATTAGCGGTGGCCTGATTCATGGCCACGACACGTCGAAGAAGGAGAACAAGTGAACAACATCAGCAGTTCAGCACTGGTAAATCAGGGCTTCTTGGCCGACGGAGCGAGCGCCACCTTGAGTTTCTGCACCGTTGGCACGTCGGTTTTGAACGACTTGGTGAGCACAGTATTGTCGACGCCGGTGCCAAACACCGTGACGGGCACGGACACGGTCCCAGGGGCGGCACTGCCGAACGCCGAGAGAGCGATGGCGGGGCTAGGCCCCTTGTTGGACTGGTAGTGCACCAGCCCCTTCGGGAACACGAACATGTCGCCGACGGTTAGCTCTTGCACGTAGAGCTTGCCGGCTGTGTCAACAAAGCCCACAGGGAGCGTGCCATCAACGACGAGCAGAAGCTCGGCGGCGCGCGGGTGGGTGTGCAGGGGGTTCACAGCGCCCGGCGGGAACATGAGCCTGGCGTAAGACACACTCTGTCCGTTCAGGGCTGGAAACTCCGCCGCGGTGGCCTTGAACACCGCAAAGGCGGCCACCGGCATCATGTAACCACGGAAGCCGCCGAAGGTGAAGTAGTCGCCGGTGATGTTCGCTGGCCCGCCGAGCATGGTTGTGGCGACGAAGTCCGTGAGGATGTCCGGATCGCCAGCCAGGACAGCCATTGGCGCCGAGGCCAGCGCAAGCGCCACCACTACCAAGGAGTAGATGGATGCCATTAGATCACAAAAGAGGTGTTTTATGGTACCCTCAAATGATTAATAGCCCTCCATTTGAGGCAATCCAAAGGGTTAGAAGATTTCATACTGCTGCCAAAAACACGACCAGTACAAATCATACTGGTGCCAAAATCCACACCGCACCGCAGACGGGCCCGGCCCAGTATCGTAAATGGCTCTGGCCCGAGAGAAAATAAGTGGTTGGCAAAATTGAACCCTACGCACTCGCCGGCGTCATTCTGACCTTCATCCCCTTCATTGTCTCCGCCGCCGCGGCCAAGGAGGAGCGAGGGCGCCCGCGGCGCCGCCAACTCCACTGAACATCTCGGGGATGATAGCGAATCTGATGCTGCAAGGCATTTGTGGCGCTGGTTGCGGCCTCGCCGGCTGTGGCGGAGTTCGTTGCGTGGGCATAACCAGAGTGGGGTTCGAGGTCGCCGTGTCAGGCCTGCATTTCTGCTACCGTCGTCAGTTAAGCAACACCTTCTTCAGTTAAGCAACAACACAGCAAGCTACAGTGCCGGATAGTTTCACTCCCTGGATTTTCTGTGCCTCTTATCCTGTACTAAGCAAAAACTCTTGGTGTGGCCCTGCTCTTTGGATATAAAAGAGCAGGAGAGGCAGGCTGGGTCGCAAGAAATAAAACCCAAGTTATTTTCCAAGTCTTGTTTACTTTCCCTGTCTTCCTTTATCGATCGATTTATCAGAGCTTCGTGCTCGCTCTCGTCTTCCTCCTTCGATTCACTCGAGCTCAGCGCCCACCGGGGCCTGACAGTGGTATCAGAGCAGTCGGTCCGAGCGCCGCTGTCTTTCCCCAACCCAACCCTCCCTTTTCGTCGATTTCCCCCCGAGGTTGCTGGATCCGCCCGGATTCGGTGGTAAAATCCCTCTACATCGCGCTCTGTACTCCGACATGGCCGCGGGACGAAGATCAAGGTCGGCGTCGCGCGACCGCGCCGCTGCGGCCGGAATAGGCGTGGACATGGCCTCCGCCGCGGTTGAGATACCGGAGGAGCCACAAGACCCATTCCATGCTGCTGGCAACGACGAGGTGACGGACAGCGAGCTGGAAGCTCGCATCAGCGCCAACCTGCCTCGGACGGTCATGGAGATTGGCCGCCGATTCGATCTGCATCAAACGGAGACTGCTACGGCACTCTACAACATTCAAGGTGATGTTGCTAAGCTCACTACAATTATGGCAAACATGTCATCGACCCTTGCTCGCCAGCGACCCGATCCGCCACCAGAACCGCAGAAAGTACCACGCTTTTCTACTCCACCACCACTGCAAAATTGTTCCCTTTCTCCGATTAGTGAGCAGGTAACTCCGACAGCAATCCCATCCACCGCAGTCTCCCCTCCGTTCCCTCCACAACTTGGTCGGTTTCGCCCCGATCAATTACCTCCTGAACCTTCTACCCAAGCTTTTCCCATGGCCACAACTACCACCACAGCACCGATAGTCACCGTCCCACACTACACCCAATTAACCAACCCACAAATCCAGCCACAATACTACCAATCTCAACACACCAACCAAAACCAATATCAGCCAACTTCCTCTTCACACCAACAGCCACTTCCACCACCTACCCCACCTCCATCCGAAGCCACACAACACAATCACCATCATAATACCTTCGAACCTCATATCCGTGTACCCATGTTGAAATACCCTTGTTTTCTGGAGAGAATGCGCGAGCTTGGTTATTGGAATGTGAAGACTTGTTCAATTTGGTGAATATTCCAGCTGAAAGCAGAGTGCAATGGGGTGTCGCTCACATTCGCGGTCAGGCGAAAACATGGCTAAACAGTTCAGGCTTTAACATTCAGAGTCTGTCGTGGACTGAATTGAGCAGAATTCTGGTGGAGAGATTCCCTGATAACACTACTGTTGATCCAATGGAACTGTTACAAACTCTGAAGCAAGTTACTTCGGTGAATGCTTACATTGACTCGTATGAGAATTGGATGACAATGATGAAAAGAGAGAAACCATACTTGCAGGCTGACTTCTTCGTTGACAGGTTTATCAGTGGACTCAAGGAGGGAATTCGACACACAGTTCTTGGTCAGAAACCTGAGACACTCATGTCTGCATACTGGTATGCAAGGTTATATGAAAAAGCACACATTGCCAACAACAGAAGACCTGCCAATCCAGTTCCACAGCAGAGACAAAACTTTCCTGCTCAAAACAGACCTGCTATGGGCCGAGACAACAGACCCAGAAATAGAGAACCAAAAAAGTGTTGGTACTGCCCAGAAAACTGGTCTATGGGTCACAAGTGCCAACAACTACAGCATGTTTTGAATGTCATGGAAATGCAGGGATATGACAATGATGAAGAACAAGCAGAACTTGCAAATGCAGAACAACGACTGCCGGTTCCTGTCATGAATCAAGTGGCACCGGTGGTTCACGACCCTCCAGCTGTACAAGAACCAAATGATAACTGCAACAGCATGATTATCTCTGCTGCTGCTTTCAGTGGCTGCCCATCAGAGGATGCTCTGTCTTTCTTGTTGAATTTTCAGAAATCTCACGCTCTGGCCCTTGCCGACACTGGAAGTACAAATACTTTTATGGATCGCAAATTTGCTGTGAAGAACAATATTACATTGACAAGTGCTCCTCCACGTACCGTGACAGTTGCAGGAGGTGGTACACTTTCTTCAACAGCTATTGCCCACAACTGCTCCTTCTCGATTCAAGGTTGCAAATTTACTGGCGATTTCCGTATTCTGGAACTGCAAGGAGCAGATGTCATACTGGGAGTTAACTGGTTCAAGCTGCATAACCCTGTGACTTTTGATTTCATCAACAGAACAATGACTCTTGCAATTAATGGATCTTTACGTACTTTGAGCGATCATCTCTTTCCAAGAGACAAATTCTTGATATCCTCAGAAGACTGCAGTTTGTTAATAGCTCAAGGAGCTCAGGGATACATGCTATATACCGCAGAAGACGAGGTATCTGACACTAATTCTCTAACGGATTCCTCCAATGACCAAGCTGAAATTCCAGACGAGATCAGTGACTTAATACACCAATTCCAAGATATTTTTCAAGCTCCTACGGGTCTCCCTCCTCCAAGATCGTGTGATCATCAGATTCCTTTGCACTCTGCAGCAAAACCTCCCAATATTCGTCCATACAGGATGTCTCATAGTCAGAAGAATTCTGTGGAGTTATTGATTAAAGAAATGCTCAAAAACGATGAAATTCGTCCAAGTCACAGTCCTTTCTCTTCACCTGCTATTCTGGTGCGCAAGAAGGACAAGTCGTGGAGGCTTTGTGTTGATTTCAGAGGGCTCAATGAACTGACAGTTAAAAACAAATTTCCAATACCTGTGATAGAAGATTTATTGGATGAACTACATGGAGCCACTGTTTTCTCCAAGTTCGATTTACGGTCAGGTTATCACCAGATACGTATGAAGGAAGAGGACATTCATAAAACAGCTTTCTCTACTCACCTTGGGCACTATGAGTATGTTGTTATGCCATTTGGGCTATGCAATGCTCCTGCTACATTTCAGTCCCTCATGAACACTCTCTTTGCACCATTCCTGAGAGACTTTGTACTAGTATTTTTTGATGACATCCTTGTCTACAGCAAGAGTCTGGCTGATCACAAACAACATTTGTTACAAGTGATGACAATTTTCAGGAACAACTCTCTGAAAGCAAAATTGTCCAAGTGTACCTTTGCCCAACCTCAAGTGGAATACTTGGGACACATCATTTCTGGTGAAGGTGTTCGGACAGACCCAGCCAAAATAGCTGCAATTGCTAAATGGACAACTCCTACAACTCTCAAACAGCTGAGACGCATCTTAGGAATGTCTGGATATTACAGGCGGTTCATTGAGAACTATGCTACTATCTGTCAACCTTTATATGCCATGCTCAAGAAGGATGCTTTTCAGTGGGGTCCTGACCAGGATACAGCTTTCGCCAAGCTCAAATATGTAATGACCAACCCACCACTGTTAGCCTTACCAGATTTCTCTCAGCCCTTTACATTGGAAACTGATGCTTGTGCTTCGGGACTGGGAGCAGTGTTAATGCAAAAGGGAAAACCTCTATCATACTTCAGCAAGAATCTGGGTCCGAATAACAGCACCAAATCCATTTATGAAAAAGAAGCTATGGCCATTCTGGAAGCTCTAAAGAAGTGGAGACACTACTTCTTAGGCAATATACTCTTAATCAAGACAGATCAAAGCAGCCTGAAGTACCTTTGCAGTCAAAGGTTAATCGAGGGAATTCAGCACAAACTCATGCTTAAATTGCTTGAATTCGACTACAAGATTGAATACAAAAAAGGGGTGGAAAACAAAGTGGCAGATGCCCTATCTCGTCAACACACAGACCATGCAGAGAGTACAACTGATAATGATGACTGCATGGCAACTTCTGTAGCAATTCCGGCATGGACCTTTGATGTAACTTCCTCTTATGAAGGTGATGATCATTGCATCAAGTTGCTACAGGAACTGGCTATTCAGCCGGATGCACATCCACCTTATACATTGCAATCTGGCATCATTCGCTACAAGGGAAGAATCTATATTGGAAAAGCAACTGAACTAAAGGCAAAAAATTTCAATTCTTTCCATTCTTCAATATTTGGAGGACACTCAGGTACCAGAGTTACTTACCATAGAATCAAGCAACTCTTTTACTGGCCTGGCCTGAAAAAGTTCACGGAAACTCTCGTGGCGGAATGCCCTATCTGCCAGATTTCCAAGACTGAAAATGTGCAATATCCGGGTCTATTAGATCCTCTTCCAATTCCTCAGACAAAATGGTCTGAAATCAGCATGGATTTCGTTGAAGGCCTACCTAAGGCAAAGGGAAAAGATGTGATTCTGGTTATCGTTGACAGACTCACAAAGTACGCGCACTTCTTGCCCCTATCTCACCCTTACACTGTTCAGACAGTTGCGCAATTGGTAATGGACAATATCATCAAGCTGCATGGTCCTCCAACAGTAATAACAAGTGACAGAGACAGAATTTTCACAAGTAAGTTATGGAACGAAATCTTTACTGCCATGAAAATTTCTCTGCATTTTTCAACTGAGTAAATCAGTGCCTGGAACAATACTTGCGTTGCATGACTTTCTCTGCACCAAAAAAGTGGGTAGATTGGCTGTCTGCAGCTGAATGGTGGTATAACAGCTCATACCATTCAAGCATCAAGATGTCCCCTTTCGAGGCATTGTATGAGTATCCACCTCCATTACTGTCTCAGTTGATTCCACAAGTTAACATGTCACCTGATGCCCAGACCACCTTGTTGGAACATAACACAATGACAGCAGTTCTGCAACACAATCTAGCATTGGCACAGAAGACAATGAAAAACCATGCTGACAAGAAGCGAACAGCAAGATCTTTCATCTTGGGTGACATGGTTTATCTGAAAATGCAGCCTCACAGAGAGCATGCCTTGGGCAATGGAAATCCTCTGAAATTATGTTCCAAGTGGTATGGACCTTTCAAGGTCATACAAGAAGTGGGAAAGCGCGCATACAAGTTGCAGTTGCCAGATGGCGCACAGCTACATGATGTTTTCCATGTCAGTCAACTAAAACAACATCTGAGCAAGTTTGCTGTTCCAAATCCAAAGCTTCCTTTGGTGACTCCGTCAGGTAAACTCAAAATTGCTCCTGTTGCTGTTCTGGAAAGACGCCAGGTCCCTCGTTCTGCAGGTACTTTTGATGTACCAGTTCCGCAATGGTTGGTCCATTGGGACACCATGTCACCTGACGAAGCAACCCGGAGGACGCTGAATTCATGGCGAAGATGTTTCCTCTATTCAAGCCATGATGTCTTGAGTTGAGGAGGGGGTATTGTCAGGCCTGCATTTCTGCTACCTTCGTCAGTTAAGCAACACCTTCTTCAGTTAAGCAACAACACAGCAAGCTACAGTGTCAGATAGTTTCACTCCCTGGATTTTCTGTGCCTCTTATCCTGTACTAAGCAAAAAACTCTTGGTGTGGCCCTGCTCTTTGGATATAAAAGAGCAGGAGAGGCAGGTTGGGTCGCAAGAAATAAAACCCAAGTTATTTTCCAAGTCTTGTTTACTTTCCCTGTCTTCCTTTATCGATCGATTTATCAGAGCTTCGTGTTCGCTCTCGTCTTCCTCCTTCGATTCACTCGAGCTCAGCGCCCACCGGGGCCTGACACGCCGGCCCCGCCTGGAGCATCTCGGCGCCGCAGATGGAGCATGTCACGCAAGCGCAGCGCAAGTCACGGATTGCCCACTCCTTCCTTCTCCCGGGTTGAGGGCAGGGCGGGTGCCACTGCGACCGCAACCGCCGTGCCTGTCGCGGCACCGGACGAGAAGCGCTGCAGTTTTCCATTCTGCTGATTAACTACCGCATCATAGTCAATCGATTTGGTACCAACAGAGTTCTCACAATTTCTCCCCCTGGAACAGAAACGACAACATGCTACTACTCGAGATGCTGACGCTGTCCGGCGTGCAAGTTCGGGGCAGACTGGCCTTCTCGGTACAGGTTTGGAACAGAGCAAGCATTACTGCCCATGCCTCGCTTCCGTGCAATTGTTTTGTGTCTGTCTTGCAGAAAATGGATAGTTAGTAGAACTGCTTGTCAAATTCTTTTTCTTTAAGGCTTAATAGTGCATGCGGTCATGTTGGATTAAGGGATCAAGTATGTTTCATGGCATTTTGATAAATATGAATCTACTTTTGTTTATCTCTTGCTGCTGAACAGTAAACAATAGCTGATTTGTCATCTTTTTGCGGTAAGCATGACAACTCCAGGGAGCCCTGATAACAGTGCAGAGGACGAAGAGTATGGTTTGATTGGTAGAGAAGAAGGTTTTGATACCGTTCAAGTTAAATCTAGAGCTGTTATTACTGCTCCGACACATCCAACTGATGTGGCATCTCCGGCTCTGCCATCTCGTGCTTCTGTAGTGCTACTGCTCGTCGCTGCTGTTGCAAGTGAAAACGGGAAATAATGGGTGAAGCTGAACAACGTCGACAATGAGCAAGAAGGTGCAACTAACCAGCTGGAGGTGAGACAAACACAGCTTCACAGCAACCTGTTATTCGTGGGCATGGTGGGATGGATGGCGGGCTTGTAGACGATGCAATTGATTCGGTTTCGACATTGTTAGTCGTATTCAGTTTCTTCAGTTTTACTTCAGTTTTACCTTGAAAGCAATCAATATCAGTGATCTGAATTCAGACGTTAGTACCAAAACTATGTATGTTGATTATCATTTTTCTACCCAATCTGTATTGCACGCGATAGCTTGAAGCAATTCAGTTATTTAGACAGTAAGAACCCTCGTTATCAGCAAATCTGGAGTTCTGGACATGCTTGTGCTCCTTTGGCAAGAAATTTTTGCTTAAAAGGGCACTTTTACATTAACACATCCTTGCAGGCCAGAAGAAGCAAGGCAAGTATAGCTATAGCTACGGATTCGGTTTTACGGCAGCCCACAATATTGCAGCAAAACGAAGAAGCAGAACATTAAACTTCAGACGTAAGGACACCTTCAGGGATGCACATCACATGTTTCAAATTTCCATTGATACGACCTACATCTACATGTCAGATTGAGAATCTCTGACGCAAGTCCTATGTCAACGAACAAAAAAGTTTGTAATTACAGAATATATAACAATGACCTTTCCAGTTTCCATGTAGATTGCTTGAAAGCGTATGAAGAAATGACCACCACAAATATTCATTTGTCAAGCCAAAGTGCAGCCTTTGCTATTAGTCAGACAAGCTCGGCATATACAGAGTTAACCAAACGAGAATGATCAATAAACTATCACTTTATTCAGCCGTAGTATAGCTGACGAAGGTTCAGGCTACTGTTGGGTTTCTACCATGTATTGTAGTCTGCTTCTTACATACATCTGATCAAAACTGCAACCATCTTACATACATCTGATGACAACTGAAACTCATTCCGACTGGCTGGCAGTTCAGGTTCCTCATCAGCATCAAACTCCGCTCCACTCCTTTCACCTGCCAAAACAAGTTTGAAGCATTGAATTTTGTGAGGCCTGGCAATGGCCATCTATCCACCGAATACGAACACGTTACTGTTTTAAGCAAGCTGGTCCTAAGAAGCATAGCTATTGTGACTTCCTAGGTCCTAGCACTCTAGCATTATTAGTGTTCAAATTGCTTAGTTCTAACTTCTAGCTACATAATTTGAGTTCCCAACTAGGCCAGGCAAAATACGGTGATATGATATTATGCTGATAGCAGTAGTCATAAACGAAAAGCATAGAACTGGATTGTCCAGAACATAGGTAGTTGTATATTAACTAAATGATGTGCAACAATTTCTAAAGAATCAAACAGGTATATAGGTAACTAGCAATTTCGTGTTCTGTTAGATAACAGAATTTTCATCAATTTAGATGGGAACACGTACCTTATGCATCAGGCGGAGATTGGGCCAGCGTTATACAGCACGAACGGGTTGGCTTGCCGATCTTCGAGTCGAGTCGAGGTGGACGAATGAGGCAGTGCCCGCGTCGGAGGGGGAGGCGGCGGCCGTGTGGAGGTAGTGGCGTGCTCGGGCTGCGGCGAAGTCGAGGCCGAGGGGGTCGCGGGGTGCTTGGGCATGTTCGATCTAGAGGCAGCCTCGGGTCAGGTGCAGGCGGCGGCGGTGTCGTCGTCTCGAGGTGCAGGCGGCGGCGTCTCGAGGTGGAGGCGTGCGTGCGTGCGATGCGAGGGGCACACGGTTGACTCTGGGCTAACTTTTTTTTTCTGATATACTTAGAGGCTTCCTGGGCCTAATCTTTACCGCTTAATCTGAGCCGTCTGTTGTAATCATACTACTTCTCTCCCATAAGCAGTAAAAGGTACCGTAAAACTCGCCTCACAAAAAGGTCTTCTTTATGATGATGGTAGCTAGCTTGTGGCAGTGGCAATGGAGATGCATGATGATTGACCATGAAGCACTACTTATAAGCAGCTTAGTTTGCTAAGATGACCAAAGAGATGATGTAATGTTGACGCGTTCTGTGTCCCTTGTGAGACAACACAAGGGGTTGCATAGAGAGTAACGACTTTGCCGGCAAAGATACTTCAAATTAAAGAGAACCCATTTCGCCCGGAGTTTACTTGTTTTGCTACCTCGGTAATTTACCTGCTTACCTACTTGCTGACGTTTTAATCCTACTTTTTATAAGAAAAAAAGGCTTTTGATCTGAGAACAAAAAACTGGCTGAAACTTGGCTAAATTGATTCAGAGATCCGAGTGAAGCCTAATGGTAAGGTTTCATTTACTTGTAAATAACTAAATACTACAAGGACCAAAGCACGAATAAGGTATCTACAGCTTCAGGAACATGAGCATGGAAAGCAACAAATACAAATACAATCTGACAATATTAAGTAGATCTCACTGCTCTTGAACGCATCTTAAAAAACTGTAACCAACTCAAAAGCAACGTTGCTGCCAGTGGAAGCAGCCACCAGACGCCTCGCTGCTAGTTACTGACTAAAAATTGCCAGTGGACATATCATTGATCATGTCAGCCTGACGACTCACATTTCCATCAGGCCAGATAGTTGAATACACAGAGCAGTGTCCTAGGGCCATGAAGGGCCTTGCTTACCAACGACAATGCCAGTGCACACAACAGAAATCAAACATGCATCTAGCATAATTGGGTTTTGAGGCTACTCGGTGACCAGTATTAACATGCACAGTGCACACAACAGAAATCAAACAAAGAAAAATCATATCAAACCCTGCGTCCATATACTCCCTCCGTCCCAAAATAAGTGTCTCAAAGTTATCCAAAAGTGAATGTATCTATACTTGTTTCATGTCTAGATACATCCACTTTTTAATAAATCTAAGACAGTTATTTTGGAACGGAGGGAGTAATAGAAGTCTAAGCAACGGATTACAGCATAATATTCTCCAGAGCAAACACAGTCTGATCTCAATCCATGGTCCTACTGCCTACTGAGACGAAAACGCAACTAACAGACTCTGTAATTTAAACGACTAAGAGGCATCATCAGATGCAAGCTCACAGGCCACCGCGGAGGCGGAGCACCAGGTGGAGGGTGGACTCCTTCTGTATGTTGTAGTCTGCAAGCGTGCGGCCGTCCTCGAGCTGCTTGCCAGCGAAGATGAGGCGCTGCTGGTCCGGCGGGATGCCCTCCTTGTCCTGGATCTTGGCCTTGACGTTGTCGATGGTGTCCGAGGACTCCACCTCTAGGGTGATGGTCTTGCCGGTGAGGGTCTTCACGAAGATCTGCATCTGAAAGAGAGACGGTTTCAGATCGCGTCAGTACAGGTCATATTTTTTAGGGTATCATAAACAGAGTCAGTATGAAAAGCTAGCATGCGAGGGAGTCAGGGAGAAGTTGTGATGCACGAATATCTGGCCATGTTTTATAGTTTCTCAAGAGTCCTATGAGTTCATGGCATAGGATTGATTAATCAAAAGGAAGCATCTGACAGACATACAAACAAGCTATCTAAAGGACAAAACTACCACTGTAAGCAACAATTAAAATACAAGTATACAACTGCAACAGAGACAAACAGAGCAGCTCTTCGTAGAAGAGGCTATACAGTTAAATCCGTTACAACTCGCAATTTAAGTGCTGCACTATTTATAGATAAATGTGCAATAGTAACATATTTTGCACTTTAGATGGGCTATATGATCGCAACGAAAATTACAGTTAAGATCGTCAATATATTGATGGTAAAATCCCACGACACCCGAACCTCTTCCAAAGATGAAAGAGAATTTCTGAAAGTACAATAGATGCTAGCGTATTTTCAAAAACAAAAAAAGATGCTAGCGTATCAAGGTGAACAAAACGATTTAGATGAACAAAGGAACGAACCTAAACTAGATTATGATCTATCAGAAGTTCAAAACTAGAGTAGGATCAATGAGGATAACACAAAGATTACGACGAATATGGGGACGAATCTGAAC
Source organism: Poa pratensis (assembly GCA_947311845.1). Classification (NCBI taxonomy): domain Eukaryota; kingdom Viridiplantae; phylum Streptophyta; class Magnoliopsida; order Poales; family Poaceae; genus Poa; species Poa pratensis. Next base: position 100,055,125 of record CAMZMU010000128.1, on the reverse strand, counting down.
CTAGACTAGAATCGATCAGGAAGAAGTAGAAGAGATTAGATGGGTAGAATTAGATACCTTGACGATGAGGGGATTGGATCTGGTTTTCTCTTTCGACTGTGTTCGATCGGTGGTGGAGAAAGCCTCGAGGCGGGCTCGCAATTTATATCTCGAGACTGGTCGGTGCGAGGCAATCTCCGGAACGGTTACCGCCACGGCTGCCAGCCAATGGCTTCGTCCCACGTGTCCACGTCCCACCGCCTCTCCCGACGCTAGGCCGAAGCCCGCGAGAACGTTTGGGCTTAGAGGCCCTGGCGACGTCCCCACCAATATTGGGCCGGGGCCCAACTTTTCTCTCTTGCAGACCTCTAATCGGTCCAGCCCATGTCGACCAGCCGGACACGAATCGATCGGGCTCGCTCGCCGTCGCCGCATTTCTTCCCCGCCCGCCCGGCCGCGCCGCCCTCCCGGCCGCGTCCCTTCTCGCTGCCCAGCGCACCACTACCTCCCCTCCCCTCCCCGCTCGCGCCACCCTCGACGCCCAGCGCCGACGTCCCCCTCGGCTGCTCGCCAGCGCCGGGCTTCCTCGGAGTCGAGGCCTGCGGCGGGGCCTGGCAGATCGACCGCCCGCAGCGCCGCCACCGAGCGGGAGGAGACCGGCGCTTGGTCGATCGATTGCGCCTCCCTCATCCTCTCCCCGCATCGCTCCCCCCGTATCGCTCGCCTCCACTGACTGCAGCTCCGCCAGCGAGCGCAAGGAGACCGGCGGCCTGCTGGCAGGGGCAAGGTAATGAATCACACCCCTTCCCTCATTTCCGTTCTCGGCTCCTGGAGAAGCGTCCACACTCCAGTCCAGGTTGAACTATATTGAGGCCAACCAAATTTAGAGCAGAGGAAATCTACATGTTCTGTTGTTCGTTGCATCGCCTGCTAAACGAAAATGATTCATGAATGCTTGTTTTAGAATAAATCCATGGATGCTTGTTTCTGGGCACTTACGAAATGATGTGAACCTGCAGGCTTTGCTCTGGGTGCTGCAATGGCGTTTATGGGGCGGAGAGCCGGCAGTGTCATTTGCTCGGAGCTCTGTGGCTCAATCCTAAATCTGAGGATGTACTCTTCGAGGGTGGACTGGAAGCAGCTGCGGCCAATGATACTCAAGAGGATTAGGAACCGGTCCAAGGATTATCCGGTCAAGCGAATGATCCCGGTAGCCGAGGAGGTGTTCAAGGCAAGAGAGATTCTCACTCAGGGCGTCTCGACACTGCTCAGAACTGTTCCTGTACATTCATGCAAGTAAGAGCAAAAAACATGAAATTATTACATTCTTGTCTTATTTTATGGAAGGGTACAATAAGCTTACTGTTCTCGTTTGTTGTTGAAAGATGCTTCTTTTATAGTAGATCATACCCAATTTAGGTATTCAAAAAAACTGAAGAAATGGCCAAGCAGTTAAGCAGACATAGGTAGAGAAAAGGTCCATAGGCTAGTGTCTGTGTTCCCAATGCTGTCGCCGTGTTTGCATTTTAATTACGCAGACAGTCCTCTCCAGTGGGCATGTTTGATCTAATTTGTGTGAACCCTTCTGCATTATTCAATTGTCTTCTGTGTTGTTGTTTTAATTAGTGTTTTTTGTGTTTACTCCTGCTGAAGGTTTTGTCCTGAAGTTCACGTTGGAGCAATGGCACATCAGATGAAAACATGCCACGGTTTCAAACGTATGATCAAGGATCAACCGCACAAGTGGGGTCCAGGCTGCTTGAATAACATCCTTGTCCCTGTTGAGGCCTTCCATCTAGAAAACACATTTCAGGATGAGATAAAGCATGATCGGAGGTTTGACTTCAATCGTGTTCCAGCTGTACTCGAGCTCTGCCATCAGGCAGGCGCAGAGATACCTGACGGAGTTCTATACAGACGCGATGAGCTATGTATGGCAGCCAATGCTAACAACCAAAATCCCGCTCCCTTGCTACCTGATGAACTTAGATTGGTAGGTCAGAGAACACTAGAAGCATGGGAAAGGCTCAGATTAGGTGTGACAAAACTCCTGTTGGTCTACCCATCCAAAGTGTGTGAGAATTGCTCTGAAGTTCATGTTGGGGTATCAGGGCACAAGGCCAGGATGTGTGGAGTATTTAAGTTTGAGGGCTGGCGGGGAAAACACAAGTGGAAGAATGCTGGAGTGGATGACCTTGTTCCTCAAAACATTGTGTGGCACCAGCGGCCTCATGATCCTCCAGTTCTGGTGAACAGTGGGCGGGATTATTACGGTCATGCGCCTGCTGTTGTGGAGCTTTGTGTGCAAGTGGGAGCCAGAGCGTCACCGCGATACAATTGCATGATGAAAGAGCATGGCTTAGCACCACCTATTCAAAGAGACCAGGCCACATAAGAAGTTGATGGCTTGCTTAGTTAGATATGTGCATGATGATGATGTTGTACAGAACTGTACATATCAAACAACAAGTGACCCTTTTTGGATGTGGAGCTAATCTAGGTTTACAAAGATTGTACTTTTGTGGAATTAATGGTTGTTCAATGGGGCAGATAGTAATCCATTATAAAGATTATTTCTGTTACCGAAACAGGAGGTGAGAACATAAACGCAGTTCACTTTTACTGTTATGTGAGATTCCTCAGATGATATCAGACAATTTCTTATAGTGGGCAACTATCTGCATTGCCAGAATACCAAGAACAAACTATTTTGAGGCCCTTAGTTTGCGCTGGCTCATTTGTTGAAATGGAGGCTGGCTCATTTGTTGAAATGGTGGGATGGACAGTTTTGTTATAAGCAAAGCTATGCAGGGAGCATAATTTTTGTAACATTACAAATGTTGTCATAATTTTTGCGGAGATCCTTTTTGTGAACGGGATTACTGGACAATCCCCCGGTGTCACAAGCAATTTCTTGAAGTGTAACCTGTATAAACAATTTAGCTTAGTCCCCTTTTGGTGTACTAATGGCTCCAGCCACATTGGCTGACAAGCTGGATATAAATGGATTTCATCTGAGCTGAGTATATATTTTTCCTACATGTGTGTTTTTAAATATTCTAATAATAATACTATATCTGTCGACAAATACTACTATGTACTGTGCTCTCTGTTGAGGCTTACTCAATAGTTTGTATCTGAGTATGTATGTACAAATGATTTTCGTTTATTGTTTTTTACATTGATGTTCATTTCGCCAGTTTGAGCAGTTTATCAGTCTGGATCAGAAAGTGCAATTTAATATGTTGCCGGTATCATATTGAAAGTATTCTGGTTTGGGTCAGAGTATGTGACGGACTACTTGGCATAATGGCATTCCAAAAACCAGGCATGTGTTAACTGCTCCGGACTTTTGGTGTTTTTCAGTCTTTTACACTGAGGAGATTTCCAAAGCAGTGATACGATGAAGTTTTTGCTGTTGGTCCTTTTAGTCTCATGGCTTAGCACCACCTGTTCAAAGAGACCATGCCACATAAGAAGTTGATGGCTTTCTTAGTTAATGTGCATGATGATGATGTTGTACAGGAATTGTACATATCACAGAACAAGTGACCCTTTTGGATGTGGAGCTAATCTAGGTTTGCAAAGATTGTACTTTTAGCAGAATTCATGTTCATCAATGAGGAAGATAGTAATACATTTTGAAGATTGTTTGTGTTATCGGAAGAGGGGGTGAGGACATAAGGACAGTTCATTTTACTTTTATCTGCGATTCCACAGATGATATCAGGCAACTTTTTCAGTGGGCAACTATCTGCATTGTAAATTATCTGTAGCAGATTATTTTGAAGCCTTAGTTCGAGCCAGCTCATTTGCTGAAAAAGGAGGGACGGGAGCTTTGCCCTGCTACTGTGACATCAAGTGTTGTCATATTTTTGGTGGAATTTTCCTTTTTCCAATGGGATTACTGGATAATTGTTCACAATGCATAGATGCCATAATTTCTATACCATGATATTCTGTACTAAAATCCGCTGCTGTCACAAGCACTGTTTCTTGAGATGTAATTTGTATACACAGTTTATTGGCTCCCTTTTGGTATACTGATGATTCTAGCCACATTGGCTGATAAGCTGAATATAAATGAATTTCATGTAAGCTGGATATAGTATATATGCTTCCCACATATGTTTTTTTATTCTGATATATCTGTTATCTGTTGACAAGTACTACATACTGATCGCACTCTGTTAGGGCTCACTTAGTTCATTTTGCTGCTAATGTTTGACCGAAGGACAAACATTTTTTGTAACAAATGCTATGCCTTTTTGATAAAAGACAACATACTTTGATTTATGGATATCTATCTTTCATTGGAAAACAAGGCAAAAACCACATTTACCCCCTTCAGACTACTCCAAGTACATAACACTCACCGGTCTGCCCTGCCTGTGGGCTTCTACTGAGAATCTTTGTGACGCAACACCCGTTTACTAACCGATTCTTTGTTAATCTTGTAATAAAAATTTACACAGTACAATTCATTGATATTTCAAAAATAATAATTTAGGATTACAGCTCTACATAAATTTCTACTGACTGAGAGAATAAAGATCTTCAGAGCTCTACTGAAAATATTGCATTCTATAAAAATGACTCCTGACTGTACATTGGGCGAGTCGGTAGCAATTCATGGAATCTCGAGTGGATCCTGATTTACCTCTTTATTCAGTACTCATACATCATCTTACTCAGATATGATATCATAACATTAAGGCCAACCATCCCTTAAGAAGGTTAAGTAGCACTCAAATAGAAAGGATGGAGCTCTTGCAAACAAGAGCCAGTACGGCAATGTTGGATTCAGCACAGGTATCTTCATAAATTATCATATGCTCAAGCTGCACAGTTTTCTTCTATCCAAATTTCCCGACATATTGAGCATTGACACCAAGTTGATAATGATATCATACACGATATTACCGCTTCCAAGAAGATATACATCACCTCGTCTCTTAGTATGCAAAGGTGAGCCTTCACTGAATAGCTGGCTAAAATGTGACTGTTTCACCGAGCATTTGAGAAGCACGTTTGGCGTTTACATGTGCTGACAAGATCCCAGTAATAAAATCGACAGTTAAACATTCATCACGAAACACTTCTGCAAGCATGTATGCACCGTAGTGTGCCTGACTTGTGCAATACTGTGGGGTCTCTCGTATACTGGGAACAAACAAGGAATCCAAATGTTATGCTTCCAAATAGCATCATAGCTTCTTGATTATAACTCTTGCAGTTTCCATACATAACAAATGGGCAAAGAAAAAACTGGCATAATGGCAGAGTTTGCCCTATACAAAATGCAGAAGCTGAGATGCACACTAGTCTAGTGCCCCAACAGCGAGGTTTGTAAGGAAGCACTGACCAACTCACTCGAGAGTCATTAGATGAAGCATTTAGAACACCCTGTAGCGGTGAAAAGAGGGCATGTCTTTGTTTGGACTATGGCTATCACAATGGGAGTTCCCCAGCATCTTGCTCTGTCCCTTAGTATAAGAAGATAACAGTGAGCTTATTCCCTACACCTAAACAAACAAAATGGACTCATTATACTAGATAACAGAACAAAGATAGGACTCTTCACTAAATAGAGGCAACATAGATTCTGAAGTCCAAGAAAAAATAAACCTAAGCCAGATTAGATCATCTAAAATCGTCTAACAACGACATAAAAAAATTAAGTATAATATTTTTAAATAGTGGCAGTAAAGCATTCTTTACTCAGCAATTCAACAAGCAGCTACCTCACAGTATTGCACATATGCGCAGTACTGGTTTTACTCGATTACTCTAGATGCAGTAGAATCTGCATATTTATTTATATATTTGGGAGCAAGAAGAGACTGGACATGTTGCTGCCAAATTAAGTCACAACTTTCCGGCTCATAACATCTCTTGCAACCATCATTCCAGCTAAGTAGTTTGCAGTCATCATTCATACATCAACAAAAGGGTAGTTGAGGGCACAACCTCCATCCGGTTCATAGGCACTAGAGAAACAACAGCAACAAGGACTAAACACCTCTCTCCAGCCATGAGATGAAAGACCAACCATCCAAAGAACCCTACAGCGCTGGAAAGAAGCTATGTTGAACAAGGCTTTCCTTGATCTATGGGTACCTGGAAAGAAGATATGTCCGTCCAAGTGCGAATTTGCCAGCACTGCCCCCTCGGTGTCAACAAGAACCAGCGTCTGTCCAAGATTGTAGAGGACAAGCACGCCCCTCTCATCGTGTACAACCATCACATTCAGACTCTCATGCGCTCCGATAGATGCCACCGGCAATTCGACATGGTATTTATGGGACCAGACCTCGCTATCATGCTATCATCACGGCTGTACATTTTAAGCGCGCCATCCACCTCATACAGACGAAATGATCTGCTTGTCTGAACAATTGGGGACGGAATGCCTCGGCTGTGGTGTCGAATACTGTTATCCTATGCTCGCTCTGATCCTTCACAGGGTATGGACGCCAGCTCCAATGCAGGTTACCACGGACCACAACGGGTGCGCAGTAGAAGCCCGGCGCCAACTCCGGTGGACGCCCGATTCGCCTGGGCCGCGGCTGGTTACAGCCCAGTGCGAAAACGTAGCAGGGATCTGTCACGTCATACGCCTTGGACCTCATCTGCAGCAGCAGCAGCCGGTAGGAGGATGCCGGTATAGTCCCGTGGCCCTGCATCTCCGGGACGCCACCCATACTGCTGCCGCGTGGTTGGGTTTATGCAGATGATGTCACGCCGGGGGTAAGGCCAGGGAAGACAGACTGAGAGGAGGAGTCAGGCGCACGAGGTCCTTGGAGGGCAGGCGCACGAGGATCTCCAAGCCGAAGATCTCCTCCGGGAGGCCGAGCCATAGCGGCGGCGGTCATGCTCCTGGGAGCCCCGCCATGGTCGCCCATCGAATGCTCAGCGAATCTTGCTTCTTGACTATTTCTCTCTCGGGAAGAAGAGGAACGGAGGTGGGGGCTTGGTTTGGGTGGACTGGAGGCAGTCGTCGCGTTTTAGACAGAAAATAAACATAATAAAAAAACAAATGGAGTGGATAATTAGGCAAATTCATGAAAAGACTATTTAGTCGTCATGAATATGTTTTTCTCAGCAAAGCAATTAGACAATTTGAATATGTGAAAAATAATAGTATCACTATCTTGAACTGTTTGTCATAGTATCACTATCTTTAGAACTGTTTGTTTCAGTATCATAGACAATTTAGAATATGTGAAAGATTGCACCGACTTGCACTGTACACAATCAGAGTACGCTTTAGCAAAAGATACTAAGAGTGAACATGACAAAAATAGGGGAAATGGACAAAACTGAACATGATGGTCCTTCAAGGATTAGCTGAGGGTCTGGTCTGGCTTTCAACAACGAAAACACGAGGCTCATTAGGATGGGCTTCTGCAGCTGCTTCCCAATGCTTCTTTATTCCTTGGTCGACTTCAGGATGGAGTTCGACTTCCTCGAGACCAACCATGTGTGCAATCTCGATACCCAGGGTACCAGGAAGAACATCTAGAGTTTTACAGATCATATGAATTGATACAATCCGAGGCAGAGCTTCAGCTTGGATTGTAATTTTCAGACTTTCCACACCCACAAGGCATATCCGCTCAAGCCGTTTGAAGTGCTGAGGTTCTATGACGAGTGGCCCCAGGTTATCGTCAGCCAGCTTCAGATATTTTAATATACTCAGATTACTCAGCCCTGTTAGAGTTTCACTCCAGCTGAGGGCAGTGAATGAAAGGCATAACTCCTCAATGCCACGCAGCTGTGCAACAAACTGAGGGAATTGGTTCAGATTGCCGCACAGCTTGAGCGAGGCAAGACTGCCGTTAACTTGTATAGAGTTGAGAAATTGCCCTGAGCATTCTTGGAAGTCAATAGATAGGGACCGACCTTGCTCTTGGCTACCATCACGAATGAATTTGGTAATGGCACTTGAAATATCAGCCAGGTTTGCTTCACTTGAGTCGGACTCACACCATATCTTCACCTTCCTCAACCGCCTCATAAGACTCATCAGTTGCGGAAATCCGAGCCTGTTGCCGGTGACAAATCCTGATAGACTCTCCAGGACACTTTTTTGTTTCAAGAACTTCTGAAGATCTGTACTCATCCCTCCAAATAAGTTTCTGTCCTTTTGAGAGAACTGAAACTTTCCAAGGAGGTGCTTTAATCTGGGCAGCATGAGGAGTTCTTTGTGCACTGTCACTATTTCGCTTCCCCTCACGTCTAGTGTCTCTAACCATACCAGCTTACTTATATCCCGTGGAACCCGATCAACCACTGGATCCTTAACCTGATCATTGTCAGGCTCAAACTGGAAGCTGAGATATTTCAGCAGCAACAGGTTATTGCATATAGCTGAGAGATGTCTTCGACGCAGAGGAGCACATTCTTTGAGATCCAGCACCCGCAACACCTCATACATGGCAAAATTCAAAATAGCTTCATAGAATTCAGGATTCGCACCGCCATGGAATATCGCCAGGGTATGGAGATGAGAAAAGTCGGTCAACATCAGGTCGCCAGTTGCAGCTTCGTTAGGATGGAGAGAAAGCCTGCGGACACATTCCACCTGCAGGTTGGCCATGTCATCACAGAAAACCATGAAATTCTCTGAGCTGGACTGTTCGGAGATGGACTTGAGAATGTCATGTGGAGGTTGGCATCTCTTGATCTTCCCATTGTTGCTTTTTGCGATGGTATTGATGATTTTGGCTTCAATGAGGGTCTTCAAATATTGGACTGCAGCACCTTCTCCTTGTACAAGTCCTTCAGCTAGCCATCTTCGTATGAGCGGATTCCTACTGGCATGATGATCATGCGGGAACATGCAGAAATACAGCAAGCAGTTCAGGTTACCTTCACTCTGTGCACCGAGAAGCTCCCGGAGCTCTTGGGGAAAAGAGACCTCAAGAGCAGCAGCTGGCTGCCCTTGGTTTTGTCCACGGAGGCCTACTGCCAATCCTTCCATCCGTTCATTTATGCTCATGTGTCTTAATATCTGCTCGCCCGTCTCTATTGATCTCACCTTGAGTTGAGCAATCTCTTTCGCGAACTCTTCAGGGGTCGTCTTCTTGACCTCAAAGCAGGCTAAGCAGTCTTCGATGGCATATGCCAAGTTCCTCAGTGGAGCAAGCCATACACTCTGACAAGTACCGCTGAATTTGCCAATGTGGTGTTCGATCAACCTAAGCTCGGTTATGAGGAAGGTAGCATCATTTTTGTGGTTCCCCCTTGACATTCCACGGAGCTTCGAAACGGCGCTGTTCACTGCCGCGCTCGCTACAGCTTTAGCTACTGCGCTGGCTAGCACGCCCAACGCGGCCACACCAATCTCCATCTCTATGTCCTTACTCTATCGATAATCTGAACCTTCGAGAATCTGCAGGACGGGCGAAGTGAGGCTCATGTGGCCGCAAATGAAAGAGATAGGGTAGAGTGCAGATCTGATACCTGACCTTGCAGCGGTGTCCCCGAAGTGCTCTGCGCAGTTAGAGGACGGCAGGGCGGAGCCAGGATTGGGAGGCGGCTAGACTTGCCGGCGACTTGCTCTGCGGCGTTGGAGAACGGCAGCGGCTGAGACAAGATGGAGAAATTGGGGGGCGACTTGCTGCCTCGTGTGTAGACCTAAAATTTGGCTTCTTCTTCCTCATAGAACAGATCTCAGCGATGCACCACCATGGTTTCCTCGCCGAGATAGTCAGAAGCTCGGTAGACTAGAGCCCAAGTGGTCAGCGGAGCTGCGAAAGCTCTGTTTGGTCAATTTATTCATTCATTCATTCATTCATTCATCAAAGTTGCATCATCAACCAAAAGAGATACTGGCCTCATGCGTGAGCGTGACCATCTGGTAGGGACGACGTTATCTTCTTTACTACTTCCTACGTTTTTATTTAGTTTGCTTTTCAAAGTTTGAGCAAAATATACGAAAAAATAACAAAAGTCTCTAAATATGAAATATATATATTATGAAAATATTTGCAGTTTGACTATATCCTAATAGTTTCTCGGCGACAATTTTTACGAACCGGAGGTAGTACCTAAATAACCGTGCGTTATGTAGGTGTTGCTGCGAGTTCCACTCGTCTGTATTGCACCGTTTTTTCCTTTTATTTTTGTTTAATAAAGCGTCCTTATTTATTAAGAAAATCTGATCCAATCAAGTGTGGTCGTTCAATTTTTACTTGCCCGCTCCGTAACTGACCATATGTGTGGTTCTCTTTCGAGAGTGAATACATCACGGGTACATATGAACTCTCTTATTTGGAACGATCATTGGAACGATCATAGGTGATGCAAAACATGTCAAAAAAAATTTAAAAAAAATTCTCATGCATAGGTGATGTAAAACATGTGCTCTGCACATGAGTTTCCTGACGAAATTACTATTTACTTTGCCTTCGTGAAAAAGAGAAAAATTCAGTGCTATATAGCAGTAAATATGTGATGTATTTTTTCTTTTTTACATTGGCCAAGTAAAAAGTCGCTTCTCCGCACATAAGAAGCATACAGACATACACACAAACTTTTTCTTACAGAAATTTTAAACATTAAGAAAAACATTTCCCAACCGGTTTTATATGTACCCCTCCAATGTACTCCCTCCGTGCGGAAAAGGATGTCACAAAAATGAGGAGGGAGTAGTATTTTTCTTCTCTTCCCTTCTATTGATCCACTTCCCAACATATGTCGCTCCTTTAAAACTTCAGCATGATGTTTTACTATATCTTCTGTCTATTATGGAAGACATGATGTGAGGGATATCGGCGAGGTGTGGGGAGAACAAATGATTGTGGGCCATTTGATTATTTTGGATGGCGTGGCCACCAAGGTGATCCGCCTGGGCGCAGCTTGAGCTAATCCTCAGTCAGTTGAGAGACCCATTACTAACTATATGAGGTCATCTACAGTGATGAACAGTGTTGAATAGTACCTGTGGCATTTTTGCGCAAAGGCCCCTGTGCTTTACAAAATTTCCAAATAAGTCCTTCGTACATATAAGCTGAACCCTAACCCTAGATCGCAAAACTGCTCTCGCTCCCTCACCCCGCATGCTGCCGCCGCCTGTCCCTAATCTCCGCCGCCTCCACGAGCAGCCCCTGGAGAAGCAGGGACGATAGGGAGCGTGCAGCCCCTGCCCTCCTCGCCGCGCCCTCTCGGCCGCCGCCACCATCCATCTCCTCGCCCAGGTCGAGCTCCCATGCCAACTGCCCAATCTCCTCACGCGCTCTCCTCTCCCAAATCCCGGCCTTCCAACATTCGCGCCGCCGGTAGAGGGGTCGTCGTCTTCCGCCACGGCCGGGCGTACGACGAGCTCGAGCACGCCGGCCTCCACCACTTCCCACCTCCCCGGTCCGTGTGCCGCCTCCTCCGCCCTCTGTCCTGACCCCGAGTGTGCCAGCTGGCCTCCGCCACTTCTGAATCAGTGGCACTGTCTGAATCAGAGTCTGAATGTGATGAATCAGATGCACCTCGGCTTGGATTAACCACTTGAGAAAATGGTTCTTGAGTTGCTGTCAAAGGCACTTCGGCATGATCAACAACTACGGGCCTTGTGCTGCTTCTCAGATGCTTCTGTGGGCTACTAATGACCTGTGTTATCACCCCTGTTTCATCAGTAATGAGCACATGAGGTTCAGCAGCAGTGAGCACAGCATCAGGCTCCAGATCGCTCAACTCCCAAATTTCATTCTCAAAATCACTACCGCTGCTACTGTGTCCATTGTCTTCCTCTCCATGGTACTCCACAAACACATCTGCAACTCCACCAACACGAACATAGTCTGCCATCTTCACACACTTGATGTAATCGTTGAGAAACACCAAACCAGTCATCATATCTTGCCCAGGAATCAGAAAATAAAACTTCATGGATTCCTTTAGATCCATATGATCTTTGACATATCCCTTCACCTCCTGCAGCGACAGTTTATCCCTCTCTATCTTCGACATTGCTTCATCTCCCCCGACATAGTCCAAGTTAGGACCAATTCGGAGAAATTTGCCGCCATAGTGAAAACGAACGTCCAAAATCTCTGTCGGGTCCATGGTTTTAACTGAAATAAAGAACAATACGACCGAAATTAACCTCACTAGGTCATTTACGAGCACAATCGAGGGCTAAATCACACGAAAAATCATCACTTTAGGCCGCCAAACCCCCAAAAAAATCACGGAAAAACCCTAGCCCGATTGACGCAATGGCGCATGATAAAATTACGGGTAACAAGCGACAATGGCATCGATGCGATTACCTTCCTGTTCTCCGCCTCGCCGCGCCGTCACGTTGCTGGCCGCCCCGCCGATCAATCACCTGTCGCCATTGCCACCGCGGGAGAGAAAGGTAGAAGTTAGGGAGACGCGGAGAGCTCGGGGAGGGCAGGCGAGGGCAGCCAGAACGGGGTCACAAAGTGGACCAAATTCACACGCAACTGGGCTGGCGTTCACAACTAGCAGGCCCTCGATGGGCCAGCCCACTCTATTCCACCTGCGCGGCTCGCCAAACCAACGATCCTAGCCAAAGCTTGCCACGTCGACAATCCCCGTTTGGCAAACGACTCCAGGGTTTGATTTAGACCGGGATTCGTAAGTTCGGTGTGCAAACGACAGGGATTTGGACGTTGGGGTTTGTTTCGCCGGATCTCTACGAATTCAGGGTTCAAAATAGACTTTTTCCCAATGAAAAAGGGAGGAGAAAAGGAGGAGGACTGGTGTGACATGCAAGTGCAACAGTATCCGGATAGCAGCAGCAAGCAGAGCCTGGAGCAAGGCAAAAGAGCAGCCCGTGTGTGTCAGTTTCTGAATCTTTCAGCAGGTGTCGTGGGCAAGGCAAGGCATGATGCAGATTCAGTCTTTGTGTGCTCTGTATCTATCTGGTGGAATGGATGGATGCAAAAGTTGAAACAAACAAGATGGTATATTGTTTTCTTATCAGAGTGGCACATCCATGTTGGTTGTTGGGGGATTATCTGCTGATTGGAGGTACCATACTGTCTGATGATTAGAGTATGTGATTGGTGCTGGGCGCCATTTGTCTCGCTCCTTCACTTTACTTTAAACTACTGTCATTCACGCGTATGCGACACGGATAGATAAAACTCGTCCTATAGTGAACCTCCACGGAATCTCTCTCTCTTTTTCTTTTATTTTTGCCCAGGATCTTTTAGTATACTAGGCGCTAGCTAGACTAGAGTGGTTGTTGAAGACTAATCGACCAATCAGCCAATCGCTGCTCATTTGCTTGTGTTGAGCTCATCAAATGGAGTCTACATCAACCCTAGAATCAATATAAAACCCCCCACTAATTCCAAAGAAGTAAGATTAGCTATAGCTTAGCCATGTCGATCGATCGTTGACACCCTTATTGGAGCCCTACTAGCCTAGGTAACTTGCGAGGAAAGGCCTAGGTGGTGAGAGTTCACACGGCATCAGCAACCCCAAGAGACCCAAATGGTCGTAGTTATCCCAAGCTGATTGAGTATCAATTTCATTCAACTAGGGTGGATTGAGGGATTAGGCTTTTTTTTTTTATTTTTTTTTTTGATTTTGGGATTAGGCTAAGCAGCCCTGGAATATTCCGTAGAGCTATAGAAGAAACAAGCGTGATTTGCCTAGTCAAGCAGCCAAAGCAATCGTCACTTTAATGCCCTGCAAGTCACATCCAAGACTTTCTGCCATCCCATCCATGGATTGGAATTGGACTCTATAGTAGCTTGCTATATCATCATCTATTTTTCTTTTGTTCTTCTCAAGACAGATTTTTTTTATTTCTGGAATCTCGAAACTCGAATCGGCCAAGGGTGCTACATTTATAAAGCAAGAGAGCTCTAAAAGGAAAAAAAAAAGAGGAGTGAGAAAAATTGTACTCCTGGCTGTTTTTCCTTTTTCTTGGAGTGATAGTAGTGAGTGAGGGTGAGGAAGAAAAGGCAGTAAAAGCCGGACGCCAGCCGCCGTTCCAATGCAGCATATTCTGCCACCACGCACGGCCACGAGCTCCTCAAGCCGGCCTCCTCGCTGACGACCCGGGCCCACCTCGTCCTCGTGCCCCCACCACCCCCGAACTTTGTGGGCCTCCCGTGAGCCCGCCGCTGTCCACTACCGGCTGCTGCTACCGACACGCCGCTGACACGCCTGTGTCGCTGTGGGCGGGCCCGCATTCGTCCATGGTCCACCTGTCATCGAGTTGCGTAACGGAGGAGGACAGTGGCAAAGGACTGGCCTCAATCATCATAGCTGTCCCTATCCCACTGCTCCCAAAAAACTATTTCTCTCGGATGATTATTCTTCTTATTATATTTTCCGGATAATTTCCTTGGCGTCCACTACCAATTGCTTCGAGTACAAAACTATTTTCCCATTATAACAAAATAATATGGAAACAAATGTGGCACCATTCCGTCCGTTTTCATCCCTGCCGCAAGATTTCGCCTTTCTCTATCTTTTCTTTCCCCTCCTCCTCTCTTCTCCCCACACATCGCGCGAACCAACGCAGCAGCAGCAGCAGCAGCACGGGAGAAGCAGGGAGAGCGAGAGATTTCTCCGGGCGGCGGCGAGGCGGCTAGGGCTCCCCCCACCCCGACGGAGGCGCGAGGTCAGCTGCCCCCTCCCTCATGCGCCGCTCAATCGCTGTCGGCGGGCGGGTTCATGCTGGGTTTAGTTATTGTGATCGGTCTCGGACTCTAGTTAGTCTGTTAGCTAGGGCTTAATCATCCATCCAGGGTTGCATTTTTCCGCCATGGTTGGCTGAATCCGAGCTCGCACCCTATCCGCGGGAGTTAGTTACGTGTAGATTGATCGTGGCGCCGCCGCTTTTCTCGGGAAGTCAAAGCCGCCTCGTGCTTATCCAGTTTCCCGAGACGTTTGACCCGGTCCGGTTCCGCCGAGTTCATCGCCGTTTGAATCCGGGAAGAGATTTTTTTTACCTAGGTGGTTGATTGATTGCTGCCGAAGCGTCCAGTCAGCTCGTTTCCGCGGCCAAAATTAGCCTGGGGGGGTGGGTGCTGTGGAGAATATGCTCTGATGCTAAAATTAGCTCCTCCCTCTGTTTGCGCTTGCAGGTGTCCCCGGCGAATGCAGTGATGGACCGATCGCCGGCTCCTTTCAGTCCACCAGGTATATACCTCTCAACCCTTCCACTTCTCTCAGCTGTGTATATATCTCTCCTGCTCCTGTATTTGAATGTCGGCATGTGTATTGCTTTGTGCCAGGTTTTGCGGTGCCGCTTGCGGTGAAGAAGCGGCAGGCCGCGGGTTACAGCAGCAACCCGTGGGGAGTGCCTCTGCAGCCGCAGCCGAATGCGCGCAACGGCCTGGGCGACACCAGCATCTTCTCGACCTCGCTCCCGGTTCTTCCGCACGAAAAATGTACGCCACGTTTCAATCTTCTCAAGACATTTAGTCCATAACACATTTTATCCATGTATATTGGCACACTCTATCTAGGGTAGAGTGTCAATGCCACGGTGACCAATCAACACTGTTGTACAAACACCTGTTTTCCCAGCACTGCGGTGGGGCGACTGAGAGTTAGTAGTAAATATGCGCAAACAGAGGCATGAAAGAACCAACACCAGACTATTCTCAGCTTTAGTGTTGCCAGAGAACTCGTAAATCCTAAATTCTGTGATGTGGACTAGCGGTGCCTATGTTTGCGTTTGTATCCCTGATCGTGTGTATTTTTTCCCCTTCCTTTCAGTAATCTCTCCTGATTCTGCATATGGCACCCCTTCAATGGATGACACGTCTGCAAAACTGAAAGACTCTGACGATGATCCTCTAGGGAATGACTACAAGTTTGACTTTGATCTCCGGCAAATTGATGACTTATTGCCTGATGAAGATGACCTTTTCGCGGGGATCACAAATGAGATTGAGCCGTCTGCGCAGACAAACCCTGCAGAGGAGATCGAGCCGTCTGCGCAAACAATGAGTTTGATGTATTTGGTAGTGGAGGGGGCATGGAGCTGGACTCAGACCCTATGGATAGCATCACAGCTGGTTTGGGGAACACGAGTATAGGTGATGGGCTTAGAGGCAATGGGGTCAACAATTTCGGTCGTCAAACAGTCCTGGAGCTGTGGCTGGGGAGCATCCATTTGGGGAGCACCCTTCAAGAACATTGTTTGTGAGGAACATAAATAGTAATGTTGAGGACTCTGAATTGCGCTCTCTCTTTGAGGTATTAACTGCAGTGCCCGCCCATTAGTCTTTCGCGCTTTTAATTGCATTGTCAGTCCTATTTGTTTGTTCTACTCAGCAGTAGGTCTATCCTGTAACTGAACAACTATGTTTAGGGCATTGATGATCTTTAGACCTTTCATCTGCTATGTTGTCTAAGCATAGCCTCTCTCTGTTCTTCATACACATGCATTTAATCTTGAGTCTCAGTTGGTCCTGACACTGTTTGTTATTGTCATTTCTTTCAGCAATTTGGGGATATCCGAACCCTTTACACTGCAACGAAGCATAGGGGCTTTGTAATGATATCCTATTTTGATATCCGAGCTGCACGTGGTGCGATGCGTTCATTGCAGAATAAGCCTCTGAGGAGGAGAAAGCTGGACATACATTTTTCTATCCCAAAGGTATGCTATGTTCCTCTTTTGTATCTCTAGACGTTGCACATAAAAGTACTCCTTGAAAATGATTACCTTGTTGATTTTCCAGGAGAATCCATCCGACAAAGATTTAAACCAGGGAACTCTTGTCATTTTTAACTTGGATCCATCGGTTTCTAATGAAGAAGTCCGCCAGATCTTCGGAACATATGGTGAAGTAAAAGAGGTCAGGAGGCTATTCCAAAGTTTTGTTTCCCCTAAATTTTGTTTTTGCTGAAATAATGCAGCTCCATAGGTCATTCTTTTGGTATTCAAGCTTATAATCTTTGTTTTCTATTTGCAGATAAGAGAGACGCCTAACAAGAAACACCATAAGTTTATTGAGTTCTATGATGTAAGAGCAGCAGAAGCTGCTCTTCGCTCACTGAATAAGAGCGAGATTGCTGGAAAACGAATCAAGTTGGAGCCAAGCCGTCCTGGGGGAACACGCAGAAGGTATGATTACGGTTTGCCGGTTAGTTTTATATTTCTAATTGTCGGTCTTTTGTTCCTTAAATTATTGTTCTTGTGCTCAGTTCCTCACAATCTTTGTGGATAATTTGTTGATGCTGCAGCTAGGTTTATTTTGTATGCTATAAGCTAGTACATGTGTATTAATTTCATTGTTTGGCATGGCCATGACATGTTAGCAACTTAGTATAGTTTTACGCCCTGTGCATACTACCTGAGTTATTTAATGGTATTATTCTTTAAGCTGTATATATATGCCTGTTTGCTCCCCTAGAGACATTCCTTGAGTTTTGAACACAGCTTTGCAGTCATTTGTCTTCGGCTTGTACCAGTCTGACCTGATTCTTGTTCTGTTGTTTTCTTCTGATCTAGCTTGGTGCAAAGCCTTGGTCATGAGCTAGAACAAGACGATTCCAGAAGTTATAGGCCTCACATTGGATCGCCTATTGCTAACTCTCCCCCTGGTACTTCTGCTGGATTAGTTTTAAGTCTCCTTATCTGCACCTCATCTAGTTTTCCTTGCACGAACAAACAAATCCCCATCTCCTCCCCCGTCTCTCTCTCCCTCTAGGGTTCCGGTCTGTCGCCATGATGCAGCAGCGTCCGCCGTCGCAGCCGCAGCCCGGACGAGGTCAGGACGCTCCTCCTCAGGCGTCCGCGGACGAGGTGAGGACGCTCTGGATCGGGAACCTGCAGTACTGGATGGACGAGAACTACATCTACGGCTGCTTCGCCAGCACCGCGGAGGTATGTGTACCCTACCCGATGCGGGTTTCCTTCTTCCCGATCGATCGATCGGACGAGAACTACTTAGTCCCGCCTGATTTGGGCCGCGCCTGTCCGCCTAATCCTAATTAGTGGACGTACGCGTCGCTGTTTTCGTTTCCCGTTGTTTTTATTCAGCTTGGCGTCGATTTAGTGGTGACTAGATGTAAGGTTTAGGCAATCGGTGATTTTGTTGTGATGGTAGAACAGACGACGAACCAATCTCTAGGAGGTTAGCTATTTTGTGGCAATTCCTTTTTTTCAAGGTTCAAAAAGGCACGCCTAGGCTCTAGGGGATAGCAAAACGCCTAGCTGTGATTCTTGAGTAGCTAAATGTATCTCAGACTCTCAGTACAATTTTATGACATATGACCACAACTGTGTCTCGTGAAATTTAAAGTACCTTCTCTAGTTTACTGAAGTTTTTTTTTACTTATTAACCTTTTTGCACATGTGTCGACATTCTGCAGGCCATGTACCAATATGTATAGTTGCTAAATACGCCCTCTATCAAAATATAAGATCTGTGTGCATGTTTGGGCCCAAATGCACATAGACATGCTTTAGTGCAAGATTAAAACATCTTATATTTTGATACGGAGGGAGTACGTATTTGTGTTAATTTGCAGGTTCAAGCTGTGAAGCTTATCCGTGACAAGATAACTGGATAACTTCAGGGTTATGGCTTTGTCGAGTTTGCAAGCCATGCGGCCGCTGAGCGTGCTCTTCAAACATACAATGGACAAGCGATGCCAGATGTTGAGATGGCTTACAGGCTGAATTGGGCCAGTTTTGGTGAAAAGCGTGATGATACCCCAGATTGCTCAATTTTTGTTGGAGATCTGGCTGCAGATGTTACAGACTACATGCTACAAGAGACATTCAGGGTCCATTACCCTTCAGTGAAGGTCGCCAAGGTTGTAACTGATAAAATGACAATGCGTTCAAAGGGTTATGGATTTGTCAAGTTTGGTGATCCTGCAGAGCAAGCTCGTGCAGTGACTGAAATGAATGGAATGCCCTGTTCTTCCAGACCTATGCACATTAGTCCAGCAGTAAATATAAAAACTACTAGGGTTCAGGAGAGAGGTAAAATTTCTCAATTCCCATCTGGAAGAACGCCTGCTGATTTAGCATCAGAGAATGGGCACAATTGGATTGCCGGTTTTCTTGCAAAATCATCTTTGACGAGTCATCTTTCGGCACTTGCATCAAAAGAATCAAAGGGTGACAATTTGAAAGTAATATATGGATCAACAGACCAGAATGAGTTTGCAGAATCAACTCAGCTTGCTTCTCCTCAGGCCGAGTCATTAAAAGATTCACTTGATGCGGTTTGTGAATCAGCTCAAGCTGCGCCCAGGATATTTCAAGCTTTTACGGTGGAGTCATTCCACAGAAAAAAGGTGATTGAATATGGAGATGAAGATTGTGGATTATCGGTTGGACGTACGCTGCCACTTGCATCTCTTGAAAATGCCAGACCGGATATGCTGCATTCCGCTGCAGTTTGTATCCAGAATAAGTTTAGAGGGTGGAAAGGGAAAAGAAACTTTGTGATTATTCGAGAAAAGGTCATCAAGATACAGGTATTTCTCTGTACTACTCTACGAATTCTTGACTTTCTGTCTATTACTCTCATATAACCACATAATTCTTAGGAAGACTGCATAGTCGTTACTCCCTCCCTACTGTGTTATAATTGAATTAATATTCAAGATTACCAATCTACAAACAGACAAAGTGATTTCATGGAACTATGCATTCTTTATAATACGGATTGATCTCTGTTTGGATAAACTAAAAACAGCCGATATATGTGGCTCTTTTTGGGGTATTTGTGATCTAACCATTGTTATTCCAAATTCGAGCTACTTCAATGCTGAACTTAGTTATGTTTGAACCCCATTTCAGTTTAGTTTCAGAAGAGCATAAACCGAAATGATGAGGTAGTAGTAACTGTATTGTGACGTATGTATTTGATATTGGGCATGATGTCAAGCCTCGAGTGGTTTTGGCACTTGATTCGCGAACTTACTTATGGTAGTGTAATTCCAATCAAGTTAGGTTGTGAATCACTATTTAGAAAAAATGGCATTTTCTGTTTATGCGCTTACAGAATTATACTTCTACTTCTGTTGTTCATTAGGCTCATGTTAGAGGACATCAAGTAAGGATGATCTACCGGAAGGTAGTCTGGCCGGTGGGCATTTCGGAGAAAGATATACTGAAGTGGAGGAGAAAGGGAAGGGGTTCACGTGGTTTCCAACCTGAGAAACAACTTGAAGCCGGTCTATTGCATATCCAACCTGCAAGGGACGAGGATGAATACGACTTCTTGAAGGATGGCAGAAACCAGGCTGAAGTTAGGCTACAAAAGGCACCTGCTCTTGTGAAATCTATGACTCAATATCCAGAAGCAAGAGCACAGTACAGTAGGCTGCAAACCTGTGTTAGAGAACTGCAGGAGTACAAGGTTCGCCTCTTTTTTTCTCTTAAAAACATGTTATAAGCATCTTAACCTTTGTTACTTTTTTCTGTTTGTTTGTTTGTTAAGATTCTATATGCTGGTTTGTATTCTTTCCTCGAGAACATTTTTTTTTCTTTTCATGTTTTGTTGGGACTTGGGACTCCACCTATGAAAGAGAAGTAGAGGACACATGAAGCAAGAGAACTGCATTAGAAATGGATTTTTCCGCCATTAATTAAATCTTAATAGTAAATTTCATATCCAATGGTCTAATTAGTTTTGCTACAGTGGATTAAGACTTACATAAAGCCCTAATTTTTTGGGACATTTTGTGGCTCTTATCTTTTCATAAGATGATTGCATGCCATAAAAATAGGAAAACTTGTTTTACAATTACATATGCATAGTTTCTTACTCGTGAAGCCTCATTTCCTATTTTTTTGGGACTTCATATATGCAGCTTTCTTTATGCGATTGCATCTTATAAATAGGGGAAAACATTTTATTTGCATATATAGTTGTACTTATAGAGGAAGCAACCATTATGCGCGATCGTTTTTTAATGAAACAAATTACAATTATAACTTGTGTCCACCTGATGGACTGTTCCTATTTTTTATTCACCGATATAATTAGTATAACATACAATAATATATAATTGATCAAGAAAGGTATAAAGATAGGAATACTCTTCACATAGGGGTCGATGCCTAGCGCTTCGTCATGGAGACATGGACCTTGATGTAACTTTTGACTTTAGGAAAAGATGGTGGCTATGAATTCTCTTTGGCTCCCGGCAGCGGAGATGGATATTCCTATCAC
Source organism: Poa pratensis (assembly GCA_947311845.1). Classification (NCBI taxonomy): domain Eukaryota; kingdom Viridiplantae; phylum Streptophyta; class Magnoliopsida; order Poales; family Poaceae; genus Poa; species Poa pratensis. The sequence continues at coordinate 100,034,009 of CAMZMU010000128.1, read as the reverse complement.
TGCTTGGATTGACACGGCAATGGAGGGTCCTGTTACTGCTTTGCTCGGTCCCATGGCTCCCCTCCTCTGGCAAGTCCATTACCTCTCGGCCATGGCTCCCGAACATATGGAGGGTGATGTCAAGCGTCTCAAAGAACATCTAGAGGTGTTATGCAGGGATCTGCTGGAGCCGGAGGAAACTAGCTTGGTGCCCAAGTGGTGGAGGAAGGAGGTTCGTGAACTACTTTATGACACAGAGGACAGATTACACGAGGTTATCATTTTCCAGGCTGGTGATTTCTCGGAATTAGTCGCTGGTGTGGACGATGCATGTGAAAGACGCAAACGTCTACAGCTAGCTCCTAATAAGACCACCAGCCCTGATCTTGGGGAAGCCGGTCTGAGCTACTTCACACCCCAGCGGACGTCCATCGAGCTGTCAAAGCCCATCTCTGTCCAGGGTCACTATGGCAGCCTTGGTGTAGTTGGTATAGAGGATCCGATGAACAAGCTTGTCGAGCAGCTGGCTTTCGACGACGATAAGCAGAAACGACTCAAGGTGATTCCTATAGTTGGATTTCCAGGTACAATCTACGATTTTCTCAAATTTAATGTTTCTTTCTATCACTTTTTCCTGTTTGAAGCTCTTTCATTTCTTCATTGGATTTCCAGGTGTTGGAAAGACGACAGTTGCTCGAATTTTATATTACATGTACAGAGAGAAATTCCACTGTTCAGCTTTTGTACGGGTATCTCAAACTCCAGATCCAAGGAGTCTTCTCATCAGCATTCTATCACAAATTAAGGCACCAGGGTTGTGTGGCTTTCCTGATGTCCACGACCTTATTGATGGCATCAGGAAGCATCTTAAAGGAAAAAGGTATCTACCATTTACATTGGAGAATTTGTACGGTATCAAGTACTCCCTAACGGAGTATTGAGTACCAGCCAAAGTTATTTTATTATGTTTATATTTTTATGTTTGTTAATCCAATCTCAGAAGCTGAATATAATTGCTAATATTTTCGGAAGCTATAATTACTCAAATATCATTCCGTTAGATTACTATTCCACCCATATTTTCTGTTAATCCCGTGTTTACTGAGGTGTTATACCTTTATCTCTGTTGGAGTAACATGGAGTACCGACTAATATGGGCCCTTAGATCAAACAGAACGGACACCCATATTCATTCCGGGGTACCATAAAAAGAGCTCTTACATTATCAAGCAATTTTTGTTCTCGATCTTGTACACTACGATATCGTAGGGGCAACTTTTTTGATTGTCAACTTAAAACTGAAATGAAAAATGAGGACATCAATTTTTATAGGTCTCTCTATTGTTCATGAATTTGAGTATATAGCACGAACTTCATGAAATTAGGTAATGCAATGGAAAATGTTTCATAGGACATAAGGGTATGCAGAAATTAGTGAAGGGAAAGAAAGAGAACAAAGAGAGATATTGATCTAGTCATCTGTAGAACTTGAGTTTTGCATTACAATTATATTATCTGTTATTCTGTAATATTTTTTTACCAATATTCTGGAATAAAAATTATCGAGAATAATATATGATTTGTTGTACAAATTGTCTTTACTTTGTCTGCAAGTTATGTGCCAACACCATAGATAGGACACATGGTGAGACTATTGTACATGCCCCAAGGATTGGTCTAAGATAAAACAATGCCAGATTGACGGTTTATGCAAAAAAAATTACTTGTTAACTACGTGAAAACATGATTCTTTTTCTCTAATTTTTTGTTTCCCAATTGATTTTTAAGATAAATATATGTATATTTTTCATAATATTAGTAGTTTTTAATATATGGAAACTTAGAATAAAATAGTACTTGTTGGAGCTGTCCCAGATCTGCAAGACTTGATTGAGAATATATTTTAGGGGCTACGGCCGTTGGCATGGCCTGATCCTTAGAATGTATAGGGGAGTGATAAGTTTTTTCATAAATTTATGCTATGCTTCAATTTGTAATTTTCTGATCAAACCAGGTCGTGTATGTACTTTTGGATCATCTTGATCCCTTCTTCTCAGTAAAATGATGCGCGCTTAGGTGTGTATTCGAGAGAGAAAAATATTATAGGCTTTTGCTTAGTCAGAATTCTAACTTTGATCAAGTTTATAGAAAAAATAACCAATATCCACAACGCCTTGGTAGTTTCATTTGATCTGCCATTCAATATATTTCAATAGTAATATTTATTTGAGATTGTAGATGTGAATATTTTTTTTCTATAAACCTAGTCAAACTAAGAAAAGTTCGACTTCATACACATAAACTGCTGCTATTATGAACTGAAAGGAGAACACTTGGAAGGTCTCATCCCTGCCAGACGTGCACAAATGCCTACACTGCTGTGTAGTGATCATAACAACTACTAGTTATGCATCCATAGTCATGTTACTTGTTTGTAAGTGTACTGTACTCAAACAGTCGAACCTTTAATATTGTTGGTCATCTTACCTAACCTACATAAAATATGCAGGTACTTTATAATAATGGATGATTTGTGGACCGCATCTATATGGGATATTATTAGCCGTTGCTTTCCTGATGCTGATTATGGAAGTAGAATAATACCAACCACACAAATTGATGATGTCGCATTGGCATGCTGTAGATACTACCCAGACTATATTGAGATAAGTCCTCTTAATGATGATCAATCGAAAGAATTATTTTTCACTAGAGTTTTTGGCTCCGAAGACCATTGCCCTCCAGATTTCAAAAAAGTTTCATGTAAGATTATCAACAAATGTGCTGGTTTACCACTAGCAATTGTAAGTATAGCCAGCATGTTAGCAACTGAATCATTCCTTATAGTGGAGAAATGGGAGCACATACAAGATTCTTTGCCCTGCACGAGGACAAATCCTACTTCCAAAGGGGTGAAGAGCTTATCATCTGATACAGCTATTGGATCTGCAGGCAAGATGTTAGCAAGAGGACCTAAGATTGAGAAATGGAATCGAACACGGGATTCTTTATCCTTCACTTCCGAAGGGCTGAAACAAGTGCTAAATGTTGTCTACAATAATCTTCCACCTCATTTGAAGGCATGCTTGCTATATCTCTGTATGTATCCAGCGGGCTATTTGGTCAGGAAGCATGATTTGGTGAGGCAATGGGTAGCTGAAGACTTCGTTAATGCCATGGGAGGACGAGGCGCAGAAGAAACTGCGGGGGTTTATTTTGATGAGCTTGTCAGTAGAGGAATGGTCCAACCTGTAGCGACCAACTGTGGCAACGAGGTGTTATCATGTACCGTTCATCACATGATACTGGATCTTATCAGGCACAAATCCAAGGAGCTGAATTTCATTATTATTGTGGACAATTTGCAATCAACTCTAGCATTTCCTGATGAAGTTCGCCGACTGTCCGTACAGTTTGGAGGTTCAAAAGGTGCAGATGTACCTGAATTTATTCTAATATCCAAAGTTCGATCACTTCTATTTTGGGGTTTCTTCGAGTGTGTACCTTCAGTTGTGGATTACGCGCTTCTTCGAGTTCTGATTCTTCATATTTGGGCTGATGGAGACGAGACGAGCTTTGACCTCACAAGTATTTCTGAGCTACTTCTTCTGAGATATTTGAAGATCCAATGTAATATCATGGTCAATCTGCCAGACGAGATTAAAGGGCTAAAATGCTTGGAGACACTAGAAGTGGATGCAAGATTATCGTCCGTTCCATGGGATATTGGTCATTTGAAGAAGTTGTCGCACCTCCTTCTTCCAAGTGAGGCTATTCTGCCAAAAGGACTTGACGGCCTGACATCTCTTCTCACTCTCGGGTGTTTTGATCTCACCAAGAACTCAACACAAAATGTGATTGACCTTGCCGAGCTGACCAACCTCCAGGATGTTCATCTCACCTGTTCCACAGAACCGTCTGAGCTTCCGATTTGGAGCATGAAACACCTTGGATTGATTCTGGAAAAGTTCAGTGACCTGAGATCACTAACCCTCCATGGTGCTGGATCTTCAAGCCAGCTCATTTCTGATGATGGCTTGAGCATCGTGTCTCCTTCACCGGTCCTCCTTGAGAAACTGGAGTTGCTGTCACGTATTTGCACCTTATCAAGACTCCCCAAATGGATGGGGAACTCAGCAGACTATCGATCCTAAAGATTGAAGTTTTGGATCTGTCGATCAATGATATTGCTATCCTGAAAGAGCTAGCATCACTTGCTTCGCTCTCCCTCTCTGTACGGACAGAGCATGCAGAATGGATAATCTTTGACAGTGAGGCATTCCCAGTACTCAAATACTTCAAGTTCGTGCGTATTGCACCATACATGTCCTTCCTGGAAGGAGCAATGCACAATGTCCAAAAGCTTAAGCTAGCCTTCAATGTCAACAGACTGAAGCCTGAATATAGCCCGTGGGCTTGTGGCTTCCAGTACATGACAAGCCTTAAGCAGGTATCTGTAAAATTTGGCGGTGCCGGTGCCGATGATTCCAACAAGAGGGACGCAGAGCATGCATGGAAGGACGCCTTTACCAACCATCCAAACAACCCAATTTTGGACGCTCGATGGGTAGATTGCATTTTTAATGGCGACAAAACTACAGATGTGGGAGATACAAAGGCATGATAGCAGGTAGCTGAATACATTTGAAACTAAGTTGTTCTTGTACTGTGCCTTCTCATGCCTTCTTTAATTTACCTTCACCTTCCATTCTGACTTCCTGTATACCCTTACCTGTGATTAGGGCTTCTACATCATGGGATACCATTTAAGTTGTGGGGCAGATTTTCAAGAAGGCTCGGTTGTATTGATAAAAACATGATTAGTAGTTACGGAGTCGTAGACTCGTAGTGGAGTCCAGGCGTGACCTGGTGCCTGGCTGTGTTTCAAAACCACACAGTCTCTTAAATATCGGCTTGGCTCTGCGTGGTCTTCAGCTCACTCCCCCACAGCCTGCTGGCCACCGCGAGGAGCGGAGACCTCCGGGAAAATATATTTCCAGATTTGTAAGGACTTGTAAATCTGATTTTTGATATTTTTTTCAAATCAACAGCACTGGAACTGGAGTTAGAAATGTCCACTCGTCATTTTGCCAGTTTAGGGAGTTTCAGTCTGGGTAAAAGAATTATAGTTTAGGTGTTGCCCAGTTTTTCAGTTTGGGTCAGAGTATGTAATTGGCAATTAGGCATTCTGGAACCGAGCAGAGCATGTAAGTGACACAAGGCTTACCTGCACCGCTCCTGAAACATTTCGAGTGAAAGAACACCTATTTTCGTAGGTAATCATTGGTGTTTGGAGCCTTTTGCTCTGAGGAGGTTTCTGACACGGTGATACGACACGACGAAGCTTTAGCTGTTGGTCCTTCTGGAGTACATGGCAACAAATGTGCATTCCTCTTGACCCCTCTATTTGCCGAAAGAATAATAGTTTCCTGACAAGTGTTAATGCCTTTTCGTTAAGAAGAAAACATAGCTTGTGTTACATGTGCTATGCCTTACATTGGAAAACAAGGCAAAAACCACATACAACATTCATAGGCCCGCCCTCCCTGCGGACTCCTACTTATTAGAGGTGCCTGAACAGGAACCTCCCTCGAGGAACTCCAGAATCGGTTTAAAAATCTCATGTTCAGGAGCGAACCAGCTGCCGTCAACCTACAGAGGTTACTTCTCCTGTGGGGTTCCAGTGCATTTGGATGTTCAGGTCCCTGAACTATGCTGGTGTGCAGATTCAGATAAGAGCACACAAGCTAGTACTACTACAAAAAAACACTGGCAAGCAAAGAGTTACATTCAGCAAAATGAGAGAAAAATAAGACACCACCAATGCTTCAACTAGGTGCCACCATGAAAATTCAGCACAATTTATATTAACAGTAAACTGATACTGTAGCTGCTCATGAATCCAATGGCCGAATATTCAGCATCTACGATTTCAGCTCTGCCATCCGTCGTCACATTCCATCATAACTCAAGATTTCAGCAAGACACCTCCCTTTTACAAGTCCTACAACTGATAAATGGTCTACAGCCCTGCGGCACGTGAATCAACTAAAACACATCCTGCAGTTAACCGCTTCCATCGATTTGGCCATGGGACAGAAGGTGCGACATGTATTGCTGAAAAACACAGTAAAAGTTGGTATAAGACTTGCAGACTACACAGTGGAAATAAATCCAAAACAAGGAGCACAGTTGTTTTCTGATGCATATATACTTGCGAAAGGGAACTTACAGCATGGTAAGCATATGGTGGTTTCCCTTGTCGGTCAAAGTGCTTTGCCATGATGGAGAATTCTATTGGGCCCCAGTCGTCGATTTCAAAACAATTACCTAATGCAGCCTTGTAGAGCTGCAAAACAGACGGTGGTATCAGATATCACCTCCCTCATGCAAGTGAACAAATGAAATGGTACACAAAATGCCACTTTCCTTACACCTGCTGCTTAATAAAATTTACCCAAGGCTAACCTACAAGCATCATTTCAGTTTCCAATTTCCATACCTTTGCAGTGTCAGTTAGTAGCTCAGTACCAGAAGGGTAGGAGGCGTAATACTGATCGGCCCTCGAAATCCCAGCCCTTGTCCTGCAGTAAGTTCAGAGAGAGCAAAGCACATTGGCGTGTGAGAACAATAGTGGCAAGATACTGCAAGTGTGTAAAGAAGGGTACTTCAGCATTAACATACGTATTGCTTGTGTAGGCATAGGTAATGAGGGTGGTGAAGGCATAGAATCCAGCATACGATGCCACGCACCTGAGCTTCTGAATCTTTAAGATCTCCTTGCACTGGTACAAAACATCCATCTCACGGCACCCTGGCACCGGTGGTGTTAGAAAAAAGATATATCAATTGGAGGCAAACACAGGTCCATACAGTAAGCACTGGTGTAGCAATCAGCAAGAATATTAACCATCTCAGATTGTTTTTTGCATATCATAAATTCATTGGTGATTGCTAAATGCTAATTGCACTAACATAAATACATAATCAACTGTCCACCTGCAATTGAAGGTAACTGGACTGGAGGCTTGACATATTGAACAAGTACAGTACTAAAGATCAACAGAAGCCTAGGATTCTCGATATCCACATGAACAAAACATGGCGACCATGGATGTAAAAAAAAACAGAGAGAATTCCTAAGGTTGTCGTTTACACAGAAACACCACTCGCCGTAACCAGATCCAGCAAGCAATCAGGGACACAACAAATTGGAAATCGGAATCCACGTGGGCGACAGCCAATCAGATCTCCGCCGTTTCAGCGCAGAGCAGGGGGGGAGGGGGAGGTGGGAGCGAACCTTGTAATCGCGATGTGGCGGCGATGAAGACTGCCGAAGTGGAGGGCGACTCCGGCTTGAGTGGGGGAGGCTGCTGCTGGCCCAGCACCAGTCGCCCGGTGCCGGTAGGTCGCCGCGCGCGAGCCCCTGTGGCGCAGGCTCGCCGGCGGTCGGGGAAGGTCTAGGGCTTTGGGGGCGTCAGCGTTTCGTGAGCAGAGGTCACTAGCGAACACATCGACAAAACTGAGTCTGACTGAACAGTATCCTCGCCGTTCCAAAATGTGTAATGTCGAAAATAGCTTGAAAATTAACTAGAAAATTCAAAGTTGAAAATCTGAAGAAGAAAATATACCGTCCATAAATAGAGGGTTAGCGTCATTGTCTCCACGTCTGATAAAACAAGCCCGGGAGGTCAGTTTGTTATCTCGTGGCCGATTGTGCGAGACATGTGTCTGGCACCCCAAAACAGGCACTTTTGTGAGCGTCAGAAGATTTCCGGGGTTGCCGGTGGATATGTTCTAATATACTCCCTCCGTATCAAAATATAAGTCACAAAACATGTCTAGATACATATGTTTGGTAATGAGCGAGTACATGAATCTTGCACTAAAACATGTCTAGATACATATGTTTGGTAATGAGCAAGTGTGACTTATATTTTTGTACGGAGGGAGTAGGTTTTTGAGTGTTGGGACAATCATTCTTTCTTAGCACAAAAATTATGATTTTGTAATGAAAATTCAAAAGATGTGATACATTTCCATAGTTTCCCTATAATCGTGGTCCTGTAAAGTTCAATCTAAACTGAAATGAGTGGATCAACATATTTGTGAGGCCTACTGTTGCAGTTGCAGCTCCATATGTGCCGCGACCTTGAGAACTAATCAGTGCTACCAAATTTCCGAGCTACACAAGCCGTCATAAATAGACGAACATATTAAAATATAGATTGGATCACGCATTAGTTTTACAAACTCAGTCCGCACTCCACCTTAGAACTATGTTTTTAACTTTGTAATAGAGTGCAGATTAATGTTGGTGAACTATAAGGTTTTGTCTCAAAAGCGGTAAACATGAAACCTTACCGCATCGTCCTTACCGCATCGAAGTTACAGGTTGATTTTGGTGAAACACATGATTCAATCGGAGTATAATTGTTTCAGCAAGTAAATATTATGTCCGTTTGTTTTCCATCCGATGGCTTGTATAGCTCGATAATCTGGTAGCACACATATGTCATGTTTGTTTTGTTTTGAAAAGGAAATGCACTAGTTTCTGCATCAATCAATGCATACACATCTCTTCGCATATGTCATGTAGCACTAGATATGTTCTCACTAGACCTTATGAGTTATGTCCCTTGAGGACGTGTGTGCTCTTGGACGATTGTGCCGGACACGTGTCCGCACCCCCTCCGCCTTTGGTGTTGCCGGACAGATTTTCGAAGTTGCCGGTGGAGATGCTCTCATATATAGGTTTTGAATATTGTGACAGCCCTGATTTCTTAGCACAAATTTGTGATTTTGTGATAAAAATTCAAAAGATGTTATACATTGCCATAGTTTTTCGTTGATTTTGGTGAAGCACATTATTCAACTGGAGTATAAATGTTGCGGCAAGTATTCTGTCCGTTCGTTTTCCATACCATGGCTTGTATTAGCTCGATAATCTGCTAGCACACACATGTCATGTTTTTTCTTACAAAATGGAAATGCACTGGCTTTTGCATCAATCAATGCATACGTCTCTTCACATATGTCATGTAGCACTAGATAAGTTCTCACTAGACCTTCTGTCCCGTGAGGACGTGTGCGGTGCTCCTAATAATCGCAAATTCAAACATGTTGCGGTTATAATCACGCAAATTTCCAAGAGAAAATGACATCACAGATACAACATGTATCAACGATGTCATAAATTTTCATATCCAAACTACTCTAAAAACAAACAATAGAGACATGAAATGTTAGCGTTGAAATTATTTCACAACCTGTGGAATTACTGGAAACCTGTGTCCATCGTTCTGCTCTGCCTCCTTTCACCCGGTCCCACCAATCCCGCTGGCCCCTTCCCCGTCACCGCGGCCACGGCGCTGAAGGGGAGGAGGACGCAGAGCCGTCGCGAGCCGGAGGCCGGATGGGTAATAGGCATCCCGCTGGCTGCTGCGGCTGGTCAGGCCGTTCGTGCGCGGCGATGGGGCGCCGTCCGTTGGGGCGACGCGGCGGGGTAAGGTCCTACCGCGGAGCGACGGCAGTTGGACGACGAGCGAGGCGGCCCGGCAGTCAAACCTCAGGGAAGTAGCTCCATCCGCTCCTCCTCGATTTTGACTGGTGATTTATCAATGTTGATTTTGTGCTGCTAATTTATTAGCTCAACACATCGACTACAGAAGACTAGAGTCCACTTTTTTTTCCTGTAGCGATTTGGCAGTGTAGTGCTAGCGAAGAGATCGTACTCGTCTTTGATTGGTGATTTATCAATGTTGATCTTGTGCTGCTAATTGATTAGCTCAACACATCGACTATAAAAGACTAGAAGTCCACTTTATTTTTCATGTAGCGATTTGGCAGTGCAGTGCTAGCGAGGAAATCGTACTCGTCTCTGCATTACTGCATTCGCCAATCGCTTGTACCCTTCTCAATTCCTAGTGAAATAGTAGATCATCACCAATCAATCAACCACAAATGCAACAATAAGCTAGTTTTGGAGTTCATAGTAGCAAGGCAAAGTTGGAGAAGTTTACTTTGCATTGAATATTCTGCTCTCCCTCTCCTCTTATTAACAACTCTAGTAACGGATTATTTGGCATACATAGGCTAATGGGCTGTTGGTTGCGGTTTGACTGGCATGGTATGAACATGTTGAAAGTTGTTCGACACTCCCCACACAAAAAAAATTGTTAGACACAATACGATCTAGAGAGCGATTGATAGATATGGATAGTTTATAATCCTTATTGTCTCAAATCTCTAATATATTTTGGCCGGCTGTCTTGGCTGGGAAGTTAAAAAAGAAAAGGACAGTTTGAATAATTGTGAAAGCAACATATGCATTGACCAGATTCACTATATATACATCTGAACAACATGACGAATGGAACAACAAGCAGCTCAATGGCCGCTGCATGCATCCCTGTTGTCGTGCTACTAGCACTATCGGCCGTCCCCGTGTCAGCCGTAGTGTCTGGCCTCGGCTCTTCTTCTTTGAGTCAGAGCAGTGGCAACGGCAGTGACACGGATCTTGCGGCGATGCTGGCTTTCAAAGCCCACCTTTCCGACCCTCAGGGCGTCCTTGCAAGAAACTGACCACAGGCACGTCTTTCTGCAACTGGGTCGGTATCTCGTGCAGCCGGCGCAGGGAGCGTGTCACGGCCATCGAGCTGCAGGACGTGTCCCTTGATGGATCCCTCACTCCTCACCTCGGTAACCTCTCATTTCTCTCCATCATCAACCTCACCAACACTCTCCTGACTGGCTCTATACCAGATGATTTAGGAAGATTGTCGCCTCAAATTCCTTGACCTTGGCCGCAATGGTCTGTCAGGTAGCATCCCACCCACCATAGGAAACCTCACGAGGCTACAAGTTCTTGTCTTGAAGTCTAACCATCTTTCGGGTGCAATCCCGGTAGAGCTGCGGAACTTACACAACCTTGCCTTCATAATTCTCCGGACGAATTACCTGAGTGGCTCAATACCGGTCGATCTATTCAACAATACACCGATGTTAACTTATCTTTCCATCGGGAACAACAGTTTGTCGGGGCCGATACCATATTCCATTTCCTCGTCGCCAATGCTTGAGTTTCTTGACCTGCAGTACAATTATCTCACTGGCCTATTGCCTCCGGCTATCTTCAACATGTCTAAACTCCATACAATATATCTCAGCAGCAACTACAACCTAACTGGCCATATCCCCGACAACGGAAGTTTTAGTCTCCCGGCGCTGGAAATAATCAGCATGGGAGTGAACAGGTTCACTGGTCCGATTCCGTTTGGGCTCGCATCTTGTCGGGACCTCAAAGCTATTTCCATGCCTGCTAACTTATTTGAAGGTGTTATGCCAACATGGCTAGGCAAGTTGGCTCATCTAGAATTGATTTCCTTGGGTGAGAATAACCTTGTTGGCTCAATTCCTTCTGCACTTGGCAACCTCACTTTGCTAAGTGTCTTGAGTATGTCAGTGGGAAAACTGACAGGACCTATTCCGGAAACTTTTGGACAGCTGGGCCAACTATCGGATCTACGTCTCGGAGACAATCAGCTAACGGGACCTATTCCTGCTTCCCTTGGCAACCTTTCTGAGTTATCAGTGCTGTTGTTGTATGGAAACATGTTAGATGGGTCATTGCCTGAAACAATTGGTAACATGGACTCCTTAGTGAAACTTAGGTTTCAAGAAAACCGTCTAGAGGGTGATCTCAGCTTTTTGTCCATTCTTTCAAACTGTAGGAAGCTCTGGTATCTTGACATCTCGTCCAACAATTTCACTGGTGGCCTCCCTGGCTATGTAGGGAATCTGTCAAGTCAGCTGGAAACTTTCATTGCATCTGAGACCAATTTAGTTGGTAAACTTCCGCTACGATTTCAAACTTAACCGGTCTTAGAGTGTTGGTTCTTTCAAAAAACCAATTATATGGTGCAATTCCAGATTCAATCATGATGATGGAGAATCTGCAATCCCTTAACCTCTACTGGAATAGCTTGTACGGCCGAATCCCATCACATACTGTAATGCTAAAGAATCTAGTAGTATTGCAGCTCCACCACAACAAATTTTCTGGCTCCATACCAGAGGACATCGGCAATCATACCAAGTTAGAAGAAATTAGATTATCTTATAACCAGTTATCGTCAACTATACCCCCAAGTTTATTTCATCTTGATAGCCTCCTTTGGCTTGATTTATCTAATAACTTCTTGAGCGGCACATTACCGGTTGATATCGGCTATTTAAAGCAAATTTACCACATGGATCTCTCTTCCAACCACTTGACAAATAGTCTCCCAGATTCGATTGGAAAACTTATCATGATGATCAATTTAAATCTGTCGCACAATTCATTCTATAACCATATTCCAGATTCCTTTGACAAGCTGCTAGCTTGCAAGCTTTGGACCTATCCCATAACAATCTCTCAGGTTCCATCCCGAAGAACCTGGCCAATTTTACCTTCCTGGCTAGATTGAACCTGTCTTTCAATAATCTACAAGGTCAGATACCCGAAGGAGGTGTCTTCTCCAACATCAGCCTGCAATCCTTGATGGGGAATTCAGGGCTTTGTGGTGCTCCAAATTTAGGATTTCCATCGTGTTTGGATAACTCTCCAAGAACCAACAGTCTCATGCTCAAAATTTTGCTCCCCGCTATTATTGTGGTAATTGGAGCTGTGGCATCCTGCATATTTGTAGTAATCAAAAGAAAAGTTGGGAAGCAGCAACAGATACCAGTTTCTGTCGGAATGGTTGACATGATAAACCACAAGTTAGTCTCCTACAATGAGCTCGCTCGTGCCACCGAGAATTTCAGCGAGAGCAACTTGTTGGGGTCTGGGAGCTTTGGGAAGGTTTTCAAGGGAAAACTGAGCAACGATTTGGTGGTTGCAGTGAAAGTGTTCGACCTGCAGCTGGAACATGCCACTAGGAGCTTCGATGTGGAGTGCCATGTGATGCGCATGGTGCGGCACCGCAACTTGTTAAGGATTCTCAACACCTGCTCCAACCCAGAATTCAGAGCACTGGTGCTTCAGTACATGTCCAATGGCAGCCTAGAGACGCTCCTACACTACTCTGAGGGCACAAGGCACTTGGGAATCCTCGAGAGGCTGGGCATCATGCTCGACGTGTCAATGGCAATAGCGTATCTGCACCACGAGCACCACGAGGTTGTCTTGCACTGCGACTTGAAGCCCAGCAACGTGCTGTTCGATGACGACATGACGGTGCATGTTGCAGACTTCGGCATTGCAAGGTTACTATTAGGCGATGACAGCTCTATGATCTCCGCGAGCATGCCTGGAACAGTTGGGTACATGGCACCAGGTACTAGCTGGCACCTGTAATATTTCGTAATATGTACTTCTTGTTAAATCTTTCATCCATCATCCATTGAAATTCATGTATTTGTTGAGCAGAGTACGGATCCCTTGGAAAAGCATCGCGGAAGAGCGACGTGTTCAGCTATGGTATCATGCTTCTTGAAGTCTTCACAGGAAGGAGACCCACGGATGCTCTGCAGGGGCGAAGCTAGAGCAAAGATTCATTGGGTTCAGCTCTACTGGTTATGATGTGCTCTTTCTGTAATAATGAATGCAACATACTAATTCAGTGTGGATCTGACAATTTCGTTGGGTTCAGTTGAACCCAATGCTTACATACCAGCTCCGCCACTGATGCTCTGTTTGTCGGAGGACTGAGCCTTCGGGGATGGGTCGATCAGGCGTTTCCGACTGAGCTAGTCCGGGTGGTGGATGGTCAGCTTCTATTACCGCAAGGCTCTTCTTCTTCAAGCCGCGGCTCAGGCGATGGCTTTCTTGGGCCAGTATTTGAGCTCGGTTTGCTGTGCTCCAGCAACTCGCTGGACCAGAGGATGATGATGAGCGAAGTGGTTGTGAGGCTCGAGAAGATCAAAACTGACTACGTCAAATGGACAAGCGAAGTCCCGGAGAATCGGGTGCAGCCAAGTGACCCATGAGGCGCCCTTGCCTCCATGTGTGGATGTTATGTTCCGCTTCAGTCCTTCACCAAGGACAATATCAGCTGTATCAGTTGTACAGTTCGATCTATGCTTTGTACCTTGGTTGATGATTTCAGGATTAAATTGCTTTGTTGTGTTGGATCAGTTCATCAAAATTCATGAAAGGATACAATGCTGGAAATGCCTGGGCACCTCGTTGGGTTTCTCTGGTTGAAGCTGCATATGCAATGTCTGGAATATTTTCTCCGTTTGTTTTTGTTTAATGATGGATTTAATGATATGGACTTGTGGGAAAATTTGTGCAATAAAGACATATGTATACCATTAGAATCAGTATTACTTGCATCTCCTGCTGTTAGTATACCGCTAGTACTCCATTTTGCATTTTGCTACATCTAAGCAAGATCCAGTTTACCAGTTGCCATGGAAGCGATATCTTTGACCATGTCAACTCTTTCTATCTATTCGGGCGGTGGATACGACCACTTTATAGCTCAAAAAACAATATGAGATAATTTCATTACGGTTGTAAACCGATTCTCCTTGCACGGAAGCAAATTGCGTGGAAAATAATTGATTTGATCACCGTGTTTGTGGAAATCTATTTATTTCATACGGAAGCAACTTTGAGTGGCAATAATTGATTTATGGAAGCATTAGTTAGAAACAAAAGCAAATTACTAGTTCAGAAAATGGACCAATCGCACGTTCCAGATAGAGAAGATCGTATTGGTAGTCCAATTCCTTTTTTGAAGGTAAACGGCAGTTGTTCTGCCAAATCAATTAAGAGGAGAGAATAGTCTGTTACAAGCTAGGGAGGAACTAGCCGAAGCAAGAAGATAAGGAAAAGAAAAAAAAAAGGAACAGAGAAAACTAAGTGGACTACTCCCAAAAAACATCAGGCTCGCTGCCTGACTCAAAATCAGGAATCCCCACGCTCAACATCCTGAAGATAGGGGCCCAGCAGAAGCAATTCCTAGCGCTCCCCTTTCAATGTAGATGTACCTACTCCTGAAATAATGCCTGATCCTTTCTTTAACGTGTTTTGATTTCGCATTAGTTGACCACTATCTTAGGAGTGTTAATTTTGGAATTAATTAATGGATTCGGTCATTCATTTTACGTCGACCTTGGTGTCCTATAAATAGCACAAGGCCTTGAGTCCATCGTATCGTATCATGTGTGCTTTGTGAACATCAATCAGAACTCCCAATATGAATATGAAGTTAGCAACGATTCTATTCTTTGCACTCTTTGGATGTCACGTGTTCTCTGTGCACTGTAAGTATGCTTATGTACTCCGTATCTGTCTGTAGCATATTAGTTATACCCATCTCTTTACAACAAGTAGATTATTTTCAAAGGTACTGAAGAATACACTGGTCCTCCGATAATATTGTGTGTGAGGAATAAATGTGACGGCGACACCTGTTGGTGTTGTGCAACAATGTGGCCTGGTAGACACTGCTGGAAAAATATAGATGATTGCAGAAGTGTATGCCCGTATAATAAGCAATTATTGCCATTACCAATGGCCCCGAGCAAATCAAGATGTAGTATCCAACCCGCCATTTCCTGCAGGATAAATAATAATTATTATTATTATAATATATTTACATGAGGCATTCAACATGTAGGAATAAATTCATATATATCTTGGCATCAGAAATCGCTTCTACCTCAAATGAACAAGTAGAACCCAGAGAGTTTCTATGTTTGGTACCTTTGATTGACGATTTCAGATTATAATGCTTTATTGTGCTGGATCAGTTCATCAAAACACCTGAAAAGTGTAACGTAGGGATATACAATCCTGGAAATGACTGGGCACCTATCTGTGATGCTCTGCTTGAATTAAGCTGCATATCGAGGTCTGACTTTATTTCTCCTTGTCTTTCTGTTCATTATGGTTTGGGAAAATTGATGTAAGTATATGAAGCACTCTCTTGGAAGCTGCAATTTCGGGATCTTCCTTTTCTCAAGGAGATTACCGGAGCGTTATCCACATTACACAAATGTCATATCTGAAATATTTTCCCCATTTGTCTTCTTCGTTTTCTGATAGACTCATGTACTATTTTGTTAAAGCAAGCCGCAACATTCTATATATGAATCATAGTTTAAATAGCCCCGTTGTAATTGTTTGAGTATACTGTCATTAAATAAATCCATGTACAACTTCCAGCTATATTCTCATTTAGCCCAGAAATTCACTTTGGCTCCCGAGTTCATATGCTACTGCTATATTAAACAAAAATTTAAAAATAGTAAAACGTTTTAAAAAATTCTGAAAAATTTGGAGGCGAAAACATACCAATGTCCAACATACATGTCAAGTTTCGTGGCGAAATGACATTCGGTATGCCCGGTGCAAAAAAGAGAAATCAGTGGTCGAAATGCAATTTCAAAAACCTACTTTTTAGATCACTGATTTTGTTATTTTTGCACAGAGCACCACACATGGAATTTCATTACGAAACTTAGTACGTATTAAAACATGTATATGTTCATCACTAAAAAAATTCATAATTTTTTGAAATGTTCTACTATTTTTTTAATTTCATTTAATATAGCAGGAGCATATGAGCTCGGGAGCCAACACACCCCTCTCCATTTTGCCCCGTTATACCTGTTTTGTAGGGTTGCCGTTATTTGCGATAGCTCGCTATTTAATACATTGATTTGAATAGGCTGCTGTCTTGTACACTTCTACCAATGATTCCAGACACGTTGGCTTCTATAGGTACTAGTAACTCAAGATAATGTACATACTCTCTCTGTTACTAAATATAAGAGATATTTTAGCCTTTTTAAAATCTAGACGCGTTTTAGTGTCATATGAATATACGCACTAAAACACGTCTAGATATGTGTGAGTCGAAAATGGCTAAAACATGATATATTTGAAAACCGAGGGAGTATGTTTTAGTTTGCCAAAATATTTTATATTGTGGGACAGATGTTGTATTTGCTATAGGAAAGGAATCTGTAGCAGAATACGAGTCTGTATACACATCTCGGACTTATAAATCCCTTTGCATAAAAAAAACAGCCCGGAGTTGTAATAACTTGTACGTTACCTTCCTTGGCCTCCAATCTTCCTTCGAGACAGGAACGGATCATGGCAGGGCAGATAAGAGACCGTGCCAACGCAAAAAAAGAAAAAAAGAGAGACCGTGCGTGCCAAGTTTCGTCCCACTGGCACCCATCTGAACCGTCCACGTACTATATGAACGGTCGAGATCGATCGGGAAATCGTCCCACCGACTCGGCCTCTGCCTCCGTGTCCTGCACGAACTCCGCTCGATCGATATTCTTTACTTCCACCTATATATACGCGACGCAGCCTCCACCAGAGGCATATGCAAAAGAAAACGAACGCGAATCCTCCAGCGATCTCCAGCGCAAGAGCCCCCGGAGCCCAGAAACTCGCCGCCGCCGCCGCCGTGTCGTCGACTTCGCCGACCAACACCGTCGACGTGGCGCCGCCAGAGTTCGAGCCCAAGGTGTCGCCGCCACCACCGCCTTTCGCATCGGACCGGTGGGCCGCGGGCGGCGCCTCCTCGTCCGACGAGGAGGAGGACGTCAAGAAGGCCACCAAGAAGCGCGCCCCGCCGGCAAAGAAGAGCACCAAGCCCAAGGGCAAGGACAAGTACCTCGCGGCGCCTTCAGAGAAAGTTGATCCGGATTTCATGCCCGGCCCCAACGACTTTGACGACGACGACGACGGGCTCCCGCCGGCCGCCTTCGACCCGTTCGCCGACGAGGCCGCCGCGGACGGCGCGGTTGCCGGCGCCGGGAACGCCGGGGACGACGACCGCGTGCACCTCCGCGTGCAGCAGCGCAATGGCAGGAAGACGCTGACCACGGTGCAGGGGCTTAGCACGGGCTACAACTACGCCAAGGTGCTGCGGGACCTCAAGCGGGAGCTCTGCTGCAACGGCACCGTCGTCGAGGACAAGGAGCTCGGCAACGTCATCCAGCTGCAGGGCGACCACCGCAAGAAAGTCGCCACCTTCCTCGCCAAGGCCGGGCTCGCCAAGACGGACTGCATCAAGGTCCACGGCTTCTAGGTCGACGTAGAGATCGAGCTGTGCGGCTGTGCCTGGAGCCCGGAGGGTTAAAGTTTGGAGTCTGCTGTTTAGTTAGCTCTGTTTTTCAATTTAGTTTGCTATTGGGTTTGCTGTTTCGTGATTTGATTTACGCGTTCGTTTATTTAGCCATAATGGCTTGCAGTTGTCAGCTTGATTGTGTCAAGGGCTTGTACTTTCGCTATATCAATAATTATGCAGACTTTTATATGAATTACCTTGTTCGATGTTCTCTGGTTTCGAAACTTCCCAGCATGAAAAAGATCGATGATTTTGTAGAAGGTAATTTACCTTGTTCGATGTTCTCTGGATGATTACTCCAATTCCGAAAATTTATGATTTGTGATCATAATAAAATAAACGTATGTTTCATGATACACATAACTTGTTTTTGAATATGATTGCTGGAAAGATCGATGATTATTAGAAGGTGATCATAATCAAGAATATGTGTCTTGCTGCATCTGTCAACGATGCATAAGGACATATAAAGCCACCAATATTGCATTTATGGCTAGCATCTAGAAATTCATCCTCCATATCCGATTTTTCCAGGCCAGGCAAATTGAAACATATAACATATTTATCATGTTTAGTCTGCACAAATTTTACACGGAAAATTAACCTATGTGATTCAGAGGCGTCTAGGATTTACAAAATTTGGAGCAAACGAGAATTAGCAAAACCGAAGTTCTAGATATGCTAGAAAAATATCAGAAACACGAAAAACAATACTGAAAAAAATTCTACTACAAGTACCCAAAAAGTTTGGTTGATATGCATGAGCATGGGGTAGAAAATGGCACCAAATCGATGAGGTGAAGGAGAAGTACTAGGTATAAAAGAATTAACAAAAGGTACATGAACATATGATAACATGATGAACTTTTTATTTAGATAAGCAGTTACACACCACAAAGTGGCACACTTATGATGCCATTATTTCTCATATGCTAGTTCGCATAACACTCATTAGTTTACTCAGATGACTTATCAGTCGAAGACGACTCCTCGCGTTGTATTGGAAACTCTCAAAGCCGGTTTGAGTAAATTTAGGAGTGAATGCACCGAACTCTTCTCCCCTGTTGTTTTTGAGATTTCTGGCTTCTGCCTAGAAATGCGGTAGGCATTGGCGATGATATCAACAGGCAAGGCTTGAAGGATGGAGTTCTTTCCCGCGATGTGACTAACCATAGAGTTTGGGTTGGTCTTGAATGAAATGTATTGGCATCCTTCACGCTCTGCCTTCTTGATAACAACGTAGTGTTGTGGTATGATTAACAACTGCCCTCGGCGAAGACTGTCGTTGAATACTGTCTGACCATGGTTGTTGACAACTTGAATCCGAGCATGCCCTTGTATCATGTACACGACACTGTGCGCATTAATGTTCCAAAATGGTGAAAGAACAGCATTCTGCAATAACAATTATTGGTATGCCATATTATTAACCGTGTGTTATGATGCATATAATATCAAATAATCTAATAATTAATTAGAATGTAGCATCGTATGTACCTGGTATAGATTTACTCTCGTAGCACTCATTTGCACAAGGTTAAGGATGGGGAAATTCTTGGCGTTGAGGCGTGTTATCCTGCCAGCACGTGGGTTGTACGTATCAGCACGTTTGGGGTTTTCAATGTTTAGTCTTGCCTCCAATGAGCAAAAGTTCTCTTCCAAACCATTGAATCTACCACCCATCGGTTGTCCTTCCTGGTACTGACTCAATTGTCCTGGTTGGTATTGAGTAAATTGTCCTTCCGAAATTGTGTCCATTGTCCTACCTGGCCTTGAATTGGTTGGTAGGCTTGCTGCTCCAACGGTCCTTGTTGGGACACAATGGGTTGTAAGAATCGAAGACCTTGGTTCACACGAATTATCTCACCTCTTTGGTCATTTTGACTCTGAATCCTTTGGGCTGCTTGTTGACTGATACCAAAGGCCTCACTAAGAAGTTGGACACTGAATCCACTGAATATGTTTTGTCCGAACTTTGCTCTCGTTTGTTGTTACCAGCCAACAAGAATTCCTAAAATTTCACATTGATGGAGTAATACAAAGTTCAATAATAATCAACTAGTATATACTTTAAAACCATACATATGTTCCCCTAAACAATAATATATCTTTTCTATGGATTAGTTAACACATGCATAGTTACCTTTTGTCGAGGTTCAAGCTGATTAGCGTTGTTGTTTACGTCAAAGACATAGACAGCTACAACTGGTACATCTCCATCATTGTAGCACCAATGTACGATACCAGCTGGCAGCGCAACAACATCTCCTTGTTTGAAGTGGTGAACTCTCTGGTGCTCATCCTTAAACTTTTGGCTCTGGCTTTGACCCTGGGCAAACTGTTCTTGATCAAATGGCTGGAACGGCTGTTGGAAGGTCGCTGGGCATCCAGGCAAAGTCAACCCGTGAAACCCCTACCTACAAGAAAAAATATTTTCCAATATTAATAAATCATGAATGATGACGTAACATTTGGCACATACAAACTCCTAAGATAAGCCTAACAATGAAAATTCCCTATTCAATTTGGACACCAACCTTGGAGGATGTACACCAAGCCAGGAGCATTGTGGTATTGAGGTAATAAGAGGCCTTGAGGCTCGACAACACGACGAATGACGGATACACCGGTACAACGAAATTGCTCATTCTGCTCATCAAAGTACTCAGTGACACCCGCTTGTGACCTCACTTGCCGAATTGGTTCAAATGCTTGTAGCCTATCGAATCTGCACCCTCTTAAACCTCCTTGTCGAGAGCTCTGCCATGAAGTAAAGCTCTGACCGAACAGTTGAGCCATGGATCCATGGCACAAGAGGAAAATGCAAAAGTAAAACAAACACATGAAAAACTGGTAGTTGCCATGGTTGTATGAAGTGATTAGAGAAGGTTGATTGATGATAGTTTGGCGAATGCAAGCTAGTTTTTATAGCCATAAAAAGTAGCTTAGGATGACCGTGACATAGATAAGAAGATATACATGGTGACTCAGACGTGGTTTAAATTTTGAGTAGATATAACTTTGCCTTACAAGTTATGTGTTGCTTTTCACCTAAAGATAATGCTAATTTAGTAATCCATCAGCATCTTCTTTGTACAACTCTTTGACATTGTGTGACGACTAATCAAACACTATATTACTTGTATTTTCTACAACTTTTTTTGGCACTTATGACTCCTTTTATGGTTTGGTCTATGCACAACAACAATATACTTGGATGCATGTGGTCATGTGGCAAACTTTCCATGACGTGTGTCTATCTTATATCAGAGAGGGAGAGAATAAAGTGGATGAGTCATGTCCATGTCAACAACAACAAAAGTATGTTTGATGTGTATTCCAAGTGAGTAGATAGAATGATAAAGAGTATACAAACAAAAATTGTTGCTAAATATAGCCATATAGAAATGAGATGCAAAGTGGTATTGCCATATAGATTAGGATTTCTGAAAAATCCTCCCTTTTAATTATATCAAAATCAAATAGATGAAAAACAATAGAAGTGGAATTTATCCACCACATGCTAAACACACCTGCCTTGAGGGAATATCTTGTCCTTATTTCCCAAGGATGCCATAAGCTCCCATTAAATTTGGTTTTATGTGGGGGCGATGCTTGAATTTTCTATCTAACCTAAACCGAGAAGAGCTCATTACCAATCGTCACATTCTTGTGCCTTTTCCGGTAATATGACGGGGCTGCACACTCAAGATTTAAATTCGCCTCTATCTTCCCGACAAAACTCGTCACGTTCCCTGGAAAATATATGGGCCTACAAGTGCACTTCCGAAGATTTAAATCAGTTGCCATCCCCCAGTTGACAAAGTGGGAAAAAGACTCCAAGGGTGGCGAGAGATATCACACATGCCGAATGGTCACCCTAAAGACTTTTGTAATCGTAGCACTAGCAACATATGTTGTGCATCCACCTGCCGAAGTGGGTGCGAAAAACATAGATAGGTTGTGCACTCCCTTAGTAGCTGGAAGGTGGTTTGTGATCCTAAGAAGCTTGGTGGCCTAGAGGTGACCAATCTTGTACGTTTCAGTTGTGCCTCCGGATTTGTTGGCCATGCTTCCAGTAAACGAGCCATGACAACACATGTACTGGATTTGAGCTTCCTTGCAACGATGCTGACAATGACTTTTTTACACGCCTCAACGATCATAACCAATAGTGATTGTGCTATGTGTGATACAGCGTCAGAAATATTTAAAATTACCACCAGAAAAAGGTCGTACATTGCAGCAAGGGCTTCAAAATGTGAGTTTATTGATCTTTGGAGCTTCTATAAAACCCCAAAACCGATCCTTATCGTGATGACTCTGTTTTTTGGAATTGGACCTCTTTTAGAGAATACTCAGATGGCACTACTTATGCAGTTCTCGCGGGAGCTGCGCGACAGCATCGCGCCGGGAAAATCAAGCAGCATGACCAGCCATGATCCGTCCGAGGCGCTCAACCAGACAGGAACATGAGTCCAAAACGGGTGCAAAGGGAACCGAAGCGCCTTCCACGTGAGGTTGATCCAAGGGAAAAAGAAAAAGGTCAAGCAAAGTATTAACTGGATTCGGACCCGAGCCAGCTCAAACTCTAGGAATTTGTCTCACGTATGAGATTTTCCAAGTCAAGGCAATCCAATTTGCTAGCATGCATACTGCTCAATCAATCGCCAAAAGCATGCATGCGATCGAGCACAATCTCACGAGAAGAAAAAAAAAAAGAGGAAAATTTGTTCAGGTCAACAATCGAGTATCGCGACTATCGCCGTGGTCTACTCCAATCCTGCCGCGGTACGGCCCACTCGGACCCCATTACGGACAAATTTCGACTCACTCAATTCCATCGACTACCATGGCAGCGATCAGCATCGATGGAACGGCGCATCGGCCCCAACCGCACGTACCCGACAGATCGGCGACTCGGAAAGATGGCGGCGTATGCACGGTGCGGCATTTCACATCTTCATCGGTTGCTCGACAGACTCTACACCGACAGATACACGCGCACCCGACATCCAGGGGCTGCGCCATACAGTTTATGCAATTTATCTCGGCCGCACCTAACACTCCGGGGCTGCGCCATAGATGTCATGGGGCTCGTGTTACGACATCAACAAACGACAGCAAATTCATTGCTGCACCCGATCAAGCGACTCCGGTGCCTTCATCGACTCCATATCGTCGACTCCGTTTCATCGACTCCGCATCGTCGACTCTGCCTCGCTGACTCGACAAGGTGGACTTGGGGCTGAACGTTGCAGCCGCCGCGTCGACTCCCTCCAATTTTAACTGCCGGCGACTTCATCAACATCGACTCCGACAACCGGGCCACCAAGGCCTAAGGCGAACGCTCCAGCCGGCTTCGTCCGGGACACGGCTGACCTTGCGGACAACTATGACATCGACTCCGCTAGGACGACCTTGGCGGTTCGCAGATTCAAACCGCGTTATCAACGCCAAAAGCAAAAACAGCCGCCAGCTCCTCGCGCTCGGCCTCGAGTCGCGGGACGGCGTGGTCCACTTCCCTCTTCAACAAGAAAGCGTCTACATCAATTACTCGACACTCGGGGGCTGACGCTTGTCGACTCTGATGCGTTGTCTCCCTCCGTTGCATAGTCCACTCTGCCGCGTCGACTCGTCCGTCGCGTCAACTCCTTCGGCTAAATGTCGCGCGAATCCGCCGGACACTCGGGAGTTGCGCCATACAGGCTACGCAATTTACCTCGACCGCACCCGTGTCGCGTCGACTCCGTCCGTCGCGTCGACCTTTCGGCTAAATGCCGCACGATCACGCCGCATCTACTCCATCTCATAGAGATGAAACGACTCCATATCCAGCCGAAGGCATTTGTCGAGTCCTCAGAAGAGTCGACTCCAAACAACAATTCGGGCTAACATGCATGCAAGTCAAAGCCCACTCGGGTCATTACTCTAACATTATGATATTCATCATTTATCCTATCGGAACGCACTCGCCGTCGGCTCGAGTGCTGCGCAATTCAGATAATGTTGAGCTTATTCTCAATTGTAAGCAATTAAGCATAACCTCTGGTGCTACTCCCATCGGGAGGGCTGTCGCGCACCTGACGAGAAGAAAATTCATTGATCGAGTTGATCCAAACTTATCACGTCAAGCAGGCACGAAGTCAAGCTCAAGTCGAGTCCCTCCTTGGTCAGCTCCAATATTGTCGACTGAGATGATCTCAATCAAACCATCAGTGGTACTCACAAGCATACTGGAGACATTTACCTCCCTAAAATTCCCGAGTTGCATCAGCTGCAAGTATAGCTCGGATGCGCACCTACGATGTGAAGGTAAGACCCGCCGACCAAGTCGAGACAGCCGGGGCCCACACCAGCTACGGCTACCCTGTATAATTCCGTGCCTACGACATGCTGAAAAATCCCGACGGATACGTTGGGTACCCATTCTGACGCTGGAGTTCGACTTTGTATGACCTCCGCGGCCTGAGTTGAACTTCCCCAGCTTATACCATGTTCGAGTCCGAGGACTCGAGCCTGAGAGGTTGGCAAATAATACCCGAGATCAATTAACCGGACCCGGTCCGTCGAGTGTACCGGACCTGCTAAACCATACATCCCTAGTCTATACAAAACAACACGTTGCCTCGACATACTTCCGACTCGATGGCTTCCCATCCGTGACTATCGATGTGCCCAACGCATCGGTATTCTCTCAATCGGGCTCTCTATAGCCCGCACCGGATTTTTTAAAGTCGGTTTCTCTATAGACCACATCGGATTTCTCAAAGTCAAGCTTTCTGTAGCTCGTATCGGATTTATTAAAGTCGGGTTCCTTGCACCCGCATCCAATTTATTAATAGCGGGTTTCTTACACCTGCACTGGATTTCTCATAAATGATTCGAATCTCAAAGCATGGTAATACAGTCGGCACATGGTCATCAACGTACCTGGTGCATCGACTACACATACTCGACATACTGCTCTTAGTCTCTAGCTGATTCTACGAATCGACTAGACACTCGTGGGCTACAAACGCGGGCATACCCTCTGGGCATCCCACTATTAGCGTACCCGATGCGGCCCAGCCAAAAACACACTTGGTGGCCAACGAAGCCCAAGAAGTCATGGCTTGGAGTACAAGACAGGGACTCATGTAAACCCTAACTGGCTGCATATATAAAGCCAGACAGGGGAACCCTTTAGAGAGACACGCACCATCACCATTACGACCACCTCGTAATCCTCCATTAATACTATCAGACAAGATGGAGTAGGTCTTTACCTCACAATGAGGGTCCAAACCTGGGTAAATCCTTGCTTGTTAACCGTCCGAATCAACCAGCGCGTACACGAAATCCTAAGTATCTTACCGATGGATTTGCCGTGGTAACCCCACGTCATGGATTCATTTAGCGGCAAAATGTTCAAATAGGGCTACAACGACGCACATACATACATACGCGAAAATGCTCTCGCCTTGCCCCCGCGTGTGCGACACGTGAGGGTCCTAACCCTACCCGCCTAGTGCCACCACCATCCCCTCCCTCTCCTCCGTTGCTGCCAGCAGTCGCCGCCAGGCAGAGCTTGTGCTTGTGACGACGGCGGCAGAGGCTTCTCCTCCCACTCACGAGTCGCCCGGTGGCGCAGGGTGCCCTAGTATTCAGCATGGGGCGGTTGGGGATCGATGGCCGTAGGTAGGAGGCGCGGTCGATCGTGGTGGCAGCGATGCTCGGTCTGAATTCCGGGCGGCGGCCCCGGTTGGTGGTGGCTGGTGAGGCCTAGATCGTCTTCGGCAGCTCAGCACGGTGGTGCCCAACCAAGGCGGCGCTGTTTCCATGGTCCGGTGGCTTCAGCCTCGATTTCCTCGGTATCGACGGCTCATCCGGTTTGGCAGGGTGGGGTGGCGGCCCTCCCACTAAGCTTTAGTGGTGGCGTTCTTCGGTAGTGGCCAAACGCCGGTGCACCCATGGTGGATGTGATGTGGGCGGTCGCCGGATCTGGGCGGACCAGATCTGGGGCTTTGAAGGCGGTCGGGCCGTTGCGCAGGATGGCGGTTGGAGACTCGTGGAGCAGATCCAGGTGAAAATCGTGTCTTCGGCCGATGGCCGGAGCCTATGGCGACACCGTGGGCGCCATATTCTTCTTGAAGACATCATCGAGGTGAAGCTATCATCTCCCTCCGCTACCTCCGGGGAAACCCTTGATTAGGCGATCGGATGATGGAGACACTCCGATGTCGTCTCCCCTTGGGGGCATCATTCTTGGAGGTGTGCATCGGCTCGAGGGACGTGTGGACGGTTTTTGCGGTGGAGCGGCGTTGCATTTTCCGCATCGACGACGAAGAGTCTCGGAGGTGTGGCGCTGCAGGGTCTCGGCGACAGATGCATGATGACGGACGTGCACAGGGAGGTGGCGCAGTCTGGCGTCGTGACGACGTCGACGGAAGCCTGTCAAGGTCAACGCGTTGATACATGTTCTGATTTTTTTTTTGCCTAACTGTTACTGGTTTGTTGTAGTTGAGTTGTCAATAAAACATGTTAGGTGACGAAGAAACTCCCGTTTTCACATCATCATCATCATCATCATCCTGGATACCTTTTGTGTTCCACAAAATAACATCCGAATCTTTCGCAAGAAACCAGGCACCGCAAGAAACCTCCTCTTATCTCTCATTTCTGTTTAATTACACACGATCACATGTCAAAATGCATGCTAACTTCTGAATGGCTCCAGACAAACATGCCAAAGATCGAAAAGGACGGGCTGTGACAGGACAGGAATTGCAGGTTACTCCAAATGCTTCAATAAGAACTACTCCGACTAAGAGCCAACAGGAGCCAAGGAGGAGCGTGCATCAACATCGGCAACCAACCACACGCTATGAGAAGCGCATCAACGCGCCCTTTAGACACATTTTTTCACCAATCCGTCGTTGCACGCCTGAATGTTTCGTTCTGCGCGAGACGAGATCACAGTGTACTCCGGTTGGTACATCTCTGTCATCGTGGCTCGGCTCCGTTGCCTGTAAGGCAGCTTCTCCTCCCCGCATTCTTGTGCTTCCAAAAGGCCGGGCCTGCCTGCCTCCGAGCGTGGACAGCAATGGCGTCCTCCTACAAGATGAAAGGGATCTTCAAGGGCTTCAAGATCATCTCGCAGATCTTCGGTAAGTGCATCTAACGATGTTCAGAACAAGAACAGACTCAGACAGTTCAGTACAGGTCACTGCACGCTCTGAATTCCTTGTTTCTCTGAACCATCTTTGATCGTCGTTTGCGTTGCTCGTGCTGCAGCGGCGAAGGAGCAGGAGATGCAGATCGGCTGCCCGACGGACGTGAAGCACGTCGCACACATCGGCTGGAGCAGCTCCACGGGGCGCTGACGGGGAACGCGCCTCCGAGCTGGGTAAATCTCACACACCCTGATCGATTCAGTGCATATAAAAGTCTCTAGTTTTCCATCTGCCTGATCACCTCATGGCTAAGCCTGTGCATTCCCGGTTTAATCCGGTTTGTGGCAGTTCCTCAAACCGAACCGTTGTGGCACAGTTTCGTTGGTTTGGTGCGGTTTAAACTGTTCAGGTACTAGGCAATGTGCCGGTGTGGTGCGGTTTGGTTTTGCGGTTTGCTCGGTTTTGATGGATCTTGCCCAGGGATACAACACACACATATACACAGTGGAGAAGAAGAAGAACACACGGGAGAGTTGCAGCACACGCACTTGTGCTCTTTTCTCTATTCCTCAACTTCTCAATGAACTCAGCTGATTACAACGGCTTAAGTAGCCGGGCCAACAGGCTAACACGCAGCCACTAACCCACTACTCACGCACTCACCTTTGCATGCACGCCCACGCACACGGTCAAGCTAACCACTAACAGCCTGATCCACTAATAGCTCCACTAATTAGGCTTGCAACTAACTAATACTACTGGCTTCGCATGTGTACAGATCACATCTTGTTCACACATTGCCGCAGCCTCGTGTCTATAAAACTCAACTGAAACAAAACAAGATCTAAATAACTACTCTTAGCACTAATAACAAGATTGGTGCCAACAATCACCTCCCCAATCTTGTTATTACTTATTCCTTTCTTGAAGTCCATGGCCGTCGATGTCGTCGGTGCAACACGCAGACAGCCTCTATTGCCATCTTGTCGCGCCGATTGCCGCCGCCGCTGGCCTCCCACGAGAGGCGCACCTCCTGCGTCTTCACCATGAGCATGCGCCATGACATGCTCGCTGCCTCATATTCATCACCGGTGCCGCCGCTCGCCGATGACCCGACTCCATGTTGTCGCCGATGACGCACCTTGTCGACGACTCGGACATATTCACCACCGGTGCCGCAGCTCGTCGGTGACCCGCCTTCATGTTGCCGTCGATGACGCGCCTTGTCGACGACTCGCACATATTCATCACCGGTGCCGCAGCTCGCCGGTGACTCGCCTCTATGTTGCCGCCGATGACGCGCCTTGTCGACGACTCGCACATATTCATCACCGGTGCCGCAGCTCGCCGGTGACTCGCCTCCATGTTGTCGTCGATGACGCACCTTGTCGACGACTCGAACATGGATGAAGAACTCCTCACGGCAATGGCCTCTGCGCCATGGCCGTCACCTCTTTGCCGCCGGTGCCGCGACTTACCGGGCAGCACACCTCGCTCTGATACCAAATGATGGATCTTGCCCAGGGATACAACACACACATATACACAGTGGAGAAGAAGAAGAACACACGGGAGAGTTGCAGCACACGCACTTGTGCTCTTTTCTCTATTCCTCAACTTCTCAATGAACTCAGCTGATTACAACGGCTTAAGTAGCCGGGCCAACAGGCTGACACGCAGCCACTAACCCACTACTCACGGGAACAGGATCCTCTGACGTAGGAGATAGTACTGCAGAGGGACATAAATGCACGATCGCCGTTCGTTTTGCATCCAACAGCAGGAGTTTACACGCATGACTCACGCATAGGCTTAGCTCGATGGTCAGCGCTGCGCCGCCGCAAAGCGCATGCCGGCCACGTCTTCCAGGAGGAGGAGCACAAGTTCGGCTTCTTCATGGATGCAGCTGCCAGCCGAGGCTCCTTCTCCATATACAGGTGGTGTCGCGAGGAGAGAACGTGGTAGTAGCGGAAGAGCAGGCTGTAGCGATTCAACGACGCCATCGTCGTCGTCCTATTCGTCAATCTTCCCTGTATTGGACTTGGGCTGCATCATGTCCAGTGCTGTGTGTCCATGGGTTCCACCTGCTCGCTGCTGCCGATGTGCAAAGAACAGCATACACGCACGGACGTCTGCCATGAGGCCTAGAAGCCTGACTCGAGCTCCTCCTCCTTGGGGACACGGCCAGCGTGTGCTAGGCGGACGGCGACGCAGAGAATGAGCATGGTGAAGTCGGATTCATGCCTCTCCTCTCGGAGAACGCAGCAGGCAGTGTCCGCTATTGCCGCGGCGCAGAGTATGAGAGTGGCACGGCGGCGGCGGCGAACATTATCACTAGTCGAGAGCAGCCTCGACGGCGCAGCCAACGACAATCATCGAGCTTGACGTGCCGGCGAGCTCTGACCATCGAGCTATGCGTGCCGGCGAGATGAGTCATGCGTGTTTCTACAGGTTCCATCTCCTGCTGTTGGATGCAAAACGAACGGCGATCGTGCATTTATGTCCCTCTGCAGTACTATCTCCTACGTCAGAGGATCCCGTTCCTCACGCCTACTCACGCACTCACCTTTGCATGCACGCCCACACACACGGTCAAGCTAACCACTAACAGCCTGATCCACTAATAGCTCCACTAATTAGGCTTGCAACTAACTAATACTACTGGCTTCGCATGTGTACAGATCACATCTTGTTCACACATTGCCGCAGCCTCGTGTCTATAAAACTCAACTGAAACAAAACAAGATCTAAATAACTACTCTTAGCACTAATAACAAGATTGGTGCCAACAGGTTTCACACCGTAGGCAATCACAGGACGGAGGACGCCGCCGCCGCGCGCGACTGCTGCTCCTGCCGTTTCTTGTGCTCCTGGAGGCGGGCGTGTGTATCTGGATACGTCGATCCGGTCGCACGCCGCGGCCACCACTCGCTCTGCAGCTCAGCGGCCCGCGCCTGCTCCAGCTCCGCAAGCGCGTCGGCGAACCGCGCCCGCGCCGCCGCCAGCCGCTACCCGGCTTGACTGGTTTGGGACCGCTTGCTCGTCAAGAAGCACGTCGGCCTCTTCTTCTTGGAATCCTTCTTCCTCGCGCCGCCGGAGTTGGCCGCCGCCTCGGCCATTTGCACGCCGCTCGCCCGCGGCCAATCACCGCCGCTCTCCACGCCGGTAACACCTGCCCAGCCTCGAGGCCGAGGGCCACCTCCATGCCCAGCACCCTCCCAGCAGCCTCCATGGGAACATGAACGCATCCCTTCCCAACTGACGCTCACCAGATCGAGCCGAGCAAGCGACAGAGCTCGTCTCGTCGGAGCAGCAGGATCTCGCGGCGGTGGCATCCAATACTGCTCGGAGGAGGCGGGATCCGCGGCCAGGGAGCGGCGGGCGGCCGGAGGAGCAGGGAGTTGATACACGCAAGGTTCGCGAGGCCGAGGTCGTGGCGAGCGGCGTGTCCCACGACGCGCAGAGGCGTGACTGGTTTTGGTCGGTTTCGCTTGGTCCAACCCGTCTGAAACCAGTTTTGGAAATTACTATCACGGTTTGAACGGTTTAGTTTGACGACACCAGCATAAACCATCGATCGGGTGCGGTGCGGGTTGGTTTGACGGTTTGGCCGGTTCCAGACCAAACTCTGCCCAGGCTTACTCATGGCGCCGATCGTAATGTACCGGCACTCTGCCGCTGCCTCGCGCTTCCTTCCTAGATGACGTCGGGCGATCGTCTGATTTTTCGTCTCTGGTCAGCCTTGCGCCGTCCGCAGGGGCCTCCTGGGCTTCCCAAGGTATGGCCACACGGGCAACACTCCGCTGTTCTTCTCTCTTTTTTCATCAAATGATCATCTGTATATTGTTTCTCCGGCTCTACTTCTGTCGATGACTCGATGTAACCTGAACCATCCGGTCTGGATGGCTGGATCTTGATCCGGTATCCGGAGCTGCAGAGCACATGTTGGTACACAATTTATGCATCATGCTTATCAGCTCTGAACCTGAACCATCCATTAAGACTGTAATAAAGGGAGCGAGCTCAAAGCGTGCTCTGGCTGTAAAAATGCAAAAAGTATTTTTTTTTTGGCAAACTCTGACGACAGTTCAGGTAAGACAGTTTGACTTGAACATGCCACCACTCACAATGGCCACATTTCTCGGTTCTTACACTTTACCCTCTTTGGTTAATGCAGAGGTTCTTTGAACAGTCGAACTGGATGACATGCTGTGTTCTGTCACTGACAAAATACATGTAGCACAGTACTAAATCGAACTATCGTATGATTATTGAACAGATTTTGAGACCCGAGACGCATCCCCTCTCGGCTTAGCTTCAGGTCTCATCTCGCAAGACGGGGAAGCAGCCACGCCGCCACGGCCACCGAAGAGGAAACAGCCGAGGAGCAACAGAGCAACGGCCGACGACTCTCCGGCAACTTCGTCGGTGTCAAAGGACTCGTCAGCTTCGACAGACAACACCAGAGGTACCAGTGACATGGTGATGCAGTGACCCAAACAGAGGTCCTGATTGTCGTACAGACAAGTGTGACTGTGTGAGTGTGCTTTGTGCTCGACTGTTGGTGTCGACTTGACTGAGCTGATCCGCGTATGAACTTCGGAACCGTTTGTATATGTACTGATTTGGGGTGCATGTGAATGGGTTGCAATTAACTGTTTGTTCGATCAGTGGATACTGTAACCGTACTACTGATTTGGAGTGCAGGTGAATGGGATGTAATGCATTGTTACAGAAATGTTTTCTTGGCTGCATGATTAGGAGGGTGATTATTGTACCATAGTCGAGGAGACATTAAATCTCAGTTTTGATAGCTTGTGTGTCACATGAATGCAAAAGAAATTCCAGTGGGAGGACACCACCGAAATATCCAGTGGAGATACCGGAAAATAATTTGAGGTAGGATGGATTCTAAAAAATGACGCAAATATCAAAATGGTCCCAATACATTAATACTATACAATGATTCTATCATTTCGTTTATTTCCCCCATTTCGTTATCTGATGTATTTTCCTTTTCTTAATACTATACATGTTTCAACAATAACCTGATGTATTTTCCTTTTCTTAATTTCCCCCATTTCGTTATCATTTCATACATACTTAGCACTGTGATGTCATTTTCTAGGAAAATCAATACAAGAGGTGCTCTCAACCATATTTTATCCAATTGAGTAAACATGTCCTCACATTCTTAACTGAAGACACAAAATGAACTAATAAAATTAGATTTTTAGATCAATAAATTTACAAGCCAAAATAAATTATACGAACATAGAGTTGCTTTCGGCCATCCCCATAAGCTGGCCAAAATTTTCTTAAGCCCTCCTTAAATGGGGCTGTACAATTTACTAGTGCTGAGGTGTAGTAGTATTGGCTCATATCAGCGTGGCTTGAGTGGGTTTTCTGGATATTTTACTTAGCGAAAATTAATTTAATCTCAGTTTTAGGGGTAATTTAGTCTAGTCAGGCAAGAGGAATGTGACACGCTATTTACGCGCATCGTCCTTGCTCATCCCGTTTTCTCCCTTGCCCCCTACCTTTTCTTACTGCACCATCGGCCAGCCGACGCCCCTCCTATCTCCGTGTTCCGCGTCGCCCGAGACGCTCCCTTGAGTTAGGATGCCACTTGACTCACCTAAGCCTCGATTTTGCCATATATAATTGCCATCTCATCAGTCGCCCAACACCCCCATTTTCTTCTATTTTCCCTCTCTTCCTCCTCGGAGGGACCTCCCATGCTTAGATCACCACCTTCTGCCCTAGATCATTGGTAGTAGCTGTAAACGTATATTTGGGTATTGAACGTTCAAGTTTAATTTTATGTTTTACTTGATTATTTATTCATCCTTATAGGAATATGATTCATCATCCTCGTTTCTTATTTTCTTCTCATATTCGGTTTGCAATGGACGAATAATATTAATAAATTAAGAGGAATTTGAAAAAATGACCCCCCCCCCCCCCCTATTTTTACTGATATTTGATGTCTAGGATCACCTATAAATGGAACAATTTGTGTTAAAGTGCAACCAAAATTGTTTCATTTTGCCAAAAAAAAAAGGTGACAAGATAGGTTTTGTTTTCAACGATGAAAAGCAGCCAGTGCGGCTGGCTCGTTTGACAACCTTAATTATCAGCCCATTGAGGTATAGTAGTTCAACCAGCCCAGCCCAACCCAACTGCCATGGAGACCGTCTCGACGAACGAAACGCCAGCCCGTTGAGTTTGTCTTCCTCTTCTGCAGAGGTCGCAGAGCGCAGTCGAGTCAGCTGCGCCACCGACGGCGGCCGCCCGCCGGGGTTCTCCGCCTCGTCCCCGGCAAACTTGTTCCACGGCACTACGTAAGTGGATTCCATCGCTTAACTCAGAGTTAATAACTCTCCTTCCCTCTTTGCCCATCTCGTTCTTCACCTCCCTCCCTGTCTCCCGTAGTCCTTGGCCTGTGCAAACTATCCATGAGATTGAGACCTACCAGCTGTCCAAGATGTAGATCGGCGATCAAATTTGCCAAAACAATCGTGGACTCAGTTCAGTGTCTACTAAAAGGTTTCCGCCGTACCGAGAGATTTGGAAAGATTATTACATGTTACGCTTTGGATAATGCTAACCGATCCAAGAAGACCCTCGGCGAATGGTGCAAGTTGCAACAGTACCCTGTAGGCCGTAGGGTATTCGGTGTGCCAGTGTGGCGTCGTTCGGTGGCGCCGGGCGCCGTCTCCAGCCAGCCAGCATCCAGCATTTTGGAAAAGCCCAAACTGCGCAAGTGGAGATAAAATTAAGATTCTTTCAAATGAAGCAGAAGATTCCATCTGATGGTGGGTTGTTTTATATACATGTGTATGTGCTTGGTCTTCAGTTCCAACCTACTGTAAGTTCCTTGTCTGTTTCGGGGCCGGTGATGAATTCCTTGTCTTAGCTGATGCCGACGCTGATCCTGATCCTGATGCTGATGCTGATGCTGATGCTCTGGTTGCTAGGAAGATGATGCCTTTCGTTCCCTGAATCTGCCCCTTTTCTGGTTCGTTCTCTGGTGTAACCAATGTTCCTCCGGATTATTTGTTAGGCCTCTTGCCGAGTTAACAAACATCCATGGGGTTTAGGTGCACCTTTCGCTAGTGATGAATCGTGAGATTGAAGTTGACATGTCAGGTCGGCACTCTCAGTTTATAGGTCTTCTTTTATGCTCTTATTACTTCAATTACAGTCCCGATGTCAAAGTACCGTAAATGTACTCACTAGGTGGAAAGCTTGTTTCATAAGTTGATATCTCATATTACTCTGTTCCACAAACCAAACCTTGACTGATAAATGTGGCAGAAACTGCTAATTGTTCCTCGCTAGATGTTTTTAACCCTGAAATTCTTTCTGAACAATACCTGGTGTTTAAAGAAGGATCTCCTTTTGTCTTCATCTTGTTCATTTTACCATCGATATCTCTACAAGTGCCACCAGATTCAGACTGTTGCGCCCTTTTGTAGAGGAAAAGAATTTTGCATTTCCACAACACTTTCCATCCAGTCTTTTTCATGGATGTATTAAAGTGATCTTATCCTATATGAACTTCCCAACAATATTCTTATCTTACCATCCACAATATCAAGGTTGTCATCGAAAAGTTCAGCACATTAAAGATGAATTTTGGTTAACAATCTAGCCTGCCAAGTGGGACTTGTTTATGACTTATCCACCATACTATCTGGAAAGAGACTTTCCTGGCAGCGCTAAAGCTGTATCATGGAACAGAAAAATGTCATGAATTACTAAATAACATAGAAGTGACTTTTCCAGCCATAATTATATAAATGAGTATCGCATTCCTACGACACTCTGTCCTTTAAAATGCTAAGGCTTTGTACTTATTAGGAGGAATCCAAGGAATGTGCTTAGGATTGTATAGTACTGAAGGTCGACTGGATGCTAACTGCCTGCTTCTGATGGCACATGTGAATTTCTCATTTTGTTAGAGAAATATGTTGCTAGTGGCAACCTCCGTAAGACCGCATCATGCAAATATATTTCTGAACTTATTCCTAGCAGACTAAAGAACTGGTTTGATTAGGTAAGTTTGGATATTTGTGGAAGGTCAGAGGTACCCCCTCTGATTATTCTCACTGATCAATCAGTCGTTTTGTACTTTCTGGTAAGTAGTGATTAAAGAAAGATTTTTTGCTTTCATTGAGTATGACAGCTTGTTTTTTACCGTTAACCCTAGTGATCACATCACTGATGTGTACATGGGTTTAACGGAATGTATTGACCGATTGACAAACTCAGATTGCAAACTGAATGAGCCAGCTGATTAATGATTACAGGATGTAGGCTTGAGAACTACGTAGTACACTAGTCCATATGTATTATTATATGTTATTCATGCTAGTAGCAACCTGATATTCTCTACTACTCCCTCCATATCAAAATGTAAGATGTTTTAGCCTTTTGTGATCAACATGTATCTAGACATGTTTAAATGCAAAATTCATGTGAACCTTGCACTAAAACATGTCTAGATACGTGTGGGCCAAAAAAAGTTAGAACATCTTACATTTTGATACGGAGGGAGTAATTCCTAGGCAAGTGCCTACATTTCATCAGAACGTTCACAATATAGAAATTTGACAGAGCTCTCTCCTCTCTACTGAGTTGCATTCATGTTTTTTTATTTACACATCGCTGATAAACTGCAATGCAGGTTAACCTCAGCTCGAGCTGTAATAAGTTATGGTATACATACAAAGTACTAGAAAATTCTACTAATTCCAATGTAAGTGCCTACATTTCAGCAGAATGTTCACAGAATAGAAATTTGACATAATTTTCTGCTGAGGTAAGCTACATGCCTACATATACATTCACATTCAAAAATCTTTCTGCCGAGGTAAGGCACGTATACATTGCCTTTATGAACTGATGGAACCGCACTGAAAGTATACCTCAATTTGAGCTCTAATATATTCTGGTAGACATACAAAGTACTCAAGTTATATAATATATATACAAAAGTTTCCATCACTGTCATGCGCACATGAATATTTCTTACTGCTTGTTTATCATTTCTGGATAGTTGAATACTTGTTTTTATATGTTAATGGTATGAGTGGACAGCTCGACGACGTGATGGAAGTAGTATTCTTACCTGACACAGTCATAGAAGAGAGTGATGTACGAACTAGATTATATATAATCGACCAGAGTTCTTGCAGTACATTAACAGTAATCATCCAAGATAATCTAGCTGGAGAATACAGTCACAGTAATGACGTGTGTTCCGCAAATAAAGCTCCATGCCCTCGGTGATTATGCCAAAGATCAAAGAAGAAGCAAACAACTGGGTTTTTTCTGGGGCAAAACACTTGAGTGAATTAATGCTGGGACCCTCTTTTTGCTGTAATAGCCTTTGTTCTTCTCTTAAATCCTGTTTCAAACCTTGTGAACTCTCCTTAATTAATGAGATGAGTCACATCTTTTGCCTCCGTTTCAAAAAAATAAAATAAATCCTTGACCAATAATAATGCATCACCAAATTGGTAATTGTCGTTACCTAGATGTTTTCAACCTTGATATGCTTTCTGAAAAGTGCACATCTTATTCATTTTACCATCGATATCCAGAAAAGTGCCACAGATTCAGACTGTTGCACTTTTTTCTAGAGAAAAAGACTGTTGCCCTTTCGCTACACTTCTCAGCCAGTCTTTCGCATGGATATCCTATTTCCTACAAATTATTATCTTACAATCTACAATATCCAGGTTGTCATTGAAAAGTTCAGCGCATTAAAGATAAATTAATGATAACAATCAGGCCTGACTTATCCACTGTACTATCTGGAAAGAGATTTTCCTAGGAGCGCTAAAGATGTATCATGGAACAGAAGAAAGGTCATGGAATTACTAA
The DNA here is from genome assembly GCA_947311845.1 of Poa pratensis. Taxonomy (NCBI): domain Eukaryota; kingdom Viridiplantae; phylum Streptophyta; class Magnoliopsida; order Poales; family Poaceae; genus Poa; species Poa pratensis. The sequence continues at coordinate 99,996,892 of CAMZMU010000128.1, read as the reverse complement.
AACATAAATGCAACTTTTCCAGCCACAGTTATTTGAATAATTATCACATTCTTACGACACTGATGTCCCTTAAAATGCTAAGGGTCTGTACTTATTGTGAGGAATCCAAGGAATGTGTCTAGTACTAAAGGTCCACTGGATGCTAATTGCCTGCTTCTGACGGCACATGGGAATTATATTCTGTCAGAGAAATATGTTGCTAGTTGCAACCTCCGTAAGACCGTATCATGCAAATATACTACTCAACTTAACTTATTCCTAGCAGACAAAAGAACTGGTTTGATTTGGTAAATTTTTGATATTTTTAGAAGGTCAGAGATACCCTCTTTCGGCTTATTCTGACTGATTGAGCAGGCGCTTGGTACTTTCTAGTGAGTAGCAATTAAAGAAAGATTTGCTTCTTTGTTTTCATTGAGTATGCCAGCTTGCTTTGTACAGTTCACCTAGCGATCACATCACTGACGTGTGCATAGGTTTAACGGAATCTATTGACCCTGTGATTGACAAACCCAGATTGCAAACTGAACGAGCCAGCTGATTAATGATGACATGATGAAAGGTTGAGAACTACACAGTCCATATATATTTCATTCACGCTAGTAGTAACGTGATATTATGTATTAATTCCTAGGCAAGTTCCTGCATTTCGGCAGAACTTTCACATCATAGAAACTTCAACTGAGGTGCATTCACGTTCTCAACTTGCCCATCCTGACAAGTTGCACTGAAGGCAGAACTTTCACATCATAGAAACTCCTAGGCAAGATGTAGTGCATACAAGCTTAACAGCTTTTGCCCAAGAAAATCCTATTTGAGCCTCAACTTGAGCTTTCGTATGTTCTGCTAGACATACAAAGTACTGAAGCTATATATAATTTATATACAATGTTCTCCTCATGCTCACTTGAATATTTCTCACCGCTTGTTTATTATTTGTCGATAGTTGAATACTTGTTTTTATAAGTTACAATCTGCCGAGGTAAGCTACGTATACATTCGCGTTTTGAATTTGCATATCGGTGATGAAATTACAATGAAGGTTTACCTCAACTTGACCTCTAATATGTTGTGGTACACATACAAAGTAAGAAGCTATATATAATATACAAAGTTTCCCCTCGCTGTCATGCACACTTGAATATTCTTACTGCTTGTTTATCATTTCTGGATAGTTGAATACTTGTTTTTCTAATTTAATGGTATGATTGGACAGATCGATGGCATGATGGAAGAAGTGTTCTTAGCTGACACAGTCACAGAAGAGAGTGATGTACGAACTATTTTATCTATAATCGAACCAGAGATCTTGCGACACAAGAACAGTAATCATCCTAGGTAGTCTATCAACATGGAGAGAGGGACCAAGCAAAGCCCTTTCTTCCTCAGATCACTACACTCATACAGCTGCTTCTCATTGCTATTTCCACCGCTGATCACTTCTTGAACCGCACCTGCAGTCACCTGCTGCCGTGAAACCGCATCGAGGAAATACTTGGCCTGCAATATTTCAAGAGTACACTATCGTAAGATAAACACTTAGATAACATCTGACGGAAGAAAGAGATGATAGTGAGTGTTCATAAACATACCATTTGGCTGGTGTAAATATCTTTTGCATCCATGGTGGCCATTGACTTCATGTACAGATCATACATGCTGGTCATCTGTAGAACAAAAATCATAATCAAGTTAGACCTAGCTGGAAGAAATTCTAAATACTATGTACTGTTATTCAAGAAGGTATAACTGACTAGAGGAAGTTGTTTCTTCCCAACCTTAGGGTGAGCCGCGGAAGAGCAAGCGGTGTCCTGCAAAGAATCATCCTCGTCGTCTTCGTCCATCAGGTCCGACGTGATGAAGGAGTCATCTTCGTCGTCCAAGGAATCAAAGGAGGAAGAGAAGCCAGAGGAGAAGCTACTCTCAGAGGCTCCTCCTCCTTGACCACCCATCTCCTGGCGGGTGTTCGACGACGCCAGGAAGCCTCCTTGAGGACCCATCATCTCCTGTTTGTTGTTCGACGACGCCAGAAAGTCCGCGAAGTGCATCGCCCAGCTGCTCTTGCCAGCAGACATGGATGTGGCTGCTGGTGCCACTGCCGGGCTGATGCATGAAGAGTGTGGTGATGTTGTGTTCTCCATTTGTATCAGAAACTGCAAGCTTTCTACACGCAGTAGCAGCCTAGGTACCAGCGGTGCTGAAAGCCTGATCTAGGTGTTGTGGAGGACGGAATGCTCGGTACGTCTCGTGCTGGCCGTATATATAGCTCCGGGCTCCGGTGAGAAGGAGTAGATATGAATAGAAGTACATGAGAGTATGAACTGTCTGTCAGACACTGGCGCCCGTTTTAAAAAAATTCTTCTGGAGGAATCTTATCGCTGTGGCTTCTATTCTAATCCTGCAATGATCTCTTTAATCGAGAATCATTCTACACTCATGCGATCCCTATCATGTGTATTCTTTGGCAGCAGTTGGAATGCATAGCCGGCCGGTGATACAGCGAGAGCTACACTCCACCTACGGCAGCCTCTCTCTGCCAATCAGAACGTCGTAGCTATTGTTTTTTCTGCGTATTTTTTTTGCTGAAACTTTCGCTAACTGATGTTGGATTTGTGGTTAGGACAGATGATACACCATTAGTAGTACTAGTATCAATTATCTCTCTCCATTTGTGAAACGTTTCCTATATATGAACGTATTTGTGGGCACATCCTGCTCGTCGCCTTGCGGGCGTGGCAGACATGTTTGATTTCGAGATCCACCGGAAAAGGCCGGTGGATCGGGCGGCCGGGATGGCCTGTTGCCTTGGGGCTCGGCCTTTCCGGTGGATCGGGCGGCCGGGATAGCCAGTTGCCTTGGGCTCGGCCTGAATAAAGGCGGTGGTACTAGGCTTTCTCTTGTTACAAGCGAAGATCTGACTGATGCTTGTCCTCCTCGATATGGCTGGAGTGTCGGGTTTTGGAAGGCTCCGTCGGCGATCTCTCATGCGCGTTTATGTCTAGAGAATATTAGATCGGGTGGGATTCGGTCGCGTCGGAGGGAGCGGCGCAAAAGTATGCTTCTCTTACCATCATGGACAAATCCATGGCGAAGTCAGAGACGGAGAATGTAATGGAATCCGAGATTGGAGAGCTAGTAATGGTGTTTGGAGCCTTTGCAGCGATGAGAAACTTGCTTGGAGTTTCAGAAATCGTAGCAGCGGTATGTAAGTATGGGCAACAACACAGGTAAAGTTCAAAGTCTTACTTTTCAGGATGAAAATCTAAGATCTGGCATTTATTTGTTGTGCGTGGCAATGGCCTTCTTGGATGCATTGGTTTGAGAGCGGGGACTATCTCTAGGGTGAAAATACAAGATCTACTATCGGCATTGACGACGGTGCTTATGTAATGTTTCCTTCTTGAAGGTGTTGCTTTTGGAGAATTTGGACATCAGGTGTTGTCTTGGTGGTGTTTGTGCTGCTGCAAGGACTGAAACTCTGTAGCGGGACTTTTCTTTTTTAGTTTTTCTTCTTTTTTGGCTATGTGAATCCGTAATGCTATTAGTGTATTGAGCTATTACAGAGGCCTCTGCAAAATTTAGAAAAATATGAACGTTGATGGATGGGAGCTTTCTGCACTGACTTTCTGAGCAGTGATGGGGAAAAGGTGCAGAGATACGGTACAGTTCATCGCGATCATGCTGGTGCAAATTGCGTTAGCCACCGACCAGTGGCAGTCGGCCACGTCACGGGTTTCATGGAGCGGTCGTCGCGCCGGCCTAATCCGATCCTCCGGCGATCACGATTAGGCAAAGGGATTACAGGATCTGATGTGTATCGCGGGCCCGAAGCAAAGCAACCGTCGGCGTTCATGCCGCGGGGGTGGCGACCGTATCCCGGGAAACTATAGTTTAATTATCTCGTGGAGTTTATAACACTCAAATGAGCATACGTACTAGTAATTGTCTGCACAATGCCTAGCTGTGCATATTTGCAACGCACTTTTGCTGTTTTTCTGTACGGGTCACATGTTGTTGAACGAACTGTATCCATAAAAAGTTTTGCTATTTTCAAGCTGAAAACGATCCGTAATTTTGTGTTATTTTCAACCAAATTAAGGGTGTGTTTGGTTACCTGCATAGGTATTCCTCAATCTATAGCTAACTGTAAAGGAAAAAGTGAGGAAATTTTTGAACACATGAGCCTGCGAGCTAAGTTTTAGTTTTTTTTTGATAATAGCTAAGTTTTAGGTGGTGTACATAGAATTTCCTCGTTTAGAAATAGACACGTATTCTGGCCCTCCTAGGCCCACGCTGAGGTGGCGTCTTGTGCGTTGGCCCAGTTATTATGCAGTGTTTCAGTTATGTGGCATGATGTTGCAGCCCATGCATGTGCTCTGCAACCGTAGAGGGCTAGAGGCAATAGACTCGCACTTGGTTTGGACACGGCAGGTAACCCGAAAAGATGGCTAGGTGGGTTAATGATTTTTCACCACGGGTAGGCAAAATGTGTTTCAGATGCCTAAAGCATGGATGACCATGCAGAAATCTCAAATAAAGCGGGAGAGCAAATCGAGCAAGGAGTGGCAAACCTAACCCAGCGACCACATATACAAATATTGGCCTTTTGTTGATAAGATGTCGAGTGGTTTTGATGACGGTAAGGGATTGATGTATAGTGGATACAACATATTTCTTGCAAATTGGATATGGAGAAACGAATTCTCAAGCAGATGATGCTAGAGTCACATTGCACAAACTGATCCGATCTTCGAGGAGAATGACAAAGCCAATATTCGAGAGAGGCGAAAGGGCTCTTCCCTTCTTCCCGAGCTCCGCCGACGGCCGATTCGCCGGTCTCCTCCCTCTCCGGCCGCCGCTGTAGCGGTGGGAGAGTGGGGAGACCCCGGATCTGTGCCTGAGGCCTGTGGATAGTAGGTTAGGGTCTTCCGGCGTCGCTGGAGAGGTGGTGTCTGCGGCGGCGTGCTGGAATAATGGTGCGGGAGGTCGATCTCCACCTCGGCGGTGCTCTGCGGGGCGGCGCGGCGACCTCCTAGTGTGGTTTCCTCTCAGATTCGCGAATTTGGTGAGGATTGCTTCTCCTTCGGCGGTCGGCGTGGCGGAGATGTTGATCGCCTTCTGGAGTTTTGTCCCTCGCTCCTTTCTTCGTCTCGGCGTGGTGCCTCCTGGCCACGGCGTGGGGATGCTGGGGGTGGTGCGGCGGGGAGCTGGTGCCTGGTGCTAGCTCCCTTCGCCGCCTGTACAGGAGCTGAACGTCTGGGATCTGCGTGGTGGCTGCTGATCTTCGGTGCGGCGAGCAGCTTTCTTCTTCCGGCCATGGTGGTGTGGGGAAGTTCGCTTCTTGCGTCGCACCCTGTTCTGACTCGGTTTGGTCTTCTCTGTTCTCCGGCCGGCCGAGGTGGCGAGGGGAGATGGTGTGATCAAGCCGTGCAAGCAGTGGCGACTCCGGCGAGCTGTGTCTGGGCTCAGAGCAGGGTTGGTTGGATGAAGGGTGGATGCGGGGAGAGCGCGCCATGGCCGTGCGCGTTCAGAGGTCTTCAGCTCCGTCGCTTGCGGCGGACGACCCATGCGGTCTCCTTCATGTGTGGGGTGCTCCTCTTCCCAGGGTTGGTGATGGCCTGGGGTCTCCTTTTCCGGCGTTGTTCGGCGACGGAGTCCTTCTTCAGGCGTTGCGGAGGTCCAGCGACGTGTGTTGCTGTTGCTTTGGGTTTCGACGGCTTGTTACGCTGTGTATTTCTGTTCTTTCGCTGTATTTTCGGTTGAATACGCAGTGTAAGATCCTTTCAAAAAAAAAAAAGACAAAGCCAATATTCACCACACGCACGAGGCACGCAACAAATGTCGACTTTGACTGCTACATCCAGCCAATGAATCGTCCGCTGCTCATCTGAGGCAGCGCTCCTTCTGGGCACTACTGCTTCTGTGGATCGGCGACCATGTCGATGGAAGATAAGGAGATGGGAGAAACATGATTGGATAGTGGGGATTCGGCAAACTATAGGTTGTATATAAATACGTTCGTGGGTGGATTTGTTGTGCCTGGCCACCTGCTGTTGAGAAGAGAGGGGATACAACAAAATAAACTAGTGGAGATGGAAGGGAAATGGGTGTGGCTCGTGCGCGCGTTTCTGTCACTGGAGATTGTGGGGGCTCAAAATACGAAAGACCTTGTTGCATGAAGAGGGCAGGTATATATGTTCAGTTTGTAGGGATCACATGGACAGGAGTGGGCCTGCTGAGGTGGAATAGCTGCATGTTTAGAGAATTCTTTGTAGTGGGGCTTTGTTATTTAGATATAGAAAATATGGATATCACCTCAGACTTTCTCGTATATTTTGTACAGTCTGACCAGGTGGTGAGTTGATCATCTCTGCTCTAAACTCTTTAACCGCATACAAAGACTTGCTTGAAATACCGAGATATTGTCTCACTGAATCTGCTGAATGTGCTGTGAATCACTCTGAACCTCCGGTAATGACCAACAACATACATGAACATTGCTACTTGCTTTTTCATAGAGGTGTGGATGCTATCTTATAACAAGCCTCTGCCCCTAAACGTCTACACAAGCTTTGTAAAAGGGACTTTACCCATTCACAGCATGTTCACAACCTCTACCTTATTGTTATTGTAGATGTAGTTTAGTTTGGTCATCCTCTCTTAGTTTCGGACAAATAATTAGTCCATTATAATTACGTCCTGTAGTTTCGACAAGCGGCTCTATGATGGAATAGACCGCCCCATGCGGTTCACCGCTAATTGACCCTACCCCATCTAGAGATGCTGCAGTGTCCTCCGTGTCGAACACTGATCTTTGCGGTGCACGGCAGCTGCCGCGCGCATTCCCACATGTGGAATCTACCCTTGCACCGGAAACCTGCCAGAACCTGAAAGTCGTTCGATCTGATCTCATCCGGAAGAAAGCAAGTCAAAGAGCAGGGCGGTCGGCAAGGGTGCAGGAAGGGCTACGTACATGGCTCCCCGGCGGCCGCAACCATGGTCGTCCTGTGGTTGTGGATGATCAACATTCAACAGCCACCACCTAACGTATATACGTAGTACGTACATACGTGCGTGACGGATACTTATCAACAGATCGATGGGCACGCAGTGGTTTGTGAAATGCTGAGACCGTTCTTCTTTATCGCAACAAAATCGAAAGCCCACTTACACTCTACCAGACCCAACAAGGTAGCAACAATAAAAATGGGGGAGAAAAGGAACTAGGACTCCGTTGTTCCTGCCACTACTAGAAACAACAGCATTAGTCCCGGGTGGTAGCACCCTCTGGTACCGAATTCCTACCCGGGACGCCGGATTCGGGACTAGAGGCCCGCCCCTCTAGTCCTGGGTGGCTTACGACCCGGCACTAGAGAGCTTCACGCGGGGCCTGAGCAGAGCGCGTGGTAGAGGACCTCTAGTCCCGGGTGCTAATACAACCTGGGACCAGAGATTCTCCCACGTGGCGGCCTCTAGTTTTTTTTGTTTCCCTATTGAATATTATGATTAATCTTGCAAAATATATGGTTAATTAATTATAAATCAGAAAAATACATATAGCATATCAAAATATTCATAAAAGAAATCTTTATGAGAATTCGATCATTTTTAATTGATTACATGGAGATCACAACCGGGACTAGAGCCCGTCTGTTCGATTAATTACATAGAGATGATATAAAACAGGGACTAGAGCCCGTCGTCTATTCGATTACATGATCATCGCCGGGACTAGATCCCGGTGGCATTGTATTTTCCCTTTGGGTTTATGGCATAGTTCATAAAAATCACGCAATTCCCTCTTGAATTGGTCGAAAGCGGTCCTTTGGTTGCAGGTCCTTCCACATTGTATCCATCTATAAAAGGAGATCAATATGAATATCAATCATCATAACAGAAATTATGAATGACACTCAACACAATTGATGGTAATAAAATAAAACTGTGAATATATTTGTTCACTTACATCTACAAATGTCGATGGGTTCCGCTCAGAGACCTCCCGGCGAATCCACTCGCAGACGTAGTATCCACACAGATTGGTCCCCAGTGGCTGCCTTTCACAGTACTTTACAAGAATAGATTTCAATCAAATAATAATCAAGCATGGTATGATGGTATTGAAATTTGAATTAAAGAGATGCGCGAACCTAGCTCGTACTACTTACCTTGGCATTAACAAAACTAAGCTCTTTTAAAATCACCAGATGTACACTTTTGAAATCTTTCCAAATCCTGCCCGGCAAACAAATGAATAAATGAGTTATTAATTAGTTACTTGATATCTCAAGAATTGAACAAAAGAGATCATATAGTACGATAATGATTGAAAATACCCTTGGAGCACATCTTTAATATGTTGGAACTTCTCTTGGGGCCACGCCAATGAGTCGAAGATTTCAACTTTTGCCTCATCAACTTCAATGATTAGCAGAACGTAATGGTCGCTGCGCACGTTTATATATGTCAGTAACTAATCAGTTACACTTAACATCGAGTAAGCAAAAACTAATATGTACAAGACAGTAACACTCTTACCTGAAGTTGTAAGGAAACAATATCTTCCTTTTATAATCTTGCCTCTTTATGAACCTAAACAAGTTGGCCACCATTTCCTTTGTGTAGTTCCGTAGTAGATTTTCATTAACTTGGGTTGGGTCGACGAAACCAATCTCAAAGATTCCTTTTCTGTCACATTCATCACTCTTCATTCTGCATAATAGCGTAGTGAGCATAATTAGAACAGGCAATGACCGAGTTGAGCTATAGACTTTATTTTAGAAAATAAATGAATTGAATCACTTACAGACAATAGGTACTGACGATACTCAAGTCGAGGGCGTCAAGCTGGTATAACTGATAGAGTTCTTCAAGATAAATATTTAACTCGTCTTTACCTTTGAAATGTTCCTCTGTAACTTACACAAGGAGCACTTTTCGATCTATCTTTGTGACTTCCATGTACCAGTTATGCAGTCTTAGCATTTGTGTTGGTAGATTCTCGATCTGATCAGGTGGCACTAGAGACTTCCCGTATTCCCAGGTCCATTTATCAGGTGCCATAAGCAAGGGGAGCTCTTCTGCTTCCAGTTGAGAAAGTGAAATACCAAGTTCTGCAGCAAATTCCACGCGGTAAGCTAAATCCGCCACGCGCGTGGAGTCCTTATCAGTGGCCACCTTGAGCGGAGAGATGGACTGTTTTGACTGCTCTCCGAGCTGGGCAACATCTCTTTTTCTTTTCCCGCTAGAAGTACTACTTGTGGGGCGAGTTCTCCTCAGACAACGTGCATAGTCATCTGGCCTATTTATCTCAATTTGCGATGGATGATTAAGAAATTCCGTAGCCCACTTTTTTTGCTCTATCGTAAATACTTGCTTTGGCGCGGGCTGTCTTTTCGCCTTTAGTTCCACCATCTGTCTTTTCGCGTCGGTTGCCACCCGCGCGCGGCCTTGCTCTGAAGTCATCTCGACGTCGTAAGGTCTCGGGGGAGGAACCTTCGGTACTTTTGGGAGGGGCTCGTATTGGGGTTTGGATCGGAAACTTATCGACGGAACGGCGGTCTTACCCTTAGTGGGCGGAGGCGGCTGAGGAATCGGCTGAGGAGACTGCTGAGGAGTCGGCTGAGGTGGCAGCGGAGTCAGCTGAGGCGGCGATGGAGATCGAGATGGACTCGTGTTGTGGTGGTCGTCACTGCCATCATCCCGACTCGGAGGAGGCGATGGTGGCCTTGCGTCCAGCCTGGAAACACGATGTATTTCTTCTGCCATAGAATGAGTCCACCCTAGACATCTCCCAGTGTCATCTCATCATCATCTCTAGGGATGTTAAACTCGAGTGATTGAAATGCGGGTTCAACTTGATCCACGCCGACACGAGCATAGCCATCTGGAATCTCATTGCCACGATACAGTGCTGTAGATTCACAAGTTAAAGCATAGCCGTCCGTCGCCTTCACGGTTAAGTTTCTCAGTGGCTCATGTAGCTCACAACTTGTCTTCTCAGTGATAAAATCCACGGGGTAGGTTTGCTTCGATGCCTCATCAGCACCGACCGCCGTGGAAGCCACGCTGCTTTTCCCCACCTGCTTGACTATCTTGCTGCAGCTGATGAGTTACCCCTTGACAAGCTTGCTCGCGCAATTGATCTATTTGCTTCTGTTGTTCGCTAATGATACTTTCTACTTTGCTCAACCGGTCTGAATCCTCCTGCTCCTTCCTCTTCCTTGCTCTTGCTCGGCTTCTATAAGATTCACGGTCCTCGGGAAACCCTTCATTCCACGTCACAGAAGCTCCCTTGCCTCGTGTTCGTCCTCCTTTTTCTTTATTACCGAGGCCCTTTGTCAGCTCGTCGTACTCTCTGTCGGGAATAAACCTTCCCTCTCGAGCATCGGCGATTGCATCAAGAATTGCTTTCCGGGGTATAGGGGTTTCTTTCGTTTCATCAACTATTAGATCACCTGATGCGTCATACTCCGCCCCATGAGCAAGCATCCAATTTCTGACCCTATGGGGCCAGTTATCTGTAACTGGAGTGATCCCTTTTTCATGCATAGCGGCCTCAATCAGATCCCACTTAGGCTCGGCACTTACGTAGCCACCTCCCCCCAACTTATGGTGATATTTCTTTTTCGCTGCATTCTCCTTATTATTTTTTGATCTTTGCTTGGCTAGTTCTGAATCCTTGTATTCCAGAAATGCCTTCCAGTGAGTCCGCTGGCTCTCTAGTGCTCCAGTGAAATCTGGAACTTTCTTTTTCGAGACCCAATCACGGTATAATCTGTTCTTGTAATTATTGAATTGTTCAGCCATCTTCTTCAGAGCGAAATGCTTGACTTTTTTGTCATGGCTTCTGTCTTTTCGGGACAATCCAACACCGGTAGGGTGAACTTTGCTATGAGCTTGTCCCAAAGCACATCTTTAGTTCTGTCGCTGACATAACTAGCTCCCTCTAAGTTTTTTTGCTCAACCCATTCCTGAATGCTGATCGGAACATTGTCCCTAACAACAACTCCGCATTGATGCACAAACTTAGCTGCGTTAGCCTTGGGCTCCAACGGTTTGCCATCTGCAGAGACGACCTCAATTCTGAGATGCGCATCTGCGGCCAACCCTTTGGCATGGCCTCGTTTACTAGATTGGGTCGATGTGGTGGTTTAAAAATAAGAAACATTTGTTAATACATATATATACAAATCAATTATTGCATCTGATCAACATAGGCTTAATATACCTCGCCAGATGGCGGGGGTCCACCAATTTGCAAGCCGCCATCGCACTGATCTGTGCTCGTAATTTGCGCTTCGACGCTTCGTTCCGGCTCCGTTCCCGGACCGGGTTGCCGCATAATGGCGAACAACTCTTCTTCCCCTTCTCTTTCTATGAAGGGAACATCTCCATCCATTGCTTAACTAATACAAAAGAAAGATAAAACAATGATAGCATTAGCAGAATAATTCAAAGTAGGGAACTTTACAAATATGCAAAAGTATCGCTCATACATCTTTATTTAATCCAGTTACATAGCTCGGGTCCATTTTTATTTAACCCTAATACATCACGAATAATATCACTAATACATCTTCCTCTCACATGCATTAACCTCTCAAACTAACTTTGACCGGGTCCTAAGCCACGGGGTGCTGAGCGGCCGGCGCTGCGCATCCAAAGAACATGAACCATCACAGGGTCATAACTCACGTGAGAAGGAACCCTATGAAGAATCGACCATCTACTTTCATACACGGCTGGCGTATCCAACAAATACATGTAGCGACGGACATGCTCGGCCTCCTCCCTGATATGGCGACGTACCACCTCCTCGGGGGCCTGCTCGACCGCCACCAAAGAAGATCCGGGTCGACGACGTCACCCGGATTCCTAACCAAGCTACGCCCGGAAGGTAACACCTCCCAGTGCCAGCCCGGCGGAGCCCAGTCCCGGACATCGCCCCTCTGGTCCAACAGAGACATCGTCGTCGAGAACAATAAACTAAAAACACATTTTTGTAAGCAAAATGTTTACACTATGAATTTCCTAACACTAACACTAAAATTTCCAACACTAAAACTAAAATTTCTAACATCTAACAAGTACCAAATTTAATCCCGGCATATATCTAACATCTAACACAAAAATTCCTAACACTAAAACAAAGATTCCTAACATAAAAATTCCTAACATCTAACAAGTACCAAAATTAAGTAACACAAAAATTCCTAACCTAAAACTAAAATTTCTAACACTAAAATGCCTAAATTACACTAAAAAAAGAAAACAAAAAACTACCTAAACTATAAAAAAAATACCTTGCGGGCCGGGCCGGGAAGAAGGGCCGGGGCGGCGGCGGATCGGAGGAGCACGGCCGGAGGCGGCGCTGCGGCGTGCGGGGGAAGGGGCGACGGCGAGGGTGAAGCGCGCGTCGGAGGAGAGCCGCGCCGTGCGGCGGAGGAGGAGGGCCGGCGACGCGGCGGAGGAAAGGCGGCGCGGCGGAGGAGGAGGGCGACGCGGCGGGGCTCGGGTGCGTGGAGGAGAGCGGCGCGGGCGGCGGATCGAGGAGGCGACGGCACGGGCGCGGAGGACGGCGGCGGTGGTGGCGCGAAGAGAAATTTGGCCAGGGCTTCGCCTCGATTTGGTGCTTCCCGGCTGGTGGCTCGGGCCGGGATGGAGGCCTGGTTATTTATACCCAGGGACCTCTGGTATCGGGCGGAGCCACGAGCCGGTACCAGAGGGGTACCTCTAGTACCGGGTGGAGCCACCACCCGGGACCAGAGGTGCATTTGCGCATACCGGGTGGAGCCACCAGCCGGGACCAGAGGTGTTTTCTCAAACGCCACCCCCAGCGCGCGCAAATGCACCTCTAGTCCCGGGTGGTGGCTCCACCCGGTACTAGAGGTCTGTTTTTTGCGTTCAAGCGCCCAAATTTTGAAATTTTGCGCGCAAAATGCCCAAAAGTGAATTTGAAAAGTGTCTGAATATGAATAGCTTCTGCATACTTTTGAATCTGACAAAACTTTCAACATGAAAAGTGTTTGAATTCGAATAACTAATCCAAAACAATTTTTTGTTTTATAAAATAATTATTATAACTATTCAAACTATTAACCATTTTGCCATTTTCAATTAAAAATGAATTAACTCATATTGTTTGAATTTGAAAATCATACCTTTTCTGATTTCTTCAAATATCTAATTGTCTAAAAATTTGTAATAATCATCTCTTTATTTTAAAAACATCCTTAACAACATCCCATACAGTGACATAAAAGGTTTAATACATTATTACACATCACTAACAGTTACATTACTACATAAACAGACTTGTTGCTCGGAGGTCGTAGCATTAGGGGGAACGGCGGGAGGAGCCAGCCCCGTTCGTGGCCGCCTGGTTCTCGCGCGCACGTTTGCGGTGGAGGGCATGAGCCATGGAGGATGAGTCTTTCAACGCCTAAGCCAGCTGGGAAGCCTCCTTCGCCTTGAGCTGGCAGGCAGTCCTGGCTTGCTGAACACGGTCGTCGCGGACGGATTGCAAGGAGGCTTCAATGGCCTCCTGCATCTGCGGCCCGCCGCCCTCTTCCCCATGGTCGCTCCAGTCGAAGTCGTCGTTGTCCTCCTCCTCGTCGGGATAGGCTCCCACGGTAGCGCCCAAGCGCGCTCTGCCGAGCATGCTCGACCTCGTCCAGAAGGCGCTGCGGCGGGCGTGGCGGATCCATCTCGTGGATACGATGTCTTCGTGGCTTAGGGTTTACCCCGTCGGCGACAATACTATATATAGATCTCCACAACAACGCTATGGGAGGACACGTGACCAGGGCAATGCTGGGGGAGGACACGTGACTGACCCGCCTTTAGTCCCGGTCGGTAAAGAATCACACGGATCGTGTATTTCTTTCAAGCGCTTGTGAGCCGTTGGATCAGGGGTGTGTTTCTTTTGAGGGCTTGTAAGCCGTTGGATTTTTAGAACCGTGTGTTTCTTCGTGAGCCACATGACCCTATATATAGCCCCCTCCCGGACATGTTCGGCACTCATTGTAGTTCATTTTGGTATACGAAGCATTCGGACTCCCTGCATACGTCCAACGGTGCATTTTGATATGCGGGCACTCACGAGCCACCGTCGGGCTGTATGCAGGGGAAACCGTGTGTTTTGTTCCATCTTTTTCCAGCGCTTGTAAGCCGTTGGATTTTTAGAACGAAATATCATTGTTTGCAGGTCTCTTCTGAGTTTTCAGAACACAGTTACATAAAAGTTTAATACATTATTACACATCACCAACAACATCCCTATCTAGTCTTCACTTTTTCTTCGTGTGCGTCACTATATGATTGGATTGTTAGTAGGCATCCGCAATACTAACAATACATTAAGGTTTCCCCAACCATAGCCTTAAGTTCATGATCCTCTTACTCCCATATGTGCAACTAATCGGTTCGAGTCCTTAGGTTTCTGTCACTCCGGCAGAACTACCCCCTTCCTTTGCACATACTACTAACCCTAAGATGTTGATCCATGCGCGCACAAATATAATGGACACCAAAGGACAGTACCATATCAACATACAACTGTAATGAACCTCATACATTCAACAAAGCAATCAAAAGACAAATAAACTACGCAAACATGACATAAATCATAAGATAATATTTTATAGCATCAAACACCATGTTTACATAGAGCGGTACAGAGGTTTGTGGGAGGATGAACCACTGTATACAAGGAGGAATTGGCGGTGGAGATGGCGGTGAAGATGGCGGTGAGGGCAGCGAGAGGCGTAGGGCGGCACCGGCGCCAGCGGTGTCGTGGGGAACTCCTCTCGTGCCGCCGACATCAATGGGGTGCGCCGCCCCTTAGCCCCCTTCCTTCATGGCTTCTTGGAAGCCCTCCCCCATGGAGATGGGATCCATGGGGGAGGCAAAAACGTGGCTTTGGTGGCTGGAAATTCGTGGACATGGGGTGTTCTCCACGACCTAGTGTTTTCTCCTTTATATGGACTCTCGGATTTCCGTCATCCCATCTAAGTTTGCAGTGGGACGGTGATATCTGGAACGTCCGGACTCCGGTTGGGCCGAACTTTAGGTCCAGATTTATTAGAAGAAAATTCCCTGTAACTTTCGCGACTAGACTTTTTCCATTTGACATCATCTTCGGGCCGAAATGGGTCCATCTTCGAAAATAGTTTTCAGACAGATTTCAGGGAAGTCCAAATTCGACTCCAACAGATTTTCTCTTGTATTCTTGATAATTCCTACAGACCAAAGTGTAAAACAAGAACATTGTGCAATTTTGCAACTATTAATAAGTTAGTCCAAATAAATCATAAACTTAATATAATAACAAGTGCTAAAAGCATAAAAATGGAATGAAACAATCAAAAATTATAGATACGTTTTGGACGTATCAACATCCCCAAGCTTAATTCCTGCTCGTCCTCGAGTAGGTAAATGATAACAAAATAATTTTTGATTGTAAATGCTATGATCAGGTTCTAACAATTGCATGATGTATGAATAATAAAACTTAGCAATCATGTTACCTAATAAAAAGTATCAACAAACTAAGAGCTCATAACATGAAATTTATAAACATCAACAAGATTGTAATGATCATAATAAAACATGATAGTGTGGTGTCTCGCTTGCCCTTAATTGTGGAGCAAAACATAAATGCCAAGGCACCTCTGAAGTTCAAGTGAAGACTAGATGTAAATATATTAAAGGTAAAAGCATCATAGTTATACCGCAGATAACCGCATTCTGGGACAAGCACATTACACTAAAAATGACAGTTATGCTCTCGAGAAAGTGCTCAAAGAAAGGATGATGACTCAACATTAAAATAAAAGATTGGCCCTTCGCAGAGGGAAGCAGGGATTAACATGTGCTAGAGCTTTTTATTAAAAACAGAAATAAAAATGTTTTGAGAGGTGGTTGTTCCTGTCAACGAATCAGTAATAGAGTTCTTGTTATCTTCCATACTAAACAAGTTGAGAGCGCTTCCGAGTTATTGATATTAGGCATTTATAGCATGCACTTTTATATAGTATGACACTCCTCCCAGCCTTTGCTTTCACAAACCATGGCTGACCGAATCCTCGGGTGCCTGCCAACAATCTCATACCATAGAGGAGTGCCTATTTTATTAATTTATTACTTTATTTATTACAATGTTCTAACCAGCTCTTTGCAAAATTAGTGACGAGCAGATGAAGCATGCAAGTCGGGGACTTAATAATGCTAATTTTTTTTAATAATACATTTTTTTAATCAAATTCAAAAAATATTACGCAAATCCAAATTATGGCAAAAATAATACGGCCTCGGCCTGGGCTAAGCCGAAAGGGCCCTGTCAGCCTGGGCTGGGCTGACTAGCCCTTATCGGCCTTGGCTAAGCCAACAAGATGGGAGGGTGGGCCAGGCCTGCGGCCGACAGCCTGCGTGGCCACGAGTTGGCCACGTCGAAGCGACAGGCCTTTCGGCTTAGGCGAGGACGATTAGTCCCAGGAGAAATCGCCACAAGCTTTCTTCTTCCTCCTCGCGTCTCTCTCTCTCTCCTGTTCTTCTCCAAAACGAAAAGCTCCGGCGATTTTTTTCCTCCCAGCATGATTTGTCCAACCAGCCATCAAATCTATAGCCTAGAGATGTTAGAGAGTTAAGGCAAATCGGATCTACAAATGGGTTAGGTTTTGGTGTGATTTCGCGGTGTTTGGTTGGAGCAATGGTGGAGTTTGGGTGGAGGTTCGTGGGCTGAGCAAGGAGTGGTGGTGGTGCTGCGGTGGTGGTGGTGGTGCTGCGGTGGTGGTGGTGGCTGCTCCGGCCGTGGTGGTGGTGGTGGCGGTGGTACTCCGTTGAATCGGCACGCTTCAAGGGTATGGATTTTTTGGCTAATTAGGGTTTACACTAATTACGCATGCATTATTGTTAAATATATAGTTGTTCCGGTAGTAATAATTAAGTATATAGTTGTTCTGGTTATAACAGTAATTTGGTGTCACATTTTTAGGTTGTCGAGATGAGTAATTTAGTGAAATGTTTGTTTTACTACGGTCCTGGCACAATTGTAGTAAATGAGTTGGGAGCTGATTTGGGTCAGTTTCGATGGTCAGAGTTAGAACTGAGCGACCCACAAACATGGTCAGTAAGTCAGCTGAAAGATTGGTTGGCAGCATGTTTAGGGCTTAATCCAGAAACAGACACCGTCGGTGTGCATGCACCGTGGACGAAGTCAAGGTCACCGGTGTTTTTTTATTTGAGGCCGATAGATCGGACCTCTCAGATGGTGCGATGGTTGCAAGGCTGCGAAAGCAGGGGATGTACCCCTATCGCGTTACTGATACCTGTCGCGAAGGAGGTGATTCCGCCTGAAGGCGAGGGAGGTCACGATCCTGGACAGAGTAGTCAGGAGATGCATTTATCTGGTCATGATTATAATCAGGAAGATGTTGGAGGTGGTGGTCATGAATCTGGCCAAAACAGTGAGGCAGAAGTAGCAGATGATGAGGGTGTTGAGGCAGATGGCGATGAGGAATTCCAACAAATGATGGAAGAGGAAGATGAAGATGGTGATAGTGCTTATGGTGATGATTCCGACGAGTCGGATGACGAACATGTCGTGCCCAATCCTGCGTCATGGAGTCATGACTTCACTTCGTCAATGACAGTGAACGATGATCATGATTCTGCCTGGGAATACCATCAGAACTAGGTTGCTGTGGGTGCTCTATATCCTGACAAGCAACATTTGCAAGACGCAATCATTAAGTGGGCAATGTCGACATGCAAGACATTCAGAACCAAGGTGTCAAGTAAAAAATATCTGACAATGGAATGTGAGGTTGCAGGCTGTCCTGGAAGGGTGCACGGTTATCGCCCTCAGTTCGCCATAAACTGGAAAGTGAGCGACGTAGTACAACACACATGTAGAATTGACTGTATTCCTCAAGATCATTGTAACATTTCGTCGACGCTTATAGTTCGGTTGCTGTACTCAGAAATAGTACAGGGCAAAGCTATGGAAGTGAAGGCTATTCAGCATAAGGTGTTCACCAGGTTCAAGTACAAAATATCTTATGGCAAAGCTTGGAGGGCTAAGCAGATGGCACTTGAGAACAGATTCAGATCATTTCTAGACTCATATGACTCAGTTGTTCGGCTCCTCCACACATTGCAGGCCCGTAATCCAGGCACATATGTTGACATCAAACACTTTTGGATGGCAGACTTTCCAAACATAAAGGTGTTGAATCGTGTGTTCTTCTCTTTCGGTGTGTGCATAGAAGCTTTCACTCACTGTCGACCAGTGATCTATGTTGATGGTACTTTTCTTACTGGCAAGTATAGGGGACAGATCTTGACCGCCATTGGTCAGGACGGCAACAATCAGATCGTGCCACCTGCATTTGCTTTTGTGGAGAGCGAGAACACTGAAAGTTGGACTTGGTTCTTCAGGACGAAGATGATATCTTCATGCCCACTGAAGCGAGCAAGATAGCTGCAGAAGCGGCGAAGGGCAAGGGTGCAGCGTCGTCGAAACGCAAGGCTGAAGCATCGTCGAAGGGGAAGAGTGCCGCGTCGTCGAAGGATAAGGGTGTTGCGTCATCGGAACGCAAGCGTGATGCGGGAGGCTGCGTCGATGGTAGATGAATTTTCTTTCTTAATTTATGTTGTGTTGTAGCTACTCCCACTTTTCTTGTTGTATGTGTAAGTTGCAATGTTTGTTTAATGAATGAAAAAATGTATTAGATCAAAAAAATTAGCGGGAACGAATTTGGCGGGAAAAACAGGCGGGAATAAATTTGGCGTGAGAAACGGGAGGGAGAGAAGAAGGCGGGAAAAATAAGGCGGGAACGGGTGTCGCCAGGAAGGGTTGGCGTGAAAAATTCAGTGAATTACGGAGGCATGCAGCAGTCGGCTTAGCCCAGGCCGACAGGGACTAATCGGCTTAGCCCAGGCCGATAGGATGCTCTGACACGCACAGGCGTTGGCCGACAACCTAATCGGCCCAGCCCAGGCCGACAGGGCCCTTTCGGCTTCGCCCAGGCCGAGGCCGTATTATTTTTGCCATAATTTGGATTTGCGTAATATTATTCGAATTTGATTAAAAAATGTATTATAAAAAAAACAGTGTCACAAAATGAGAAGTATTTTGAATGTTTTAAAGCTAGCACATGAAAATTTACTTGGAATGGTTTGAAATACCATGCATATGAATTTATGGTGGACTCTTTGGGATAACTTGGTTTTAGGATTTTGGATGCACGAGCAGCATTCCCGCTCAGTACAAGTGAAGGCTAGCAATAGACTGGGAAGCGACAATCAAGAGAGCAATAACCGTCATAATCATACTTGCGACAGAATAAAATTTATGGTGGCATAAAAATGATACTAAAACTCTGAGGCAAAATAGATCATCAATGCTTAATTGACTTTTATTTTTCAGTCATAAACATGTGTGAGCATGTGCCAAGTCGATTCAAATAAATCATTCAGAGGAGGATACCACAATACCATACCGTGTTATGAACAGGACAATTCATGTTAATATCAAAATAACATAATATGCACTATTAGCTAGTTGAGGCTAACCATAAGAAAACATAAACTACTAAACAATATCATTCACACATCATTTTTAAGTTTCAACAAATAACATTAACCAAGTAAACATTGAAAACAGAGGATAAATAAAATATGTGACGATCAACTTATTAATGTAACCGGTGTTTGATGCTAAGATAAATAAATAATAAGATACAGACGCTCCAAGAACAGCACATGATGTGAAAGAATAAAATATAGTTTCATGGGAAGAAGAAGAAGGGGATGCCTTGGGCATCCCCAAGCTTAGACGCTTGAGTCTTCTTGAAATATGCTGGGGAGATCCATGGGAGCATCCCCAAGCTTAAGCTCTTCACTCTTCTTAATCCTATTATATCACTCTTCTCTCTTGACCCTTGAAAACTTCCGCCACACCAAACTCAAAGTAAATCTCATTAGAGGGTTAGTGCACAATCAAAAACTCACATGTTCTGTAAGGACGCAATATGACCGTTACTTTAAACATTAACTACTACCACTAATGTTATGTGAAGCTCTTCCACCCAAAAAAGAATTCCACTCAACACGAGTAAAAGAGAGAATGCAAAATAAAAGACATAATCTGTCTAAAACAGAACAGTCCGCAAAGACGAATTTTTTGAGGCACTTACGTTACTCAGATCGAAAAACTTTGAACTAACAAAGATGCATACATATATAAAATTACGCACAAAAATTTCAGATTTAATTCACATTCTGGTGATTTTAGAGAATTTACGGTGAACAGCAGAAATCTGTTCCTGCGCAGCAATCAAAATTTTAGCACATCTTATCATTAGAGACTACTCTTGGCACAACAATGCGAAAAAGTAAAGATACAAAGGAGTTGCTACAGAAGTAAACAAATTCCTTGACTCAATAAAAGAAAAATTGCAGAAATAAAAATAATGGGTTGCCTCCCATAAGCGCTTTTCTTTAACGCCTTTTAGCTAGGCACTTATTGCAATACATAATATTTCCAAAGTGCTGCTATTAAACCAAATCAAATTTTGTTTCTAAGTTACAGAAAGGTTGCTTAAATGGCCAACTTCTAAATGAAAGGTAAGAACCATTAAGAATCAAATGAAAACGCAAAGAGGCCACTCTTGCAACAAAAGTCGAATCTGTCCAGAAAAACAGCAGCTGGCAAACGTAATTTTTAGGTGCTATTAAACATGTCCGAAATTTTAGCCAATTTTTGTGCATGCAGAGGATTCAGTGATACAACATCAGTAAATTTTACGTGATTTTTAGAGTTTCCAGTAAAATATGAAAATCGCGCAATGAGCAGTAGATGCTGAAAACAGAAAATCACTTTTTACATATGTATCAACTAAGCTAAATGGGTAAAACTTGGTACTTTATTTTTGATAAACTAAGAGACCAGAGGCTAAGCAAGACCTAAACATGCTAGCTACAGCAAGGAAAACTCTAAATAAAAATCAAAAGTAAAAACCAAATAAAGAACCAAACAAAGAAGCAAAACAAAAGAAAATATTTTTGTTGTTTTGAATTTATAAGTGAAAGTAAAGAAGCAATAGAATCCAAATAAAGAGCCTAATAAAACTAAAGAAGGTAAAACCAAGACATATAAAAGCAATTATAATACAAGTTAAGACAATACATATCATGTGGACGGGTAATATAGAGTATGAACGAGACAACCTCATGTTAGTTGATGAATAGGGGATGACTCGGGCATCCCCAAGCTTAGATGATTGTATCTTCTTGAATATATTCTTGGGATGCACCTACACATCCCTAAGCTTGAGCTCTTGCATCTTCTTGTTCATCTCATATCACCATATTAATTATAACTTATAGGCTACATCCACATAAAACTTCACAAAACTCATTAGTAGGGTTAGTACTCATTAAATAAAATCCACTCATGTTCAAGCATTGACAAATTTCATAATGTTTATTGAACATTAGCCACTGTATATACCGAGGTCTTATTATTTCCGTTGTCCGTCGAAAAACTAAGGAAACTAAGAGCAACTAAGTACAATATTAAATAAACAGAATAGAAATCTATCAAAACTGAACAGTCCGTAAAGATGACACTTAACGAGATAGTTACGTAGCTCAAATCAAAAACTTATAACTAATTAAAGACAGATTATGATCTCAGGTTGACGCACAAAATTTTTTAGATCAAAATACTATTCTGAGATTTATCACGATTTTATTTACAGAGAAGCACAAAATCTGTCTAAACTTAAACAGTCAGTGAAGATCGAATTTTTAGACATATTTACGAAATTAAAAACAGAAAAGTCATAACTAATGAATGAAAGGTAATAAGCTTTGCTTTGCACTCAAAAATTTCAGATCAAGATCACGTTCTGATGATTTTAAACATTTTATACGGTGGAGCACAGAAAATCTATTTCTGGACAGCATAGCAAAACTATCAACTTTCAATTAACTAGAGACTATAATTAGCATTTTATTTTTATGTACAGAGCCATATACACAATATTTACATGTTTTTGATGAAAAGTTTCCATGGAAAGATTTGTTTTGGTTTCATAGGCATGAACACAAGTGTTCAAGGTCGACCCCCATTTAACCATTACTCATCTTTTCAATCACTTTTCTTTTTGAAAACGTTTTTAGATAACAACTACAACTAATTTTTTTTTTTTGTAATTCGCATTCCCTATCCATAGTAAGATAAAGAACAACTTAAAACTGGAAATAAAAACTACTTAGAGATAAAGCAAACTAGTGCACACAAGAACATTAACCTACGCTATGGCTCCCCGGCAACGGCGCCAGAAAAGGTCTTGATAACCCACAAGTATAGGGGATCGTGTGTAGCCTTTTCGATAAGTAAGAGTGTCGAACCCAACGAGGAGCTAAAGGTAGGATAAGTATTCTCTCAAGTTCTATCAACCACTGATATAACTCTACGCACACTAAACGTTTACTTTATCTAGAAAATAATACTAGAGTAATAATACGGGTATGAGAGATAGCTTTGCGAGATAATAAATACAAGAAAGTAAATGTTAGTGCAGCAGCAATAAATTACACTAAGTAATCATAAACTAACAGTACCATGAGTGTGGAAAAGTGGTGGTAATTGTGATGGCTTTGTCCAAGATTAATTAGTGAAGATACTTAGTTCATTGTTTTCGATGCAGTTTTCTATGTGGGAGAGGCTAAATATACATGCACTCCACTATTTGGGATTACAAGTACTATATGATTAGATTGTTAGTAGGCATCCGCAATACTAACAATACATTAAGATTTCCCCAACCATAGCCTTAAGTTCATGGTCCTCTTACTCCCATACGTGCAACTAACCGGTTCAAGTCCTTAGGTTTCTGTCACTCCGGCAGAACTACCCCCTTCCTTTGCACATACTACTAACCCTAAGATGTTGATCCATGCGCGCACAAATATAATGGACACCAAAGGACAGTACCATATCAACATACAACTCTAATGAACCTCATACATTCAACAAAGCAATCAAAAGACAAATAAGCTACGGAAACATGACATAAATCATAGGATAATATTTTATAGCATCAAACACCATGTTTACATAGAGCGGTACAGAGGTTTGTGGGAGGATGAACCACTGTATATAAGGAGGAATTGGCGGTGGAGATGGTGGTGAAGACGGCGGAGAGGGCAGCGAGAGGCGCAGGGCGGCGCCGGCGGTGGCGCAGGGAACTCCTCCCGCGCCGCCGGCATCAATGGAGTGCGCCACCCCTTAGCCCCCTTCTTTCATGGCTTCTTAGGAGCCCTCCCCCATGGAGATGGGATCCATGGGGGAGGCAAAAACGTGGCTTTGGTGGCTGGAAATTCGTGGGTACGGGGCGTTCTCCACGACCTAGGGTTTTGTCCTTTATATGGACTCTCGGATTTCCGTCATCCCATTTAGGGTTGCAGTGGGACGGCGATATATGGAACGTCCGGACTCCGTTGAGCCGAAGTTTAGGTCCAGATTTATTAGAAGAAAATCCCTGCAACTTTCGCGACTAGACTTTTTCATTTGACGTCATCTTCGGGCCGAAACGGGTCCATCTTTGAAAGTAGTTTTTAGACAGATTTCAGGAAAGTCCAAATTCGACTCCAACAAGGTTTTCTCTTGTATTCTTGATAATTCCTACACACCAAAGTGTAAAACAAGAACATTGTGCACTTTTGCAACTATTAATAAGTTAGTCCAAATAAATCATAAACTTAATATAATAACAAGTGCTAAAAGCATAAAAATGGCATGAAACAATCAAAAATTATAGATACGTTTTGGATGTATCATACGCAAGATTCTTGAGATCCACTGTAGTCATTCCGTACATTGGGTCTACCTTTACCCCGCCGCTTTTCAGGTTGAACCATTTGCACCAGAACAAAAGGAGCTTAGAAGAAGGTCCATAGTCAAGTTCTCATATCTGCTCTATGTAACCATAATATGTGACCTTTTACCCACTGTTGTTTGTTGAATCATCAAAGCGAACACCACTGTTTTGGTTGGTACTCTTTTGATCTTGTGCAATCGTGTAAAATGTATTCGTATTTATCTCGTACCCTTGGAAAGTCCAAATAGTCGAAGATGGTCCCCTAGACAACAAGTACAGCTCATCTGAGACAGTGTTGTCATTGTTGAGATGTGTTTGCAACCAACCACCAAAATTATCCATGTGTTCCTTTGTAATGAAGGAGTCATCCATCCCCGGGTTGTTGGAGCGTGCAATATTCTTGTGCTTCTGGATATACGGAGCCACCAAACTGAAATTATGTAGAAATGTGTAGTGTGCTTGTGTGAAAGAATGCCCGTCCCTACATATTGTTGATTTCCTTCCTAGAGTGCCTTTTCCACTCAGTCTCCCCTCATGTCGCGATTCAGGAAGACCAATCGGCTTAATGCCAGGAATAAAGTCAACATAAAACTCAATGACCTCCTCTGTTCCATAGCCTTTGAAGATGCTTCCTTCTGGCCTAGCACGGTTATGAACATACTTCTTCAAGACTCCCATGAACCTCTCAAAGGGGAACATATTGTGTAGAAATACAGAACCCTGAATGGTAATCTCGTCGACCAGGTGTACTAAGAGATGTGTCATAATATTGAAGAAGGATGGTGGGAACACCCACTCAAAACTAACGAGACATTGAACCACATCCTTCTGTAGCCTTGGTAGAATGGCTAGATCGATTACCTTCTGTGAAATTACATTGAGGAACGCACATAGCTTCACAATGGGTAGTTGAACATTTTCCGGTAGAATCCCCCGCAATGCAACCGGAAGCAATTGAGTCATAAGCACGTGGCAGTCATGAGACTTTAGGTTCTTGAACTTTTTCTCTGCCATATTTATTATTCCCTTTATATTCGACGAGAAGCCAGACGGGACCTTCATACTGCTCAGGACTTCAAAAATATCTCCTTATCTTCTTTGGTAAGAGCGTAGCTAGCAGGACTTAGACGTCCTTTATCCGTCTTCATTGGATGCAGGTTGTCTGGGTCTTTCATATGTTGCTGGTCTTGCCGTGCTTCCGACGTATCTTTTGTCTTCCCATACACGCCCAAGAAGCCTAGCAGGTTCACGCAAACATTCTTCGTCACGTGCATCACGTCGATTGCAGAGTGGACCTGTGGGAGTTTCCAGTAGGGTAGCTCCCAAAATATAGACTTCTTCTTCCACATAGGTACGTGTCCGTCAACGTCATTCGGAACAGACTGTCCGCCAGGATCCTTTCCAAATATTACTTCTAAATCCTTAACCATATCATATATAACATCAATAGTAGGGAGGGGTGGCTTCGTCCGGTGATCTGCCTCACCTTTGAAATGCTTGCCTCTCTTTCTTACGGGATGCTGCCTTGGAAGAAATCGACGATGGCCCGGGTACACATTCTTGTTACCTAAATATATACTTTCAGTCTTATCTAAACAGTGCGTGCATGCATTGTATCCCTTGTTTGACTGTCCTGAAATGTTACTAAGAGCAGGCCAATCATTGATGGTTACAAACAACAACGCTCGTAGGTCAAATGGCTCCTGTTTGTGCTCATCCCACACACGTATCCCTTCATCACGCCACAACTGTAAAAGTTCTTCAACTAATGGCCTCAGGTACACATCAATGTCGTTGTCGGGTTGCTTCGGGCCTTGGATGAGCACTGGCATCATAATGAACTTCCGCTTCATGCACAACCAAGGAGGAAGGTTATAGATAAATAGAGTCACATGCCAGGTGCTATGACTGCTGCTCTGCTCCCCAAAAGGATTAAAGCCATCCGTACTTAGACCAAACCTTAAGTTCCTTACGTCACGTGCAAATTCCTTGAACTCTCTATCGATTTTTCTCCACTGCGACCCATCAGCCGGGTGTCTCGACATCTCGTCGTTCTTGCAGTCCTCTTTGTGCCATCGCAACAACTTGGCATGCTCTTTGTTTCTGAACAAACGTTTCAACCGTGGTATTATAGGAGCGTACCACATCACCTTGGCAGGAACCCTCTTGCTGGGGGGCTGGCCCTCAACATCACCAGGGTCATCTCGTCTGATCTTATATCGCAATGCACCGCATACCGGGCATTCATTCATATTCTCGTACTGCTCACCGCGGTAGAGGATGTAGTCATTAATGCATGCATATATCTTCTGCACATCTAATCCTAGAGGGCAGAGAACCTTCTTTGCTTCGTACGTACTGTCAGGCAATTCGTTATCCTTTGGAAGCTTTTGCTTCATTATTTTCAGTAAATTCCCAAATCACTTGTCAGATAAACCATTCTCTGCCTTCCATTGCAGTAATTCCAGTGTGGTACCGACTTTGTGTTGCCATCTTCGCAAGTTGGGTACAACTTTTTTTTGTGATCCTCTAACATGCGCTCCAACTTTAACTTCTCGAGTGCACTTTCTGCTTCGGTCTGTGCATCAACGATGACCCGCCGTAAATCATCATCTATGATGGGCTCATCTGGTACCTCTTCATCTTCAGCTTCCCTCCTTGCATTACCACCGTATTCAGGGCACATGTAGTTGTCATCGTTCTGTTCTTCTTCGTTGTCTTCCATCATAACCCCTCTTTCTCCGTGCTTGGTCCAACAATTATAGCCGGACATAAAACCAAACTGAATCAGGTGGATGTGAAGGGTTTTTCAGCAAGAGTAATCCTTCTCATTCCGACAGTTATGGCATGGACAACACATAAAACAATTCCGCGTGTTTGTCTCAGCCACGTTGAGAAAAGAACGCAGGCCTTGCATGTACTCGTTAGAGCGTCGGTCAGCGTACATCCATGGATGGCTCATCTGCATTATATAAGTATGTCAAACGCAATCACGATGCTAAAACCCATTACGGTAAACGAACATAATAGATAACTGACCATATTCATTAATACAAGTTCATCACATTAAAACCAAAATAGAGTAGTTACCAAATATAATACATAGTCATAAAACATACATTTAAACCAACATACAACTATATAAAGAATTTAAATCCAACAATAAATGCGATCAAAATCGCAACTAAGGTAATTATTGAACCAACATCATTATGATACCAAACTTCTTGACTAATGGCATAATTTCTAATCTTTTTAATCTTCAAGCGCATTGCATCCATCTTGATCTCGTGAGCATCGACGACGTCTGCAAGCTTGAACTCCAATTTCATCTTCTCTTCTAGGCATTGGAGACGAAGATCTTCACTTCTTTTCAATTTTGCTTTCAAATCATTGTTTTCTTTTACAAAAAAACTCGACAAGAGGGTCGGTTGGAATTTTCGGTTCAACTACCTCCTAGATAAAAATATATCTATGTCAAGTTGGTCGGCATGATTGTCATAAACACGAAACGAAACAAATATATAGTTATAACAAACAATCATACCACATCCGAATAATAGAGCGGACGAGAGAGGTGTCAAAACCATGGCACTATATATATCAAACAATTATACAACTAATAAAATTATACAAATAATCATACAACTAAGATTTTTTTAAATAAAAGTTTTAAAAAAGAGGCTTACCGAGGTGGTGCCGGTGACGGGACAACGCGGGCGATCACGGCGGTGAGCACGGCACTAGAACACACAAATCATATTTTTATTTTAGCTCAAATTGCATATAAAACAAATGAACTCCCTAATTTAGTCATTTCAGCAAACACCTACCAAGCACTACAAAAATGAAATGAGCTAAGCTAGTATGGAAATGAGCTAAAATGAGCAATGCCGGATGAAAGGATCAAGTTGCTAACCCTTAGATAGATGGGTGCCGCTAATCTTGACAAATCGTGGAAAAAGATGGGGATAAACTCGAGCTTGAGAGAGGAAACAATGGAGCAAATGGAGATGAACTCGAGCTGAAAATGGAGGGCTGCTCTCGGGGGTGGAAGATGATATAGTGAGACCTCCAGTACCGGCTCGTAACACGAGCTGGTGCTAGAGGTGTCTCGCACGTGGTCCTGCCGAGCCAGACACCTCTAGTACCGGTTCGTATTACGAGCCGGTACTAGAGGTTCCTTACGATCAGGAACTAGTCTATTGCGGCCTCGTAGGCTTTGAACTGGGACCAGTCCCCCCCTCTAGTACCGGTTTGTAACCCAGCCGGGACTAGAGCCCGATGTGGCTCTAGACGAAAGCCCTTGTTTCTACTAGTATGCGTAGACTGTTCGCTCCGTCGCGCCGTTATGGCATACCCTGTCGCTCATCGTGTTCCATCCCACTCAAGCCGATCCATCAAAACTTACAGAGAGCAAGTAACTCAGGTCCTAATTCTTCCATTATTTCCTAAGTTTTTTTCGAATTTTTTTGAGTGCTACATGTTGGGTGGTGGTCACTTCCGTCCTGGGTCTCCCTGATTTTTAGTGACTTATTATCTTGTACACTTCTCCTAATTTTTCCGTGACTTATCTTGTAAATTCCCGCCAAGTAAGATAAATAGTGTTATCTGTAACTTATCTTGGAGATTTCACATATATATTTACAGTACTTCATAGTTTCTTTCTAATTTGACATGGAGCAAAAACATAATTGATCTTTTTCAGAAATTACCACCAGTCATAGCCAAGAATCCTAATAATTCAATCAAGCATTTTACTGGTGAGCTTTCAATCTTACATTTTTACCTGCTTTTTTTTATCTTACATTGATAATATATAAGCAGACAAAAGTTTTGAACGGTAAATATTTTAGACTTCACGAACGCAGAGAATGTATCATATACATCGGGTCTTGTGGCATGACCAGGTGTTCGGATATTTCTATTTCATTTTCTAAATCCAAATTTCAGTCCGGGGAAACATGTCTGGCACCGCCCAGTGCTGACTGCTCAGGCAGCGCAGATCGAAACACTTGCTGGTTTGCAAGGACCAAATCCATTTGGGCAAACTATGTGGGCCTGTCAAACGTCGAGAGTGATTGTCCTTCGTTTGTGTCAGAATGAAACGTGCGCGGATTATCCAAATCTGCAATCGGTAACGCTGTTAAAGTTATCGGAGAGTTCATCTTTGAAACGAGACGCAAGAAACAAGATGCTCCTACACTTTTGTTTGGGCATGCATCCAGTTGCATGAATCGTTGGGGAACTCAACCAAGCGTCGGCCCATTTTGTGTGCTTAAGGGCATCTCCAGCCATGCCCCCAAGAGCCTCCCTAAGCCACTTTTTAGGTTTGGCTTTAGACTCGGATGCCTAAATAGCGCAGAAATTCTCTCCCTCGCCCCCCAGCGCCTCCCAGGACGTCAAAATAGCACTGGTGCACCCAGGTCAAATCCAGCCCGCTGGGAGGCTGCTTGGGGTGCCGGCGGAAGCTTTGGCGAATTGTGTCTCCCCACGTGTCCTTTTTCTTGGCCCACTCAATCATTTCCCTCACAAACGTTCGGTTGAGGTGGGGTGTGGCTCGGAAGTTGCCCCCAAAGATACCAACTTTTTTTTTGCTTCGGTGGTGCTCTTGGGGGTGCCAACGGCTGGAGATGCCCTAACAGGCATGCAACAACGTTAGGGTGTTTGGCTAGGCTTTTTTCTTGTCTTTTGGTTTTGTCTTATAAGCCCAAAAATCATCAAATAGGTGTTTTTGACTTTTGGCTTATTATTGAACATTGCATAAGTCAAAAGCCAAAAGCCAAAAGCAACTATTTAGATGCTTTCGGATTTATAAGCCAACTCCAAAAGCCTAACCAAACACCTCGTATAGTAGTATGTTTTCCTGGATGTATTCATCCAACCATGGTTATCTACCGGTGCATGGCTACACTACGTTCATGGTCGTCCTTACAACGTGTGGAGCATCGCGACCTGTTTTTGGAGGTGTCCTCGCGGTTGGAGGCTGCGGCGAGGGAGTTCTTTTCCCAACATGGGTGGCAGCATAATTTTCGGATTGGCCCTCCACCACCACTTCCTTAGGCGTCTCTACAATTTCTCATTTTAATATGTAATTCGACTTTTATTTTCTGTTGTTTCGAGACTTGTGGACTTGTTAGAGCTGTGTGCATCCTAATTATGCAGAGGCCGGATGTAATACTTAAAACTTTCTTTAAGTAATAAAGATCCCTTTATCGAAAAAAATTTGGTACGTATGTGTACAAGTGATTATACGTTGATGCACTAGAGATGCACGAACTTCTCCTTTGTGAGACCAGCTGCTACTTTTGACCAGTCACTGCCTCAGCACTATTCATTTCCAGACTGTCGATGATATAAGCTAAATCCAAAACCTAACCAAACACCCTCATATAGTAGTATGTTTTCCTAGATGTATGCATTGGTACGTATGTCTACAAGTGATTATACGTTGATGCACCAACTTCTCCTTCGTGAGACCAGCTGCTAATTTACGCTGACAACTTTTGACCAGTCAACCCCCTCCTCCCCCCCCCCCCCCCCCCCCCCCCCCCCCCCCCCATATCTAAAATGACATAGACGGCAAATACAAGGGGACAGCTATCTTCGTGCTAGCACATCCACACTCTTTGATGGTCATGTACATCGAGCGAGAGATATTCAAAAGTTTTTATCTTGGTAAAAATATTTTTCAGAAAGAAGGTAAGTTTTGTCACTGCCTAGGATTTCTAGACGACATTAAAGATTCGTTATTGGTAGGTTTGTACGTTCTGTTTGAGTTTAAATATGTTGATATTACCATTGTACTAAGTGATTACACGTTATATCTATAAAATGCTAATGTGTCTAGATAATGCTAATTTGTTTGCATCAATTTCTTTTCATTAGAGTTTGCCCGACCTCAGTTTTCTTCATCCATTGCCACTACAAGTACTAGTTACTCTCAGCCCAAAACTGCAGCAACAAGCATCAAAAATTTAAAGATACATCAAATTTTAGGTGAAAACCCTCAACTTAAGGAAAAAACCGCATGCCGATATCATCCAAATTTTCCCATTATAATCAAATGTGGGATACAACAAGTACTTCCCTAGAGAGCACTAAAGGATTTCATATATCATAGATCTTAAATGCAACAATAAGATTTGGGACAAAAGAGGTAGCAACTTAAACAATCTCACTAAGGATGGTGGAGTGGCTTGAAGGAGACAAGGATGTGAATCTGAACTTCACAACCTTGGGGAAGTGAGGGTGGGAAGTATATGTGCCGCTTGATTTCAAATTCTTCCTTCAAATTCATGGCATTCTTTTCTTTCTTTATTTCCTTTATTTCTTCTCGAATGGAGACTAACTTTGGATTTCCGTCCCTCCACCTAGTGGTGGCTGGACGAGAGACTTAACATCTCCTTCTCTCATGTGCAAAATCAAAAATGACCTTTGGTCATAACCCTAATGGGTAGTGGCCTCACTGTTCAACATTTCGTTTTCATTTTTTTTTTTGCACTTGACTAAGGTTCACAAAGTTTCGAAGAAGATTTTCGAAATATCGGCCAGATTCAAAGTCTGGAGATTAAAATACTTTAGCACAGCCAAATGAAACGGTATGGATTCGAATCCGCAAACTAGTACACCATCGCGTGGACCCTCCACCAATGCAATGAAGCCAAGTTGGCGATAAAAACTTGTGTTTCTATTAAAATCATTACGTCTGGGGCTATCTTAAAATTTAAAGAAACTTTCATCTGATATAAAGTTTTCTCACCCCTCATTTAGAATCGTTAATTTCATGAAATACCTCTAAAATTTGACGCAGTGTTTTATCTGAGTGGGATTTTACCTATTTGGGCCGCCTAAAAGATTTCAATTGGCCATCTCCTCACAACACACATGAGGATACCCAACACTTCTATGCTAGTAAAGTGTGTCAAGTTTTGCAATCACCTACAAAGGTGGATGGACACAGGTTAAACGAATACTTAGATACCCTAAGAGTACTTCAACTCTTGGATTGAAACTGGTGTCTTTGGATTTCACACTTGTCGGCGCCTTTTCAGCTGTAGATTCAGCATGTTATCCAAATAATAGGAGATCCAATGGTGTACGTTATTTCCTGGTTGTAATCTTATTTCTTAGGGTGCTTGTAAGGAGGCTACAATGTCTAATTTCAATGCTGAAGGTATAAGTTAATCGGCAAAAGCAACAACATATGTCATTTGGGTGCAAACACTGCTATTGTGGCAATCTTTGGGCCTTAGTGTCAGGACCAAGCATATACAAGCGTATTAGCATTTTGTTTGAAACATGGTGGAAAATAAACTATGGATATTCGGCTTATTCCTACATGTGTTCGGCGTGTCGATGGTTTTACCAAGACAGTCGTTGCGATAGTTAGAAACTTTTATGAGTAATCTCTGTTGTGATAAGTCGTGACTGACAGAGGATGTTGAATTATTTTGTATGTTTGTCACTAAATTAGTTGTTAGCTTTAGTTAACGGTTTTTAGCCCAGTTTTAGTTAGCGTTAGCTCAAAGAAAAACTTTGCCAACGGGGAAATGATCCCTCCCTGACTATACGTTGGTAGGTAGGTGAGACACCCGTAGCTCGAGTAAACGTCTGCTAGGTTACAATTTTTTCGATCATTCCCGCTAACGTTGTACTGTACACATCTTTGTGTTCTAGTCGTCTCCTATCCCTTTGAGAGCAAATCTATTATAAAAACCCTATATGCTAATAATCGCTTTAACCAATATATGTGCGGCCTGACTACGAGGCTGGTGCTTCGGCATCTAGGTCCATCATAACTACGGCACAACAGGCCTATGCCGACGGCCATCCCCTAAGCCGACAGCTTTTTGTCGGGGCCGTCGGCATAGAGCCCATCGAGGCCAGCCCACAAACAAAAACGTCGGCATAGCTCATATCAGCCGACGGTAGCCGTCGGCAAAAAAACTTGCCGTCGGCATAAGTTGTCTGGAAGAATAGGAAACAGTACAACATCTCCTACGCCGACGGCATTGCCGTCGGCAAACATAAAATTATTTTTAATTTTTATTCTTTTTCTATTTCTTTTATGCTTGTAGCTATGCCGTCGGCAAAAGGTCCATGTTTTTTATAATCTTCATTTTTATGTATTTATTTATTACTATAAATTAAATTTAACATTTTTAATATGTTTGTATTCATTTGTATGTATATAGCTACACCGAATAGCGGTCTCCACCCACATAAAATGATGACGCGAATCTTGTCTCTCAGAATTGCACGTCAAGAAATTGCGTAAGAGGTGGGGTATAACTTTGTTTAGGGTGTTCCTAGGGGCTAACCTTACAGAAGCAACCAATTTTTTTTACTTTGCTACCCCCTTTCGACTACTTTTCGCATTGATATTAAACAAACCATGCAAATTACATTGACAACATAAATTACACAGAGAACAAAATATCGGTAGTAGCGACAACACAACATAAATTGAAGATACATGGTACTCTGCAAATTAGAAAAAGGAAATTCATCTACCATCGATGCAGCCTCCTGCATCACTCCTGCCTTTCGATGACGTAACACCCTTGCCCTTCGACAATGCAGCACCCTTGTCCTTCGACGACGCATCACCCTTGCCCTTCGACGACGCCGCCACCGCTGCTGCAGCTTTCTTGCTCTCTTCACTCGGTATGAAGATATCATCTTCATCCTCGCTCTCCTCTAGCCATAAAATAGAAAATCTTATAGCGCAGGCCAAATCTGTAAAGTAAAGGTTGGGACCTAGATATGGCATCTACCAACCTTCTATTTGCTATTCTAACTAAGTTATCCTATTCTAGCACATCCTATTCTAACTATATTATCCAGTGATGGTAACCATGCGCAAGCACTACCTAAATTAACCATGCCCCTTTCAGAACCACGTCGGATCGAAGTTGCCTACCTTCTCCAGTGGCCACTCTGACCGGCAAATCGGCAAATCATCGCGTGGTCGTGAGACGACAAATCGGCCTTCGATCCAAACAACGGCAAGACGTCTCTGATGATTTGCAACCGTCCGAACAAGTGTTGGGGATGTTGCTAATCATCAGAGATCCTTGTCGCTGCTTGGATCCGACCGAGGGGAGGGTTCACCTTTAGCCTCCGCTCTAGGAACTCCTGCCTCTCAGAAATCTTGCTCTCTGCTTCCCGTGTACTGCCAATGATGGATATGAAGTGTACTCCTGCCTCTCTTATAGACCCGCCTCTCCGAGTGACTCCCTCCAGCTAGCCAATCAGGAACAAGTACGTGGATCGTGTGTTTCCTTCGAGAGCTTGGGAGCCGTTGGATCAAGCGAATGACTCCCTTCGGCTAGCCAATCAGGAACAAGTACGCGGATCGTGTGTTTCCTTCGAGAGCTTGGGAGCCGTTGGATCAAGCGAGTGACTCCCTCCAGCTAGCCAATCAGGAACAAGTACACAGATCGTGTGTTTCCTTCGAGAGCTTGGGAGCCGTTGGATCAAGCGAATGACTCCCTTCGGCTAGCCAATCAGGAACAAGTACGGGGATCATGTGTTTCCTTCGAGAGCTTGGGAGCCGTTGGATCAAGCGAATGACTCCCTTCGGCTAGCCAATCAGGAACAAGTACGCGGATCGTGTGTTTCCTTTGAAAGCTTGGGAGCCATTGGATCTAGCGAATGACTCCCTTCGGCTAGTCAATCAGGAACAAGTACGCGGATTGTGTGTTTCTTCGAGACCTTGGGAGCCGTTGGATCAAGCGAATGACTCCCTTCGGCTAGCCAATCAGGAACGTTAGGGTAGACTTTGGTTTCTCATGTTCCTATGGCCTAACCTAATACAACCAAGCAAAAAAGTCCACTGGCCTACCCCCTTTCGACGCACGTCTATGGGGGTAGACGAAAACGTTAGGGTTTTTCCAGCGTATTCAGGGTTTCGCCGTAACGGGGCCCCGGAGCGTCGGAACCCCACCCAAACCTAGGTTGTGCCATACCATATGTATACAAGTGTGTTGGGTGTTGTAAATGTGTAATATCCTACTCCTAGGTGTGACCGGCTTCACCGACTTCACTTTCTCTCTAGTGAGTTTCCGCACTTAGAGGTGAAAACTCCCCTTTCGGGCGAACTGGATGGAATCTTGTGTTGATTTGGGGTAGACTTTGGTTTCTCATGTTCCTATGGCCTAACCTAACACAACCAAGCAAAAAATGTAGGAGTTTGCGCGATAGAAAACAAAAAATTTCTCTCACATGCGGAAGCAACACTCAAGATCCTATCTAGAAGATTCTAGTAACGGGGAGAGTAGTTCATCATACCCTCGAAGAACACGCGCGTTGAACGTTTAATTCAACGCAGCTCGGTGAAGTTGTTGACGATGTTCGATCCGATCAGCACCGCAAACGAGCAGCACCTCCGGAGGCTTGCACACGTACAGCTCGATGACGTCTCCCTCTTCTTGATCCAGCAAGCTAGAGGGAGAAGTAGGTGGGATCGATTCCAGCAGCACGACGGCGTGGTGGTGGATATGGTGGAGAGTTCCCGCGGGCAGGGCTTCGCCAAGCGGTGCGCGGGAGGTAGAGGAGCAGCAAGCCAGTGATGCGGCCAAGCCTCTGTCTCTTGGTGCACCTCTCCCTCTTCTTTATATAGGCAAGGGGCTGCAGCCACTTTATTTCCAAAGTAGAAACTCCCTCTTTCAATAGTGGTAACCCCTTCTCATTTAAAAGGTGGTAACCCCCTCTTTCAAGAGTGGTAACATCCCTTTTAAAGGGCTACCCATTGAATGGCTGCATGGACCAAGTAGGACTGGTCAAATGGACCAGTGGGCCACCCTTGGTCGTTGGGGACAGGTGGGCCCCACTATGGGACCCTCCGGAACCTTCTAGAACATTCCGACACTCTGCCGAAAAATCCCGAACTTTTCCGGAACCCTGAAATCAACTTGCCATATATAAATCTTTACCTCCGGACTCTTCCGGAGCTCCTCGTGATGTCTAGGATCTCATCCGAGACTCCGAACAATATTCGGACACCATTAACAAAATTATCCCAGAGCTACTCTAGCGTTACCGAACGTTAAGTGTGTGACCCTACGGGTTCGAGAACGTGCAGACATGATGGAGACACCTCTCCGATCAATAACCATTAGAGGGACCAGGATATCCATAATGACTCCCACACATTCAACGAAGATCTTTATCGGTTGAACCACTATGTCGTGGACTACTATAATCCGTATACAATTTCCTTTGTCACGCGATATTTTACTTACCCAAGATTTGATCGTCGGTATCACTATACCTAGTTAAATCTTGTTACTGGTAAGTACTCTTTACTCGTTCCGTAATACAACATTCTCTGTGACTAACTCATTAGTCACGTGCTTGCAAGCTTTACCGAATGTGCACTACCGAGTGGGCCCAGAGTATATCTCTCCGAAACACGGAGGGACAAATCCCAGTCTTGATTCATGTAATTCAACAAGCACTTTCTGAGATACCCGTAAGACACCTTTATGATCACCCTGTCACGAAGCGATGGTTGATGTCCCCAAAGTATTCTTCCAGTACCCGGGAATAACATGATCTCATGGTCTAAGAAATAGGATACTTGACAATAAAAGGCATGACAATAAAAACTTAATGAAACGATCAATATTGTTATGCTTAGTTGGGTCTGTCCATCACGTCATTCTTCTAATGACATGATCCCGTTAATTAATTAACAACTCATGTTCATGGTTGGGAAACCATAACCATCATTAATTAACGAGCTAGTCTAGTAGAGGCTTACTAGGGACGCAATGTTGTTTACGCAACCACACATGTATTATGTTTCCGGTTAATACAATTATAGCATGGAAATAAACATATATCATGAACACGGAAATATGATAATAACATTTATTTATTATTGCCTCTAGGGCATATTTCCAACAGTCTCCCACTTGCACTAGAGTCAATAATCTAGTTTACATTGGTAAAAATCTAACACCCATGGCCTTCTGGTGTTGATCATGTTTTGTCTGTGGAAGAACTTTAGTCAACGGATCAGCGATATTTTGATTCGTATGTACTTTGCTAATGGTAATATCTCCTTCATTGACATGCTCACGAATTTGATGAAACCGGCGTTTGATATGCTTGGAACTCTTGTGACATCTTGGTTCCTTGGCTAGAGCAATGGCACCAGTGTTGTCACAAAAAATCTCCATGGGATCCAGTGCGCTCGGAACAACGCCGAGTTCAGTGACGAACTCCTTCAGCCATATCCCTTCTTTCGCTGCTTCAGAAGCGGCCATATACTCCGCCTCTAATGTAGATGCCGCAATGACGGTTTGCTTGGAACTCCTCCAGCTAACCGCAGCTCCATTCAAGATAAAGACATACCCTGTTTGAGATTTCGAGTCATCTGGATCAGTATCGAAGCTAGCATCAACGTAACCTTTTACGGAGAGCTCTTCATCACCACCATAGACAAGAAACATGTCCTTAGTCCTTTTTAGGTACTTAAGGATATTTTTAACTGCTGTCCAGTGAGCCTCTCCAGGATCACTCTGGTACCTGCTCGTCAAACTAAGAGCATGGGACACATCCGGTCTAGTACACAACATGGCATACATAATAGAACCTATGGCCGAGGCATAGGGGATTTTCTTCATCCTTTCTATTTCTGTTGCCGTAGTTGGACACTGAGTCATACTCAATGGCTTACCTTGTAACATGGGCAAAGAACCTTTCTTTGCATCCTGCATATTGAATTTCTTCACTATCTTCTCAAGGTATTTACTTTGACTAAGTGCTATTAAGCGTCTTGATCTATCTCTATAGATCTTTATGCCCAATATGTATGCAGCTTCACCAAGATCTTTCATTGAAAAACTATTATTCAAATAATCTTTCACACTGTTAAGCAGCTCCACATCATTCCCAATAAGTAATATGTCATCTACATATAAAACCAGGAATGCAACCGAGCTCCCACTCACTTTCTTGTAAACACAAGCTTCTTTATAATTTTGGACAAATCCAAAACCTTTGATCACCTCATCAAATCGAAGATTCCAACTCCGGGATGCTTGCTTCAGTCCATAGATGGATCGCTGAAGTTTGCACACTTTATCAGCATCCTTAGGATCGACAAAACCTTCAGGTTGTACCATGTACAACTCTTCTTCAACGTTTCCGTTGAGGAACGCAGTTTTGACATCCATCTGCCAAATTTCATAATCGAAATAAGCAGCAATTGCTAGTAGAACCCTAACAGACTTTAGCATCGCTACGGGTGAGAAGGTCTCATCGTAGTCAACTCCTTGAATTTGTCGAAAACCTTTTGCGACAAGTCGAGCTTTATATACGGTGACATTACCGTCAGCGTCTGTTTTCTTCTTGAAAATCCATTTACATTCAACAGCCTTACGGCTATCAGGAAGGTCAACCAAAGTCCACACTTGGTTTTCCTTCATGGATTCCATTTCAGAGTTCATGGCGTCTTGCCATTTTCCAGAGTCTGGGCTCATCATCGCTTCCTCATAGTTCATAGGTTCATCATTGTCTAACAATAAAATGTTCAAGACAGGATTACCGTACCATTCAGGAGCAGTACGTAACCTTGTCGACCTGCGAACGGGAACTTTGACCGAAGCTGCATGATCACTATCATCAGCTTCTTTCTCTCTAGCTGGTGAAGGCGGTGCCTGAAGATCCAAATCTTCCTGCGCTGCGCTGCTCTCCAATTCGGGAGAAGGTTCAATAACCTCGTCTAGTTCTATTTTCCTCCCACTCACTCCTTTCGAAAGAAACTCCTTCTCAAGAAAGGATCCATTCTTAGCAACAAAAACTTTGCCTTCGGATCTGTGATAGAAGGTATACCCAATGGTTTCCTTTGGATATCCTATGAAGACGCATTTTTCCGCTTTGGGTTCGAGCTTATCAGGTTGTAATCTTTTGACATAAGCCTCGCATCCCCAAATTTTAAGAAACGATAATTTTGGCTTCTTACCAAACCACAACTCATATGGTGTCGTCTCAACGGATTTAGATGGTGCCCTATTTAAAGTGAATGCGGCTGTCTCTAATGCATACCCCCAAAATGACATTGGCAGATCGGATACAGACATCATAGAACGCACCATATCTAATAAAGTACGATTACGACGTTCAGACACACCATTACGCTGTGGTGTTCCAGGTGGCGTGAGTTGGGAAACAATTCCACAATTTTTCAAGTGCATGCCAAACTCGTAACTCAGATATTCCCCTCCACGATCAGATCGTAGAAATTTGATCTTCCTGTTACGATGATTTTCTACTTCACTCTGAAATTCTTTGAACTTTTCAAATGTT
This sequence comes from Poa pratensis, assembly GCA_947311845.1. Taxonomy (NCBI): domain Eukaryota; kingdom Viridiplantae; phylum Streptophyta; class Magnoliopsida; order Poales; family Poaceae; genus Poa; species Poa pratensis. Next base: position 99,957,680 of record CAMZMU010000128.1, on the reverse strand, counting down.
TCAGACTTGTGTTTCATTAAGTAAATATACCCATATCTACTCAAATCATCAGTGAAAGTTAGGAAGTAACGATATCCACCACGTGTTGGAATGCTCATTGGTCCACACACATCAGTATGTATGATTTCCAACAAATCACTCGCCCGTTCCATCGTACCGGAAAACGGTGTCTTAGTCATCTTACCCATGAGGCATGGTTCGCACGTATCAAATGATTCAAAGTCAAGTGATTGAAAAAGTCCATCAGAATGGAGTTTCTTCATGCGCTTTACACCAATATGACCTAAACGGCAGTGCCACAAGTATGTGGTACTATCATTATTCGCTTTGCATCTTTTAGCATCAATGTTATGGATGTGTGAAGTACTACTATCGAGATCCAACAAGAATAAACCATTTACGTTGGGTGCATGACCATAAAAGATATTACTCATAGAAATAGAACAACCTTTATTCTCTGATTTAAATGAGTAACCGTCTCGCAATAAACAAGATCCAGATATAATGTTCATGCTTAACGCAGGCACCAAATAACAATTATTCAGGTTTAAAACTAATCCCGAAGGTAGATGAAGAGGTAGTGTCCCGACGGCGATGACATCGACCTTCGATCCATTCCCGACGCGCATCGTCACCTCATCCCTCGCCAGTCTCCGTTTATTCTGCAGCTCCTGTTTCGAGTTGCAAATATGAGCAACCGAACCAGTATCAAATACCCAGGCACTACTACGAGAACTAGTAAGGTACACATCAATAACATGTATATCAAATATACCTTTGACGTTGCCAGCCTTCTTATCCGCCAAGTATTTGGCGCAGTTACGCTTCCAGTGACCGTCTCCCTTGCAGTAGAAACACACAGTGTCCGGCTTAGGACCAGCCTTGGGTTTCACAGGTGTGGCAACAGGTTTGCCGCCCTGAGCAGCAACAGATTTGCCACTCTTCTTGAAGTGACCCTTTTTGGCCTTAACCTTCTTGAAACTGGTGGTCTTATTGACCATCAACACTTGATGTTCTTTCTTGATGTCCACTTCTGCAGATTTCAGCATCGCAAAGAGCTCATTAAGAGTCTTATTCATGCCTTGCATGTTATAGTTCAGCACAAAGCCTTTGTAGCTCGGAGGGAGCGACTGCAGCACCCTGTCAGTGATTAACTCATCCGGGATCACACATCCCAGCTGAATTAGGCGTTGGATATAGCCTCCCATGGTGACAACATGTTCACTGACAGAGCTGTGCTCCTCCATCTTACATGTATAGAACTTATCAGAGATCTCATATCTCTCAGCGCGGGTCTGAGTCTGAAACATGGTTTTCAGCTCTTCAACCATCTCATAGGCGCCGTGATGTTCAAAACGTTTCTGGAGATCAGTGTCCAGAGATGTAAGGATGGCACAGGCAACTATAATGTGGTCATCTCTGCGCGTCTCAAAGACATTTTGTTCTGCTTCAGGCGCATTGTCTGCAGGTGGGTCACCTAGCGCAGCATCGAGCACATAATGCTTCTTACACCCAGTGAGGATAATCCTCAGGTTGCGGTGCCAGTCAGTGAAGTTTGAACCAGATGATTTCAGTTTTTCTTTCTCAAGGAATGCGCTGAAGTTGAACTGAGCTACGTTGCGGGCCATGATCTACAACATTTTAGCAAAGACATCTTTAGACTATGTTCATGATAAAGAGTTCATTTTAATCAAATTACTAACGAACTCCCACTTAAAACAACATCCCTCATAGTTGTCTAGTGGTACACGATCCAAATCCACTACACCAAGTCCGATCTTCACGAGAGAAGATGTAGTTTCAATGGTGAACATCGAAATGTTGATCATATCATTCATATGACTCGTGTTTAACCTTTCGGTTCGTCGTGTTCCGAGTCCATGTCTGTACATGCTAGGCTCGTCAAGTTAACCAAAGTATTTCCGCATGTGTAAAACTGGCTTACACCCGTCGTATGTGAACGTAGAGTTTACCACATCCGATCATCACGAGATGCTTCAAAACGACGAACTTTCGCGACGGTGCATACTAAGGGAGAACACTTTATCTTGATATTGTGTGAGGGATCATCTTATAATGCTACCGTCGAGCACACGCAAAATAAGATGCATAAAAGGATAAACATCACATGCATAAAAATATGTGACATGGTATAGCCCTTTTATTGCGTCTTGATCTCCATCTTAAACGCACCGGCATGATCTCCATCATGGCGCCATGTTCATGTGGCGCCTTGGTTGTCTCCACCACGTTGCATCCCATATATTGCTAACTCATAGCGATAAATAATGCAATTACATGGCGTTTGAAGTTGACACGCAGGTCATACAATTGATAATTAAGACAACCATATGGCTCCTGCCGGTTGCCGTACTCATCGACATGCAAGTCGTGAAACATTACAAAACATGATCATCTCATACATCACAAATATATCATATGAAACAGTTTGGGCTATACCATATCACAAGCACCCCTGCAAAAACAAGTTAGACGCCTCTCCCTTATTCTTTGCAAATTTTACGTGGCTTAGGGCTTTCGAAGAAAGAACCGTTCTTACCTACGAACATGAAACCACAACGGTGATAAACAAATTATTAACAACCCGTTGTAGATTAAATCTTAACTATAGTGGGAGAGACAGACACCCGCAAAGCCACTTATGCAATACAAGTTGCATGTCAGTCGTGGAACAAGTCTCATGTACGTGGACATGTAAAGTTAGTCCGGGCCGCTTCATCCCACTATGCCACTAAGATTCAAAATACACAAAGGAAGTAATAAAAAGATTATCAACGCCCACATACACATATGTGTTCTACCCGTACCAAAACATCTACGCATAGATCCGGCTCTGATACCACTGTAGGAGTTTGCGCGATAGAAAACAAAAAATTTCTCTCACATGCGGAAGCAACACTCAAGATCCTATCTAGAAGATTCTAGTAACGGGGAGAGTAGTTCATCATACCCTCGAAGAACACGCGCGTTGAACGTTTAATTCAACGCAGCTCGGTGAAGTTGTTGACGATGTTCGATCCGATCAGCACCGCAAACGAGCAGCACCTCCGGAGGCTTGCACACGTACAGCTCGATGACGTCTCCCTCTTCTTGATCCAGCAAGCTAGAGGGAGAAGTAGGTGGGATCGATTCCAGCAGCACGACGGCGTGGTGGTGGATATGGTGGAGAGTTCCCGCGGGCAGGGCTTCGCCAAGCGGTGCGCGGGAGGTAGAGGAGCAGCAAGCCAGTGATGCGGCCAAGCCTCTGTCTCTTGGTGCACCTCTCCCTCTTCTTTATATAGGCAAGGGGCTGCAGCCACTTTATTTCCAAAGTAGAAACTCCCTCTTTCAATAGTGGTAACCCCTTCTCATTTAAAAGGTGGTAACCCCCTCTTTCAAGAGTGGTAACATCCCTTTTAAAGGGCTACCCATTGAATGGCTGCATGGACCAAGTAGGACTGGTCAAATGGACCAGTGGGCCACCCTTGGTCGTTGGGGACAGGTGGGCCCCACTATGGGACCCTCCGGAACCTTCTAGAACATTCCGACACTCTGCCGAAAAATCCCGAACTTTTCCGGAACCCTGAAATCAACTTGCCATATATAAATCTTTACCTCCGGACTCTTCCGGAGCTCCTCGTGATGTCTAGGATCTCATCCGAGACTCCGAACAATATTCGGACACCATTAACAAAATTATCCCAGAGCTACTCTAGCGTTACCGAACGTTAAGTGTGTGACCCTACGGGTTCGAGAACGTGCAGACATGATGGAGACACCTCTCCGATCAATAACCATTAGAGGGACCAGGATATCCATAATGACTCCCACACATTCAACGAAGATCTTTATCGGTTGAACCACTATGTCGTGGACTACTATAATCCGTATACAATTTCCTTTGTCACGCGATATTTTACTTACCCAAGATTTGATCGTCGGTATCACTATACCTAGTTAAATCTTGTTACTGGTAAGTACTCTTTACTCGTTCCGTAATACAACATTCTCTGTGACTAACTCATTAGTCACGTGCTTGCAAGCTTTACCGAATGTGCACTACCGAGTGGGCCCAGAGTATATCTCTCCGAAACACGGAGGGACAAATCCCAGTCTTGATTCATGTAATTCAACAAGCACTTTCTGAGATACCCGTAAGACACCTTTATGATCACCCTGTCACGAAGCGATGGTTGATGTCCCCAAAGTATTCTTCCAGTACCCGGGAATAACATGATCTCATGGTCTAAGAAATAGGATACTTGACAATAAAAGGCATGACAATAAAAACTTAATGAAACGATCAATATTGTTATGCTTAGTTGGGTCTGTCCATCACGTCATTCTTCTAATGACATGATCCCGTTAATTAATTAACAACTCATGTTCATGGTTGGGAAACCATAACCATCATTAATTAACGAGCTAGTCTAGTAGAGGCTTACTAGGGACGCAATGTTGTTTACGCAACCACACATGTATTATGTTTCCGGTTAATACAATTATAGCATGGAAATAAACATATATCATGAACACGGAAATATGATAATAACATTTATTTATTATTGCCTCTAGGGCATATTTCCAACAAAAAAGTCCACTGGCCTACCCCCCCTTTCGACGCACGTCTATGGGGGTAGACGAAAACGTTAGGCTTTTTCCAGCGGATTCAGGGTTTCACCGTAACGGGGCCCGGAGCGTCGGAACCCCACCCAAACCTAGGTTGTGCCATACCATATGTATACAAGTGTGTTGGGTGTTGTAAATGTGTAATATCCTACTCCTAGGTGTGACCGGCTTCACCGACTTCACTTTCTCTCTAGTGAGTTTCCGCACTTAGAGGTGAAAACTCCCCTTTCGGGCGAACTGGATGGAATCTTGTGTTGATTTGGGGTAGACTTTGGTTTCTCATGTTCCTATGGCCTAACCTAACACAACCAAGCAAAAAAGTCCACTGGCCTACCCCCCCTTTCGACGCACGTCCATGGGGGTAGACGAAAACGTTAGGCTTTTTCCAGCGGATTCAGGGTTTCGGCGAAGCGGGGCCCCGGAGCGTCGGAACCCCACCCAAACCTAGGTTGTGCCATACCATATGTATACAAGTGTGTTGGGTGTTGTAAATGTGCAATATCCTACTCCTAGGTGTGACCGGCTTCACCGACTTCACTTTCTCTCTAGTGAGTTTCTGCACTTAGAGGTGAAAACTCCCCTTTCGGGCGAACCGGAGAGAATCTATGCAAGAGTTGGGTAGATCTAGGTTTTGGGTGTTCCTAGGGGCTAACCTAGCACAACCAAGAATTTTTTTTCACTTTGCTACCCCCTTTCGACGCACGTCTATGGGGTAGACGAGAAAAGCTGGTCTTTTCTCCAGCAGGTCAAGGGTTTCGACGGAGAGGTGCTCCGGAGCATTCGGATCACACCAAACTCTAAGTGGTGTCCTAACATATGTGTAATAGTATGTTGGGACATTGGAATAGCCAACACCAAACTCCTAGGTGTGTCCTGCTTCACACACCACACTTATCCCTCACGAAGTTTCTGCTTTTCTAAGTCGGAACTCCCATTTCGGGTGCAACGGATGGACTCATGTGATAACATGGGCCCAAAGTGGGTTTAAAATGATCATATGACACACCATAACACAACCAAGTATAAAAGTCCATTGAGCTACCCCCTTTCGACGCCCGTGGAAGGGGTAGACGACACGGTTGACTTTCGGTCAACTGTCTAATGTTTCGCCGGAGAGGGGCTCCGGAGCGTCGGAATCGATCATATTCAAATAATCACAAATTAATTCAAAATATTACATCACAAATACAGCTGTTTATTTTTTATCTTAACATTTCTACAGATAATAGAATAAAAGAAAAGGATTTCTACCAAAAAAATATCTACGCTGTATAGGACCGGCATAGGGCTTGGCCCAGTAAAAAAAAAGAAAAATCTATGCCGACGACTTTGCCGTCGGCATAGGTCTTGGACCAGTAAAAAAAGTAAATGACCCCGGCCCACCCCACAGCTCCCCACCCCGCATCTCTCTCCCCGTTCTTCCCCCACCCGCAGCCGTCCCTAGCGCCGCCACCCACCCTCGCCGCCGCGACCCCGGCCCTTGGCCCCGCCGCCGACGCTCTGAAACCCGCCGCCTCCACCCGACCTCGCCGCCTCCAGCCCCGCCGCCTCCACCCGACCTTGCCGCGTCAGCCCCGCCGCCAAGCCCCGGCCACACCCACCTCCACCGAACCCGCCCCGCCGCTCTCCACCTCTCCCCTCCAAGCTCCTCCACCTCCGCCGCCTGTCCCATCCTCCGGCGACGCACGCCCAGCAGGAGCAGCATCCCCCCGCAGGAGCAGCATCCTGGCCATTTTCTCTCTTTTTTCTTTTTATTCTTTAATTTACTATTTGTTGTAGACTATAAACCATATAAGTCAACCAATATAGTTAGATTAGGCAAAAAAATCATGTTTTGCATTAATTTTCGGTTGTTTAGCTACTAGAAACACTTGTGAATTTGTGTAAGAACAATAATTGCTAACCTTTATTCATTTTGTACACTAGGCCCCATCGTGACCACCTCGCTGATCCGATTCCGTCGCTCTCCCGGAGGTTGTCGTTCTTTCGTTCTCCCACACCACCGTCGGTCCCACGTCATTGCGGGGCTTCTTCTCCAGCTGAGGAGGGGCCGCCCCGGTGCCCACGTCCTCGGCCTTCTCCGGCCACCGATCACACTTCTAGGGTATAAACCTTTCGCCTCCCTTGTAATTTTCTGGCATAGGTTTTTTCTTTGTAGATCACCTGCAAGTCGCGTAACCCGAGTCAGATCCCGTCCGGAAGGGTTACAAATTTATAATATGCAGGATTGTCCATCTTTGCATATTTATAACCGTAACACTTCCGGATTGTCCATGTTGGACAGTCCGAGTATGTGTAGATCGAGTCGTGTTCCATGTTCTACCCCTTCCTGAGATGGAATTTTGGCAGCACCTCCCTGTTGTTCTTCGGATGCACACCCTCTCGGCTTGACAAGCTCGAGACGTGTATTCTGAAGAACAGCGGGGAGGTGCTGCCGAAATTCCGTCTCGGGTCGGGGTAGAACATGGAACACGACTCGATCTACATGTACTCGGGCGGGATAGGCCCCTACCTATTAGAAGTGTAGGTGAACCCTTGCATGCTGTAAAAGATAAAATTTGGCCATGATTAATCTGGTGACACTGATTTTTTTTTTATTACTTGGTGTATATTACGAAATGCGTTGTTGTTTGGCTCCCAATAAAGCAGAAGATGGCTGATAATGGGTGGATGTACAGTGGCCGTATCAGTAAGACTGAAAGAACATCTGAGTGGGAATGGAAGACTGATTTATTAGTGAAGGAGTTAGGGCGTGGTTCAAAAAAGTCAGGAGTTCGTCCAAGGTGCCCTTGCACTAAATGCAAGAATCATTTCTGTCAGGGAAAGGATGAAATGACTAACACCTTTGGTTGTCTGGGTATATGCCTAACTATATCACGCTGGTCGACTTTGCTCAGTACGAACGTGACAGAGGTGAGGTGATGCGGCAGCGGATCAATGGCAATGAGCACGATGGGATTCTAGGCTTGCTAGATGATCTCCGCGATGGTGACATGCCGGATTCGCCACCTCCACAGGAGGGACCGCCACAACCGGAGGAACTGGATGAACCGGAGGAACCGGAGCCAACCGCGAAGGCCTTCCTTGATATGATGGCCTCGGCTAAGAAGCATCTATACGAGGGTGCAAATATTTCTCAGCTCGATGCCATCTCTCAAGCACTAGGTGACAAGGCCCAGTACTCGACCACCCGTCGAGCATTTGAAGCTAATCTGAAAACAATTGGTAACATGTTGCCCGAAGGGCATTGTCTGCCTAAGACCATGCATGAAACGAAGAAACTCTTGGGATCGCTCGGCATGGAATATGTAAAGATAGATTGTTGTCCAAAAGGTTGCCTTTTGTTTTGGAAACAGTTTACGGATGACAAGTATTGTAGCCTTTATGGTGCCTCTAGGTATTATGAAAAAGGGAGCCGATGGTCAGAAGACACAGACAAAAGTCGCCGTGAAGATTCTTCGGTATCTCCATTCATAAAAAGAATCCAGCGGCTTTACTTGTCCGAGGAGACTGCCAAACAGATGACGTGGCACAAGAAGGGGAAGAGATACATAGACGACGCAGGACGGACAAAGATGGGACTTCCATCTGATGGTAAGGCATGGCAGAACTTCGATGCCAAATACCCCGATGAGGCAGGAGAGGCTCGGAATGTCAGAATTGCGATAGCAACAGATGGATTCAATCCATATGGTATGTTGATAACCCCCAAGAGCAGGGGATCACTGTAGCACCTCTCAATGTGGATGTAAGGTATCGATCCGCAGGAGCAAGAAGGAAAAGGTTATCTATTCCCTACAACTAAAGTGTCACAAGTTTTAGTTGATTATGCACTAAACAAGTTTAAAGAACAAGGTGGTTGATTTTAATGGATGGAAGTTTGATGTAACAAAACAAGAACGTAAAAGTGTCCCAATCTTCTTCAATGCAAGAGGACAAGACAAAGGTTTTCTCTTATAGGGACAATGGACATGGGTTCATGGGTTCACTTAATACTCTCTCTCTCTCTTATCTACGGTGATTATCATGTTTATAGATAAAGTACACACAATTGTCATGTTTTAATGGTAGCTTTTAATGACGGCTATATGTACTAAAACACATAGTTGAAAGAAATACTCATTTGTGTGCTATATCACCCCCGCAAGGCTAGCATGGCTGCTGTCACTCCCACATCATACTCTTTCTTTTTACCCCCTAGATAAAGGATGTTGGGCTGTATTTCACATGTCACTCAATACATATGCCGTGTCACATCGGCCATCCCGTACCTACATACATCATACTTCATAATGGACAATATTCGAAACACTAGTGCAATGATTCATAATTCGTGTGCATGACCACATCTCTCTCATCTATCCACACTTGGTGGTGTCAATCACCTCATGACAAGGATAAACAAGGCATTATGCATAAATCAAACCATCACATGCATCATAGAATATCTCCAAAGTATGACAAATCATAAAAGTTCCAACACAACAGTAAATGCATAACAAATCATCTCATACCACAATATCCACCATAGGAATTACATAGATGACCGTAATCATGTTCAGCAGCTCATACGGTACTAATTAGTGAAGCTTAAAGAGAGGAGAGATACATAAGTTACCACCACAAACCCAAGTCCAGGGGGTGGACTCCCCCTTCATCATGGAGACGGTGGAGAAGTCGTTGGAGAAGATGGAGACCTCCCGGCAGCGCCCCACCGGAGTTTCCCCCCCCCAATCTGCAGCTCCAGGTCTCTGTTTCGTGGTTTCTGTGTTTCGACGGAGCTCCCTTTCGCGAAAGCCCTGGGGGGGTCTATATATAGTCGTTTTTAGGTCAAGACGAAGCTTCGGGAAGAAAGATCGACGGTGGCGGAGGCCCGAGGGCCAGGATGGGGGACCCACGCGGTCAGGTAATCTGGCCACGTGGGCCCACCCCTTTCTGCCTTCTGGTCTCCGTTTCTTCGATTCCTTTGCGCCTACGTTTCGTTCCTTCCAAAAAAATGATCCCCGTAAAGTTTCAGGTCATTTGGACGTCGTTTGGGTCCCTGAAACATCAAAATATAGAAAAAGGGTTTTTCTGACAGCGCAGGGTTAATTCCAGAAAAATGAGAAAGTTGTTAATTATCCCCAAAACTCAATATAAATCATGAATATAACCCTTATATGATGCAAGTAACATGGAATAACATGTAATAAAATTTAAAGTTCATGTATGCATTTTACATGCATCATATGTCGACTGCCTCGTACAGCTGCCGGCCCGTGTTTGTTATTCCTCTCAATCTCCCTCCCGGGGTCCTAATGCAAAGGAAGTTCATATTTCTGTCGATGATCATTCCAGGGCCCGAATACCCTGGGAAGAATTTGAGTGTATACATGCAGCTGCTTGTGGATGATTTGCAGCACTCTTGGCACAATGGGACGTTGACATACGACCGAGCATCAAAGCGGAACTTCTTGATGAAAATTTGGTTCCAATATTCCATGCACGACCTACCCGGGTACGCCCTATTCTGCGGATGGTGTACAGCTGGTAAGTGGCCATGCCCAGTGTGCAGGAACCGACTTGAGTTCCTTTGGCTAACCGCAGGTCGCATGTATGTCGCGTTTGACAAGCATCGATAGTTCCTCAAAAGAAGGCATCCTTACCGACAAGACAAAAGAACTTCACAAAGGGCATAGTTGTGCGTGAAGAAAAAGAGATACCGAAGTTCGATGGTGTAGCTATTGATGCCGAGCTAAGTGCTCTCGTGCCTGCTGTGGGACCTGGCCCACGATTTGAGGGATATGGTATAACACACAACTAGACTCACGTGGCAGGCTTAACGCAGCTAGAGTATTACAAGAATCTCGAACTTCCCCATAACATTGATGTGATGCACACCGAAAAGAATGTCGGAGAGTCCCTCTTTCACACAGTCCTGAACATTCGTGAGAAGTCAAAGGATAATGTCAAGGCTAGAGTCGATGTTAAGAAGCTATGTGATAGAGAGAGATTACACATGCAACCTCCTCAGGGCCGTCAAAAAAATTGGTGGAAGCCGAATGCCGACTACTGCCTTGATAGTACCCAAAAGAAGGAGTCATTCCAGTGGCTCAAACACGTCGTGATGTTCCCTGATGGTTATTGTTCCAATATAAGTCATGGAGTCAATCTTGGAACAGGAAAAGTCACTGGGCTTAAGAGTCACGACTATCATATATGGATTGAGAGGTTGATGCCGATGATGGTTCGAGGTTATCTCCCCGATAGTGTCTGGCGATTGCTTGCGGAGTTGAGCCATTTCTTCCGCACGCTCTGTGCGAAGCAGATATGTCCCCTGGTTATTGAGAAGCTGCATGATCTTGTGCCGGAGTTGCTATGCAAGTTAGAGATGATCTTTCCGCCAGGCTTCTTTGTTCCGATGGCACATCTCGTTGTGCATCTCGTGAACGAGGCACTCTTGGGTGGACCGGTGCAGTTTCGTTGGCAGTTTTGTATTGAGAGAGAGTTCAAGTATATTCGAAACTTAACTGGAAACAAAAATAAGATTGAAGCATGCATAGCTGAGGCAACAATACTTCGGGAGATGTCAGACGCCATGACAACGTACTATCCCGATGATGTTCCCACTATGCATAACCCGGTCTCTCGGTACAATTTCGACGAGCCCAAGCATGACCCCAAGCTCCTCCTCTTCCAATGCCCCGGTGGCAAGGCCGGTACCGGTGTAAAATGTACCTTGACCAAGGAAGAGAAGGATTCCAAAATGCTCTATGTGCTTATGAACATGACGGAAGTAGGCGGTTTCATCAGGTAAAATGGTGAACAAATTACTTTGCAACTAGTAACTCGGTTTTGCTCTAATACGTATTTTCTCCTTTTAGCCAATTCAGGCATGAACAGTGGTGGGGAATGGAGGATCCCTCTGCTGCGGAGCTGGACACTCTTTTGAAAGATGGTGCTCCCGGAGGAAAAAACCTTGTGTCTTGGTTCAGGGATAAAGTAATTTCTAACCTGTCCCTCTTACCTTGCAATCTGTGACTTGTCCCTCTTATTACGCAAACTAATGCACAAAACAATTTGAACTCTACTCGTAGGGAGCGGATCCCAATGTTGAGATGACGGATGAATTGAGATGTGTTTCCCAAGATTTTAACCGCACCGTCATGAATTATGAGAAGTATGATGTGAATGGGTACCGCTTCCATACAGAGGATCACCAAAAGAGTCGGCCAAATGCAAAAAACTATAAATATTGGGGTCTTCACCAAAGGATCCAGAGGAGCCGATGGAGCCGATTACGTAGATTACTACGGAAGGTTAGAGAAGGTATACGAGCTGACGTTCAATGCTACGAACGTAGAACTCAAGCTCGTTGTGTTCAAGTGCCACTGGTTCGACCCACACATTGGACCACAAGATGGAAAGAGAAGTGACCCTTCCATTGGGTTAGTTGAAGTTAGGCCTTCAACCACCTATAGCAGAGCCGATGTCTATATTGTGGCTCACCAAGCCAAGCAAGTTTATTATTTGCCCTACCCATGCCAGAAAGAGAACCTCAAGGGCTGGGAAGTCGTGTTCCGGGTATCGCCACATGGTAAGCTACCCATGCCCTCCGCCGATGATTACAACAACATTGACCCTAAAACATACGAGGGAATTTTCTATCAAGAGCAAGAGGACTTCGGGGACTTTGGATTACAACCGGGTGGTCTTGAGGACCTCGAGAACGATGCACACACTCATGGTGAGGCAGTGGTGGATCTGAAGGAAATAGATATGCTCTTGAAGTTACAAGCGGCCAATGAAAACGATGAGGAGCCTCCACCGTGCGAGGAGCCTCCAACCTACTACTCACGTGATAGTGATAGTGATAGTGAGAATGAGAATGAGAACCAACCTAATTATGAGAGTGATGAATCGAGGTGACGGTCTTTTATGTCTTTATGCTTTAGTATTTATTTTCAACATGCCTCTTAATTGCATTACGTCTTTATCCTTAGTGTCTACATTTTATTATGTCTTTATGCTTTAGTATTTATTTTTCAACATGCTTATTTATGCTTAGTGTCTACATTTTATTATGTCTTTATGCTTTAGTATTTATTTTTCAACATGCTTATTTATGCTTAGTGTCTACATTTTATTATGTCATTATGCTTACTTGTTTTCTCTTTTCCAATGCAGGTGATTGAACAATATGAGCCAAGGCAAGGAAAGCTCGGCGAGCTTGCTTAGTACGTTGCGTCGAAGTGACCGAGGACCAATTCCCAATCCGTGTTACGTCGATCCCGACGATGCGCGGGGAGGACGAGGACGAGCACGAGGACGAGGACGAGGTGGAGGACGAGCTGGGGGACGAGGTGGAGAACGAGGTGGAGGAGACGTGGAGCGTCCACCCTCCGCTTCTGGCGACGTGGCTTCCGAGTTGCCCTCCGCTTCAGGCGAGGTGGCTTCCCAGTTCCAGTTGGAGGACGAGGTGGAGCACGAGGCGGAGGTGGAGCACGAGGACGAGGTGGAGGCGGCGCCGAAGCTGCCGAAGTGTCGTGGTGAAGCGGGAGTCCCCGACGAGGACCAGTGGCCTACTAGCGAGGATAAGAAAGCCATCATTGTTCCTAACAGAAAGGAGTAAGTGTACTAATTTTGTAATTTCATTTTGGTCATAACAATTTGGCATATGTACTAATGTTTGATTATTGTGCAGCAATTGGACATGGATAGTTAAGCCTCCCCGCACTCCTGCGAGCTTGCTTGGAGCTCTGATTAGGAAACATTGGCCGGGCTTGTACGAGACGGTCCCCGACGGCGAGAAGAAGATGGCCACTAGTTGGGTGGACTATGAGGCTGCCCCGTACCCGGGCTTCGCGACAGCTGCTGAGGCCGTGATCACCAAGTTTTGGGTAAGACATATTTTCCGAGTTCCGTTCATAGTTTATGACCCCACCGTGCTAACTCATGACTCTCACAATTTTTTTATGCATGGTTGAAGCGGTTTTATCGGGTGGAGGACGAGCATCTCCCCTATGCGACTCCCACTTTGCGTGCTCATTGTCTCAGGTTGACACGGCAGCAATTCTACAACCAAAGGACTACGACCACCAATCGGTTCCTGTCTGAGTAGAGGCGTAAGAGGGTCAAGAAGTCGGAGTTGCCCCCGGACATCACGAAGTAGGATTATATGTCGGTAAGTAAAATGTCAATAAATTCTATATTGCTACTAAGTTGCTATTGCATTATCTCTTCTTGATTTGGATTTTCAGGTTATGCCCGACTGGGCCGACAGCAAAGAAGACACATGGGTGGCGTTGGTTTCGAGGTGGGTCGGGGATGACCCGAGTTCTACGCCGTGAGCAAGCGGAACAAGGCAAACCGAGGCACCGAGGAACACAAAGTGGGGGAAACCTCAACCACCACCGCTTCAAGGAAAAGCTGGTATACATCTACATTGAATGACCTGTATTTATTTTCCCGTCATGTTCCTACTTGGTACGCATAACATTTCTTTTCGCGATGCAGGAGACCAAGACCGGGGAGCCGAGAACTGACATGGAAACGTGGCGGGAGATGAAGCAGAAGAAGCTTGATTTTTGAAGCCTCAGCCTTTGAAGCCCAGGTACTTGGATATTTTCTGTATCCATTTTCATATTAGTTGATATTTTTCACATTCGGACTTGGATAACCCCTTCAGGTACTACGGGAGGGCCAAGGACGACTTGGATAACTACTGCGCGACGTTCCAACAGCTGCACCCGGAGGTGGATAACCCCCTGAGAGAGGAGGTCGACGAGAACGCGGTTGTCCTGTCGGGGCACGGAAAGAAGCATTCCAGATATCGCGTTCTTGACAAGGTGGTCAGTCTTACCTCGAGCTTCACGCGTCTCCGAGCTACCCTTCCTGCCGACACCCGCTTATCGCGCGTCGTCCAAAGCCTCGTCCATCTGCCTCCACCGATGTAATTTTTTCTCATTTTCGTCCTCTTTTCGATATTCGTTCCTGCATGGCTAAGTTGACGAGATTACTTATTTTCGAAATCGTAGGAGGATTTTGAGGCGGCCTACGCTTCCGCTCATGCGGATTATCAGGAGGCCTATCGCCAGTGGCTGCAAAAGAATGACGCCCACCGCTCGTTCACAAAGTCGATGAACAATGTAAGTTTCAACCTTTATTTTTGCAAAATATGACAAGTCCCACTTCCCTAGTTTGAACCTTTATTTTTGCAACGCCTGACATTGAAACTATCTTGCAGGCGCTTATGCACTTTTTTGCCACTGAGAGCGGGTCGGTGCTCCTACGGAAGAGCCTCCTGAGCCGGGGCAGCCGCCAATGTTTCCATCGAAGGACGAATTCGCTCTCACCTACTACTCATCGACCCCGGTAAGTTCTTTGCTAAACCACTGGTTACCGTTTTCCTTCGCCTCGCAAGTTGCTAAGTCTTACTCAAACATGTAGGGACCGGGAGGTTCGGAGACGCCACACTCGCCGGGTTCGCGTGAGATCATGCCGTTTGATCCCGATGCTGGTACTTCGCGTGCTGCTACGCCGGGTTCGCGTGAGATCACGCTGGTACATCCCGGTGGTCCTTCTCCTGGTGCTTCGCGTGGTGCTTCGCCTGGTGCTTCGTCGGGTGCTTCACCTTCTTCCGGTGGTTCTACTGCTGTGCCGAGCCGTCGATCGTCTATTCTCACCCGGGGAGATATAGGGCACACCCCGTCGCCGCAATAGATGTAGGGCTTTCGGGCAGCCGACATGTAGCTTGATGTATACACTATGATATACCATTTTGTATCTACACTATGATCTAGCATGTTTGTGATGATATCCTACGTGTGATCCTGTTTGTGGTGATATATATCCTATATGTGATGTTCCTGTAATTTATGATATTTTTTACTGCTATTTTTCTGCAAAAACGAGCCACTGGAGCATTTTTTTTTAAATCTGGCACACCTATGCCGACGGCATTGCCGTCGACATAGCCGTCGGCGTAGGTCAATCCTGACCAGCTGGCTGTCGTGGGCCCCACCACGCCATACGCCGACGGTTTTTCACCGACGGCCCGTTCCCGGCCGTCGGCAGTAGCTACGCCGACGATTTTTAGCTTTGCCGAAGGCCTGCTGACCTGTGCCTACGCCAGCCTATGCCGACCGAGCTGAGCCGTCGGCTTATTGGCCGTCGGCGTAATTAAGAACAACGATTGTCTATATATACTATATAATTGCACAAAGTTCTAAATCACCCTATGTAGTCTATCAACATGGAGAGAGGGACCAAGCAAAGCCTTTCTTTCTCAGATCATTACACTCATACAGCTGCTTCTCATTGCTATTTCCACCGCTGATCACTTCTTGTGCCACACCTGCAGTCGCCTGCTGCCGCGAACTCGCATCAAGGAAATACTTGGTCTGCAATATTTCAAGAACACGCTATTGTAAGAGAACATATAACACCTAGAGATAACGTCTGAATGAAGGGAGGAAGGAAGAAAGAGATGATGACGATTGCTCACAAACATACCAGCTGGGCGGTGTTCACCTCTCTTGCATCCATGGCTACCACCATTGACTTCATATACATATCATGCTTGCTGGCTACCAGCTAGTACAACATAGATCATAATTATGTTAGACCGGGTAGAAGCCTATATTTTGGCTCATGTTCAACAAGCTGTAACTAACTAGAGAAAGTTCTTCGTTCCCAACCTTAGGGCCAGCCGCGGAAGAGCAAGCAGTGTCCTGCAGAGAATCATCCTCGTCGTCTGCGTCCATCAGGTCTGACGTGATGAAGGACTCGTCGTCGTGGTCGCCGCCCAAGGAATAGAAGGAGGGAGAGAAGCTACTCTCGGAGACTCCTCCTCCCTGACGATCGACCTCCTGATCGCTGTGCGCCGACGACGCCAAGAACTCCGCGAAATGCATCGCCCAACTGCTCTCGCCGGACAACATGGATGCCGGCCGGCTGATCCACGAAGAGCGCGTTGCTTCATTCTCCATGGCGTATGAGTAGTTAGCAGTGCAAGGGAGATTGGGTGTTGTGGTGTGGATGCCTTGATACGGCCGGCGTTGCCCTTATATATGGCAGCTCGGTGGCTGCGGCTCCAACGGCAAGGTGAAAGGAGTGTGGATATGGATACAGACGGTACATCCGCACGAACTTGTCCGTCAGACACCGGGCCGTCCATTGGAAACGGCGTCTCCTCTGCAGGGAATATTCTCGTTGCACTTTGTCTTACTCAGTTTATTCACAATGATCTCTTCATCCAGAATTATTCGCCAGTGCTACTAGCCAGTAGTATACTGTACTATACTGTTTGATTAACCTTATTCTACTCTCTTCATCTAGAATGAAGCGCCGGTTGGGGCGCATTGCCAAATCCAGGGAACGCACAAGCCAGTTCAAGTTCAGACGCATCGTAGTATTCTGTGGTACTGTCACCGGCCTGCTGTCGCTTTCTCCACCAACCATTTTAGTTGCTGCGTGTATTCTTTAACTAATGCGTATTCAGTCTGATTGGGACGATCGACCTTTAGGCATTGATACTTTCTGGGCAGTAATGGCGAAAAGGTGCCATGCGGATTGCAGATCAGGAAGAGTCAATTAGTAGGTTGAGTAGAGAGATATTCATCTTCAGAAAAAGATGTAGAGAGATATCGTTTGCTACCGTTGATCTGTCGAGCGATCATATGCAGCTCGAGCAGACCGAACCAACTCTGGTCCATTAGCCTTCTGGCACGCACTACGCGAATCCCACGAGACGCCGACGGCCAGAAACCGTCGGCGTAGACCAGAAGGCCGTTGGCGTAGCCATACGTCGACGGTGGCCGTCGGCGTAGCGCCGTCGGCGTTTTGCCCCGTCGGCGTACCCACCCGACCGTCGGCGTATGTGTACCCGTCGGCGTACGTGGTGGTGAGACCCACAAGACGGCATCCCACCGTTCCGTTAGCTCCCATACGCCGACGGCAATGCATGCAATTTTTTTGAATCTTTTTAAACTTTTTTCTATTTTGAAATTTCTAACTCAGTCACATACTTAACCTCTAATTACACACTTAATCATAGGTCAAAGTATTTACGCTGGTCAAATTTCCCATTCGGTCACCCATCTTCAAATTGCTCCAGCCCAAACACGCTTAAATTTTGAGTTCCTTCCAGATTAGCTTCCAAATGAGAAATGAGAACTTACTGATATTTGTATCATATCAATCATATTAATTCCTGAATTATGATGTTACACTTTTTCATTGTTGAAATTTAAAAAATTCATTTGAATAAGTAACAATGATTATGTAATAGTATATTTTGAATAAATGACAATAAAATTAATTTTACTTCATTTTTCCTTTTAACATTTAATATGGAATAATTCATATCTTTTAATCCGTTAATCGAAATTTGACAAATAAAATGTCTCACTCAATTAGAAAAATGAGAGGAATTCAAATATGACATCCATATCATCCTTTGCATTGCATAAACATCGATAGTTTTAGAAAATTGACCTCTTTCAATGAATAGTCATGTTGACCATTTTGACCGTTTTTTGAAAAAAAATCAAATAAAGTGACAAACCCTCAAAAAAAAGGTATCCTCTGGCCTGGAGTCCTTTTATGTGTACTAGTTGCTATAAAAATGATAAACTTGATTTTTGATAAATTATTCAAAACAATGATTCACAAAAAGGTCTATCATCTATACATGTATAGGTTTCGCGCCAAATGACCAAGTTATGGTCATCCCCGTGGCATAGTTTGTGATAATATGTCCATATTTTAAACATAGCTATGTCTTGGTATGGCAAACATTGTTGTCAGAAACAATTTCCAAATTATTTTTATAAATATCATTTTCCATTTTTAAGTGCCAAAGATGACTTTTTTTATGAAGGAAATACCAAACATACGTTGCAAAAAGGCACCCATCTTATTGTCACAAAGGGTACTACATATCTGATGGATAATCTCCACGTATTAGAAATTTTCTCGATTTCTACCTAATTTTGCCTATTTAATGACTTTATGCCGATTTTTCAAAAGTAACTGAAATTTGAACTACAAATGTGTGATAGTTTGGTCTAATTTTTTTACAAAAATTATTTTTAGATACACAAGTAGTGACTTTATCACAGAAATATCAATAGTTTTGAAAAATGTGACCCCTTTCAATGAATAGGCACGACGGTCATTTTGACCTTTTTTCACAAAAATAAAAGAAATTAGAAAATACTCATAAAGTGAAATCCTTTGGCATGGAGTCCTTTTATGTGTACTAGTTGCTATTAAAAATGATAAACCTGATTTTTGACAAACTGTTCAAAAAAATGCTTCACAAAAAGGTCTATCATCTATAGACATGTATAGGTTTCGCGCAAAATGACCAAGTTATGGCCATCCCCGTGCCATAGTTTGTGATAATATGTCCATATTTGAAACATAGGTGTGTCTTGTTATGGCAAACATTGTTGTTTATAAATATCATTTTCTATTTTTAAGTGCCAAAAATGACTTTTTAATTAAGCAAGTACCAAAAATATGTTACAAAATATCATATGCATGGTGAAAAAGATTATATGGATGTCATATTTTGATTCCTCTAATTTTTCTAATTGATTTAGACATTTTATTTGTTAAATTTCGATTTACGAATTTAAAGATATGAATTATTTTATATTAAATGGAAAATAGAAAAAAGTAGACGCCGACGGTTGCCGTCGGCGTATCAATGCCGTAAAGCCCCCCGTCTGCGTGCCGTCACGGCCTAAACCCTACGGCCCTTTTACGCCGACGGCATTCGTGACGCCGACGGCAACCGTCGGGTCTATCTGTCTACGCCGACGGGGTTGGTATGCGACGGCCGCGTTCGTGGGCTATCCTAGCTCGCCTTCTACGCCGATTCCGGCCGTCAGCGTCTTGTGAGATTCCCGTAGTGACGTAATGGAGTTGCATACCTAATATGATTCTGTGGCGATCACGATCACGTAAACGATCACTGTCAGGCGCGACGTATGATCCGACCATCGCCGGCCTGAGGCAGAGTAAGCGGTGCTTGCCGCGCGTGTCGTCACCATAGTTTTTGTGATGTCCTAACATCAAGAAGCATGGTTTTTTATGGCAATTCTCATGTGTTCGCGTGAAAAATCACGACTGATTTTTTTCTGAAAAAGGGGATTAAGAACCCGGCCTCTGCATCACGAATTCACGACTTATTTTCTGAACTGTAAAAATCCGATGAACTTTGTATAATCTTTTCCCACTTTCCACTGCTGGATAAGGCATATGTTCAGGGATGGTATTCACCGAAAGAAAAAGGTATGATGATTGAAAAGAAGAAGTGAGTTTTCACAACACGATGTGAGCCAATCAGAAAAAGAAATTAACAAGCAGTTTTGCAGATGTCAGTAAAGCATATGGAACAGTATGTGTACTTTTTTTTGACTGTAACAGTATGTATACTTGTGTTTGTTAATGGACAATTTTAGCCATCGAGCTGCAAATTCTTTGTAAATGGTCTTCTATACTTTCTATAAGCTTTATTTCCTATCTACACTACCGGAAAATCGAAATTTGCCGTGCGGCTAGGTCTCTGCCGTGAGCCTCCAGAACTCGGAACACGGCAAACAATACTTTGCCGTGTAGGACAAAAAGAATCACGGCAAAGTAACAAAACACGGCATAATAAAAAACGACGCACGGCAAAGAAACACTGCACGGCATAGAAAGCTTTGCTGTGATCCTTGGTATACATGCACGGCACACATCACTACCACAGAAAGGCCTTTCTGTGGCGCACGTTTTTGACTTTCTGTGGCGCACCCCTAGGTTTTCTGGGTGCGCCACAGAAATCTCGCCACAAAAATTATTTCTGTGGCGCACCTTAATTGGTGCGCCACAGAAATCTGGCGCACCTGCCGGGTGCGCCACAGAATTCTCAAAAAATTCAAAATTCAAAAAAATAGAAAAAAGTTTCAAAAAAATCAAAAAAAGAAATAATATGAAAAATCCTAATTATTTTCATATTTTTTGAATTTTTTGAACTGATACCTTCCCGCTAGGTCACCCATCTCAAACTGCTCCAACCCTAGCACGCTTAATTTCTAAGTTCCACCCAGTCCACCTACCCTTGTGCTACTCAAGTTCTTATTAATATATATATATGATATGAACTCTCTTAGTATTATGTGTGTATATGTGGTATGTGTTATAAATGTGTGTTTTTAAATTTCACATTTTTCAAAAACTTCTAAACTTTCAAAAGGAGATACAAAAGTTTCAAAAGATCCAAAAAAATTCAAAAAACTTAAAAAAATTCAAAAAATCCAAAAAATCCAAAAAATTCAAAAAATCTAAAAAATCCAAAAAAAATCCAAAAAAATAAAAAAAAAAGTCAAGAAAAGTCAACAATCTTCTTGGTTATACATTTCTGTGTCTTTTTTGGAATTTTTGAATTTTTGAATTTTTTTGAATTTTTTTTTATTTTGCTGCGAAAAATCGTCTGTTTGAAATAACTTTTTTTTTCTTTTGGAATTTGAGGAATGTGCGAATTGCTGACCGGGTAAACCCGGGTGGATTCGAACTCGTATTTTTCTCACGATTTTTTTGACATATTATTTGCGTTATTTCGACGTCGTATGCAAAAGTATGGCCGTTACAAGTTTTTTTCCTGTTTGTTGCATAAAAGGTCAAAATTCATATTTCAAAATTTCTATACCTACTAGACACTCAAACCTAACTACATGTCAAAGGATTTTATTTATTAATTTTTTTATCATTTTCCTTTAATTTCTACAAGACTAAAAAAGGCGATCCACGGGGGGGGGGGGGGTGGGGGTGGGGGTGGGATTTGAAAAAAAAAGAATTGTGACTTTCTGTGACGCACGTGCCAGGTGCGTCACAGAATTGTGACTTTCTGTGGCGCACCTGGCCATGTGCGCCACAGAAAGTCACATTTCTGTGGCACACATGGCCAGGTGCGCCACAGAAAGTCACAATTCTGTGGCGCACCAATTAAGGGTGCGCCACAGAATGTAACCCTCTCTATAAGGGTTTTCCTAGTAGTGCATGTTGACTAGGATCCCAAACTCTGCCGCCGTCACCAATATTTCGCGGGAAATATATTTGCACTGGCGGGAAACCTCTTTGCCGTGCGCTTCCAGAAAAACGCACGGCAGAGAGTGGACAAAATTTCCCGCGCACTAAATAATTTGGCGGCAAAAGCTTTGCCGTGCAACACCAGAGAGGCATCACGGCAAACAATGCCTTTGCCGTGTTCCTTCTTTATCATGTCACGGCAAAGAGTATGATTTCAATTTTTTATTCTTTGCTTTGATTATTTACTTTTTTAAGTCTTCTAGTACATTCATTTACTTCACTTAATATGTTTCTCGAAAATATATATAAACCTCCGGTGTGGGCCGCATATGTGTCGATCGAAACCCCGAAATTAGTGAACCTAACGTGTGAGGCGTCGTCTACCCCCGTTTCTATGGTTTCGCCGAGTCGGAGCCCCGGAGCGTCGGAAACCACCCAAACCTAGGTTGTGGTATAATATGTGTGTACAAGTGTGTTGGGTGTTTTGGAAGTGCAAGAATTTACTCCGGTGTGTGACCGTCTTCACCGGCCGCACTCTCTCTCCACTAACTTTCAAGACTTATAGGTGAAATCTCCCATTTCGGGGGAACCGGGGGCAATCTTGTGAGAACCTATGATCCTAGTTGGTTTTCCGTGTTCCTATGTTCTTACCTAACACAACCAAGCAAAAAAGTCCACTGGCCTACCCCTTTCGACGCCGTTGAAGGGGGTAGACGAAAACGTTAGGGTTTTTCCAGCGGATCTGGGTTTTCGCCGAGTCGGAGCCCAGAGCGTCGGAAACCCACCCAAACCTAGGTTGTGGCATAATATGTGTGTACAAGTGTGTTAGGTGTTTTGGAAGTGCAAGAATTTACTCCGGTGTGTGACCGTCTTCACCGGCCGCACTTCTCTCCACTAACTTTCAAGACTTATAGGTGAAATCTCCCGTTTCAGGGGAACCGGGGGCATCTTGTGAGAACCTGTGATCCTAGTTGGTTTTCCATGTTCCTATGGCCTAACCTAACACAACAAGCAAAAAATTACACTGTCCTACCCCCTTTCGACGCACGTCTATGGGGTAGACGAAAACGTTAGGGTTTTTCCAGCGGATTCAGGGTTTCGCCGAAGCGGGGCCCGGAGCGTCGGAACCCCACCCAAACCTAGGTTGTGCCATACCATATATATGTATACAAGTGTGTTGGGTGTTGTAAATGTGCAATATCCTACTCCTAGGTGTGACCGGATTCACCGACTTCACTTTCTCTCTAGTGAGTTTCTGCATCAGAGGTGAAAACTCCCCTTTTCGGGCGAACCGGATGGAATCTTGCGTTGATTTGGGGTAGACTTGGTTCTCATGTTCCTATGTCCTTACCTAACACAACCAAGCAAAAAAGTCCACTGGCCTACCCCCTTTCGACGCCGTTGAAGGGGGTGATGAAAACGTTAGGGTTTTTCCAGCGGATCTGGGTTTTCGCCGAGCCGGAGCCCCGGAGCGTCGGAAACCCACCCGAACCTAGTGTGTGTCATACCATATGTATACAAGTGTGGTTGGGTGTTGTTAAATGTGCAATATCCTCCTAGGTGTGACCGGCTTCACCGACTTCTTTCTCTCTAGTGTTTCTACCTTAGAGGGTGAAAACTCCCCTTTCGGGCGAACGGATGGAATCTTGTGTTGATTTGGTGTTAGACTTTGGTTTCTCATGTTCCTATGGCCTAACCTAACACAACCAACCAAAAAGTCCACTGGCCTACCCCTTTCGACGCATGTCTGTGGGGGTAGACGAAAACGTTAGGGTTTTTTCCAGCGGATTCAGGGTTTCGCCGAAGCGGGGGCCCGGAGGTCGGAACCCCACCCAAACCTAGGTTGTGCCATACCATATGCATACAAGTGTGTTGGGTGTTGTAAATGTGCAATATCTACTCCTTGGTGTGACCGGCTTCCCGACTTCACTTTCCCTCTAGTGAGTTTTGCACTTAGAGGTAAAAAACCCCCTTTCGGGCGAACCAGATGGAATCTTGTGTTGATTTGGGGTAGACTTTGGTTTCTCATGTTCCTATGTCCTTACCTACAACCAACAAAAAAGTCCATTGGCCTACCCCCTTTCGACGCCGTTGAAGGGGGTAGACAAAAACGTTAGGGTTTTTCCAGCGGATCTGGGTTTTCGCCGAGTCGGAGCCCCGGAGCGTCGGAACCCACCCAAACCTAGTGTGTGCCATACCATATGTATACAAGTGTGTTGGGGGTGTTGTAAATGTGCAATATCCTACTCTAGGTGTGACCGGCTTCACCGACTTCACTTTCTCTCTAATGAGTTTCTGCACTTAGTGGTGAAAACTCCCCTTTCGGGCGAACGGATGGAATCTTGTGTTGATTTGGTGTAGACTTTGGTTTCTCATGTTCCTATGGCCTAACCTAACACAACCAAGCAAAAAAGTCCACTGGCCTACCCCCTTTCGACGCACGTCTATGGGGTAGACGAAAACGTTAGGGTTTTTCCAGCGGATTCAGGGTTTCGCCGAAGCGGGGGCCCGGAGCGTCGGAACCCCACCCAAACCTAGGTTGTGCCATACCATATGCATACAAGTGTGTTGGGTGTTGTAAATGTGCAATATCCTACTCTAGGTGTGACCGGCTTCACCGACTTCACTTTCCCTCAAGTGGTTCTGTACTTAGAGGTGAAAACTCCCCTTTCGGGCGAACGGATGGAATCTTGTGTTGATGTGGTGTAGACTTTGGTTTCTCATGTTCCTATGGCCTAACCTAACAACACAAGCAAAAGTCGACTGGCCTACCCTTTTTCGACGCACGTCTATGGGGGTAGACGAAAATGTTAGGGTTTTCCAGCGGATTCAGGGTTTCGCCGAAGCAGGGTCCCGGAGCGTCGGAACCCACCCAAACCTAGGTTGGGCCATAACATATGTATACAAGTGTGTTGTGTGCTATAAATGTGCAATATCCTATCCTAGGTGTGACCGGCTTCACCGACTTCACTTTCCTAATGAGTTTCTGCACTTAGAGGTGAAAAATCCCCTTTCGGACGAACCGGATGGAATCTTGTGTTGATGTGGTGTAGACTTTGGTTTCTCATGTTCCTATGGCCTAACCTAACACAACCAAGCAAAAAAGTCCACTGGGCTACCCCCTTTCGACGCACGTCTATGGGGGTAGACGAAAACGTTAGGGTTTTTCCAGCGGATTCAGGGTTTCGCCGAAGCGGGGCCCAGAGCGTCGGAACCCACCCAAACCTAGGTTCGGCCATACCATATGTATACAAGTGTGTTGTGTGCTGTAAATGTGCAATATCCTACTCCTAAGGTGTGACCGGCTTCACCGACTTCACTTTCCCTCTAGTGAGTTTCTGCACTTGAGGTGAAAACTCCCCTTTCGGGCGAAACCGGATGGAATTTGTGGTTATGTGGTGTAGACTTTGGTTTCTCATGTTCCTATGGCCTAACCTAACACAACAGCAAAAAAGTCACTGGCCTACCCCTTTCGACGCACGTCTATGGGGGTAGACGAAAACGTTAGGGTTTTTCCAGCGGATTCAGGGTTTCGCCGAAGCGGGGGCCCGGAGCGTCGGAACCCACCCAAACCTAGGTTGGGCCATACCATATGTACAGTGTGTTGTGTGCTGTAAATGTGCAATATCCTACTCCTAGGTGTGACGGCTTCACCGACTTCACTTTCCCTCTAGTGAGTTTCTGCACTTAGAGGTGAAAAACTCCCCTTTCGGGCGAACCGGATGGAATTTGTGTTGATGTGGTGTAGACTTTGGTTTCTCATGTTCCTATGGCCTAACCTAACACAACCAAGCAAAAAAGTCCACTGGCCTACCCCTTTCGAACGTCTATTGGGGTAGACGAAACGTTAGGGTTTTTCCAGCGGATTCAGGGTTTCGCCGAAGCGGGGGTCCGGAGCGTCGGAACCCCACCCAAACCTAGGTTGGGCCATACCATATGTATACATAGGACCATGGGGGAACAAACATTTCATGTGGTTCGTCGCATGATTCCGTGCCCGGCACCGACACGGGAGTTTTCACCTGCTGGAAAAAACCTAGGTGGTTCTAGGGTTTCGCCGAAGCGGGGCTCCGGAGCGTCAGAACCCCACCAAAACCTAGTTGGTTCCATACCATATGTATACAAGTGTGTTGGGTGTTGTACATGTCCAAGATCTCATCCGGTTTTGTGACCGGCTTCACCGGCATCACTTTCTCCATACCGAGTTCCCGGACTTATAGCTCGAAACTCCTACTTCGGGCGAAACGGAGGGAATCTTTGTACATGTTCAAGTGTTTTGTTGTATTAGGTTGGTTCTTAAAATACTAATATAATAAACAGTCCATACAAATATTAAAGAAGAAAAAGAATTAAAAGAAAAAAACAAACAGAAAGAAAAAAATGGAAAAAAAAGGTGTCTTTGCCGTGCGCTGTGCTAACTAGCACACGGCCAAAGAATGTCTGTGCCCGTGCGCCGCTCTAACTAGCACACGGCAAAGAATAATCTTCGCCGTGCGCCACACGTACACGGCAAAGCCGTGACCTTATCTCCGGACATCGCTGTCTGGTCCACGCACAAACACGCCAATTTTTTCACAGCACGCACGACACCCACCCGCGACCTGCGCCACCCCCTCCGGCCGCCCACGCCGGCTCCGCCCACACTCCTGGCTCCTCCGCGAGCGGCCACGCCCTGGCCCGCCACGCACCTCCTCCTCCGCGACGCCGGCATCGATTCGGCCACCCACCGCTGCGCCCTCGCAGCGCCACCGCCCCCGTCCCTGCAGCTTCCCTCCACCCGCCGCCGCGCCCAGTCCTCGCCACGCTGATATGTGCATTTTATATCATCATTTATATAACTTTTAGTATCATACTAGAATGTTATTTGCATGATTATATGATTGTTTCTACATGTTTTAGATGATTTTGGGGACTTTCATACAAAGTCCCTATTTTTGGTATTTAATTTCTGGGAGGCAGAAAACCTCCTTTTCTTGTCTTTAATGTTTCAGGAGCTACAGGACCTCAAATAATAAAAGGAAAAATACTGCGTCAGTTTTTCATCGGGAGAAAGGCAGAGGGAAGAAGACCGAAGAGAGGAGAGCCACGAGGGCCAAATGGGGGTGGCCCACGCGGCCCATGTACCTGGCCGCGTGGGACCCACCAAAGGCCTCGGGCACCTCCTCGCCTGGGGCTTTTTACACGCCTTCGTCTGCCCGAAAAGTAACGCCCTAATTTTTCCAAGTCCATCCGAGGTCGCGGCGGCGGCGAAACTCCTGATCCCTTCCGAGGGGGTCAGATCCTGCTGCTCCGGAACTCCGGAGAAGGGGGAAATCATCGTCATCGTCATCACCTCTCCTCCTTGGCGTGGGAGGAGGCCTCTACATCATCACCCCATCAAGACCAGCACCATCACCATCATCATCACCGTGATCCACTCCGTTCCCCTCAGTTTGAGAGTTGCTATACCCTAGATACTTGTCTTGTGCTACTATTCATGTTTGTGATTGAGTACTTGTCATTATTTGGTGGTGAAGTTATAATTTCAGATTGTGTTGTACCACTTATGCCACTGATTATGATCATTTGCACGTTGTGAGTAGTTCCCGTATGTTCCTGAGGGCATAGGATGAATTGGCAATGATTTATATATGACATGTGTTGGTATTTTGTCAAGAGTTTATCTTTTATGTGATTCTATGATGGTGTTGTGCGAACGTCGACTGCACAACACTTCACCTATATGGGCTCATAGGAGAACACCGTAGTGTAATGAATTGATGGAGACTTGGGAGGACACGTAAACCTGAGACCGAGTCATGAAGTTATATTATGAGGGTATTAGTATCGGGGACCTTAGAGTGTAATGCTATGGTGGGACTTTATGTCTTAATAATTCTTGTGCAGTCATTTGCTTGGCCACATGATCCATCATAAGGGGTTGTAGTTTATTTATTTAGCTATACCTAATTATGGCTCCGTCCAAAGAGATTAAAACTTGACAAGATATTCAACGTGTTGTTTAATAAATCTCTATGCCTAGCATCATCCATGCCGCCCTCGGGAACGTTTTCCACATATAAGTTACACATCACTTGAGCTTGTCCTTTGCCACATAAGAGGATTGGGCTTTCTCTCTTTGAGAGCTTTCACTTGCTACTATCTGTTATCTGCTTGCAATTATACAACTGAAAATACCAAAAACATTGCATCTTTTATTGTTTTATTTATCAATCTTACTAACCAATACCTTCAGCTCCTCGTGGGTTCGACAACCTTTTCTAATTGAAAGGTACTACAATTGATCTCCTGCACTTGGGAGTCATCAAGATACTTTTCTGGCGCCGTTGCCGGGGAGCGTAGCGCTATTGGTAAGAAGTTTGGTAAGGAAACTTGAAAGCTGTTTATCTCATTGTTACTATGGCATTTATGAATCGTGCCTCGCTGCATCTTGCTCTATATGAAAGTGCTTATGCCACTACTGCAAAGGTGGTTGAAACTACTGTGTCTGAGTACCTAAAGTGGGATTTAAAATTCCCATGGTCATGTTAAAAGAGTTATGAAAAATCCATTTACAGATGGAACTAAGTCGGCACGCGAGCACATGGAAATAATTGAGGACATATGTGGCTTATTCAGACTACCTGGTATTTCTGGATCAGGTAAAAAGGAAGCTATTGTATTTGTCTTTATCTGGTAATGCTCGTGATTGGTACAGGTCTTGGATGAAGAGGTCCAGAATGAATGGAGTATCTTGAGGAAGGTTTTCTTTCTTAAATATTTTACTCCTAAAGAAGCTTATGATAACCGCTGCTATATATTCAATTTCTGGCCACATCTGGGAGAGAGTATTACTCAAGCTTGGGGGAGGTTAAAGGAACTCCTTCGCAAGAATCCATGTCATGATCTTACAAGGAAACTTATATTGATAAACTTTTATGTGAGACTACCTATGAAGCACAAGGAATTCTGGATAATTCATCTGGTGGAAGTTTTACTAATAACACTGAAGAAGAAGCATGGAATTTATTGGAGACTATTTCTGAAAATACTAGCCACTGGGATCTTGATAAAGGTAATGAGCCATATTTTGATTATGATATTCATGTGTAGAGAATTTCTCTACTTCTATTTGTTTAAAAATCTGAGTGATACTTTTGGTCTTGATCCTTATGTTATAATTGAAATAGCTAAAGGTTTTGCTGATCATATCTGTGTTCCAAAAGTGGATTTGAAGTTTATGTTGAACCTGTTAAACAATCTATTGTTGTTCCTAAAGTTATTAAACAGGTTGAACCATGTCATCTGTGACAATTGAGGAGTATGTTGAACCACCTCCATTCCAAACCAAGTTAAGGAGAATTTACTTAAGCTGTTACTAACAAGAGTAACAAAAGATGTTCTCAGCCTTATGAACAGGTGGAAGTCAACACTCAAATTTCTGTTATCAAGCAACTAAATGAAGAAGACCCTGGATGTTTATCTATGTGAAGATGCTACAAAGTCATCAAAGGTAATTCGGCCAAAGTTGGAAACCTGTTATATCATGCTCTATTGGGACTTCAAGTTATCATGGTCTATGTGATATTGGAGCAAGTATTAGTGTCATTCCATATTCTCTTTATCTTGAGATCAAGCCTGATATTGATCCATTGTTATGGAAGAGACAGGTATGACAATTCAACTTGCTAATAAAGATTATATTAGTCCATTTGGAATTGTTAGAGATGTTGAAGTATTATTGGCAAAATAAAATACCCTGCTGATTTTATTGTGCTTGGTTGTCCTCAAGATTCATTTTGTCCTATCATTTTTGGTAGACCTTTCTTACATACTGTTGGTGCTGAAATTAATTTGCCTAAAGAGAAAGTGTTTATTAAATGTGCTGGTGAGAAACTTGAATTTAACTTTTCCAAATTTGCTGATAAACATGTTGAGAAAGAGCCAATTCTAATAATTAATTGAAACTCTTGCTCATATAGCTGTAGCTTCAACTGATGTTGTAGAACGTTATATGCTTAATCAAGATGAACCATTTAATGATGAGGAAAAGAGGCTTTGGAACAAATATTATGGCAACAACCACCACAATTACAATTGCATATCCCACCTGATAATTTAGGAGTGCTACCACCACCTAAAGGGGATCCTAGTTTTGAATTGAAACCTTTGCCTGCAAATCTGAAATATGCATATTTGGATGAGAAGAGCATATATCCTGTCATTATTAGTGCTAACCTTTCAGCTGAAGAGGAAGAGAAATTACTTGATGTGCTAAAAGCTCACCGACCAGCCATTGGATACTCTCTTGATGATCTTAAAGGTATAAGCCCGCTCTATGTATGCATAAAATTAATTGGAGGAAGATGCAAAACCTGTTGTTGATTTCAACGCCGCCTCCATCCAAAAATGAAAGAAGTGGTAAGAAAGAGGTAATAAGACTTATTGAAGCTGGTATCATTTATCCTATAGCTGATAGTAAGTGGGTTAGTCCTGTTCATTGTGTTCCTAAAAAGGGTGGAATGACTGTTGTTCCAAATGAAAGGATGAACTTGTGGCTCAACGTACTGTTGTTGGTTATATGGTTATTGATTTCAGAAAATTGAATAAAGCAACTCGAAAAGATCATTATCCATTGCCATTTATTGATCAAATGTTAGAAAGGTTATCTAAACACTCTCACTTTTGCTATCTAGATGGTTATTCAGGTTTCTCACAAATTCCTGTCCATAAGGATGATCAAGAAAAGACCACTTTTACTTGCCCATATGGTACTTTTGCTTACAGGAGAATGCCATTCGGTTTATGTAATGCTCCTGCTACTTTTCAAAGATGCATGAATGCTATATTTGCTGATTATATTGAAAAGATAATGGAGTTTTTATGGATGATTTTTCTGTGTATGGTACTTCCTTCGATAATTGCTTGTTCAACCTTAACAAAGTTTTGCAGCGTTGTGAAGACCAACACTTGGTTCTTAATTGGGAGAAGTGTCACTTCATGGTTACTGAGGTATAGTTCTTGGGCATAAGATTTCTGGAGAAGGAATAGAAGTTGATCCAGCAAAGATGAAGCTATTGAAAAACTACCATCCAAGGGACTCAAAGGTATAAGAAGTTTTCTTGGGCATGCAGGTTTTTACCGTAGGTTCATTAAGATTTCTCCAAAATATCAAAACCTCTAACCAATCTTTGCAAAAGGATGTTCCTTTCTCTTTTAATGATGATTGCATTGAGTCCTTTAATATTTTGAAGAATGCTTTAATCACTGCTCCATTATTCAACCTCCTGATTGGAACTTGCCTTTTGAAATTATGTGTGATGCTAGTGATTATGCAGTTGGGGCTGTTTTGGGCCAACGTGTTGATAAGAAACTGAATGTTATTTATTATGCTAGTAGAACACTTGATGCTGCTCAAAGAATTATGCTACAACTGAGAAAGAATTTTTAGCAGTACTGTTTGCTTGTGACAAGTTTAGACCTTATATTACTGATTCAAAAGTCACAATACATACTGATCATTCTGCTATTAAATACTTGATGAATAAGAAAGATGCTAAGCCTAGACTAATAAGATGGGTACTTCTATTGCAAGAATTTGATTTACACATTGTTGATAGGAAAGGGGAGAT
This sequence comes from Poa pratensis, assembly GCA_947311845.1. Taxonomy (NCBI): domain Eukaryota; kingdom Viridiplantae; phylum Streptophyta; class Magnoliopsida; order Poales; family Poaceae; genus Poa; species Poa pratensis. Next base: position 99,926,379 of record CAMZMU010000128.1, on the reverse strand, counting down.
AATCAAGTTGCTGATATCATCTCTAGATGGAAATATACCTGATGATCCTATTCCTATTAATGATAGCTTTGTTAATGAACAACTTGCAATTGTTAATGTTTCTAGTGCTAAAGTTGCATCTCCTTGGTTTGCCAACTATGCAAATTTTATTGTTGGTAAAGTTTTGCCTCCACACTTCACTTCTCAACAAAGAAAGAAATTCTTTTATGATCTTAGACATTATTTTTGGGATGATCCTTTCCTCTATAAGAAAAGTGTGGATGGTATTATTAGACGTTGTGTACCTGAGCATGAACAACAGGCTATTATAAGAGATTGTCATGACAGTCCCTATGGAGGGCATCATGCAGGAGATCGCACAGGAGCAAAGGTATTACAATCTGGTTTCTATTGGCCTACTTTATTTAAGGATTGTGCTGAATATGTTAAATCTTGTGATAAATGTCAAAGAGTAGGAAACATTGGTAGGAGAATGAAATGCCTATGAATTATTCATTGCCACTTGAACCATTTGATGTGTGGGGTTTTGACTTTATGGGTCCTTTCCCAGAATCAAAGACAAAGCATACTCACATTTTGGTTGCAGTTGACTATGTTACAAAGTGGGTGGAAGCAATTCCAACCAAAAGTGCAGATCATGCCACAGCAATGAAGATGCTCAAGGACATCATTTTCCCCAGGTTTGGTGTTCCTAGGTTTTAATTACTGATGGTGGTTCTCATTTCTTGCATGGTGTTCTTAGAAAAACTTTGGCAAAATATGATGTTAACCATAGAATTGCATCTCCTTATCATCCTCAAACAAGTGGGCAAGTTGAATTAAGTAATAGGGAAATTAAACTCATTTTGGAAAAGACAGTGAATAAGTCTAGATCTGATTGGCCAATTAAGATTAATGATGCTTTGTGGGCTTATAGAACTGCTTTTAAAAATCCTATGGGAATGTCTCCTTATAAAATGGTTTATGGAAAAGCTTGTCATTTACCTGTTGAACTAGAACATAAAGCTAGATGGGCTATTAAACAACTGAACTTTGATTTTAAAACTGCGGAGAGAAGAGAATTCTTGACCTAAACCTACTTGACGAATGGAGAAATGAAGCTTATGAAAGTGCCAGGATGTTTAAAGAAAAAGTTAAGATTTGGCATGACAAGAAAATTAAGAAAAAGGAATTCAAAGTAGGTGATCAAGTTTTATTGTACAACTCTCGTTTCAAGTTTTCTGCAGGGAAGCTAGCTTCAAAGTGGCAGGGACCATTAGTGATACAGGAGGTGTACCGTTCAGGAGCTATCCGTCTTCACGGTGACATGAAAGGTAAACCTCATGTAGTCAATGGACAACGCCTTAAACCTTATATTGCAGGAAAGAGCTTCATCGGAAGGGTGGAGGAGTTGAATTTACAAACACCGGAAGAGGTAATTGAGAGAAACCGTT